>OX387657.1:18552019-19182124 GCA_947568875.1 Fissipunctia ypsillon | reverse complement strand
GGTGCGCCGTGCTGCCCGAGCGCGCGGGCGGCGCGGGCCGGCCGCGAGGCGCGGGGCTGGGCGCAGCGGTTGTGGTCGGAAGCGGAGCGGTCGTTTGCGGTGTCGGGGCGGTACCCTGCGGGCCCGGGGGGGCGGGGGCCCCCCGGGCTCGCTAGCAGGCGGAAGAGGTGCGCGTCCAGCCCTCCAGCGGGACCGACAGCGGCGGCGGCGGCGCCTGCGCCTTGCTCACTGCCCGACACACAACTTACATTAGATATAGCTAATGAGGACATAAGACATAGAGCTAATATTAGGTACACACGCAGCGACTCGCTAGCGATTTCGAATCTCACGTCCACACACAGATTTTGAAATCGCTAGCGACAAATCTGCTGTCGAAATCTGTGTGTGGACGTGTGGTTTTGAAATCTCCAGCGAGTTGCCGGTGACTAAGGTCGCTGCGTGTATAGCTAGCATAAATTATCACCAGTTCTCTCAGAAAACATACTTCGTTCACGGATGGTTTTGAAGGACTAGACACACACATAAAAGTCAAAGAATATGAAATACCAACAAGAAGTTAGAATAGACCAATAATATTATGATTACTTATGCCATTTAGGGCGAATTTGACCAAACTCTTATACCTAGTATAAGTCTAATCCAGCGAATATTTTGTTTAATCTTTGACAGATTTTCCATTCAAAAACTTTTGTCCGCGGAATAAAATTGACGTCTGATCAATTTTATTCCGCGGACAAAATATATCTGACTTTGGTTAAATCAGCCTGTAATAGTTTTGAAGGTGTCCGTCTAGACCCCGTTTCCCAAAAGAACAGATGCTAAATTCAGGTGTATTATACAGTTTGTTATTAGTTTTTCATTTTCGCAGCATGTTTTAAAGGTAATCACAAAATTCTAAACACATTTTCAGTATTATTTTTCTCATAATATTTTCTAGATATTAATAGCTACAGAAATATGTTTGAACAATATTTCAATGACGGTTAGTAATAATGTTAAGCCCCAAATCCAAGTCATCTCATGCAAGATGCACAATCCCTGCCAGAATAAGTGTCCTATTTAATCAATAAACAATCAGTATAGTGACTTACTTATGGTTTATATTTTACTTCCTTTAATGCAAAGATGGAAGACAACGAAATACATGACTACTCTAAAAAATCTTATTTGTACAACACATTTAATTTTGGCATAGATTGTTCGTAAAGCAATACGTATATTCATTCACTAGGCGAGAAATCAACCAGCAACCAACTCGATTTTAGAGCTATATCAGGCAACCAGTTGATACACTGTAATATTTTTCGCCTGTGAATAACCAGCCTATCCCCGGATTCTCAAACGCTTCTTAACTTTAAGCTGTTCTTAAGTCTGTCACTACAGTACAACTACACTTTAAACTAAAGGGACAGAAACAGCATGAGATAAAACAGCGACTTAAAATTAAGTTTTGTCTGGGAATGCGACGGTTGATCATGCAATGAGTTTCAATAAAAAATATCCATGCAAAATGCTCCATGCAGTGTTAAAACGACTATGATGAAATATAAAAAACAAGCTTGAAATAATAATTAGGAACTTACCCATTTGACATGCAGATCGTATGGTTGTAGACCACAATCATACACTTTACTAGTACCTTGGCTACAAGAAATATTTCAAGGACTTTTGTAATAGGGATGATGCCTGGGTAAAAAAGAAATTTTATCCCAGTCCATCAGTCAGATAATAAAAAAAAAATTAGACACGTATTTTTTACTTTATCTTATTAATAAAAAATGACTTAGATAAAACGCATTACAGTTGGAGAGTGGGGGCTCGCTACGTCACAACTCAGTATAAAATCTAGCAAGGCGTGACGTCATGCCACATTTTAAGTCAATGTATCGTGGTAATCTTTTGATTACGTAAAAAAAAACACGTGTTCAATATTTTTTTTTTTTTTTTTTGTAATCTACCTGACGGATAAAAAATAATGTTAGTCATCACCCCTATTAAAGAAACTACAGATATGCTGATGCTTGATTCCTACGAAGTTGGATAAGAAAGGCTAGTTACATATTTCACGTTATCTGAAGGTCAAGAAGTCTACTTTTAATAAAAGCACTATTTTCTTGTCAGTTGTAGAGGAAGTCATTGTATACTATTACTTAGTGAAAGAAGAAAACATATTTGGAAGTAAATATCTTATCATTTTGTCAGAAATGCAGTTTATAGTATCATAATTACTCTTATGCTTTTCGATTGTATTTCTAGCTAAATCTGTGTTAAAAACTAAAATAAGTATATTTTTTTACGTCGAATAAGTATTTACTTAATCTGTTGCAAAGAATTACAAAAAGTCCGTCAACTAATTAATTAAACTATCTGTGTTCTAAGTAGTTATTCATACTGTCTAACTGAAAAAGTTAAACCTAATCGATTTATTACGAAATCTAAGTTAAAATTTAACTACAGCACGAACGCCGACGTATACAAACAAGCATATACGACACAAATGTTAGGACAATAAAATACAGGACAACTGATTGGTAATTATTACTCTTTTATTATCGAAAAAATAATAATATTATAAATACTATGAGCGTCGTACACAGCACTATCACAATACCGGTTGCGTTTCAATATATAAAGCGTAACTGTAGGCCCGTCACTAAATTTCTTAACTGCGAAATTTAAAAATGTATGTAAATAATACGCACGCGACAAACTTTGCCGCTGCATTTACTCAGGCTGTAACGAAACCGTATGCGGTTTGCATAGTCATTATCTCGTTCTGGGGTTAGATAATGCGACAGCAAAAATTTGTCGCGTGCGATTGTTAGCCGAGCTGAGCTCGAAGCTCCAATATTACTGTGAATATTTGCATGAAGCCGACTTTGGTGGTTTTTCGACGAACAAGCATTTTGAATCACTGTGAATTTCGTTTAGGACACCGAAAAGCAACATTACTAGTTAGCAGTTAAGCAATTTACTGAACAGCTTTTGAGTGAAATAAAATGGGCATGAAGCGATACAGGTACAATAATAGCATAAAAAAATCTGCAGTAATGGCACCTCACTATATTAAAAAATAAAAGAATCACAACATAGTTCTCGTCTCTAACCTCCCAACATTGCTACATCGTGCAAGCATTTGATACACGAAACAACCGATCCAGTATGTAAACTAAATTATAATATAATAATAAAAATATAATTAAATATAAATATGCTTAATGACTCAACGCGATACATTGGTAGAAGTCCTAACATACTCCTTGAAAAAACTAGACAACTTTCAATCGAGAAAAAAGAATTCTTAACCTTTCGTAATTATAGACACAATTAAAAATCCACTGTGTCTCGCGCAGATCTGCGTTCGAGATACGAAGGGTTAAAGGATATTGGGCGTTGATATTTTTCGCTCGCTCCATGTAAAATACTGGTATTCAGCTGCATCCGGTTAGACTGGAAGCCGACCCCAACATAGTTGGGAAAAGGCTAGGCAGATTGATTAGGCGTTGATTTTTTATAAATAAAATGATTTTTTTTTCTAATCTAAAAACATCAACGCCCATATTTTTTTCAGGAGTGACAGTAATCTAGTTTTCTTGGTAGGAGTATTATTTATTTACTAAATAATGAACAAAACACTCCGTGTATAAAATAAGAGGCTTACATAATAGACGAATATAATTTGGTATTTAATCGATAAGTGATAACGAATGATTTGCATTGGTATGTGGAGTGCGGTGAATCGAAATACTGACTCAACTTCTAAACACTTACATAAACATCTATTCGGTCTAATTAGACTTGGAACGGAAATTTATCGGTCGAGGGCTAATCAATGTAAACTGAACCTCATAATATTATATACTTGACTAGTCACCCGCTGGGCTAATCTGAAAATTGCCTGAAAATTTCATCAAAATCGCTCCAGCCGTTTTGGATTCCATAGGGAACATACATACACAAATCGATTTCTATAGATATCGAAGATAAATTGAAATAAAAAATCGATCTCAAGTTGACAATATTTGACTTTTCAATACGTTGAGGTTCTCAACGCTATTGTCACGATTGATAGATGAAAGCAAAGTATTTCAAATATCTTGGAACAAATGAGAGCTTATCAAGTTCCAAGCTCTTTAAATTCTACTCTGTTGCCCGTAGCAAGACTGGTATGTGGGTAGTGCAGTAAGTTTCAATCTGTTATTAAAGTTAAGTCAGTATTTCAGTGTAAAAACGGCACTCATTTGTTATGTTAGTAACATGGAACACTATGATATCAATGTGAAATGTCCACGACCATGATTTGAAATATTGCATTAAAACTACAACCAACCAAATATACCAATGTGTTCCTGGAATGACATATTAAATGCGAATTTTTTGGAAAATAATCACTGTACTTTTTACTCAATTAAAATGTACTATAAAAAGAACAATTTTGGAAACATAATGTTACTTGTAAGCATAGAGTTTATCTAGCCTATATATACTACGATGTGCAGTGTCTAGCAAAATATAGTTCAGTACAAATAACTATGTAGCGCGCATTTGTGATTTATTAATTTTATTGCCTTCGTAACATGTTATTGTACAAAGGGCACACTAAATTACTCAAAACTATTTATGTCAATTCATACTTTTATCGATAATATTCCATTGTCCATAAATCTTCGCTTGGGTAACAACGGTATTCATTGTAAAGCATTGTTATTTTATGTTTTAATTATTACATCTATACATGGTGGCAGGCACATCAACGCGCAGCCCGTTACCATGGATTCGGTACATGATTCACAACCCCACTGCGTTGAAATTTTTCGTAGGTAATAATAAAAAATTTGCTGTCCATACATTTTGACCGCGTTAGGTGTTGCACTTTTCTATGAAACAACTGATTATTTTTTTATGACCGACGAAAAATGTCTACGCTAGGGGTCTAGAATCATGTGCTGAATTCATGGTTACAGTTCGCGCGTCAATGTCCCTGCCACCCTGTATTTAACTGGTAGACGGTCTTCGTAGTTAATTGATTAATAAATCAATCAATGTTTATTTATTCCTTTGTTATTTTATCTCAGAGGAATAGTATTGAAGCGAAAACATATTAATTAACGTATTAAGGATGTCCAAGTGTGAATCGATCTTCGAGACTACAAATCAACAATTGCGCGCTAACGTTTAATCCAATTTCAGTCTCCATAAAGACACTTAACCATACGACATGCGGTCATGCACGTAAAAATAAACATTTCAATAACAAAAATAATACTTTATCATAATAATATTATAACAATTTTAATCTTCGAGACGTAGTTCCGTAAAATATTCATGACTATAATAATTTTACTTAGATATTATGCTTGTCAATTTTGACTTGTACCTATTGCACTTATAGATAAGCCTAGATAACTAATTACACTACATTAATATAATATGACTAAGTAGAGCGTGCTTGTGCGTTTTGCTCTATAAATATCTAAAAAGAAAAAAATATCGATACTATTTGTAATCTTTGTTTTAAAGCAGTATCGATACTCGATCGGAAATATCGATGTTGAAATGCACATCTCTATTTATTTATTAGCAATTTTACTTATTTGTAACGATTGCAAATATTGTCAAAAAAAGTCACTCTAGTACAATTAAAGTATTTGAATTTTTACCTAGGAATAGAGGATCATTCCTGTTATAATAATGACATTTATTATTTATAATATGCCACGATGTGATTTGATCGCGTATAATCGTAATTATTTGATATCAGTGAAATACTTCTTTCACAAGTTACCACGTTCAAACAGAAACTAATGGAGCTGACGGCACCATTTTTTGAACTCATATTAAATTGATTGATTCACCACTACAACAGAAGTTTAGACAGACAGATTAAACTGTTTCTATCGAACATTCAACGCGCCACTACACCAACAAGAACTATCGAACTATTTTGACTGATCGATCAAACAGAAATCCTCAACCATCCATTTAAAGAAAATTTTGACCGACGACGGTTCAAAATGACTTTTGACTGACCGCTCAAAAAAAAATTGACTAAACGTTAAAATTTTTTTTTTTTTGATCGACCGTTCAAAATGCAAATTCCAGTGGCGCCGTCTTAGTACATTACCAAAAGTTTCCTACAACCGTTCACGCGTACTTACCGGCGACTGTGGCGCTGCTGTAGCCCTTCGCGATGCGCATGTAGGGGTCCGGTTCAGGGAAGCGCGACGGATGTTGGAACAGGTCTGCGAAGCGAGCCTCCAGGTCTAGGGACCTCATGGAGGAGCCGCGGACCGGGGGCAGGGGCGCTATGCCCTCGTCGCCGTTTATACTCTGGGAATGGAAATAAACTCTGCTGGATGAAAGGGCTACTGAAAATATAAATCTTTTGTTTTGGGTTTTTTTGATGACGCTTGGTGGTCGTTAAAGTTTGAAGTGATAATACGATAGTAAATATATAAATAACACGAAGTCGTGTAAATTTAAGTATTATTATCACTAGCGTCATGTTCGTGAACGGGTGCCGTCAGTGGGGATTGGTCATCTCTTAGCTGCCACGGGTTATTTTAATTTTTGAATCGTTTTTGATTTTTATATTTTTGTTGCGGACGCTTTTAACGTGCACATCTTTCTACCTTGTTCTCACATACTTTATTTCAACATGAATGATGGAACCAATATTTTGTAACAATATTTTGATTTAAAAGAGTGTCCGTGGAGTTTCTTGCCCGTTCTTCTCCATAGAGATCTACGTTTTCGAATGGGCAACTAGCTTCAACTTTCTGACTAACTGACCGACTCTTTGACAGTTCAAAAGTGCCAGTAATTGGTTTATTTGAAATAAATGCTTTTGAGTTTGACTATTATAATGGGCACGGTCCGTCGTTCAATCGCACAGCAAAGCGGCAAGCAGACAGCAGCAAAGCAGGTACAGCAGAGTTTCAAATTGTAAATTTGGTCATGGATTTCGTCCAAGGCGGTCATTTCCCTTCAGTTCTCCGTCTCAGCCAGCATAGCCCTTTCACTGCTGGTAGAGACAGGTTTCACCCGATTCCAGCGATCAAGGTCCTTCGCTCGGAGGTCCGAGCAAGGCGCTCCTCGAGCGTCTAACTAGTGTCTACTTCAATTCATAACCTCAGATAATTTCATTCTATTGTCAATTACTCAACTATCTACTTTAGCGTTATTTAGTTCAAGTTGATTGTTGAGTAACCGTTTTGCGATACTGAATTCAAATATGGTGGTAATGCTTTGTGTGTTGGGCAACTTACAGATTGTCGGTGGTGTGGGGGCGGGGGCGGGGGAGGCTGGTTGGCGTGGCGCGACGGCGGGGGCGGCGGCGGTGCGCCCGGCGGGGGCGGAGGCGCGCCCGGCGGGGGAGGGGGGCACACGCCTGGGGGGCGCAGGCCGCGCGGGGCCCGCAGGGTGCCTGAAAAGGAAAGTCTGAATGTCAGAAACGACGCTCTACAAAACTCTTTCTCAAATTCGCTGTGCCATATTAACGTCTGCGTCTTGACGTGTAACTGAAATAATGTAATTACATATTTACTTTTTTTTTATTTTCTTTTACTAGTCATTATTGTCCTACTGCTGGACAAAGGCGTCCCTACTCTCTTTCCACTTCTCTGTCCAAAGCTGCCAAGGACCTATCTTTATTAAAGGAGTCCAGCTCATCCCGCCATCTCCGTCTGGGCCTGCAGCACCATTTTTTTGGCCCATTGATAAATGATAAATGATTTTATTTCTGTAAGTAGGTTTGTACCTTTGTACAAACACTTTTACACGTCGATCATATTTTTAAAACTAGATGAGGCCGGCGTTTCCTATCCGACTACTCTGAGAAGAAAGGCCGAAACAAACTCAGAGGTCACAGTCTCTTTTAAAGTCCAGACATAATCTTGGTCAGATCATGTGAATACCATGTAGATTGGTGTCTGAAATGGTCTTTTGAGGAAAGCCACACAGATTGAGTGGACCTGTCCAGTCAGTGCACGCATCTGTCAGTAATCGTTTAGCTCAACTCAGAACGTAAGGAGCTCAACGATTGATCGTCTGACATGCGACAGATTTGTCCAGCCCCATTCCACTTAAGCGTGCATATTTACTACTTCTTAATTAATTAAAATGTCAATGGAAAAACGGGTAGTTTATTTCATAGAGTTTATAATAGTCAAATGATTTTGAATTAAGGAGTTCGCTGATAGATTATAGACTTACCGAAATGTGAAGCCGGATTCTTAGTGCCAATAGGCGGGTTTAGAGGCGCGGGCGGCAGGTTGAACGGTCGCCCTCCACCCGTTTGTGGCGACGACGGTGATGTCGGCGGCGATCTGACGAAATTATAACAAATAGATTGTGTGACCAGATGTATGAATGTAAACGAGGCAAAAGGAGTATGTAAGGATCGTAGCAGGTGGCGTTCTGTAGTTTCTGCCTACCCCACGGGAAGAAGGCGTGAGTTTATGTATGTATGTAGATTAAAATAAAGCTAATAAGTTTACAAAACCGTTACAAAAACGTGATTTCAACATCTGCCAAGTACCGATAGGACTTTTTTAGTCAGTTCAAAAATCCAAATTAGAACCGTCTAAAATCACCAAAATACGGGTAGTAAGCGTGGCGGTCAATGCTCGTTCATTTCCTGCATGAGATGATGCCTTTTCATTGCAGTGGTGTTCTGTCAAAATTACAGCGGGGGAAGCGCTAAGGAAGCCCGCGAAATTCAAATTTTCTTACGATTTTTGCAATTCGCAACTCAGTGTCTGAGTGTATGTTGATCAAAGTATGATACGCGACCGTAACAAATATGTATTTACAGAATTATAATATTAGAATCAGTAATACAATTCCTTAAGTTGGTATAATCCTGAAATGTTAATATTTCATGAAATAGTCATTCATTAGAATTTGTCTTAGAGAGTTGTATGGATGACTTTAATTATTATAATTCTGTAAATACATATTTGTTACGGTCGCGAATCATATTTTAATCAACATACAACCTAATACTGACCTGCAAATTGCAAAAAACGTAGAAAATTTGAATTTCGCGGGCTACCCTGGCGCTTTCACCTTAAGGCCCACTTGCGCAAATCATTAAATGATTTTAGCAGAAAACATCATTCTGTCTCTACCACCTTCAAGCGATTAACAGAAACAGAGCAATGTTTTAAAAACGTTTAGCGGTAACGTAATTAGCTATTTTTGGTGTAATCGGGACTAAGCCGACGTACGCACGGACGTAAAAATATCGCGGCGGGATTTTATCGCGTACTGGATTTTCAACTCTCGGCGCTAAGCAGAGCGTTGGAAACCCAGTGCACGAAAAAAAAATCGCCGCGATATTTTTACGTCCGTGCGTACGTCGGCTTCGTGTAATTTTAACATCACCCCTATAATAAAATCTGTACCTACAGATTTTTCAAGGAAAATACGCTTTCTTCACTGCATATACCAGAAACATAACATACACAGCTAGACTCACCTCGGCACCCTCATACTCTGAGTCCTGCCCGCGACCTTCCCGTTCATTATCAGCTTCTTCGGCGGTGGCGAAGGTCTGGTATCGTTGGTTGGCGCGGGGGCTAACTGCGGAGGCTTGGGCGCTAGGTTGGGCTTGCCGTGGCTAACCCTCGTCGGCCGCTCGCACAGGTCCGACGTGGATAGAGAAGCTGCGGGGGCGGGGGATTGAGGGGCGGATGACAGAGAGGTCATGCTACCACCTGGAAATGTACATAAATTTATTTTATAACTCTTTCAGCCGAACGACGTACTCTGGCCTCTGCTGAACATAAGCTGCCTCATAGCAGGGCTACGTTTGTGCTTCTCGCGGATTGCCGCAATATTCACCCACCAGAGATTAACAGACATCCGTTTTGCGAGCAATGTGTCCCGCTCATTGCCTGCCTGCAAGGTTGGCAATTCTTCAAACTACGTCGCTCACACAGGATAAGTTCAATAACGGCAGTGTCCAGTACTCTTTTAGACTTTAGAGGACGGTAATGATGATGACAGGAATAGCAAGGGAGTGCACAGCACAGACCTAACGGAGAATTACCCGCATCCTGTCAAGAGGAATGAAGCAGACTCTTTAATACCTGCTTATACATTTTATGTAATGTTCACAAATAAAGATCTGTCTGTCTGTCTGTAAAAGAGGGAGCTCTTGTTTCTACGCAATGTAGACGCGACAGGAGGAGTGAGAACTCATAATGTCATTCATAAATTTTTCACAGTCGTTACGGGTCGAAGAAGCCCGAAAGTCTGACGACCAGTCTTACCAATGAGTATCGTGTTACATAGTAACTGGGTTGTGGAGGTCAGATAGGCGATTGCTCCATGTATACTGATATTCACCTCCATCCGGTCAGACTGGAAGCCGACCCTCACAAGGCTGAGCAAATAATGATGGTATGTGCAAAATATGTGGTGAGCTTATTCTGCACAGGCTTTGTGCCTGCGCAAATGACTAGTTACACATAAAGCATTTAAATACATTTCAAGATAATATTTACCCAACGCGACCTGTCCAGTTGTATGGAGAGAGCTCTTGTTCCTGTGCAATGTAGATGCGACATGGGGAGCGATTCCTTGATCCGAAGTCTGTTGCTGGAGGTTGCTGATGCGGTCCAGTATGGAGTTCGTCGTTAGCACCGAATCTGACGAACTCTGCAACAAATTATATGAAACTAAGTAACTATGAAGCTAGATGAAAAGGAACAAGGTGAGTAGAATTTGTTGTTGTTTTAACTATGGCAGTTACTAATAGACTAACGACATTTAAGGTGTTAAGGGGGAAGCGCTAAGGCAGCCCGCGTAATTCAAATTTTCTTACGTTTTTAGCAATTTGCAGGTTTTTGTTGTTTTTGGTATTTGTTTTAAGGAAAATAATTGCTCTTTTTCTAGTTTTCCGGTATTGGCTGATTTGGCTGAACTGAACTGTGATTAGTTCGGTGTGATAGGTATGATACCACAAAAACAATTATATTCTATTTGTGACCGAACAATTATCAGTCGAGCATTTTCCCCAACTATGTTGGAATCGGTTTCTAACACAACCAACGATCAGTGTTTTGTTTTACATACATACAGCGGCTTATTTATTACCTACAATTACTGTAATTGCGATAAATAAGCGTAGTTTTTTTACTAAGAACTGGCCTTAGTATCGACATTAAAGCCTATCCAGTGAGTCCATAATCAAACGAAATTATCTCTACCAACAGTTGTTTTAAATAAGATTAACCAGAAAAACTCAAAACCGATGTTATTGCAGGAAAAAGTGCATCTGCATGGTTGAATGTGCCTCGCCAGGATATCACGTACATAGTGACAGATACACATTAAAAAACTTTTACTAAACAATAGCTTTTTTATGTGTCATCATCATCATCAGCGACCGCATAAAACACAAGCTTACTTAGAAAAAGGTTCTTTATGACGTGCATTGGCAGAGCTCCAGATACCCGCCACCACTAGCCACTCGTGTGCACGAAGTTCAAGCACAATAACTTATGTCTGCATAATTATGGCTCCTAACGATAAAAAGAACTTGTTTACAAAAAATACAACCGACTACGAGGTTGAAAATAATTATCTAAAACGTATAAGGATAATAAAGTGTTCTGTTATCAGGAACAATGGATCGTTAGTTTCCAAAATAGTCGAGGAAGGTAGGTGAATATATTTTTGGGGCCCCTAGGGATGGCTGGACAAAGTGAACAGCGCAATCAGGCATTAAGACTGGCTGAAATGCTAATGATGAAAGACTTTTCTGAAAATGTTGGACCCAGCTTCTAGTGTAACTCATCAACCTTTTTACCTGTATTTACACGAGGCAACTGCCATCAGGCCATGAGAGCAGTGGTGACCCGGTGGTAACGGCCCTGACTTACGAGTTGCAGGTCGTGAGTTCGAACCCAGGCAGGCGCTTTACCTACTTTGTGTAAATATAATTTCATCACTGCTCTCAAAACGGTGAAGGAAAACATCGTGAGGAAGCCGGCATGTCCTAGAACCAAAAATTTTAAGACTTGTGACATATACCAACCCGCACTGGGCCCACATGGTAGATTACAGCCACGGAACACAAAACCGGATCACAGCCCACTCCCTCTCACCGAGAGGCAGGGGCGAAGCCTTCATACATCCCGATTCCTATCGGCTTCCCTTCGGAACAACCACTCTTCTTAATGCCTACTATTGCCATATAATATGGAACACCTGTGTGTGTAACTGTATATCACATCACATTACACAATTATGTTTAATACCAGTTTAATACATCATATTATATATTTTTGTGTGAGTTTATGAGAACTGAACAATTTTATCTTCGGCTTCCCTCTAATGATACTTGTAGTTGCGCAACTGGCGAGAGGAGGGCTGTGTCCCAGCAGTGGGAACATTATAGGCTAATTATCCTAACTGCCATCAGGAATGTCGAGATGGCCTAGTGGATAAGGCCTCGCCTCTCATGCACGAGGGTTCAAACCCGGGCAAGTACCAATGTGACTGTTTCAATTCATTATGTACTTTCTGAGTTTATCTTGGATATTACTGACATCGGTGAAGGGAAACATCGTGAGGAAACCTGTACTTATAGTTAACATATTATAAAACAAAGCCCACCCGCCGCGTCTGTCTGTCTGTCTGTCTGAACATGATAAAGTCAAAAACTACCAAACGGATTTTCATACGGTTTTCACCAATGGACGGAGTGATTCATAAAGAAGGCTGGCTGAAATATGACGGTTGATATATGATCAATGCTATTGCCTTCTATGTATGAGAAAAGGCATTTGCCCTACAGTAGGACAAGTAACACGCTGGTATTATTAACTGCTATCTTAACTATAATAAGATGTCAGGTCGCATACAGACAGTAGGAGTCAGCCCATGGGACCACGAATCGGCTAAAGCTGCGTGGGATATCTCCAAGCCAGACAGAGCGATGAACTGAAGAAGGTAGTTAGTTAGAGTCAACGCCGAGGGCAGAGAAGTGAATTATAACGATCCGATTTGAGAGAGGTGTCTGTCTGGCGTACGTTATGATCCCATTTGGCCAATTTAGTTGAAGTTACGTCTTGCAAAGTGTCAAGGCAAAGTTCATCGTTTAACATATTGTCTCCTCTTTTATTCCATACTAGCTTTGGCCTGCGGCTTCGCCCGCGTGGAGGTCAAAATTTTCCCACCGGAACGTACTACTGGGATTATAAGTATCACATTTTGTCCTAAGAACCATGAGTTCACATGTGTGCCAAATTTGATCAAAATCCGTTCAGCTCTTAAGGCGTGAAAAGGTAACAGACAGACAGACAAAGTTAGTTTCGCATTTATACTATTAGTATGGATAGGTTCGTTGCCGACCATATAGCAACGCAGAAGTAAAAAAAAATCCTATTTACATAATTTCTAAGTATAATAGGTACCTACGGACCCCTATATTTCGTCATTTAGGTTTAAATTTTAACTGAATCATCCACACCAATTACGCAAAAGGGAAATACACTAGCCACAATTGTCACGCTATAAATAGGGATACACGGAAACATAGAAGTTATTGCGATGGACTGCCTCGTTGGTCTCGTGGTCGCAAACGCTACTGCTGACCATGAGGTCCTGGGTTCGATTCCCACAGCGTTATTGGGTTTTTCTTTTACCTAAGAATTTCTCAGTAGAAGTCCGGAGTCTGGATTTGTGTCCGGTTGGTGGCAGTAGGCTCGCCCCCTATTACATAACTGGCGAAATGTGGGTGTACAGGTCACCTCTGCCTAACCCTTCGGGAATTATAGGCGTGATGTTGTGTTATGTTACTGCGATGGTCCCGATTCGCAATAATATCGATTATGAGCAATTACGATGGTAAGTAAGTAAATAAACAATGTGCTGATATAATTGTTATCAGCGTGTGAGTCAGCTTGCGAAAGTGTCCGCCCGACAAAACCTACCTATGTAAAATGTGATGAGGCTGCATTACATGTGATAGCGGCTCCGCGGATTTAAGATAGAGAATGGGATTTGTTTATTTTTACTTTCTTGCTATGATAGATCGATCAACCGAGTTTATCGTAGGCAGCGTGATGCAGTTAATAATACCAGCCTATTAGTGTCCCACATCCCATTAAAATGCTGCTGAATGTCGTGATGGCCCAGTGGTTTTAAGGCCTCGCCTCTTATACACGAGGTTGTGGGTTCAAATCTGGGCAAGTACCAATGTGACTTTTTCAATTCATATGTACTTTTACTGACATCGTTAAAAGGAAAAACATCGTCAGGAGACCTGGACTTATAATTAATATAAGTCTGAAATCACCAGCCCGTCTTGAGCAAACGTGGTGATCAATGCTCGTGCCTTCTCTGTATGAGAAGAGGCCTTTGCCCTGCAGCGGGACAATAATAGGCTGGTATCAGGGGCGAAGCCTTCATACAACCCGATTCCTATCGGCTTCCCTTCGGAACAACCACTCTTCTTAATGTCTACTATTGCCAAATAATATGGTACACCTGTGAGCGTAACTGTGTATCACATTACATAATTATATATAATACCAGTTTAATACATCATAAGATTAAAAACCTGCAGTTTTTTGTCTGAATTTATGAGAACTGAACTATTTTTCTTCGGCTTCTCTGTAATGATGATTGTAGCTGCGCCACTGGCTGGTATTATTATCCCACTGCAGGGCAAACGCATCTTCTCATACAGAGAAGGGAGGCGAGTTGCATGATTATTATGATTATTATTTATTTATTACTTACTGAAATTAACATTCGGTGTAACATGAGCAGTCAGCCCGTCTGCTGACTGGCTATTAATTTAACCACAGTATGAGGTATGCTTTATCGTGCCAATACAAAAGGGAAGAATTTTCTACCACCCTTGTCTCAAATACCTATTGTCTATTCAGCTGGCTTGTTTCAGGTTTAGCAAAAATATTTCAATGAATAAAAAAAATATATACTATGTACTGTGTTGTTGACTGGATCCCCATCATTTTCACCAATACAAAGACAAATGAGGTGCGTTCTTTAGCCATAGTGCACAAGAGCAAAAGAACATACTGTGCAACACAGCTTTAAAAGTTGCTTATGCATATTTATTTAATACTTTATGAAAAACGGTGATATAATATATTTAGAGCGGGCTGCATAACATCAAGTATTATAAAAGTATGAGACTAACACCATTTTTAAAGTACGTAAAACTGTGTCCACTAACCTACCTGAGATTCTGTGAGCTATATTAGCTGTAAGCTATAAATGTATTCAATTAGGCTTTAATACAATTAAAATAAATCGTGCTGGCGTGTTTTTTTTGTTTTCTCATCCATTCACATTATACCTACATATAACAGCAAAAAAATCTTCAATGAATTTTCGGAACATTAACTTAACAACAAACATTACAACGCCATACACTTTATATGACCGCTATGATAAAAATCTCAAGCAGAGGATTCTAATCATACGAACTATTGTTTAAGCACAACGTGTGAGCTCCAAATTAAACTTTTTTATCCTTATCATCATCTGCCTAGCCTTTTCCCAACTATGTTGGGGTCGGCTTCCAGTCTAACCGGATGCAGCTGAATACCAGTATTTTACATGGAGCGACTGCCTATCTGACCTCCACAACCCAGTAACTGGGTAATACGATACCCCTTGGTAAGACTGGTTGGCAGACTTTCAGGCTTCTGACGACCCGTAACGACTGTCAAAGATCCACGAATGACAGCCGGGACCAACGGCTTAACGTGCTTTCCGAGGCACGGAGGAGTCTCGGTATGTAAAGATGGTCACCCATCCACGAACCAACCCCGGCAAGCGTAGCTTAACCTGATGGATCGACCCGTGCGGCTGTTATTACTTAGCCACGAGCTCCTCAAACTTGTTTATCCTTATAAGGGAGGAAATCCTACAAGAATCCATACTCAAAACCATACACGATTTGAACATCACTATGCACATAGCGACTCGCTTGCGGTCAGACCTTACCTCGCCCTACCCTGCAACTAATTACCAATCCTAACACAATCACACAAGACATGTTTTCCGGTGAATCATTGGCAGTAGTACATACAATGAGTCAGTGATGATGACTCAAATGATTCCTTATTGACACCGTTTACAAGTGAAACTATACTAACACAGGTTACTTTATATTATACCAAGGTCTTCCATGTGGAAATGATTCTGAATCACTATCTGTGACCTCTCGATATGACCACTAACCATTTACCCGGAACAGAAAACTGCCATACGAGATGATGGTTATTGTATTTTGTTCACCATTCAATGAATGAGATGAATCAGAGATCGTAACGAGAAACAGCTGTTGGTCAAGAGAACTAAAGAATTAACTGTATAAAACGTTGATTGAAATAATTACATTACTACGCCATATGTGTGATTCAGGAAGTATTTGCGTTGCTCTTATCTAAATTGAATTAGTTTATCAAGTTCTTTAGATAGACCAACGTGTAATAAAATTGTTTTCCTCTAGTCCCTTCGAGAGAGCATTGTGGGCAAGTATTATTTCAGCAAATAGTTTCCGTAAAAAAAAACTATTATTTGATTGACAACTCGTGTCCAGGTCCTTGTGAACAACAAATAAGGTGGTACCCTACCTATCAATGTGCGATTGCAAAATGTCTAAAGAAATAAATTCTACAATAAGCTACAAAAGTAAGGCTTGTACATAAATGTAGGATGCATAGAAATATTAAAAAAAAACAGTTGTTTATTTATCTATGGTAGGATGTATTTCGTACTTTACGAAAAACTATCACAACTTTTCAATGAATCTCTCTTTAAATTCAATATCTCATACTAAATCTAGAAAAAAACGGCAACATGAAAACCTCTGCACCTTTTCTTTTCCAAACAACGAATTCCGGCCGAAGTTGTATTATTAGAACATTCACAACTTCGGCAATGGAAGCGTTTGGACGAACAAGATGAACTGGCTCCACGGGCTTATCTAACGTCCTGTCCGATGTGTGCCGAGAGGCTGTTGACATACGTTAATAGGCACACAGCGTTAATGACAGCCGAAATTGCGACCCACACTATGGGCCACAGAGCTGGATATCTGAACTTCTTTAGGACTATGTAGTCAGTGGCGCAGATACAATCATCATTAGGGGGAAGCCGAAGAAAATATTGTCCAGTTCTCATAAACTCACCAAAAAAAAACTGTAGGTTTTTAATCTTATGATGTTTTAAACTGGTCTTAAATATAATTATGTAATGTGATGTGATACACAGTAACACCCATAGGTGTACCATATTATTTGGTAATAGTAGACATTAAGAAGAGTGGTTCTGAAGGGAAGCCGATAGGAATCGGGTTGTATGAAGGCTTCGCCCCTGATGTAGATCCAGACTATTTTGGTCAGACGGCAATTCCTCTATATCTTAAATGTTTTGATGTTTCGTCTCGCCATCACGTCTTCAATACGTCACTTAGTAAGACTGCAAACGTTTACTCTATGTCTACATATTGCGCAGGTCAATTATTAAATGTCCCTTTGTTTCACATTTTACGATGTACATAAAATAGTCAAAAAGGGTAATGGACACGTTTTGAGATTCTCGTCACAATTCGTTCATCTCGTATCAAGATGACCAGTTCCAATCTCAAAAGGGTTTATCTATACCTACTCTATACAAATAAATAAAATTGAAGTGTCTGTTTGTAATGTCAAAATAACAGCTTTTTACTAAATGCATAAGAAAGTATATACGCTACTTATAACAAAAAAGCAATTTTTAAAATTTTTGTCCGTCTGTCTGTTTGTTCCTGCTAATCTCCGAAACGGCTGGACCGATTTGACGGGACTTTTACTGGCAGATAGCTGATTTTACGGCGGGTAACTTAGGATATTTTTATTTTAGAAAAATAATTAAGGTTCCACACAAAAAAAATTAAAACCCATGAAATTATGAACAAAAAGTCGGATTTGAACAATTCTTTTTGCATTTGGTAGTCCAATTCTCGAGGATGGTTATAGGCTATTTAACATCACGCTGCGACCCTTAGGAGCCGAGCATAAAGAAAAAAGTCAGAAAGAACACTAAGCGGAAACGAAGTAATAGCGCGGGCGGGTGATTCAATGCGACGCACAGTGGCCTCGGTTCCTAAGAACGGCGGTCATAGGGGTTGCAGTTTGGATTAAAAATGAAAGAATAACTTTTTGACCTAAGAAATGAATGTTTTGAGGTTCTAAGGGTAATAATAAGTAAAAAAAAATATTTTTAAAAGCAAAGTACAGTGGATTTCATTTATTACGACCTTGGTTGTAGCGACCATTTACCTATAGCGACGTTAAATCTAAGTCCCTTGAATTTAAAGCATACTTTAGTACAAAATTCATGTGGCTATAGCGACTTTGGATGTAACGCCGAGTTCGGGTGTAGCGACTGTTTTTAATGAATCATTTGTAACAAATTCCTAGAAATCCCATGCAGATATTGCGACCGGAGTCGGCCGCCAAAGACACAAAGATTTTTTTCTTTCACAAACATTTCTTATCTTTTGTTTACATCCATTGCACACAGATGGTCAGCAAGTGTGGAGACCTTTACCTTTTGTTTATAGATATCAACTAAGTAGGTAGGGGAAGCGTGTACGTTTCGGAGCTTTTATGGTTCAGTTACAAAGTGATATTCTGAGTAGCAACTGGGTTTAGTAAACTTTTGAATAAGTATGGCTGCTAGACGCACATTCACTGTTAAAGAAAAGGCGGAAATCATTTCAAAATTGAAAAACGGTGAAAACAATGCTGATTTGTGCAAAGAGTACAAAGTTTCCCATTCAACAGTATCTACGATGTGGAAAAACCGTGATAAAATATTAGAATGCTTTGAATCCAAATCCTTAAAAATTAAGAAAAACCGCAAACCGACGCATCAAGATATCGAAAATGCCCTTCTAATGTGGTTCAAAGCCCAAAGAAGCCAAAACGTACCTTTGAGCGGTCGTCTGCTGCAAGAAAAGGCTAATCAATTTGGCAGACTGTTTGGAAAAATGGATTTTGAGTGTTCGGAAAGCTGGATATACCGATTTCGTCAACGACACGATATTGTAGTAGGCAAAGTTTGTGGAGAAGCCGCTAGTGTATCGCAAAGTGACTGTGACAACTGGCTAAAAACAGTTTTCCCAAAATTGACTGAAGGTTATACTGATAGCCAAATATGGAACGCTGACGAGACAGGTTTGTTTTTTAAGTTAACTCCTGACAAAACCTTGAAATTTAAAGGGGAAAAGTGCGTTGGTGGAAAATTATCAAAAGATAGAATCACCGTGCTTGTTGCATCAAGTATGGCAGGGGAAAAAAGAAAATTATTGGTCATAGGCAAGGCAAAAAAACCCAGATGTTTCAAAAATGTTAAATCTTTGCCAGTTGATTACGAAGCAAACAAAAAGGCCTGGATGACTTCAGAGATTTTCGAAAAAGTTCTACGCAAATGGGACTCCCAGTTAAGAAATAACAAAAAGAAGATCATTTTATTTATTGACAATTGCCCAGCTCATCCTAAAATAGAGAATTTGACCAACATAAAACTGGCATTTTTACCACCAAACACTACATCAGTGATTCAACCGATTGATCAAGGGATAATTAAAACCCTCAAAAGTCATTATAGGAAGATTTTAGTACAGAAAATGATGAACGACATTGAAAACTCGGCAGGCCCGTTTTCCGTTAATATTTTAGATGCCATTGAAATGGTAACTACGGCATGGGCTCGGGTGACTCCAGATACGATCAAAAAGTGTTTTCTACACGCTGGGTTCCGTAAATCTTCGGCTATCACAACAATTGACGACGACTCCGATGATGAATTGGACATACCATTGGCACAACTGACTACAGTATCATCAAGCGGAACAAATGTTGCGGACTGGGCAACATATGTTGATATTGACAGTCAACTTATCACTACTAGCGATTTGTCCGATAGTGAAATTGTTGAAACTGTTGTTCCATCACATACGACGCAAGATGAGGAAAATGAGGAGGAAGAAGAAGATTGCAAGGAAGGTGAGATTCCTACAACTAAGGATGTGTTAGGTGTTGTAACAAAGCTTAAAAGATACTGTTTATTTGGTGATGGAAAGGATATTATAGATATTGAAGAAGTAATGAAAATAGAATACACCCTACAGCGTACACTAGCACAAAAAAATAAATTGAAGCAAACTAATATTACACATTTTTTTTAATGTACCGGTGAATAACTATGTGTGCAAATATTTTCAATAATAAATGAATATAAACTACACATGTGTACGTGTCTGTATCTCTTTACCTTTGCCTGTAACGACTTCCGGATATAACGACGAAAATAGAGTGGTCCCTTCATTGTCGTTATACCCGAAATCCACTGTAGATATATTCTCAAAAAAAAAGTGTATTCATCCATACTAAAAAATAGGTAGGTAACAATAAAATTGGTTTTATACATTTATTATTTCTGAGCATAGCGTAATTGGCATATAAATAATAAAATTTACTAGATAATAGAAAGCGGAACGTAGTATTTTATATAAAACAAGGGCAATTTACATAGTAGGAAAACATTATAATTAACAATATTTAAATTTTTGAAAAATTGCAATATGGTTGAAGTACATATTAAATCCAACACTTCTTTTGCTAATACAGACTTCTGCTTATCGATTGAAGCTGCTCGCTTCTCTCGATGTCGTTTTCACCACAGTAAATATTTATTTACTGTGTTTTCACGTAGTCCACCGTAGAGCACCCAAGTATGCAAACTTCATGGAGTGCGATTGTCGCAATCCAGCGCTGGGCACGCCACAATTGCGGCGATAAGTCCCCTCTTTGAGGAGTGGCTGGAGAGGCGCCACGGCGTCCTCACCTTCCGCCTGACGCAGGTCCTCACCGGACGCGGGTGCTTCGGGAGGTACCTGTTCCGGATAAGGCGGGAGGAAACGCCCGGGTGTCACCACTGTGTGGATCGCCCGGAGGACACGGTGGAGCATACGGTGGAGGTCTGCCCGGCTTGGGCGGAGCACCGCCGTATCCTCGCGAAAGCGATCGGCGGCGGCGATCTCTCGCGTCCGGCCATGGTCCAGGTCATGGTACGGAGCGAGAGTACATGGGAAGCCATTACCGCCTTCTGCGAAGCAGTAATGCTCGCGAAGGAGGAGGCGGGACGCGTGAGCGAGAGGCAAGCTTTGCGCCCTCACGCCCCTAGTCGCCGCAGGAAACGCCCTGGGCGTCGGGAATTGGCAGCCGATTCCCGGCCACCGTAGGCGCGGGCTTGCGGACGGCGAGCAATGGGTAGCTCGCCGTCCGGTAAGGACCAAGCCCGAGTCGACGGCGCGTTGTGTTCCACGCGCGCCTCAAAGAGATGTCAGCACTATTGACGGGGTCCGCTAGGGCCGATGCCAGCTAGGGTTGCAGGATGTTCGAAAGAGTTACCGTGGCCCCGGCACAGGCAACAGAAAGAAAACGGGTGGGTTTTAGTCAGTAAAAGTCTGACACGCCCTCCCGCTCCGCCCAGAGCGGGAGAAGTCATTTGATGATTTCCCATCCACAAAAAAAAAAAAAAAAAGTATGCAAACTGCGATCTCTTTAACCAATCACCGTATTTGGCAATTAGCTTAGCTTTGACCTCCCCAGTTTCTTCCAATATGCAGCAAACGATTTACAAAGATTATATTATAAATTAAATCTCTCAAGTAATCGGTCTGGATATTTTCAGTGTCCGGTAAAGAGTCTGCTAGCATTCCAAACACTTCACGAGATCTATCTGCCCCATTTTCATTATTCGTCGTAGATAACCAGGTGTTTAGAACAACCGTTCGAGGAAAAGAATACTTGATAGTGGCCCCTGCAGAATAAAAGGAAACAGCATTACAAAAATACTTAAGGTATCAAAGGAGATGTTTCAAAATGTATGGAGTCCCGGCCAGGTATTGGTACACCCTACTAAAAAATGGGGAAACACAATTGAAACAATTTCCAATCATCCAATTACTTTTAATTGGCATTGTTTGGTAGTAAAGTACAAGAATGTACAAATGAAATTGCAACACACAACAAAAACCCATCATGGCGGTAAGTTATCATGTTGATTGAATATTGACAAGTTTCCTTCTGTCATATTACATTGTCAAAGAGAATCATAACATTGTCGTACTTTTAGTCTTTTGCAATATTATTTTAGATCTAATTGTAAAGTCGAAAATCTATTAAAGAAATCTGACAGATTGTAGTAGCTTGATGTACTGGCGTCTGTACATATTATAGTCCAGTTAAGCAGACGACAACCTCATAGGTTGACCTGCGATATGCCAAGATTTTTACTTATAGCATAAACGTACAGAATACAAACATTCAATAGTCGAAATATTAACTCAGACAAAAACAATGTAGCGATAAACGAAAGCCAGGTTGTTAAAAATAACTCGAGAGAACAGAACACGATCGAAAACGAAAGCGACTGAAGTGACAGTAGACAGTTCACGATCTATGATCAATGGTCGATCTATGGTTTACTGTCATTGGATTTTAGCCACAGAGTACCTAAATTGGCGAGACGCCATATTGAAAGTCGATAAAATAATTGATAAATATCAAATTATTACAAGAGAAATATGCATTTATGCAATTTATCAGTATTTTTCCCGAATTCCACGGATTTTTCTCGACTTTTCGAGGTATTGTACATATTCTGGGCCCATTTTGAAACATCTCCTTTACCTACATACGACCTAGTCCTTTCAATAAGTAACCTTAGTGTATCCTGTAACGATAAATGACGTCATAATTTGACCATCAACATTGCATCCCTATGACCTATGGCGGGACCACTGTGCGACGGGTGGATCGGGGGACAAGAAATTTCACGCGAACGAAGTCGCGGGCAGAAGTTAGTACTTAACATTAACAGAGGTAGGAATTTTCGGAAATAAGTTCTATAGAGGTGAAACTACAAGGTTGCCTCGAGAACAATCGGCTATATGACGCAGAATTTGCCTATTGGTAATTAAGAACTTACTCGAATGACCTAAAATGTAATTAGTATTTTTTCTAACGGTGCGAGAATAGTTTACTCAAACGCGTGATTTTTTCGGGTCAATGACTCAGTTTTCATATATTGTAAGCCACAAATCACTAATAGTAAAGACTATTCACCGAAGAACTTAACGAAAACAGAATAACTTATTTCAAACCAAAATGAATCATCTATATCTATAAAAAAAAATCGATGTGTGTATGTATGTTCCTTAGGGACTACAAAACGGCTGGAGCGATTTTGATGAAATTTCAGGCAATCTTAAGATTAGCGTAGCGGGTGATCCTGTGAAGTTCTCGGAACAACACATTTTTTTTGGCTTTTTGGTAATTCTGTGTCATATTTTTTTCTGACCAGCAACATAACAAAAGGCTTGTATTTCAGTCAACCACCACCAGTCATCTGGCTATAGATAATTAGTGCTACCCGTGCGAAGACGGGGCGGGTCGCTAATCCTAACTAATATTATAAATGAGAAAGTAAGTTTGTTACCTTTTCATGCCTAAACCACTGAACCGATCATCTTGAAATTTCGCATATACGTTGTCAGGTGTACAAAGGTTCCTTTCATCATGAATCATGATTGAATTATAAAACGAAGTAATAGCGCGGGCGGGCGATGCAACGCGACGGGTCGCGGGATAAATAAATGATAAATGATTTTATTTCTGTAACTAGGTTTATACAAACACTTTTACACGTCAAACATTTTTTTTTAAAACTAGATGAGGCCGGCGTTTCCTATCTGACTACTCTGAGAAGAAAGGCCGAAACAAACTCAGAGGTCACAGTCTCTTTTAAAGTCCAGACATAATCTTGGTCATGTGAAGACCATGTAGGTTGGTGTCTGAAATGGTCTTTTGAGGAAAGAACCACACAGATTGAGTGGACCTGTCCAGTCAGTGCAAGCATCTGTCAACAATACCAAAGAAAGGACATTTGGGTAGGGCCGCATAATTTACTCAAACTGGCAAACTATGATTAAAGCTGAGAGAAAAAGAAAAAAAAAACAAGGACCCACATAGTCTTCACATTCACAGTAATTAAAATAATATAACATTTTACAAAGTAAATATTCATGTCATTGTATATATAAAATTCATCAATGACAATGTGTATATAAGAAAGAAAAAAAAATTTGCAAAAAGAAAAGAACAAAAAAGGTATAAAAGGCTTTCTTGCACAACTTACGTTTAATAAATGATTTGAATTTATTAAGGCTCAGATCTTGAACGGGGCTTGGAAGTTTATTATAAAAACGTATACATTGACATCTGAACGAGCCACCTATTTTCTTGAGCCTTGTTGTAGGTACAACAAATTTGTGTTTGTTCCTAGTGTTCATATTATGGATATCACTGTATTTTTTAATCAATTTTATATTTTTATGGGCATATAAAAGATTTTCAAAAATATACTGAGAAGGCACAGTCATTATATTAATCTCCTTAAATTGACGAGGACGAGGGAGTTTAATTCAAATGTGGCTGTTATTTTAGTATATTGTGTATCTTACGACTTCCACCCGAACGAAGTCGCGGGGCACAGTTAGTTAAACATAATCATGGCACTTTGAAGTCCCAAACATGAAATATTTGTAAAATATCAGAAAAATATTTTACCTAACCTAATTTACCATAGTAATTTACTGACAAAGGAACTTCAAAGGGAAAACCAACAAGATTCAATTTACGCTAAATAAATATTAAATTCCAGTTTACAACTTGGAAGTTACGAGAACTGTGAACAATTGAGGGATAAATGCAAATACCGTTATCAAAAACAAATTGGAATAGCATTGGCCGAGCCGCTGAAACAGGATTGACTTCACTTTAATTCATTTTGACGTCACTACCTAACGTTTACATAAAAATCATATTCACATAAAGATCAAAAAATTAATAATATAATAAGAAATAGTATTTTGTAGTTTCTGTCTACCCCCATGGGAAGAAGGCGTGAGTTTATGTATGTATAATATGAGAATAGCACATGCCTTGGTCCAAATATTGCTATCTACCCAAAAGTATATTTTAAAGTATCGCTACTTGTGAATTGTGATACTAAAGTCAGTTTGACAGCTGTCACAAATACCAATATGGCGAAAAGTCATTCCTACTCTTAATCCTTATTTTGATCGCATACTATTGTGATTCACAATTCATTGATATTCACGGTCAGACTTGACTACCTGTGACAATGACTAAGGCTACATCTTTGTCTTTTATTAAATTGTACTAAGAAGTTGTTAGCTTTGGAATTAATTAGTTATGGTTACATGAGACATAGTTGTTCATAAACGTAACTTTAAAGTCTTAGAAGTCCGTCTTCATAACGTATAATAGTTAAGATTAGTCTCTACTTCATTTAGGGTGACTGATACTTAAACACATGATTATACTCATGATAACAAACAACTTTTACTATGGGACCAATCCTGAAATAGCAAAAAAAAATCCGCTGTTCCCTACATTTTGACGAGTTATGCGAACATAAATGTAGGAACAGTTGATTTTTTTTTCACGATTTCAGGTTTGGTCCTATAGTAACAGTTGTTTGTTACCATGAGTAAGTAGGGCAAAACTTGGGTAATCGGTGATAGTTTTGTTTTTTACTTGTAAAATTCGATTCATTGATCAGACTATTTTTTAAATTTACTGTGATATAGTTGACAAAATAAGTTTTGCTAACTTATATCTAAAAATGTGGCAAATACTATAATGATTGAAAAATGTACATTTATCAAGTCAGTAGTAACTTGGTAATAAAACACAATTATCTATCACCGAATAGCTGCATATCACGAATTAGCCAAGTTTTGCCCTAAGTAAATAAGATTAGTTTACATTCTTTGCAGGCAGAAGGAACTAAGGACAGAAAACCTGAAGAAGACATGCAACAGACGAAGACTACAATTTTAAAATAACTTGGGAAAAGCCTTCTTTGTCAACTAAAGGACTAGTATAGCATGATTCAATTGTTTGGAACCAAGGAGCAAATACTAGACTAGGCCAGTTTCTTGTTTTATGATGATGTCATTATTAAAGTAAATGGTGTTGCAAATCTAAGCAATAAAGAAACTCTCAACAACAAACGCGGTAAGAAGTAGAGCCCTATTCTTAGCTAGAGACCACACGGCCAAGTCCAAAATAAAGATGACGTTACTACAATAGCTTTCATGAGTAAAAGAAGCACGTAGGTAAAATATTGACAAAAAAAAAAGCATTATCAAAAATTGTATAAGTCTACTCCATGTAATGTGTCATCAATAGTGCCATAAGTTCCTCTTATGTAAAGAAATATATCACGTCACGTCAAAGAAAGTATACATAAAATATTTATATTTATTCGTAGATTGCATCACATACTACTCAAGTATTTAGCACTTTAAACATAGTATGGTAATACTTCTAAACCAGTATATTAAAATAAATCGCCTCTTCGTCATTTAATATTCCAGATGAACATCTGGCGAAGTATTTTATGTTCGCAACTCACTCTGCCTTATAAGTGCATGATGAACCGGCTTTTAGCTGGACACTCACAAATACAGTTTAAAAAACAACGAGCGCGCCCTTTGCCACGAAAAGTGACATTCGGTTACACAGTTTAAAAATCGAAATCGAAAATCAAAATGGCGCGTGACTCGGCGTGACCTGTCGGCTGAAATTAATAACGACCTGTCGACTCCACGAGAGAAAACTTTCAATTTCATGTACAGATGTAAAATCAATAACACACACAAAGCCATTTATCTGGAGTAATATTATCAAGCATTTCTAGGCTTTATCATTCTTATCTAATATTTACTTGACATTGATGTTATTTTATGAAATCGGAGCAAGGTGGCGAAATTTTTCGCTCCGAAGATGAACAACGTTCACGCGTCTTTACATCAGACTTCTTCTTTATAGATTCGTTCAATTCGCCCAACATTTGAATAGCTATTGCCAGCGACTTCATCTGCATTTCGCAAACTATCTTGACCTGCTCAGGGGTTAAGTTTTACAAACACAATTCATTAACTCTAAAACTACAATTACATACCCTCTAAGGATCTTCTAATTTACAAGTAATTCACGAAACTGTTTCATAGATTCCATTAGCTGTGAAATTAATCACGCATGACATAACACAGCGATGGCTAGTAATCATTTTAGCAGCACCGATGCCCTATTTCTGTATCATATATTGTTTTGAAACGCGGTCAAAGTGTAACGTCCGGAAAACTAATCAACGGAATAGTTTTGTTTTTATTTCAGTGCTACGTTACGTATTTAGAATTCCGAGTTCTTTAAAAACAAGGTTGTTATAATTGTTATAAAAACGTGATTAATTTTGTTTCATTACTAGTGTGAATAAGAAACCTTTGGGGCTTCATCACATTATCACAATTGATCTAATTAGTAGTAAGGTTCACGAACTACGTGAAATGAGCATGATTCTGGTTAAATAATGTTCCTAACTGCTCATACTGCATTGTGCTCTTAGCACAATTGACAATAATCCTATAGGAAATGTGATGAATGGAAGAAGATAAAGATTCTTAAGACGTACAGGAGAACTCAAAACCAGTACCTATAACCATAGAGAAACTTTCTCCAGAAAGAAAACTCTCTTCATATACAGTTTATGCAAAAGTATCAGAAACATCCAGATTTCCCTTAGAAAACTGATTCAATGTTGGGTGTTTGGATGCTACACCAATGATACAAAATAATATCACTGAAATAAACAAAATGTTCACAGGGTGAAAATATCCGCAAAATAAAATTAAGTCTAGCTGCTATGAGAATATTCGCTTCAAAACGCGCTATCTGGTGGTATCCACTACGCCTTACCACCTCATTACTCTAATGAGATCAGCAGTAAACCATCTACGATAACGTTACTTTAAAACGCAATGCTATTCTAACGAAATGATTCAAGATCCTTTGCACCACTTTCCTTGTACTGAACCATGACACAAATATTATGATATCGACTGAAAAATTATCAATACCTTTATAGCCTTTCCTTACGTCCACTAGCATGTTGGAATTAGTCATATTTTTATCGAAATCCGTTTGAATATCAAGTCCTATTTCTACTTACCCTATAGAAATTAAAATTGCCAAAAGATTACAAACATATCATCCACATATTATGTAGCTGCCAAAATACTGCAATATCAACTAATAAGAAAAACTGTATGAAAAATGAATGAAAGCGTGCACATAATACTTTTTAGTGATAATTATCAGATAATACTCGAGCCAGCTAACGGGCAAAGCGATAAGAATTCAATCTACTGATACTGTGGTTTTCTGTAATAGCTATAAAATAACGGAGCATTTTTTCATGCATGCTGCATGTATTTTCTTACTAGCTATGTGGTCTGCCTTTAATAATAGAATAATGCTCATCTCGTGGTTAGCAAAGAGCAGAAAAACTATTACACAATTTTTATCATAGCAGTAATTCATATCTGACATGATTGTATCTTGCAAAAACCTTTGTACTGATTAGGACTACGCATGTCAGCCATTCTGTTTATAATTTTCCTAAATTTTCTTGTATCATTCCAAAAATCGCGTCCATGTGAACTCCAAAGTAATCTTTGTTATGTTTGTTGATCTTCAAAGATTGAGTATCACTAAATGATTTAGCTCCTTCTAAATTACTGTTGCTCCCAATCTCTGTGCACACATACTTCTTGATAAAAAATAATAAATTAAATGCGAACCACGCCCTATTTTCGATTTAGTCCGTGTTCAATCACCACAATCTTTACCCCCGACCATGTTGAACCCCTAATTTCCCAGTTTGACCTCAGTAATCTCTTGCTTGTGCCGGAAACATTTTGAATACAAGACTCTGCATAATTTGATTCGTCCGGATAAACATATGTACATGTAGTCCTTTATGGACCAACTTTTGATCATAAAGTCTCATCGGATTAAAAGTTACGATGCTGGGATGCTGCAAACTGACTTCTGCGTAATCTCTTGGGAGAGAAAGATTTCGCACTATGATACTGTTAGTACGGATGGATTTCCCAACTTATGACCTCTACAGGGTGTAAGGAACAGCCCTCCGCAAACTAACAGGGTGCATTCAGCTACTTATTTTGAATCATATTCCACCGGAAATATTCTCAGGAAAATTTTCATTTTTTTTATCGTTTTTTCAGTTACTGTTCCTTTATTTCAATGTAAAATTACATTCTCTGTACGCAGCACTCCATTTATATAAATAAAACAACCAAAATAAAAAAATCAACAATGTATGTTGAAATACTCGGCAGCCGAAGGCTCGCCGCGCTGCCGTTCGCTACGCGTGTTTAGCCACGGTAACGATATATTGCGTGCGAGGTAACAAAACAAATCAGGTTTATTGGATTCCCATAACGTTCCTGAAATAATTTCATGTACCGGTCATCTTAGTATGATATACTGAATTCACCCCATCAGTCTGCGGAGGGCTGTCCCTAACACCCTGTATGTTTTACGGAATCCGGATTAATAGTTATTTATTGGGTATATGATTATTTTGGGTTTCAGCACAATAAGTGCAGCCTCGGGTTGAATGAGCCCGTGTTCTAAACTTCTTACCATGAATACAAGAAAAATGTAACAGAACAGGATTACTATGAAACAATTTACATTGTTTGTGCTGTTTCAAACTGCATTAGATGCTGATTTTAATCGGAGCTGTCGGTATCTCGGATATCCCTGTCTGCCAAAAAGCTGCGATTCCATCCAGAAACCGTCTGCAATTTCTAATCAAATCCAAGAAAATATCATCTTACGTATCATTTCAGTAAAAACAAAACAACGCAAGTTACGGACCACCCATGCTGTTGTCAAACAAAACTCATTTTAGGACGCCTTAGTTCGCATTACCGTCTTACGGCTAATATGAAATCTCGTTATTAATACAATGAATCATCATGAGATAAATCTATTATTTAATTAAAACAAGTATCACGTGAATGGATTTATAATCTATATCCCCACAATCTCACCAACGGAGCCGCTATCTAACTAATTGACACGATTACTATTCTCGATAATTAGCACGGCGTCGTAATTATGTAGTTAGCCTGTAACCTTCGATGATGACATTACAACTATTAATTTTATAATTAAAAGGTTGGATTGAAACCTTACTATTGTCTGTCTGTAGTTTATCTTGAGTAATTTTATGTAATGAAGTTCATACATTGAAATCACGGTAGGAAGACGAGACTTGCGCAGTATTCTGACGACAAATCTAGGGGGGTATGAAGTAGCTTTGCGCCTTCACGCTCCTAGTCGCTGCAGGAGACGCCCTGGGTGTCGGGAATTGGCAGCGGATTCCCGGCCACCGTAGGCGCGGGCTTGCGGACGGCGAGCAATGGGTAGCTCGCCGTCCGGTAAGGACCAGGCCCTAGTCGACGGCGCGTTGTGTTCCACACGCGCCTAAAAGAGATGTCAGCACTATTGACGGGGTCCGCTAGGGCCGATGCCAGCTAGGATTGCGAGATGTTCGAAAAAGTTACCGTGGCCCCGGCACAGGTAACTGAAGGAACACGGGTGGGTTTTAGTCAGTAAAAGTCTGACACGCCCTCCCGCTCCGCCCAGAGCAGGAGAAGTCATTTGATGATTTCCAGTCCAAAAAAAAAAAGGTGGGTATGAAGTGCTAAACTGTAAAGGTAAGTTATAAGCTGATTTATTTAGCAAATTGGTATAACGTTGCAACTAACATGATTCCTAGTGCCAAAACACTAAGGTCCTTGAAACGTCGCGTCATTTGGCACAAATATGGTACTTCAATTAAAACTTTGTCGCAGTAACAGCCTGCCAGCTTATTGCAAGGAGTTAACTCTCGTCTATCGTCAATGAGCCTTTGCTCATTAACGATAGAAGAGAGTTAACTGCTTGCTTGCCTTGTAGAGGTAAGGTAGGACACAGATTTCCTACATACAATACAGAATCGGAAATCAGTATGAGGATATATCCTTTCCCTAACGAAGTTTTACGTTTATTCCCTTTGCTGCCAAGCTCAGCATTAAGAAAAACATAAGCAATAAATCCGAAACCATCTAGAAACTTCGATAGGGCTTGAAAACGATCGTCACAGCAATAAAACTGTTCTTGGCAAGTATTCGATAAGTCCTTGACATTACCAGAAAGTTGTTTTCCTTAAAAGGACTGTCCATTCAATACCAGTATTTTACGAATGGCTAGGTCTAATTAATGTGAAGACGAAGATTAATGCGAAGATTGGAAATACAAACGATTTATTCGAGATTAATCAGCTTTATTTTTTAAAAGGATACGAAAGAGAACTTTTTTCACTGAATTAGTATTTCTTTGTCGTTTGGAAGCTGCTATGTGATTGTGCAACAAATGGACATGGATTGTAAAGAAAAAAAGAATTCGTCGAGGTTAATTTTCAATTTTTTTCCTCACGTAGCTAACAATTTGACCTAGAGCAGCACCCTAATTGCGTATCACACTATCAATCACAATCTGAATGATTTTGAAGCATATTCCTAATACATTGCTTCATATGTTCGAAAAATTTGTCTGCTCAACAACGTAAATAACGCAACGAATGTTGTTGAACTGTCAAAATGACACCAATTCCTACTGTCAGTGTGTTACGCAATTGCCCCACTGGCCTATCATAGTACGTAGGTTCAATAGAATAATAGGCCTATACTGGTTTTATTACAACTGCCTACCGTACGATCTACAATGTCATGGTGATGAATAGACTAACCGCAAGTCAGCAAGATGCGGTAGCTGAGGTGACCTACCAAAGGCGCGACAGACGAAATTATGTATCTGTGGTTAATGATGATGAAGTATCTGAATCACAGACGAAGTAGGAGACGGTCATTGGTATTAATCATTTACTAGCTTGATGATTAATCCGCATGTCAAAGGCTACATACGCAGAGATAAACAGTATGATTAATTCTACTTTTACTTTCAAACAAATGACTATGTTCGCGTAAAAATAATCTTTGCGGTTGCGAGTTTCACTGATTGTCTTCGTATTTTTTATTTTATTATTGTTGTCGTTTGACAGTATGACAGCAGACAGCGTTTCAATAATTGTATCAGAAAAAACCATAATACAACATAGTATATTGACATTAATGGAAAAGGCCAATTTTAGCAGTGAATACCGCCTTTCTCATGCCTATAATGATGAAAGGTTTCATCGTCATTTCAGCCTGAACCAATTTACTACTGGGTATAAGCGTCTTCTACCCTGTGTAATCCTTTTTGAATCAAGCATACCGCACCAATAACTTTCCTACCTTCCTCTTCAGTATCCCGCCTGGCGGCTGCTTTTGCAACGTACTCTTTGTGACGGCAAAATGACAAACCTTAATCTTTTTTAGTAACAACAGATTATGAAAAAAACATTCATACAACAATAAACACTCATCTGTCGAGTGTCGGGTATGATAAGCCTGATGTTATCAAGTTTATGAGCGCTTTGACCCTTCCTATCCGTGACAGAACAACAAGAGCATGGTAGCCCTTTGACACGACAACAATCTTATCTGGCCAGATTTTCTCTCACAACGAAAACAATGGGTTTTCTTTTTTTAAGAGACCAAAAGCGGGTTCTGCCTGCCTGTCCGAAGAATCCTAACGAAGCGCAGCCTTAGCAATCAAAGAACAAAAATCTGCTGATAGTAATCAAGTGCATGCTCGAAATGAGCTGAAAATGTGTGTAAATAAAGTCCATCTTCCATTCTATCCAGATGTAGCTAGCAATCTGTATTGCCATGCAGTTAAGAATAAAGTTTGCGGTGGCGCATCGTGCGCACTGGCACAAAATAAACAAGTTACCAAATCCGTTCGCAATCCTCCCACATGGCGTTATTTTACTTTTTTATTGCGACACGTGGCCGTCATCGGCGTCATCCCCGCTTAGGGTATTTTTACATTCACAACACTCGCGTGGGTGGAAAATATTATTTTTAGGCGGAGAAATATTTTTTGTTTTGTTTTCATTGCCAAGTGTCTATTAGTTATAGTTTTAGAATTTGTAGCATTTTCTGATCCACATGTTTAGGGTGTACAGAACTGCAAGGCTTTTTATTTTTTTCTATCAAATAATGCTATTTTTTGGGCATTTAGAGCCCTTGAACTCGACGTCGCTACCACGTAATAAATAGAGCGCGTTCAGAACCTTTCTTTTGTCTTTGAGCCTTTTGTATCAGCAAAGGTTATTCGGGGTGCTTATATGATTAATTTATTTGGAGCTCCACTTGTGCGTAATTTAGGTAGGGCGAAGCCAATTTATTTATTCAGCAGGAGGTTAGTTAGTTAATGATTTCTTAGCCAGTTTTCGCCACTTGGACAAGTAATTATGTTACAGACCTTTATAAATCCGCTTACGTTAATAAGAATACGAAATGTGCCAAAACCTGAATTCTAGTTTAAAATTCATTAAAAATTGCTAGAAACATCTTCTCTAATAATATTTGACATAACGCAGCACAGTTAATTCTTAAGCACATTTAATCACGTATACATATTTTATGACGTAAGCCACGTTCAAATATTATAACGACGAAGTTCTAAACTTTCTCCACGAGCCGACACGTCTGGTAATGTAAATAACAATTGAACAAGATACTTTGGTTTATTAAAACATTGTTTTTACGATACCTAATAAGGAAGATGCCTTTGTATATTTTATGGTCAGCCGTTTGACGTCATCATAAGCACCATGTTTGGGAAGTTCATTCGTAATTGCAGCTCCTTAAATTGTTTTTGTCGGATTGATTTGCTTCGTGTAGACTTCGCTGAATGTTAGTAGAACCGTTCAATATAAACAAATGACGATTCAATTTATCAATGAATTGAGGGTATCGCACCATGAAGACAGTGCCGCATAATACAAAGACCCATTTCAGGAAAGAATAATGCCTGTTGACACTTCGCGGGGTAAGGTTAATTTAGAAAGCCAGAGAACCCGATAAGTGTGGGAGTAACTCGTATAAAAGTTTTTAAGGGTCGCCGCCTAAAGTTTTATATTGCAGGTTTCAGGTTTGGAAATGGCATTAAACCTTAAACAACATTCAAGCTATGTCAGTTAGACTTACCAAAGGCATCATTTTCTGCGTAGGCGGCTGTGGAGGGGGCCCTCTTGTCCTGATATCGCTCGGCTGTCTTCTAACAACAGGTCTCACGGGGGGTTCTCTTGGTACATCTCTGTGTATTTCTCTAGAATGTTCCCTAGAATGTTCTCTAGAATGGTCTGTCGTGCCTCTGTCACGCCCTGCCAATGCTTCTGACAATGCCGCTGATAATGCTCCCACGTTGCTCGTTGGGGCAGGAGGCACCGCTGGTCGGACCTTGTCTGGGGAAGACCTTTGTGGTGGTGGTTGGTGCGGCTGTGGCGGCGGGAACCGCGGTGCGTCGGTTTTGACTTGCCCATTGGGTGTGGAACCTGCGAAAGTGTATCGATTACTGGAGAGTGATAGGATATATTGCAATTAAATTAAATTTTAAAACTCATATTAAAAATACACTTTGTAAACAAGCATAATTATTACAAATTAGAGGATTATATCCAAGATAACAATACTTGGAAACATGCTGGTCCTGCTTTATAAAGCAGGAAAAAAATCAGCTGTTCCCTTTCATTTCCTTTTACATTTTGACGAGTTACGCAAAAATAAATGTAGGGAACAACAATTTTTTTTTTCGCGGTTTCAAGTTTGGTCCCATATAGTAACAGTTGTTCATAATGATGAGTAGAACACTATCGTGGCAGCTCCCTAATCAATAAAAAAATAGCTGTATATTTTTAATAATTATAAAATAAATAAATTATTAAAGAAAATTGACCATTCCCTTATCTCCGAAACTCCTGAGCCGAAAATTTTGAAAAAATACAGAGAATAGTTCCATACTTATAGATTACAGGAAAACTATATGAAGTCGACTATAAGTAGACTTAAAATAACATGGTAAATCACTCAATATTGTGCGTACAAACTTACAATTAGCAGTTGGAATGTATGGGGGAACATATTTTCCAACTGCAATGTTAAGTTTGCTCTTGGGATAAATTCATCCCAACTACGGAACCCTTCATTGTGCGTGGTCCGACACGCACTTGGTCGGTTTTTTTTGTAAACCTGACGTTCAAAAGTGCCTTTTATGTGCCTATTAGATTTGAAATAATTGATTTGACTTTGACTTTACCTCTCGTATTGAATCTTAGGCTGAGAAAGGTAGTTTCAGCTTTGTCTTTAATGATATTCAATTATTTATATTTAGGACACATTCTGGCAAATTCATTCTTCCACAATTTCAGACTGGCGACAGCTATTCGTACTAATGCATAGCATAGCATAATCAGACTATAGTGTTCTCACTGCTGGAACACAGGCCAGGGTGAGAGGGACTGGGCCGTAATTCACCACGCGAGCCCAGTGCGGGTTGGTAGATGTCACATGTCTTCGAATTTTTGGTTCCAGGACATACCGGTTTCCTCACGATGTTTTCCTTCACCGTTTTGAGAGCAGTAGTGATGAAATAATTTACACAAAGTAAAGCGCCTGTCTTGGTTCGAACCTACGACCCACAACAACTCGTAAGTCGCGGTCGTTACCACTGGGCCACCACTGCTCTCTTTCGTACTAATGTGTTGGGTGCAATATTTGTTCCATAATCTAAGATATTACACTATCGCGTGTATTCTACAAAGTATTATATTATGATTCTCATTCACGCGTGGATGTGAAAAGAAGCAGTTTATTTTATTCTATTGTTTTTTTTTTTTCATATTCATAGACCAGAATGGCTGCTGGCCACTCAAAACATAACACTATTCGAATGACGTATTTAATACGTCTTACTAATGATATATAAACGTTAATGTTTGTACGCAGATGTAACTCTATGAGCTGTAGCCGGCTATGAAACGTACGTACCGACATCGACACCAGTCTAAACTCAGGTTTTTTATTAGCTAGACCAAAATGACAGCTGCGGTCGACCTTTTCTTGTCATTTTGACATTTTAGTCATGTTATGTCATTTTAGTCTAGCAAATTGAAAATCAAAGCATAGTGGGCTTATACCCATTAGACAGGTGGAACCCTAAAAATCTGAATTATAATGGAGTAAGAAAGAAAGAAAGAAAGAGAAAATATGTTTATTTGCGGTAAACATGACGCAAAAAAGAAACAAGTTGGGGGAAAATATGCGTCACATCCACACAAAACGCTATGGCTAAGGCTTTTGGTCTACAAAGGAGGAACATGGATTAGCAATTCTATACAGGTTGTGGTGTAAAGGCTTCTGCAAACAGGCGCGACACGCGTCGCGAGACAAAGGCACCGCGTGTCGCGCGACGCGCGGTGCCTTTGTGGCGCGCCTGTTTGCAAGAGCCTTAAGGCTACACTGATGCAGCCACGGCCACAGCTGCAGCCGGTCGGACCGGACTTCTTTCGCCAAATGGTCTTGATGACGAAAATGAGTATCCTATATGCAACCCAGGATGTATTATGTACCTCTGTACTCATCCAAATCCGTTCAGCCGCTAGCCGTTACGACGAAATTGAGCAACAGACATACAAACTTTCTCGTTCATAATTTTGGTGGCAGAAACTACACTTCTGGACACATCTATTGGCCCACCTTAGAGTTTAGGTTTCGATGGCCCCTACCGAAATATGATTGCTAGATTGAACAAAAACTGTTGATGCAGTTTTAAACCTGATACATTTTACCATCTTTTTCGATCGTATTGTTTTAAATTTGAATTCAGAATACCATACGACATGGAGCTACGCCTATCAAGTCGGATATGCGCCTTGTTAAAGGCAATTGATTTTTGAATAAAAAACATGTTTTATCAAATAAAGGTTTAATTTAATAACGCGTGTTGCCTCCATGGGCATCTACCACAGCTCTCATACGATTAGGCATAGAGTTTATCAACCGCTCTATGAAATTTTGAGGGATCATCTCCCATTCCTCTTCTATGGCAGTTTTCAACTCCTGCATCGTCTGGGCAACTGGCTGACGAGCCCTAACACGTCTTTTTAGCTCGTCCCACATGTGCTCAATGGGGTTCATGTCTGGGCTTCTGGCTGGCCAGTCCATAACTGTGATGTTCACATCCCGAAGATATTCCCTGACGATGCCGGCCGCATGGGCTCTTGCATTATCATGCATAAAAAGGAAATTTGGGCCCACATAGTCCGCGTATGGTATCACGTGAGGTTCTAAGCACTCACGAATGTACCTTTCAGCATTTAATGTTGGCAGCCGTGGTCCTGTAACAACCTCAAGTTGAGTTTTGCCGCTCGCGGATATACCGCCCCGGACAGTCCATGAGCCACCGCCATAAGCAACCCTCTCTTCAAAGCAGCATTGTGCGAAACGCTCTCCCTTACGTCGGTAGACCTTCTTGGCTTCTTCCTTCCATCATTGCCATGTAACACAATTTTAGACTCATCAGAAAAGAGTACACGGCTCCAATCTTGCTGTGTCCAATTTAAATGACTGCGTGCGAAATGAAGGCGCGCTGTTCGGTGGGCTCGCGTTAGTTTGGGCCCATTAGCTGGCTTGTGTGGTACCATATCGCGTTCTTTTAACCTTCTCCGAACAGTTCGAGCGCTCACAGATACTCCGTGGAAGTCGCGAAGTTGGTTTTGTATCTCAATGGAGGTAAGGTGACGATTTCTCAAGCTGGTCGTCACGATCAATCGATCCTGCCTTTCAGTTGTGACCCGAGATCGTGGCCTTCCTTGGCGACGAACAAAGCCGCCAGTCTCTAGGTACCTCCGATAAACATTTCGGACCGCAGATCGACTTAAATTAAGTTGAGCACTCACGTTTCTTTGGCTGTGTCCGGCCTGAATAAGTGCCACAGCTTGGGCGGCGACTTCAGGTGAAGTATCCATAGATTATTGATAGAACCTCACCTTAATGTTAAGAATAAGTAATGTTTGTTGCAAAACCAAAGACATCAATCACTTTTTCAAGAATTAAATCCAAGTAAACCAATAAAACCAAGTTTTCTTAGTATTCGATTGTTTGATATCAACAAACAGGCTCCAAATTGTCTTTTGTTTCTTTAAATTCTGTGTTCGAAATTCAAAAAAAGACTATTGAATGAAATTGTGAATGTGCCAGGTTCAAAACTGCATAAAAACTTTTTGCTCGACCTAATATAAAATTTTAGCTAGGACCAAACGAAACTGAAAATACAAGGTGGGCCAATAGATGTGTCCAGAAGTGTAATATGAAATTCGATGTCAATTATTAATTTAAACAAAGTCGCAATTTGAAGCCTATACGGAAGCCAGCAATTTAGTCTGTGGTCAAACCTCATGACGAGATTTAATTGGCTGTTGTAGTGCCTTTAAACCGCAGGCTCAGCAAAAATGTATACCTAGTGATTAGGCTTTTGAGAAGCAGTGTCAGCTTTTTTAACCGACTTAAAATAAAAACGGTAACTCTTTCGAACGTCCCGCGACCCTAGCTGGCATCGGCCCTAGCGGACCCCGTCGATTAGTGCTGACATATCTTTGAGGTGCGCGTGGAACACAACGCGCCGTCGACCCAGGCCTGCTCCTTACCGGTCGGCGAGCTACCCATTGCTCGCCGTCCGCAAGCCCGCGCCTACGGTGGCCGGGAATCGGCTGCCAATTCCCGACGCCCAGGGCATCTCCTGCAGCGACTAGGGGCATGAGGGCGCAAAGCTTGCCACTCCCTCACGCGTTTCGCCTCCTCCTTTGCGAGCATTACTGCTTCGCAGAAGGAGGAAGTGTGACGGCCTGGCTTATTGAAACGAGCTACACATGTGTGTCAATGAGAAAACATCTCAAAACCTTTGTCAAATTCTAGTGCAATATTTACAACAAAAATATTAACTATTTATTAAAAACAAATATTCCAGTTTTTACTTATAACTAAAAAAAAACCGAAATAAAAAAGTATTTAATAAAAATTTAATCTACTTTAAAAAGAAATTAACTGAATATTATGTAATAATTTTAATTTCGGAAGTTGGTGGCAAAAAACTTATATAGGATGACTGGTAATTAGTGACCGATACTTAAACACATGATTTTACACATCATAACAAGCAACTTTTACTATGGCACCAATCCTGAAATCGCGAAAAAAAAATCAGCTGGTCCCTACATTTTGACGAGTTATGCGAACATAAATGTAAGGAAGAGCTGATTTTTTCACAATCTAGTGGCATCCTAGCCACTAGATTGTGTCTGTGCAAGTATCCACCAGCAACTTGCCTTACAGTACAACCTTGTGGAGTCCGAAGTACCATAACTACAGGTATGTGCCCGACCCAGTTCTCGAGAATGGTTACGCCACATTCTACTGGGATCGATCTATCATCACTGACAGGACTTGTAGCCAATAAGCCTGATATTGTGGCGATAGATCGCCGTGTAATGATTGTTGAAATTATAGCTGTTTCTCATGACTTGAATCTCGTGAAAGCTGAGAAAGGTAAAAAAATCAAGTAGCTTGATTCAGCCTACAAAGTTGTCGTCATGTAGGATGTGGACTCTGTCACTGTACCGATAATCGTTACAGTTAAAGGCCTAATAGCGGAGAGCCTCGACAAACACCTCAGGAGGCTCAGAAAGAAGTACTTCTGGACACGGCACGCATAGTGAGGAGGCAACTTGGACCCAGTTCCTGATGCTGATGGCTACTGTTTTTTTTATATTTTTAACTTTTTTATATTTTTAAATGTTTTTTTTTTTTATCTACATTAATATTATAAAGCTGAAGAGTTTGTTTGTTTGGTTGAACGCGCTAATCTCAGGAACTACTGGTTAGAATTGAAAAATCCTTATAGTGTTGGATAGCCCATTTATCGAGGAAGGCTATAGGATATACCTAGTCTTGCCATAAATACTGGAACAAAGAAAAAAAAATTATATTGCAAATAACATTTATTACTTTTACAGTGTGTTAGTTTAATACCTACATAAATATAAAATAATTTAAAATATAAAAAGTTTATTCGAAGTGGTCTCCATTGGCTGCAATACAGTCCTTTAAACTGGCCTTTCAGCTCTGAAGAAGTCCGAAACGTTCGTTTCCAACCAAGACTGCGTAGACCGAGCTTTATGACCCGGCGCCGAGTCTTGCTGGAAGGACCATTCTTGGTTATTGAACATGGTGTTGTTAAAGGGCTTCACTACCTTCTCGATACACTTGTGCCGATGTTTTGATACCTTTTTCACAAAAGTATGGCTCAGTCACTCCTTCATAGCTAATACCCCACCAAACCATCACTGAAGTCGGATAGTGCCCACGTTGCACTCTGTCGACTAATTGGGAAGCTTCCTTAGAGCTTTGAGCATAAATACGGTCATTTTGTTTGTTAAAATGTTGCTCAATTGTAAAAATTTTCTCATCCGTAAACAAAATTTTTCTGTGACCTTCCTTTGCGTACCGCTTCAGTAGTTGTTTCGATTTTACCACCCTATTCTTTTTTAAATTATCAGTTAAGAAATAACCAGTACGTCTCTTATAGGCTGCTAGTCCTAAGACATCTTTTAAAATACGCGACATGGTTCTAGGTGCTATCTTTATCTCCCGAGATAAAATCTTTTGCTTTCGGACAGGATTTCTTCGAATTCTTTCCCTTGCTGCTTTGACCACCTTTTTCGTACGAACACTACGTGGATGGCCAGATCTTTTTCTGTCACAAACAGAGGAGGTCTCATTGTACCTATTAATAGCCCGGTACAAAAACATTTTACTAATACCAAGCGTATGGAGAGTTTTAAAAATTTCATTTGGCTCCATACCTACTTTGTGTAATGAAATCACAGCGATTCGGTTTTCTTTATCACCCCACTCCATTTTAATATCGCAAAATATTGTACAATGTGTATTGGCGCCAAAATGAGAAAACTCAATGAACAATCATATAAACAGATTCCAAATTCAAATGTAATATTTTGTTTATTTTTAATTGTAACAGTATTTATGGCCAGACTAAGTATACATCACGCTACGACCAATGGGAGCGGAGCATCAATGAAAAATGTTGCAAAAACGGGATAATTTATTCCTTTTGAGAGCTTCCGTTGCGTGCGCTGCGTTAACGGTTACAGTTACGCAAAAATCATGTATGACGGGATTGTTCCTCTTAAAAAGTTCTAAAAAAAGTCCGCGATAGCATACCTACACTGCCGGGCAAAAGTTTGAGACCAACAAAATATCTGCGTATTCTATTGTTATTAAAGAATTTCTAAGTCATTATTTTTGTATATTTTTAAGTTACAATCCTATAAAGGTGTATTGTTTCAAAACATCAATTAGTGCCACGCAAGGACCAGGTGGTAGAATCATTGTAATATTTTTATAAGCTACTCATTACTAATTATTTTGGTCTTGTTTCGCGTTAAGGCTCCTGCATACAGACGCGACAGACGACGCGAATCGCGCGCGACACAAAGGCACCGGTCGTCGCGCGACAAGCGGTGCCTTTGTGTCGCGTCGCGTGTCGCGCCTATTTGCAGGAGCTTTAACCGAAATTCAGGATTATTTTAGCTTCCTAAAACATATTTATTACCTGAGTTTTCATGGAGTTAATCTTTTTCTATCTTGGTTAGTCTGAGCTCGTCGTTGTTACAGTGAAGACATCTTTAAATGGGAAAAGTGCGCTAAATTAGCAGTGGAACTCGTTCTGCCAAAGTTGTGTTACACAACCAATGCAAATCTGAATGTGCGAATGCCTCTCAACTTATGTTGTCGAAGACTTGTGTTCATAACAGTAACACAATAACCCGATACAAGGATACTGGCAGTAATCAAGATCGTTTGCGAGTGGGAAGGTCGAGAGCTAGGATAATTTCATCGTCGTTACCAGCAAGCGGAATAGACGCCTCACAGCACCAGAAATCCGCGCAGAAGTGAACAAAACCCGATCTAAACCTGTGTCATTGACTACAGTAAAAAAACGATTGAGAGATGCTAAGTTATTTGGTCGCGTCGCCGTACGAAAACCACTAATATGGCCACAAAACAAAAAGAAACGGATGCAATGGGCCCTTACCCATCGCGACTGGACTAAAGAAGACTTTAAAAAAGTTCTTTGGACAGATGAATCCAAATTTGAAATATTTGGATCATAACGACGAATTTTTAATTGACGTAGCGCCGAGGAAGAGATAATGCCAGACTGTGTGGTGCCAACAGTCAAGCATAGTGGTGGTTCCATTATAGTCTGGGGATGCTTCTCGGGCCATGGAACCGGAGATTTGGTACAAGTCTAAGGAATCATGAAAATGGAGCAGTATAAACGAATACTACAGCAAAATGCCGTTTCGTCTGATTTAAAATTAATTTGAAATGGATTTTTTTTTCCAACAAGATAATGATCCAAAACACAGTTCAAAATTATGCAGGGATTATTTAGAACATAAAGAGACAGATGGGGTGTTAAAAAACATGGTGTGGCCCCCTCAGAGCCCGGATCTCAACTCAATTGAGCTTTTGTGGGAAGTGCTTGATAGAAATGTGCGCAGTTCTTGTCCCTCCTCGCAAGAAGACATGTGGAAGGATTTACAAAAAAGCTGGAACAATATTTCACAAGATATAAACGACAAATTGATTGCTTGCATGCCGAGACTAGTGAAAAAAGTAATAAAATGCAAGGGAGTGTTTGACGAAAAATCTGTTTAGAATATGAACGGCATTTTAATGTTGATTTCAACGATTTCAGTCTGAAATATCGTAGAAAAATCGTTATATTACGGTATTTCGGTAGAACAGAGTCCATATCGGTAGAAATACCGAAAAATCGGTAGGTTCGAGACCACTGGTCTGAACGCGCTAATGTCGCACGCACTCTGTCACTACCAGTCGGATTTGAAAAATTCTTCTTGCATTTTATAGCCTTATTCTTGAGGAAGGCTATAGGGTATGTAACATTACGCTAGGACCCTTAGAAGCCGAGCAAAAAGAAAAAAAAGTAAGAAAGAGCGCTAAGCGAAAACGAAGTAACAGCGCGGGCAGGCGATGCAATGCGACGGGGTGGGTCTATGTTCAATGTTAGAGATTTAGTTTCCGCACTTAGTCCTTCAAGTGGACCATTGTGGCTATTCCAACCAGCCCACCTCCCTCCAGAAGTTGATTACATCTCCTGGTCTGTTTAGAACATCTGTGAACGATCTGGGTGCCCCGAGGGTTTCTGTTCTAATCTGGGTGACGCCTGTACATTCGAAGAGTACATGCGCAACGGTTTCCTCAGCCTCCATGCAAGCCCTACACAGAGGATTGTCCGTTACGCCTATTATGTGGAAATGTTTGTTTAGTGAGTAGTGTCCTGTGATGGTCCCCGTCATCAGGCGCAGGCCGCTTCTGTCCAGGCGTAATAAGCGCCTGGTCAGCCTTCCATCTAATGATGGCATAGCCTCCCTGGAGACGGAGTGGGTCAGGGGAACAAAAAATTTCACTCGGACGAAGCCGCGGACGGAAGCTAGTTACCTAATAAAGTAATGAAGCCTTGACCTAACAAAAACTATCACATATGTTATGTTATGATATTGATTTATGATGAGGCAACACTGTAAACATGTTGTACACAAAGGAATCTCATTGTTTATTATGTAATAACAAAAATATTTGAATTTTTTATTATTCTTTGATTGGAAACATTAACAGGTGGACTTATGACCTGAAGGTGAAGGGTCCTTTCAGGCACGTATCCAGACTTTTGGTTCGGGGGGGGACAAACATTGAAACAACCATGTGAACTGTGTGAAAATCGCTGTAATCACTGTACTATAATTTTCACTGTACTATACTATAATTAAAGAACATGCAAGCGAATAAATAAACAGATGGCTTAAAACGTTTTTTTTTTCAGTCAGATTTCGGGGGGAGATAAATCCCAACTATCCCCCCCTCTGTATACGTGCCTGGGTCCTTTGTCTGGAGCAATACTGTTATTCAGACTGAATTTATAATTTTACAAACCATGTGCCCGATTGGTCCATACAAACTTTCATCTCCTATTCAACCACTTTCATTAAACAACGACGGCGAATTGACAATAACTTCTGTCGTAGTCAACACATGTCCCATGGAAGTTAGGAGGTAATGCCATAGAATGGGTGGATTTGTTAAAAGGTATTTCTGTTGTAATACTTGCAATTAAAAATGTAGATAACAGGTTCACGCGTGGTAAACAAAACACAATAGAAGTTTTATTGTTATGACTTCTAGAAACCTGAAATGGATAGTAGCGAGATCCCAGACAAAAAGTTTGGAAACAGCAACATGTAATACAGCATAGCAGTAACCCCGCCAAAAAATTGTTCGGTGAAGCTGGACTTGAAACAACCTGTCGGCGAAGTCATGAAAAGATGCCCATCCCTAGGTAAACGACTTCTCCCACTCTGGGCGGAGCGGGAGAATGTGTCAGAATTTTACTGACTAAAACCCACTCGCATTCCTCAAGTTGCCTGTGCCAGGGGCAACGGTAACTCTTTCGAACATCCTGCAACCCTGGCTGATCACATGCAAGCTGAGATCATTTGCACAAAAAAATATTCTCCCTAGTGCATTGATAACTTCACTTGTAGGTACTCAACCTTTCCTTTTTATCCGAACAGTAGTAGCAGTAGTTGAGGATAGATCCCTCCAGTGGTCTCGAACGTCATAGAGTGAGATCGGTAGAGTTTCCAGTTAAAATCGGTATATTTGTACCCAAAATCGGTATTGGACAAAAAAAATACAATATTCAATCAAATTCGTTTATTTATTGAAAACAAAAACTTACAGACAAATTTATAATGAGAGCCCATATTGGTAGAAATACTGAAAAATCGGTAGGTTCGAGACCACTGGATCCCTCCAAAATTAATTAAGTATTCACACCTTGTTCTTTATATTATTAAACATTGGTGATTAGTGACTCATAAGCAGGTAACAAAATATGACTACTTAACTTATATAAATTTTATGTGAAAATTTTGATGTCGGATCAAAATATTATAGGTATACAATATTAAAAAACAGTATGCCAATTTACTGAAAATTATATGCTCAATTTCACAACATCTGTATAGTATAAAGTTTTAGAAACATCTGTATAGTATAAAGTTTTAGATTATTGCTTCATGTGTGTCGACAGTACCTCCAAGATATGAAACTTGTACAGATAAGTAGACAGCTATCTCTAATGACAATGAAATTGTGTTTTTCATGAAGTAGTCTTACCTGCTAGTTTGCCAGTAGGCCTTAACTTGGGCATTCCGCCAGCAAACAGGCCGCCCAGCCCAGGCGGAGCGCCTCCGCCGCCATTCTGCAGCGGAGCCGCACTCCTCGCGCTGCCTCCACTCGGGGAGCCTCCACCAGACACATTTGACACTTTCCCAGGTATATACGGGCCACTTTTGTCCACTGTCTGTGTCTTTTTCAACCTTGCACCCTGTCTTATAGAACTCAATAACGCATTTCTATCATCAGCCCCACCACCCTTCGAGCTGCCTCCGAAAATAGGGGGAGGCGGCGGACCCGGAGGAGGCGGAGGTCCAGGCGGTGGCGGAGGCTTCGGTCCCATAACGACACAACACTAACAGACACTGTCGTCAAATGCCATCAGGCGCAATCGAATAAATTACGAACGTCGTGATACCATGCAATTCAGTATTCAAGTGACGACCCTTCAAATCTTCACAAAGTCTCCGTATACGTTCTCGCACGTGATGACAACACTTAATGCACAATACGTCACTCTACACCAATACATACTAATTTACATAAAATATTGAAGAACCTTGCCCCAAAAGATTAATCATTGTAGGAAGTACGTAGGCACTTTAATAGAAATTGTTTTTACTTGGTCTGGGTTCACCTCGTCATAATAACCAACTACTCTTAGTATTAGGGAACATCGTTTATTATTCTTCTTAGGCTTAATTTATAGAATAGAAACGAGTTCAATTATTTGCAAAACATGAACGACCACCACACACAATGTGCTAAAATCAACGGAATGAACCTAGTGGAGATTTTTATAAAATTCGTTCACAAATGGCCGACTGCTACATATTGTACATATAGAGCTAGGAGAGCTGTCAAAAAGACAACAGATAAAAAAATTGAATAAATTACCAATGTAAAAAAAAGAAAGGAATGGTAGTTTATTTTTCAAATTATACGTATTCCAAAAAGCATCACGGTGAATAATAAAATATTTTTAATCAAAGACAAATTAACATAAGTTCATTTCCTAAATAAACATTTTCACACAAAACGTTATGCCTAACGGACAGTCCTCTGTGTAGGGCTTGCATGGAGGCTGAAAAAAACTGTTGCGCATGTACTCTTCGAATGTATAGGCGTCAACCCAGATTAGAACAGAAACCCTCGGGGAACCCAGATCGTTTACAGATGTTCTGAACAGACCAGGAGACGTAATCAACTTCTGGAGGGAGGTGGGCTGATTGGATTAACCACCGACGGCCGCTATGGCTCACGTACAATGGTCCACTTGAAGGACTAATTGCGGAAACCAAATCTCTAACATAGAAAATAGAAGTTCATTTCCTCACGGCAGAATCAATAAGTAAAAACATGTATAACTAACACAATGCGAGATAGTATTTCGTTCTTCTTTATATTATTTTGAACTAGCCCGCCCAACTGAAACTGGTGCGTCTGGATGCATTGAAGTGTACATCATCAAATTAGAATCATAGCTAGCCTCACTACCTCCTTGTGTCATAGCCTCCAAGGCCAATCGTTCGATTTCTGCACGTAACTCAGCAGCTATTATTTCCCTTTGAGCGTTTAACTCTTCTTTTTCCCGTAAGCGTGTGTCTTTGAGCTCCATATTTTCCCTAAACTTCACAAGAGCCATCGATAAATACTTTATTGGATCTGCAGGCTGGTTTAGTAAAACGTCGGCAATACATACGCGTAATGCTGGACCAACTGTGTGTTTTAAATATCTGGAGTCTTCCGTCACATGCGCGTCATCAGGGCATGGTTGAAAAATATCCAGTTGGCTGCGAATACGCACTATGTTTCCTAATTCGTCGTTCTCGTACTCACTCATATGACCTTCGTCCCGATAAATATGTTTACCCTGGTCATTTATGTAGTAGCGACCACAATTATCATAGTAATACGTAATTCCATCTTTTACCTCTTTTACTTTTAGTAACACTCCTGTTGAGTCCATCTTATATTCACTGGAAGTGGCATGAGCCTTATAAATTCTGTCCCTTGTCGTAACGTCGATATAGTAACGCCCACAATCGTCATAGTAATAAATGTTACTTAAATCGTCTGAAATAGGTACTAACTCGCCATGTTCATTAGGCTGCAACAGAGTCTCACCATCTTCTGGTGATATATATACTTTTCTACTGTATTCATCAACATAAAAATTGCCAAGTTCATCAGTAAATTCTTCTTTTTTTTCAGCAGCACTTAAGATGGAAATTATAGATTGATGACTTTTTTCACTAAAAACTGCTAAATCCCATAAACGACATACTTCCGTAACTAAGCGTTGACGGCTTTCCACTGGAAGTACGTGATTAAACACTTTCAGTTGATAAAAATCTAAACATGAACATTTTTCCATATCACCCTTTAATTTAACATCCGTTAAGTTTTGAATGCAGTCTAAAGTAGTTTTTAATTTTTCGAGTTTAGCTACTCTGTTTTCCAGATATTCTTTCTTATGTATCAGAGCCAGTACGGGGGAGCTAACCGATATATCTGCCAGCCCCTTAATAGTTTCTTCCAGATCATTAATCTTGGCAGATACTTTGCTAAGCTCAAGCTTGTGCTCAGCACAACGTCGCACCAAACTACCTATTGGTTCGCCTTTCTTTTTTAATTGATTCAGTATTTCTATTGTAGCTAGATTGGATTTGTCAGTTAGAAGATCATCAACGATTCGTTGTAGGGTTTTTGTCAAATTATCTTCTAAACTTGGTACATGCATATAATTACTCACTCTAATAGCCAACCCATCGTAACTTTTATCTAACCAGGTAAGTAGTTCATCGATTGCTTCATGTACTTTGACCTTAAATTCTTCAAAACAAACGTACTTTCTAAAACATTTTAGTTTCTCTAAAAGGGCAGCTGTCACATCTTTGTGCATCTCTTCTATTATTTCTAAATCGGTTAGCAGGTTAGCTTGGTTTTCATTGGACAGATCAGGTCGATACTTTTCCATATAATTATGGTAGTACTTTAAACGATGGCCCATAGCATCTATAGTAAAACTAATAGATTGATACACTTTATCCCTTGGGTGATTTTCCGTAAAGTCTTTCATAAATTTTTCTATTTCAGTTATCGCGCTTAACCATTGTAAATGAAATTCTACTATGGCTTCGATAAGGCGATTTTTATCCCCCGCTCGCAATGCTGCACGAATAGAGCATAGTGAATTAAATATTTGATCCGAGAAATCGTTTCTGGTAATAAATATCACTGCAGTCTCGTAAAAGTCTTTAATTTGTTCTGTAATATCAGACAAAAATTCTAAATCCTCACTTGATTCTAGCATAGTGATACAATAAAATATATTAGATAAAAAAATCACTACAAAAATCACAGAAATAATACCTATGGTCAAAGTCTCGTCAAAGTACAATTTTTTTTTTGACATCCATAAAATATTTTTTTTATTATTTCACATTTTAATGGCAGTATTATAAGCAGTTTTTATAAATAATAAACTCTTTGACCACGTCTGGCCACAAACCTTTTAAATGCGGCAATAAACCCCTTTGTAGTAAGATCGCTTACGACCTCGATGTGGACAGCCTTTGTGGCCATACACACAAATAAACAAATATACCCCTTATATGCGTGATGACCCCGACCCTTGGATGTCCTTAAATTTATGGGACCCGCGTAGTCTACCCCACTGTTTTTAAACGGCCTACTAGGTGTGACTCTCGCAGGTGGCAACTGACCCATTAACTGAGGTTTTGTTGTAGCTGCATACCGGTCAACAATAAATTATCTTTTAAAACTAGTAGTTGTTTCCGGAGTTTCCTATTCGACTACCTCTTTTAATGCGACTGTTTTATTAGATGAGCCCGCTTCAACGCGTACTGCGTCCATTGTGAGTGTGATGCCCACTTTGTAGTGGGCATCACACTCACAGGCAGATTTCTGCTGTAGCTGTGATTTTTGTGTTGCTGTGTGTTTTGTATAAGCTAGGCGGACGGCCCGAGCCAGGCCAAAAAATTCGTCTGATTTACATTTTACATGAAACTGCGTCGACCTGACGCACAATGTATAATTAGTCAAGCAGATTTTTGCAGCCTTACTAAGTGTCTAGCTTAAGTGTCATCAATGGAGATTGATGAGCAAAAAAATAATAAGCGTTGAATCAAAGTTTGGACCTAAATATACAATCTGTAATCCTCTTCTGTCAAATCTAAAATAATCAAATCGTCTAGTAATTTTCGTTAAGTCTTCACGTCGTCTATCCCGCAATGTTTGAGACTATCGTCAACCAGTGTGTCCTTCCCGATATGGCATACGGTGCCGAAACGTGGACACCGACAATCAGTCTCGTCCACAAATTAAAAAAAAAAACGACGAGTGTCAAACGAGTGTATAATTAAATGACTGTGTCAGAATTTGTAACGAAAGAGGGACGCCGTTTTACAGTTCCCAAAAATTCGAGGATTTGTGATTACTGTCTAAAGGTGGAAGATCCATCTTGGTACAGATTCCAGCAGGTCAAGCTACCCGAAACTGTCAAATTTTCCCAATCAATCTTGAACCTAATGCTATAGCAGTAAAGTTGAAAATTGATTAAAGAAATTTGACAGATTGTAGTAACTTGATGTGCTGCCGTCCATACCTTCGCTTTCATACTACTAAGGTGTCCCAAATGATTACGATCAAATTTATTTGATCGTAGCAGTAAAAACCCGAAAAACAGAGTTAAAACTGATAGTTCACAGTGCCATATTCTGAGTCAAGGACATGCAGCACCACCTGTTCACAGGTTTGCGTTACCCTTCCCATTCGGTGGTGCATAGTGGAACGAATGTAAGGGAGAGGTTGGACATAGATATTTTTGAGAAAAAAAAAAGTCTAATTTCGAAAAACAAATAACATCGTTTTTGGATATCAAATGCCTTCAAAACATGTTCTGACATATTTCTTCTATCTCTCGTATTTCGGGAGATAGTTGAGAAAATGTGAAATTTTAGTATGACAATGACTGTATCAAGCTCTCTACCGCCTGATTCCGGCCTCATTTCATAATACGCATAGCAAAAGCTCTCAATTAACTTCCGAAATACGATAAAAACATAGAAAGAAATTTGTCAGAACAAGTTTTGACGGCATTTGATAACTAAATACGATGGTATTATTAGTTTTTCAAAATTAGACTTTCTTTTTCTCGCAAATGTCTGTCTCCAACCTCTACAATAAATTAGTACTGTGGGGCGCCGGGCCGCGTAAATAAATCGGCCGGTCGACGGTTGTTGTTGTAGAAGCCGATGCCGTGCTAGTATACATTTTGACATCCATCCGTCGCACTTGTAATCTACTACTTGTAGTCTTTTTATCTCTCAGCAATCAATAGCAACCTGAATACAAATCGCTGTGATGCAAATCAGAAATAAAATCATTGTGGGAGGATTGTAGATAGTTGACGCAGTTTCATGCAAAAAGTACAAATTACACTGATTCTTGCGTTGCGAACTTGCGATGCAGCTCGGCTGGCCATCTAGTGGACGTCTTTTTTTTTATGGGAAATCATCAAATGAGTTCTCCCGCTCTGGGCGGAGCGGGAGGGTGTGTCAGACTTTTACTGACTTAAACCCACCCGTGTTCCATCAGTTGCCTGTGCCGGGGCCACGGTAACTTTTTCGAACATCCTGCAACCCTAGCTGGCATCGGCCCTAGCGGACCCCATCAATAGTGCTGACATATCTTTGAGGCTCGCCTGTAACACAACGCGCCGTCGACTCGGGCCTGGTCCTTACCGGACGGCGAGCTACCTGTTGCTCACCGTCCACAAGCCTGCGCCTACGGTGGCCGGGAATCGGCTGCCAAATCCCGACGCCCAGGGCATCTCCTGCAGCGACTAGGGGCATGAGGGCGCAAAGCTTGCCACTCCCTCACGCGTTTCGCCTCCTCCTTCGCGAGCATTACTGCCTCACAGAAGGAGGTGATGGTTTGCCATTTACTCTCGCTCCGTGCCATGGCCTGGACTAGGATCGGACGCGAGAGATCGCCGCCGCTGATCGCTTCCGCGAGGATACGGCGGTGCTCCGCCCAAGCCGGGCAGACCTCCACCGTATGCTCCACCGTGTCCTCCGGGCGATCCACACAGTGGTGACACCCGGGCGTTTCCTCCCACCTTATCCGGAACAGGTACCTCTCGAAGCACCCGTGTCCGGTGAGGACCTGCGTCAGGCGGAAGGTGAGAACGTTGTGGCGCCTCTCCAGCCACTCCTCAAAGAGGGGACTTATCGTGGCGTGCCCAGTGCTGGGTTGCGACAATCGCACTCTCCATGCCGCCATGAGATCCCGCCGGAGCTCTGCCCACCGTGCCGCGATTAGTGGACGCCTAGCTTTATTTAAAGTGGATTTGAGCTTTCTGCCACACTCCAGCCTTTTTTTAAATTCTGTTTTCTACCTGTGTTTTCTACCAATACGAAGACTTTTTACTTAGAACTGGTAACCCTGTACGCGTCTACGATTTGTTTCAGAAGAGGTCGTAGATGACTTTGCGATTATACAAAATTACAAAGAAAAAGTGTGTCCGTTGTAGTGCTATTTTACAGTTTATCTACGTTTTTTAGTGTAAGCATATAAATACACAACATGGCTGGAGCGATGTTATTCGAGAGATCGCGCGTCTCGTCGTCGACGAACAGAGACGAGGACGTCCGCATGACCGACAAAATGGTTAGCACTGGCGAGGTTCCCGAAGATGACGAAGAAAACATAAGAGCCAAGGAGCAGGGGATCCTGAACCTCGGCGAGAAATACAAGAAGGAAGGCAAGGCTAAAGAACTAGCGGAACTGATCAAAGCTACTAGACCTTTCCTAAGCTTGATAAGTAAAGCGAAAGCAGCAAAACTGGTGCGTTCTCTCGTCGACTTCTTTCTGGATTTGGAAGCTGGCATCGGCATCGAAGTTCAGTTGTGTAAAGAGTGTATAGAATGGGCCAAGGAGGAGCGTCGTACGTTCTTGCGACAGTCTCTGGAAGCGAGGCTGATCGCGCTCTACTTCGACACGGGTATGTACACGGAAGCCCTGGACCTGGCCACGGCTTTGCTCAAAGAGCTCAAAAAGTTAGATGATAAAAACCTACTAGTTGAAGTCCTTCTTTTAGAAAGTAAAACTTACCATGCCCTCAGCAATCTACCTAAAGCCCGTGCCTCGCTGACATCGGCCAGAACAACCGCAAATGCTATTTACTGTCCACCTAAAATGCAGGCTGCCCTTGATTCACAATCTGGTATACTACATGCTGCTGATGAACGTGACTTCAAAACTGCTTACTCATACTTTTATGAGGCATTTGAAGGTTACGATGGTGCCGACAGCCCAAAAGCTTTAACTGCTTTGAAGTATATGTTATTGTCCAAGATCATGTTGAACAATGCTGAAGAAGTAGGATCAGTTTGTAGCACTAAGACAGCACTGAAGTATGCAGGAAAAGAACTAGAAGCAATGCGAGCTGTTGCTACTGCTTCCCATAAGAGGTCCTTAGCAGACTTCCAGGCGGCTCTCAAAACTTACAAACGTGAACTGGAAGAAGATGCAGTGGTAAGAGCTCATCTCGGGGCTTTGTACGACACAATGTTGGAGCAAAACCTTTGTCGCATTGTTGAACCGTACATGAGAGTACAAGTTGACCATGTAGCCCGTTGTATCCGTCTGCCTGTAGTACAAGTTGAGAAAAAACTTTCGCAGATGATTTTGGATAAAAAACTCAATGGTATCCTTGATCAAGGTGAAGGTGTTCTAATTGTGTTTGATGAGTCCCCTCTTGAGAAGACCTATGAGACCGTACTAGAGACGATTCACCACATGAGTAAGGTTGTTGATACTCTTTACCAGAAAGCAAAGAAACTCTCATAGACCCATCTGTAAATTTGTTGTAGCATTAAAAATATTAATGTATATCAAAATAACCATAAATTTTCAGTTTGAAGTATTTGTAAATGGAACTATTTTTTGAATGAATTCCAAATTGCATTATTTGTACCACAATGTTGTAAGTGAAATAATTAATTACAGAAAATGTTTAAAAAAAAATGTAAAAAATTAGTCTAGAAAATGGGGAATTGCTGCAACCCCAAAGTTGAGGGCTATGAGGTTCATAGTGTCAATTGACACATAACTACTACAAAAGTTACGCATTTTGAATATACCTAATAATCTTTAATTTGATTTAACATTTCCTTTTTTAACTTAAGCTAGTGAAAAATTATAATATTCTGTTTTATTGAGATAAATAAAAGGTGTTCTCCATGTGGTTGTTTCCTTCACCTCACCACCCACTCATACATTTAGCAAGTCATGTTATTTTAACTTGTTGGCACACACTGCAGTGAATCACCGAATGCAAATACAATTTCAATATAAACAAATGTATGTATAATTAATACAAGATTTTCTTTACTGCAACCATGACTGCACTTGGGATCCCGAGATCTGGTAACACTTTTCAGCTGAGTACCAGTGTTGCATAGTACATACTTGGTGATAAATCTTGAAGGTTCCAGAATTGCAAGACAAGGCATGCAATTGTCAAATGAGGGACCTGAGACGGTCACAGTATTGCTCAACTGTCCCTATGTTACTAGCACTAGTAGCCATAATAATGTTTGCGGCTTAACAACAATTGAGACACCTAGGTAATTCTAGTAGGTACTAGTGGCGACCTCATTGTCCAAACAAAACAGTAGTTCACATTGAACAATAACAGTACAAGGGCAACTAGCATGAGCACCCTTTATGGTGATTTGAGAACAGAGCAGCTGTTCATTTAAAATGATAACTAGTATTGTCAAGTAATAAAAAGTTGTGAAACAAAATTTGGTATGTACATATCTAGATATGCAACTCCTTGTTTGTACCAAATAGGAAAAATCAAACAAAATGCTATTACATCAATTATTTATTTCTTAAAAATTGTGGACTGTTTCTGCCAATCCAATTTCAGTATTTAACTAAACAGTTTTAAATAACATTCTATGACTGACAAGTAAATGCGAGTTTATTACCCGGATTAATTGTTCATACTTCTCTATTTACAATTCAAATCTAAGTTTAAATTAAAACTAATGAGGTTAATCCAGAATCCAGTTTGCTTATTCTAAACTACATAGTCAATACATTTTTAATGTACCATTACAGATGTAAGGTGTAACTTAATTCCTTTACATTACAATTACAAAGTGTATTTATTAGACTTATATATAATGTAAAATAAAATACAATGCAAATATTCAACAAGCTTTCCCCCATTTACATGGGACTTCAAAAAGCTGCCGAGAAGTGTGTTCTAGTTACCTCTGCCTACCCTTTCCCCTGTAGACTGAGGTAATTTGTATAATTAATTATATATCATCAATGATGACATCTAATTAATTATACAAATTAGAATAAAATATCCTTTTTTCCGATGTAGCTGCGACGCAGTACAGAGTTGTTTTGATAAATGTGCCGTTACATGACGTCATCACTAGGTACGGTCGCCGGTCTGCGAGCCGGTGATATTTATCTTGTTTGATACTAATACGATAATGTTCCCACGTCAATGCTTGCTTTCATTCTAAGTGATTTTATTGGTAAAATAGCGAATTAAATCAAAGAATATATTTTTTTATATCAAAAATAACAATTATTATTGAACTTTTTACAAATTCTGATGTTTTCAGTCTGTCAAATATACTTCAATTGATTTGTATCTAGAATGCGCTTACGCATTTATGTTAAGTGCTACTCAAAGGTCGCGCGCGCTATTCTTATTTTGATTGCGTCAATATAATCTCACCGCCTGGTCTTTTTAACATAGCAAAAAGACGCGAATGTCGCTTTTATAGCTATGTAATATAGGGATAGCGCAAAACGTGTTAGTCGTTTCGTCGTCAACACAGAACTTTAACTGCCTTTTCATATATTAATATTGTAATATTACATTACTTTAGCTTCAACTTAAGTATAGCAAGGCCACAGTTTAACTCCAATTCCTTTGTTTTAAAAATGTAGTTCCAGACACCTGCATTTTGTATGATACCCCTCAGTCCTCACGAATTTCTTCGAAAATATTATAAGGCCTGTATATGCGTTAGGATTTCTCCTTTTAGGGGTAACCAATGAATGCAGTGGCACCAGAAGGAATGAGACCGTCGCAACTTTAGACCAGGGGGCTATTTGATTAAACTGCCAGGCGACAATAATCTAACAATTTTGTAAGTTTATTTTCATAGTTTTTCTGCTTTAATTAATAGCACCTGTTGTGAAAATATGACAATTATGTCGCATTGTCAGTTAATAGGGCCCAGAACTAGACAGCACCATTTCTCATAAGAACTAACACCAAAAGTCCAAATAAAAAAAAAAAACCAACTCAAAATGGCCCACAAATGTCAAGCTACATTATTTCTTCTATTAAACTCTTCAGTATCATCTGGAACATTCCACCGAGGGTTCCAGAACGCAGGCGTGGGCTTCGTCTTGTCTGTCGGGTTTCTTACACCGCGGTGGTGAGAACACTCGTTTATTTTCTTCGCTAACATCTCTGGATCATTCTTGTATAGCTCGCCGAAGAACTGGAAAATAATAATTTGTATGAGTATTATGGGTCTTAAGGCTAAAGCAGACTGGGGCGGGCCGCGCCGCAATACAACGCATTGCAAAAATCCTGCTTCATCACTTTCGTACATTTTCTATGAATCAACACACAATACGTGTGTTGATTCATATGATTAAAGTGTTCTTAATCATAGGCGAGGACGCTGGCGCCCTAAACACAAGTTAAATCTTACTTTGGGTGCCAGAGTTTATCGTAAACACTCTTTTTCCCTAGTCGTAACGCTGCATAGTGTTTAGATAAGTGTTTCTTGTAGGTACAATTGAAGTTAAATAAAAATTTATTTATTATTATTTATTAAATACTGGCGGGCCGCACCGTATTTTTTTGTATGAAAATACGTTGCGCGTTGCGGTTGTAATGTGCTTGGTTTGACCCTGCGTTTACAGCCTTAGGGCCGTAAGATCAATTGAAGTTTAAACTACGGAAGAGAGTTTAATCTCTGGGCATCAATTATTTTCTTATACAAAACTATAAAAACTATTCTTATACCAAAACTTGTCAACTTCGAAAAGTTGATAAGTTTTGTCAACTTGTATTAGAGCGTTCGCAGACGTCCGATTTTAATGGAAGCTGAATGAAACAGTAGAGATCAAATGTACCAACGCATACGTCCTACATTGGACCTACAAAAAGTAAGTGTACGAACGCGCTCAGGTGTAAACGATAACGGAAGACAGTAGACACAACATGTATACTCCATTGGTCGAGGTAATTATTTATAGGTGAACAAAAAAACCACGTGACGTGGTTAACCGACTAAACGTAATACCAGTCGCTTCAGTTGTCATCAGCTAGGGTCGCGGGATGTTCGAAAGAGTAACCGTGGCCCTTGCCTGTGCCGCCGACAGGCAACTGAAGGAACACGGGTGGGTTTTAGTCAGTAAAAGTCTGACACGCCCTCCCGCTACGCCCAGAGCGGGAGAAGTCATTTGATGATTTCCCATAAAAAAAAGTCACTTCAGTTGTCATGCTACATCACAGTTGTACTCTTAAATTTAGCAACGTTTTATTTCGTTTATAACGTTGCTAAATTGAAGAGTAATTTCTTCGGACCCGAGAAATTCTGGATGCTTGTAGTCCCAGCCTAATTTATTTTTTAACTACTTATTTTTAAATTATAGCAAGATCGATATTTTATATTTTTCGTGATAACCGTGCTACATTGCGCCTGGCAAAGTCTGACGATGCCGGCGATAGCGGAACCTTTAATAGCGCACTAATTTACATACTTCTTTGCATTCCTCACAGCTCCAACCGGGTAACAGACGTTTCTCAGCTCTTGTCCTTCTCAACGGTTCATCATATTCAATTTCAGCAAATTCTGGGATTTTTCTGTAAAGAAAACCCATAAATTAAATCTTGCTGTACAAGTATGACTGTATTTTTTTTATCTATGAATATCATATATGTACATTATCTAATGGTGATAAAACTTTAGACTGATAAGATTGATTACATTCTTTTTCCGCCGCTGTATTTCAACATCAAACAAAAATATAGAACGAGAAACGTAATGAATGAACATTATCGTGCTGTTCGACTTTGACCATATACGAATACTTTCACGGAAGCAGCCAGGGTCAGGATTCATTGACCGCGCTTTGATATTACTTTGCTAAGTGACCGTTTCATACGAATATGAAAATAATATTAATAAGAATAAAGTTCATATTAGCAGGAAATGTCGAAGTTGATGTGACTATCACGTTTACTTCGAAGGATGTGAACATTATTAATTTATTCAATTAAGAATAAGGTTCATATTCGTATGAAACGCTAACTTTACTTTGCGAAATAACGTCAAATAAATACAAACTTACAAAAATTAATGCGGATAAACTTACGCAAGAACTAATAATTTTCGTGCGCGCAGTGGCGCCCTCGTCGTTTGTTTGGTTATTTCTTTTATTTTAGAACAATAATTGTTGATTTGTTTTTTTTTCTACAGTTTCGTTCTAAAATAAGAGAAGTAACCAAACAAACGACGAGGGCGCCACTGCACGCACGATATCCTCTTAAAAAACCAAAGCTTACCTTTTAACATTGTCTACAGCTTTTGTATTAACTTTAGATTCTCGGTGTAGTACCGATATGCTCGGCTGAATATCGTCATCGTCTTGCATATTCGTTATATTTATGTTCTCAGCTAGTGGCCTCTTTGATGGGCTGAAATATGTTTCAAAAGTCATTAACTGCCACTGCGGTCACACGGTGACCACAACCAATAGATTTTCTATTGTGTCCGTTGTCTGGCAGTCAACGTGTTAAAATAGAGTGAAGGAGATGGGGACTTCGTTCAATGCAAGCAAATATAAGAAAAGTGTGAAATGTCACAATTTTACTGTGAGACCAAACCTGAAATCGCGAAAAATAATCAGCTGTTTCCTAAATTTTGTCGAGTTATGTGAAAAAAACGTAGGGAACATCTTTTTTTCACGATTTCAGATTTGGTCCTATAGTAAAAGTTGTTCATAATGATGAGTACAGTGACCCCTTAAGAGGTTGTGCGTTGTTTAAGTTACACCTTGTATACTAATAATAAAGCTGAAGAGTTTGTTTGAACGCGCTGTCTCTGGAACAACCAGTTTTTGAAAAATTATTTTACATTTGATAGCCCAATTCTTGAGGAAGGCTATAGGCTATTTAGCATCACGCTAGGACCCTTAGGAGCCGAGTAAAAGGAAATAAAAGTCAGAAATCGAAAACGAAGTAATAGCGCGGGCAGGCGATGCGATGCGACGGGGTGGGTCGGGCGAACAAGAAATTTCACGCGGACGAAGTCGCGAGCAGAAGCTAGTCAAACTCATAAATTGGCAACTCGATGACTGCCTCTTTGGTCTAGTGGCCGACTGCCGAGCGTTGGGTACGTACTTAGGTTCGATTCCCAGGTCGGACAAATATGTTATTAGGTTTTTCTATTAGAAATTTCTCAGTAGCAGCCCGGAGTCTAGATTTGTGCCCAGTTTATGGCAAATGGCAATAGGCTCGCCCTCTATTACATGGGACTTAAACATAACTGGCGAAATATGGGTATGTTCGGCGATAATAGGTGATGGGAATAAGCTTGTCTCCTGTTACATAGAACATTCAAACATAAGGGTATATTATACACCTTTGCTCTATCCCCTCGAATCAAGGGCGGATACACCCCCTCCCCCCCGCAGGAAACATAATAGAAAATTATCATTGTTAAACATGAAATTTTTATTACAAGTATTTTTTATAGTTATTGTAACTATGTCATTGATAAAGTAATTAATATCCCAGACATAGCGCAATACTAAGAGGGACACTCCTACTTGTCTGACCTGGGTGCCCCTCCCAGAAATAAATCCTGGATCCGCCCTTACTTCGAATACAAGCTCAACTACAATCGTAAAGAAGCAAAGCTCACCTGCATTCGTTATCAACTCTGTGAATGTTCTCCAGCTGATCAACCTGATGTGACAGATTTATGCTAGACTGTGTTTCACAGTAAGTCTCGTCGTTAAAACCTTCTGCTTTCATGGGCGAATGTTTTACGAAGTTTTTGGGTAGTCTGGAATTTAATTAACGACATTGTACAGTCGACACAATTAACAGGTATGCGAGTCCAGCACCAAAGAGACTGAAAATGTTGAAATGTGGAAAAAAAATCTTTAGTTCCTGTTGGCGAAAAAAAATCTTTAATTCCTGTTGGCAATGATGTCATAGCCCTAATGGTGGTCGCACCAATAAAGCTAATAAACGACCAATTATTATTTATTTTTCCATTTGGAGTTTGATATAAGGCAGTGAAAAAAATTACTAGAATAAATAAAAAAAAGTATTTTGCAACTTGTGAATGTCGTGGGATCTGTTTTTAATAATTTACAATCAAAGTGAGAGTGAACAGGCTTCTTCTGGGTAAGCTCGCTCCATCGTCGACTTTGTCTCTGTCATCTCTGACTTAGACTGGAGTCAAGAGCAAACCTATCTCAAATAAAAAATAAAAAAACAACTATTTGATTCTCATGTTGATATTTTTTGGTAGTTTTTCAGCTAAAAAACCTTGAATTCTATTACCTTTTAGGATTCAATAAGTTAATAGAATCCTCTTGAGTGAAAGTAACACTATGATTCATCTTCACATCTGGCATCAATATATTTTCCGAGTTCTGTTCCTGTTTTACAACTGTTTGATTTGTGTCCTGATCAATCTTCTTAGGAGTTTTCTTTTCATGCTTAATTTTCAAACTTAAGGCAGGTTTCTTAAATTTCATTGGACTTTCCTTAGATTTGAAGCTGTGGGAATAAAAAACAATAAAAATAAATAACATTAGATGATAATATGAAAGATAATTAACCAGGCAACTAACTAGTAACTGCGACTTCATTTTATGTTATGCCTGCGCCCTTTGTCATTGTTTCTCACACTACACTTCCGTCATAGTATAAAGAGAGGAAGTACGTTATCTTCATACAAACGCACCGCGCGCGGCTTGTATGTGTGCGCCAAAGTATCTATGCGTCGCCGCACGCACACTTAAACAAATCTCGGCCCGTTTCGCAGCGCGCCAGGCGGGGCTAACATCGCACGAGGTTCGCGCGTCACGGCTTTTCGGCACCGCTAAATGAATGAAAAATGTGTGATAATCGCAGGAGAACGTATTGCTGTGTGTTTGGGTGTCTTAATCATTCATCGATTCCAGAATTGTCTCTGTTCAAATTACCTATTGAACAGGAAAGGCAAGAAAGTCACTTTTTCTAGCATATCATTTTTACTTGATGATGAGATACCTATTTACTTATTTTTTGTTGTATTAGTTTTCTATCAGACAGAGGAAGTAGGTAGGCCTACATTCCCACTAGAATGTACTAGGTACTTTTGATCTGTCAATTGATTTGCCGCTATTGCTTTGTTTATGTTTAGTCATGCCGATTTCTCAGTACCTATTGTAGGTATAGTAACTAAGTACATACTTACAGTTATAAAATCGTACTTAAAAAATAAGTAATTGACTAATTGTGAATCAGATAAATAGAGCAAAGTTCGAATCACCTACCGTTTACTCGTGCTCATCACCGCCCCGCGCCGCCCGTCTGCTGGCCCGTCGCTCTTTCTTTCATCGTGAATGGTTTCATCATCGTTTAGGTACCCAGACAATACAAGTAAAAAATACAACTTCCCGACCCTTGCCAATTTATTGGCACTGAATTAAAATTTAACTAAAAGTGACAACCCCGAGACAGTAGGCAATTATATCGCGGATTGTGCCGGAGATAACCTACTTCCTCTCTTTATACTATGCTTCCGTACTTGCGCAAATATTCGAGTTGTTTCGTTAATACAAAATTAACTTTATTCCGATAGTCATAGGGTTTATTTTGTATTACCAAAGTAAACATAAACCTGGCATTATGTTTAAAAAGTGTTATAAGCGCAATGATAATGAATGTTGCCTACGTAGAGACTTTAATTTGTAAGTTGGATACTAATTTCTTTTGTTGACTGTACATGTAACAGCAGTATTATAGATGGCAATTACTTACTTAAAATTATTTGGTCCACTTGTAGGTGATGGCAAAATGGTGTCGTCATTTTCTATTAACACTTTCTTGATGAGAGGCTGTAAAATCAAATACTTATTTGAAGTTATTACTACATAAACAAGTTTAAGAACTAATTATTTGGTGTGGTAAAAAGTTAGTTCTTGAAGATCCAACATAGTCGATAGACCATTGAAAACTGGTTAGTATCACCATCAGCATAAACATCATTATAGCCTCTTATGGAAGAAGGCCACAGAGACCTTCTTCATTCATGCAATAGGGATGATGACAAAAAACATATTGCCCGTCAAATAGATTATAAAAAAATATTAGACACATAATATATTTTTTCTTTTTTTACGTAATCAAAAGATTACGGCAATACATTGAGTTAAAATGTATCATGATGTCACGCCTTGCTAGATTTTATACTGAGTTGAGTTGAGTTCAGTTGTGACGTAGCAAGCTCCCACTCCCCAACTTTAATGCGTTTTATCTAACAATAAGTCATTTTTTATTAATACGATAAAGTAAAAAATACGTGTCTAATATTTTTTTATTATTTGACTGACGGACTGAATAGAATTTCTTTTCTTTTATTCATGCATTATTCCTATTGTAGAGTTGACTTTTAGGTCTTTAAAACTAAAATTCACAATAAAAGGCTTATAAAATAAAAACTTACCGGGGCATTTCCTTCATTCTCATCCCTACTACTCCTACATCCGCCGCTAAACTCCGGTGAACTCGTAATATCTATAATATTGCTCTCTGGGGCTTTGACTAAGTTAAGTCGCGCTTGCCGCAGCCTGCCGCTCTTTTTGCCTCCCGGTGGCGTTGAAAAGGTTAGCTTTAAAGCTTTCGATTCCGGATAGCTATCAGCCCTATTAAAGAAATTGTATTTTATTTAAATGAAAGGGCAGCACTGAGTATGAATGTGGATGGCTATAAGAGTAGAGGAAGAGCAAAGAAACGCTAGATGGACTGTGTGAAAGATGATATGGTTAGAAACGGGGTGACTACCGAGATGACGTCTAATAGAGAAGTGTGGAAAAAAAGATATGTGGCGCCGACACAAATTAAATTGGGATAAGGACGGAAGAATGATGAAGAAAGCAGCACATCTAAGCTGCATGACCATGACTGGATTGATTGGAAGTCATAGAATGCAGTTAGCTTACAAGCTTATGCATAATCAGCCTATAACGTTCCCACTGCTGGGACACAGATCACAGACAGGCCTCCTCTCTGTGAGAGGGAGTGGGCCGTAATCCACCACGCGGGCCCAGTGCGGGTTGGTAGTTGTCACATGTCTTCGAATTTTTGGTTCTAGGACATGCCGGTTTCCTCACGATGTTATCCTTCACCGTTTTGAGATCAGTGGTGATGAAATTAATTACACAAAGTAAAGGGCCTGCCTGGGTCGAACCCACGATCTATAACTTGTAAGTCGGGGCCGTTACCACTGGGCCACCACTGCTCTTGAAGAATGCAATTGCTGTGGCCAAAATCGACTAGATTGCATCATCATCATTATAAATTAATACGTGGGACAGCATGAGTAGTACTAATATGCGATATCTGCACTGCCACCGACGTTGCCGCGGAAGTGGCGTAGTTTTGGGCCAACAGATTTTAAGGGCGTTCGATACGTTAAGCGTGCGCACGCGGCGGGTGCCCGCCTCGCGTGTTTGTATTAAAAGATAATGTGTGGGCGTCCAAGCAAAAAGGGTCCAGTAGTGTGGTATTGAGTTAAGACCAGATTCGGTATCTAGAATAGTCAATTGATAATGAGGATTAAAAAATATTCAAAAACTGGCACATTTTTTTTTTATCAGACATTTGAAGTTGAAACTGAAAAACTTGATTTGAGAAAAAGCATTTTCTTTGATTTTTGGTACAACTTAGTACATTTTCTGGTAGTTAGAAACAACATATAAAGTCATTTACTATACGAACTTGTAGATAATAATAGATAATTGAGCATTAATGAATAATCAATTAAAATCGAGAAATGCAATTTTTTCACCCAACTTTACAAAACTGCGTATATCTCGGAAACTAAAGCCAAGAACTGGATCCTTTTTGCTTGGACGCTCACATATGAGCAGCGCTCTCTGGCGCAGACGCGTGTGACAGGTTTCGGTGTGACGAGATCCGAAGCGGGCGCCCGCTCCGTGCAGCCGCCGCGTGCGCACACTTAACGTAGCGAACGCCCTAAGACACTGTCGTGCCATCAATAAGCCCATTGTCCACCGCCAGCTAAACTAAGTTAGTTTAGCTTAGCTCGCATAGTTGAGCCAGTTTTTCATACATGTGCGTCCACCGCAAACTATGCCAGCTAAGCTAACTAAAATGAAAATCTGGCTCAACTATGCCAGCTAAACTAAACTAACTTAGTTTAGCTGGCGGTGGACGATCGGCTATACGATGAAAAAGAAGTACTAATATTTCTAAGTTTCTGAAAGTCTTATTACACTATTGCCACAGAAGGAGAGAGTTTTTTAATTTATCTGTTTTCAAATCGAATAACAGGCATAATATTGACAGCAGATTAAGTATTGTTAGCTGTTATAAAATATGTATATCAGCTATATAACAATACTTAGTCCCGTATTACAGAACATCACTCAATACTCAAGTATTACTTAAAATTAGATTCAACCAATCAAATGGCTTGAATCTAGTTTTAAGTAATGCTTGAGTATTGAGTGACATTCTGTAACATGGGCCTAAATCTGCTACAATGATTCTGAATTCTCCATAATTATTAATTAATTTAATTCGATTTATTTTGGTTTAATTTAATTTTATGCAATTTTATTTGATCTTAGTTTTAATTTGTTTTTTTATATGATTTCTAATTTATGTTTGGCAATAGGTGTTATTTACCTGAAATAAATGAATTTATTTATTTATTAATATATTTTCAGCAGCCAGAGTCCAAATTTGGCCAAATGTGGGTAGGTATCTTATTGACCTCTGCCTACCCTTTTCAGGAATACAGGCATACAGTGCAAATAGTTACTTAAGATTTAACAGTACATTTGTCTTTTACTCACCAATTGTCTGGACACTTTTTTTTATCTCTAAAATCAGTTGATGCTATCAAAGAACTCTTAAGTTTTTTCGTCTGTATTATAGGACTAATACGTCCAGTTGTTGGTGTGCCTTCAATCTCTGATGCAGACTCATCTCGAAAGGACAAATCCTCTAATGAAGAGTGAGCCTCTTTCTTTATGCTTAATGGTGATGTTTTGGTTTTAATACCCTTACACTTCATGTCATCCTGGTACATTGGCCCAGGTGCTGGGGTTTCTCCAAATAGTATTTTGAATACTTCATCTAATATTTTTAAGTCTTTTGTTTCATTTAATCTAGTTAGTGTTGAAGCTGTAAAGAAAAAAAATATCTATTTTTAACTGAAGCAAAAACAAATACTGAACTTACTACCATACTATAGGATCGTAAACCTTTATGACTATAAAAAGTTGAAAAAGGCATGTAATTCTACTTCAAAAATATGACCAAACTTATTTTTACTTTATACAATGTCATGCAGGCTTTATCCAACTGTGTTGAGGTCAGCTTACAGTCTAAACGGATGCAGCTGAATACCATTATTTTACTTTCCATTCCTTTTAAAAATAGGTATTGCATGTTTATCACTTACCCACTAACTGTATAATATTGTCTTTTGATTCAATTATCCTTTTCAGAGCCTCAGCACTACTGCAAGTGTTGCTAAACAATAAAATAATGAATTAAATGAGTGAATGGATGAAGGTAAAGAATTATATTCTTTGTTCGTCTGTATTTTTGGGAAGTCATTATTTGGGTATTTTTCAGCAGAGTAGGTAAGAGAGACTAAGCTTTTTATAGTTGTTCCACCACAAATCACAACACCACAAGTTTTACTATCATATCACAAGATTGAGATCATTATGCCTATTACTAATGATAGAATCCCTTTCTAGAGATTGAAACAAAAATATCTTGATAATTATTAAAATTCTAACATACCTGGAACATCTTTCTTGTTGTTTAATAAATTGTGTCTTATAGCTATCACAATCACTGTGAAGCTGCTCAAAGTCTGACAAAAGATCTGAAGATAAATTATATTACAAAATTAATGGAGAGATAGAGATTATAGAGAGATGTTATAGAGAGGGAGAAGGATAGAGAAATTCAAAATGTTTTTACTTAATTGGCATTATTAGTTTAGGGATAGAGTAACTAAAATAAACAAACTCGGTTAAAAGCAACATTACCTTTCAAGTCCTGTAGGCATTGAGATAATGTTTTTTGTAGTGCTAAAACTTTTCTATTACTAGAGACCACTGGTGAAAAAGAATTAGTTATGTTGATCAAAGTCATTATTACAAGATTTTACAGAAAACAGGTGTTCCAAAATTTAGCGCCAATATTAAATAGAGATGATTTGTTTATCATTTGTGTGCACAATGCTACAAGTGTTCTTAGCTTGACTGTGTACCTATTCTGCTGTTTTACGACTTTTACGTCATAATGAAAATTAACGAAATCTCGTCTTACACGCACAAGGATTCAAACTTTCTCAAATCACAAAATATGATCACACATCACAAACAAATCACTCTGAATCACTCGTTCAATGAAACACGAACTCGTCAATCTGCTGTCATGTTCATGTCAAGTGTCAAATGTCGTGTCATTTTACTAATTTTGTCAGCGTAGCGTCAAACAAAATGTCAAAAATAAACGGTTCGGGAAGCGGGATAAATTATTATTCTTGTCTGCCAGTTTTCCAGTGATAATGTGAGGGCAAGACAAGTATTTTTGAGGGTAGGTACTTGATTATAATAGTGAGCCAGAAAAGCTATAGATTTTTAGTTTTTTCTAAGAAGTTGCACAAATCAGGATATACATGCCAAAAACAAGTGCAAAAAGCCCAGCCCAAAAATGCCGGAACCGGGCAACCTCAACCAGTAACATATCTTTTTAATCTGCGCTCAAAAGTCAGGCAAAGGAATAAAATGGATTACGTTGTTGATTTCTTGTGCTTTCTGTGTGTGCTTTGCTGCAGCATTTGTATAGACGAACGTGTTATGGATTATTGAAAATACTAAATAATTGGTCAGTTTTTGAAACCCTTTTTATTTTACAATAACTACATCGAAATGAATAAACTTTTACCCACTTCTAGGTTTTATAAATAAGGACCTTTGCATTATTGAAAAATGAAAAAAATTGATGGCGCTCATTGGGGTTGTCAAAATTATTTGAAAATATTTTGCATTATATTTATGTATTTGAAATAATTCCAACAGTAAGAATGGTGTTTTCTTTTCAGGTTATAATTTATGAAATTGGTTGATCTTTGAACTATGGAGGCTGAAGACGATATGATCGTTTTGGTTGTTGTTGACGATGACGAGAAAGCGAACGCTTCCGAAAAGGATTTTCCGGCTTCTGAGCCTTCTAAAGCCTGCCTCGAAGTTGATAATATAATTGAAACAGCTCAAAAACATGGAGAGTACATCACAATAAAGTTAGAACCCTCAGACGACGAATACCAGTGTGATTATCTTGAAGATGGAATGACATCTGAGGTAAGCACTTGCAACAACTTCAATGATATCTTTATCATCCAAAAGAAATGTATACGTATCCTTATGAATATTAAGCCATGGGAAAGCTGTAAACCGCATTTTATAAAAAATAAAATACTTTCGCTGCACTCCCTTTACATATTACAAATAGCAACGTTTGTGCTAAAACACAAGACTACTTTCGATCAAACACAGAAGCGAACCAAAGTTATAACCGAAGAAATAAAAATAAGTTAATAACACCTACACCAAAATTAAAAATAAGGAAAAATAGCCCCAAGTATAGAATCGCGAATCTACAATAAATAGCCAAATTATGTAAAAGATGACGAAAATACTAATTCATTCTGTAGCAAACTAAGATCACAATTATTATTAGAAAAATGTTATTACATAGTAGACCAATTTCATGATGAATAAAACTATGGATGTAGGTACTTGATAACTTCTTCTTCATTTGTAAGATCCGGTCTGGTCAGTGACATTAAATATATTTGATTTATTTTTATTACTTAGTTTGTATTGTATAATGACATACCATAATCCAATTTTATTACTATCTATAACTTGACATGACATGATTGTTCCTATTTTTCACTACCTACCCACTATCATCTGACTTAAATTCGACTTTAACTGTGTTATTGTATATTGTTTAAAACTATTAAAAGGACATGATTACGATATCTAGACGCATTTTTGTTCTGTTTACTGTATTGTGTTTTGATATTCTAAATCAGAATAAAATCTCAGAAAACTCATAACCAATAACCTCAGTTTTTTCTTTAATAATCTTAACTTATTTCATCAAAATATAGCAGGATTAATTAACAAATCAGATACACTTTTAGATTGATAATTTGGTACCTAGTTATGTACCGAACATAATATATTTTGGCTAGTTACGTACAATATACGGTCGACATATTGATTGACAAAACTGTTAAAAAAAACTCCACAGCAATGGTAGATTTCTACCGAAGAGACCATGCTCTGTGATTCATGCAAACTCCAACATGCTCCTCCTCATCACTAGCATGATCGCTATATATATCAAACCAAGTGAGGACCTCAATCCATTAAGTCTTGGTCCAGATAAACTCTTAGTCAACATATCTGCCTCCATGTGGGCACTTGCACGGTATACTACTTCAACTTCTTTCAATTGTTGTGTGAAATGTAGCTTCGTATCAATATGCTTCGTCTTAGAACCAATCATAGGATTTTTCGTCACACATGTGCGATGTAAATACATCCGTTGTCGAGGCACCAAATATTTTTCTTGAAATGCTTCACAGTCGTTAGGCAAATTGATTGCACACTAAAACTTCCATGATTTGTATAATTTTCACTATAACCGGCTCTCGCTTGGCATTCAGAAGCCTTATGTCCCTTTCTTTAGCATTTGTTGCATCTGAACTTGAAAATTCCGCTGTAATTGTTACTTCCTTGTCTTTTATTTCTGCCATAAAAAGCATCTTCAGTAATATCTCTACTATTGCTGTTCTTCCTGGCTTCACTTTCTTCAACAATTTTAATCTTTAAATTATCTGGACTTGGCAAACTGTCTCTAGTTTCGATGGCAATCCTGAAATTTTCGAAACTTTGTGGCAGGCTATACAGCATGCAGTAATGCTCGTGAAGGAGGAGGCGGGACGCGTGAGGGAGAGGCAAGCTTTGCACCCTCACGCCCCTAGTCGCCGCAGGAGACGCCCTGGGCGTCGGGAATCGGCAGCCGATTCCCGGCCACCGTAGGCGCGGGCTTGCGGACGGCGAGCAATGGGTAGCTCGCCGTCCGGTAAGGACCAGGCCCGAGTCGACGGCGCGTCGTGTTCCACGCGCGCCTCAAAGAGATGTCAGCACTATTGACGGGGTCCGCTAGGGCCGATGCCAGCTAGGGTTGCGGGATGTTCGAAAGAGTTACCGTGGCCCCGGCACAGGCAACAGAAGGAACACGGGTGGGTTTTAGTCAGTAAAAGTCTGACACGCCCTCCCGCTCCGCCCAGAGCGGGAGAAGTCATTTGATGATTTCCCATCCACAAAAAAAAAAAAAAAAAAAAAGGCTATACAGCATCATAATGCTTAATAGTTCTGGATGGATTTCCACGACCATTGTTGCTAGTTTATCAACCACATCCATAAAATTGCTTAAATGATCCTGCACATCGTCTTTTTCAGCCATTTTCTTCAGAACGAGCTGTTTAAGCAAAATTGCTTTTCGCGTAGGTCCCGAACTTTGATGAATAGACTTTAGCTTGTCCCAAACTTCTTTAGACGTTTTACAGCCAGTTACCTGCTTGAGTTGAGGTGGAGACATCAAAAGCATGATCTCAGCACGAGCCATCGTGTCGCTTTTCAGGAACTTCTCTGTCTCTTCGGCAGTCGCGTTCACGGATAATTTTGTGGCTCCGCTCGCGTATTCCCATAGCTCATTTTTTATTAAGATGGCCTCAGCCTGTACGCACCAGGTATCATAATTAGTTTTACTAAGTTGTTCTATACAATACGATGATGACATCGTTCCTCGAAAGAACCACGCTCTGCTACCAATTGATAATGTGGTACCTAGTTATGTACAGAACATAATATATTTTGGCTAGTTACGTACAATATACGGTCGACATATGGATTGACAAGACTGTTAGAAAAAACTCCATATCAACGGTAGATTTCCACCAAAGAGACCATGCTCTGTGATGCATGTAAACTCCAGCATAGATGAATTGTTCCATCAATGAACCATAATAGACATTATTTGTATAACAGAGCACTTTATCGAAGCTGGCTATGAATATTTAGTTCACATACCAAACTTCAGCCGAGCGGCTATTTTGTCAAGAAATACAAAAAGAGGAGGAACGTGTATCTTTGTCAGAAATGGACGCCCTAGGAAGACATATAGTGATCTTATTGGTGATGTTCTTAAGAAAGGTCAGGTGCGTAGTACTCGCAACCGTGTGCGTGTATGACCAGATGTATGAACGTAAACGAGGCAAAAGGAGTATGTAAGGATCGTAGCAGGTGGCGTTCTGTAGTTTCTGCCTACCCCCATGGGAAGACGGCGTGAGTTTATGTGTAAAAAACATGACTTACATAAGTTTAAAAAAGAGAGTGTTCTCTTACTAAATTATTAATTGACAAATGTTATTATACTGTAGACGAATTTTTGAACCACCAATTATTATGATGATGCATTTTTACCTTTTGATAATACGTACTATGACTATATATATTGATTTTATTTTATTTGATGTTATTTTTTCTTTTCGTGTATTTAATTAATTTAAAATATTATTTTTTCAAAGTCACATAATGACACCTAATGTGTCGCTATTAAATTTGTATGTCGTAATTATGAAAAAACATAGCGTACCCCCTATTTAAGTAAACACCAATGTTTCACAAATAAACTGATTGATTGATACGTTTTGACTCAATTTATGTTAATTTACTTTAATTTTATGTTCACTAACCCAACAGCAAACCAACATTGTGTTTTGCAGTACCTTGACAGGGTTTTTATGTGCAAATCCGACAATTAATGTAAGTATAGTAAAATGTGTAATGTGCATAAGAGCAAATAAATAAACTAAAATACTAAAATTTAAAACTTTTTATTATCTTATTAAACTGTTAAATCTATTTGCTTGTTAGATTTTTAATGTTAAATGTAACTGTAAAGATAGTATGCACGGCAATTTATTTATTTATCTGCACTAATATTGTAAAGCTGAAGAGTTTGTTTGGTTGAACGCGCTAATCTCAGGAACTACTGGTTCGAATTGAAAAATTCTTTTAACGATGGATAGCCCGTTTATCGAGAAAGACTATATAACATCACGCTACGACCAATAGGAGCGAAGTATCAATGAAAAATGTTGCTAAAACAGGGAAAATTTATTCCTTTTGAGAGTTTCCGTTGCGTGCGCTGTGTAAACGGTTAAAGGTACGCAAAAATCATGTATGACGGAATTGTTCCTCTTAAAAAGTTCTAAAAAAAAAGTCCGCGTTAGCATATGTCTATCTTTTAAGGTTATCTCACTATAACTTTTTTAATGGTAATCAAATTAGTTATAAAATAATGCATTATTCGCGAAGGTGTTTTCATAAACATCCAAATAAATAGTTTCATAGTCAAGTTTGATTAAGCACATGTAAATTCCTTTTTAAATTATTCAAATCGGACCTTTCGTTCAGAAATTACGACGGGAATAAAAAGAAAAATGCGCTTAGTCTATTAGTTACCTACACGTTTTATTTTTTATTGACTGTTTGAACGCGCTAATCTCTGTCACTGCCAGTCGGATTTGCAAAATTCTTTTTGCATTCTATAGCCCAATTCTTGAGGAAAGCTATAGGGTATGTAACATTACGCTAGGACCCTTAGAAGCCGAGCAAAAAGAAAAAAAGTAGAAAAGCCCAATTCTTGAGGAAAGCTATAGGGCATGTAACATTACGCTAGGACCCTTAGAAGCCGAGCAAAAAGAAAAAAAGTAGAAAAGAGTGCTAAGCGGAAACGAAGTAACAGCGCGGGTAGGCGATGTGATGATGAGGTGTGTGAGGCGACGGGGCGGGTTGGGGGAACAAGAAATTTCACGCGGAGAAAGTCGCGGGCGGAAGCTAGTTTTAACATCAGCCTAGCTATAGTCTCATTCAAAACAAAACATGAGCCTATTTCTATTTTCCTAATTAGTTTGTAACCTTATCTTTCACAGACTGGATCAAACCACCAATCCCATATCAAAGAAGAACCTGTAGAAGACGAAATAGAACAAAACAATGGTGATGAGGAATATTTTCCGGAAGACGAATACAACCCATCTCAACGCCCTGATAGACACCGCTTTGCAATGCTAAAGCCGTGGCAGCAGCGGTCTTTTGTAGCGGAACTGAGGGAACGGTATGAGGAATTAAGGGAGGATAAGGAGTTACTTGTCAATACATTGGGTAGAATTATGCGCACAGTGAAGCCTCCACCTCTGCCACAGGATTTCTATATGATGAATGGTACAATGTTTGAGTAAGTATGGTTTTATTTGTGAATTTAATATCTCTGATTGATAATGTTTCTTTTTACTAAAACAAATAATAACCTTTTCTAGCAAAGAGCTGGGCTTCAGAATTTCCTTATTTCTTATTGTTTTATTTACAAAACAAAGTATTATCTTAACAAAAAAAAAAAGAAGAATAAAGTCAAATCTTTTTATCGTTTATGTAGGTATAAAAGGAACTAAACTCTGATTTTTAATTTGCTAGATCAAAATGACAGTGTGATCAACCTTTTTTGTCATTTTGACATTTTAGTCATGTTATGTTCAGTCAATTTAGTCTAGCAAATTAAAAATCAGTGTAATCTAGTTTTGACCCTGGAACACAAAAAAATGCTCCTAATACAAATTAAAAAAAAAAAACTAGTATCATTTTATTCTTGTTTCCAGGTGTGCATACTGCGGATATCTGTTGGACACGATACCAGCAGCCGGTCGACATTACCAGGAAAAGCATGGACAACGATACTTAGTGTGCTATGCATGTGGTGTTGACTTTAGAAGGTAAGGAAAGGGCTTTGAAGGTCCGTGGCGTACCTACTGTTCGCCATTCTGATTTTTTTTCAAAATGGCGGCCACGCATAAAACCTAAATAAATCGATAGCTGACATCAATGCAAACAGAAAACATACGGAGCACAAACCCCGTGTGACACAAAGTGTCACGTTTCCGAGATATTAACGTTCAAAGTTGATCATATATGACATCCATATTTTTCAACTTGCTTACATCTCAAACTTAAACTCAAAGCATTTATTTCAATTAAACCTATTACAGGCACTTTTGAATTGTCAAAGAGTCGATCAGTTAGTCAGAAAGTTGAAGCTAGTTGCCCATTCCTAAACGTAGATCTCTATGGAGAAGAATGGGCAAGAAACTCTAAGGACACTCTTTTCACTCAATCCTGGGTACATTATTCTTGTTGCTTCTTTAAATGAGAACAATGTAAAAATTTAAAAACAATGCAAAATACAGGGTGTAAGAGACAGCCCTCCGCAGACTGATGGGGGTGAATTCAGTATATCATACTAATATGACCGGTACACGAAATTATTTGAGGAACGTTATGGGAATCTAATAAACCTGATTTGTACATATACCTCAGACGCAATGTACCTATCGTTATCGTGGCAAAACGCGTGTAGCGAACGGCAGCGCAGCGAGCCTTCAGCCGCCGAGTATTTCAACATCAATTGCTGATTTTTTTTATTTTAGCTATTTTATTTACATAAATGGAGTGCTGCGTACAGAGAATGTAATTTTACATCGCCAAAAAGGAATGGTAACTGAAAATACGATAAAAAAAATTAAATTTTCCTGAGAATATTTTTCAGTGGAATATGATTCAAAATAAGGAGCTGAATGCACACCATTAGTTTGCGGAGGGCTGTCCTTTACACCCTGTATATGATTGAAAATAAGCCCTGGCAGTTAAGAGATGACCAGTCTCAACTGACACGGATCTGCACCATCCATCTCAACCATTTTGTAGGGGGTTTCAAACATTCAGAGTGATTATTTCAAACATTTATGCAACAAGATGTGCGCAAGTTCAAAAAAATATGGATGTCACGTGATCAACTTTGAACGTTAATATTTCGGAAACGACGCTTTACGGGGTTTAGTCCTATTAGGTTTTCTGTTTGCTTGATGTCACCTATCGACTTATATAGGTTACATGCGTGGCCGCCATTTTGAAAAAAAAAAATCTAAATGTCCGACGGTAGGGATGTCAGGCTCCCATAAAAATCTTCAATACCCTTTCGTGCAGAACTGCTTGATAAATTCCTAATTATATTAAAGGCAAATCAAAGGGCTGGATTGAGGGAAATCTGCTATAGTTATTACAAATATTGAGTCTAGTAAATCAGGAAGCAAAATTTTGCCAGCTAGTTAAAAAAATATTGAGAGTATAGGACGGTAGATCATATGTCAGGCAGCCATGCAGCATTGTTAAGTGGACATTACGATATTTACGTCTTCTCATGACATTATACTTGGCAGAAGTTTGCTTTAAAATTACCATCTAATCATTATCTAGCGCACAGAGCATGGAATCGTCGCACCGGCAGCGACTAGACGGCAGCGTTAACCCTTCGTATCGAACGCAGATCTACGCGAGACAATGGCTTTTGAATGGTTTATGTAATTACTGCATACAAAGGGTTAATAACATTCGTGCCCGCACTAAGTGTTTGTTACTTTCATTCAGCTGCCAATGGAGTTCCTTGCTAAAAACTTTGCTGCGAGGTGGCGCTAATACCCGGTCTCTGAGTGATCATGTATCACTGTCAGACTCACAGTGATCTTTATTGTCGTTGGAATAAGGTTGCTGTTGGGTTGCTGCCATTAACAAGCCTGTCGAAATCACAGTGATCTTTATTTTCGTTAGGTTAAGGATGATATTGGGTTGCTGCTGTCACAGGTAAAATAACTGTGAATGGACTGTAGCATTAATTCATGTGATTCCTTCAATGTAGCCCGTGAAATTCAAAGTTTCTTACGTTTGTCGCAAAGAAATTTTGAATTTCGGGCTTTCGACGTAATGTCAAAGTTTGACAAGTTCTAAACTTCAAATTCTCCAAACAGAAACCGGGGGCTTTCAAGATCACTTTGACAAGTGTAAAACAGCGTTGTCCCGCGTGAAGCTCCCAGCAAACAAACCCACTAGCGCTGAGAGCTTTAGCTAACACAGGCACTGGCCGTTAGTTTTTAGGAGAAAGCGGTGACAGTTACTGACACGCTTGGTTTGTATGAAAAGTGTTGACAAACCGTCTCTAGCAGCGGCCGCCGAGGCGTTTCCGTGCTCTGTGATCTACCAACACATGCCATATGCAGGGTGTAAAAAGATCCATCACATCGCCGTTATCCACGCATTCTGTACATCGAACTATGTAATGAGCAAACATTTATCTGAAATCTATCACAATGAAGGGGAGTACAAGTTACTATCGTCTTCGTTAAGCGTCTTTTTACATCTTTTCTTGGTCTTTCTCTCTATCCTGCAGCACTACAAACCTGTATAAGCATGAGAAGCGTTGCATTGCTCCGGATGCGGAGATAGTATTGCGTGCGCGCGCAGTGTGCCTCGGCCGTAAGGGGCGCGGCCGACCCTTCCTCACGCTCAACAAGTTCTCTACTAAACGGAATAAGTAAGTCCAATAACAAACATAATATCACGCTTGTATTACTCAACGGGGAGGCAGAGTTAGTGCACTAGTTGGTTTTAATTCCCATGTAATCGAGGGCAACTTGAGCAATGAGTTACTAAACGTATCCTCTATACTACTACTATGATAACCATATAAAGTTCACCAGTCTAGTTTCTACTACACAAGTAAAAGTTTAAGTTTTAACTTATTGTAGGCAAAAGCCTACAATAAGTTAAAACTTAAACTTTTGCTTGCCATTGACCATTTCTAATGAATAATGATCAGCACAATCAAAAGATTGTGCTGATCATTATTCATTAGAAATGGTCCAAAAACTACACCGTAATGTATAATAGGGGATTTAATTCATCTTATTTTTTTTTTCAACAAATTCAGAGAATTCTCTTCAGAGAATATTGTCTCCGAATAAGTAGAAACTGCTGTCACTACGGGTGTTTCGCAAGGTTCAATTCTAGGTCCACTTAACTTTTAGTACTTACGTATTTTGTTACCACAATTAGAAAATTGTAGATTAACAACTGTTTTCCTCAAAAAACATTTCAAAACTTGAATAACAAAATATGACGATCTTTGACCAGAGTCGGTATCCCGATAGAGAGAAAACTTCATACAAAGCGCAGTGATAGGTGCACAAAGCGTGACAGTACAAAACTTAGAAGCTTTGCCTCTTGTGGGGACTGGCGCAACGCTCGTGCTAATTCGGAAACACGAAGATTACTGAAGCGCATATCTTTTCTGGTTCAACTGTAAATAGAATTGCTACTAAAATTTTAGGACTTCAATCTCTAACTAAATCATTGTATAAGGTCAAGGTTTCCCTGCTCGCTGTGTTCTTCGGTGTTCATAACTAAGAGTAACCTGGAGTCTCATGAGAACTTGCATCGCGGCGAGCGGCCGTTTCGCTGCCACGCCTGTCCCTGCGCTTATACGTCTTATTCTGCGCTGTCGGTAAGTACACATCACGTATATAAATGACTAGCTTCTGCCCGCGACTTCGTCCGCGTGAAATTTCTTGTTCCCCCGACCCACCCCGTTGCATCGCATCGCCCGCCCGCGTTATTACTTCGTTTTCGCTTAACGTTCTTTCCGACTTTTATTTTTATTTTTGCTCGGCTCCTGAGGGTCTTAGCGTGAATATAAGCCTATAGCGTTCCTCAAAAATTAGTCTTTAAATGCAAAAATTATTTTCGAAATCCGACTGGCAGTTCCAGAGATTAGTGCGTTCAAACAAACAAACTCCTTCAGCTTTATCATTAGTATACATTACAGAAATAATTAATTGTAAAGGTTCATTTGCATTAAAAATAATGTATCAATACGGTTCAGTATGGGTGTATTAGTTGTAGTTGTACCACCCTAAGGTAGAATGACACTTACACGTCATCCAACGACAAGTTCTATTTGTCTGTGTGACAATTAAATAGTTTAAACCGTACTAAAGTTTTAATTTATTGGGTATTGTTGTCAAATATTCAGCTGCATCCGGTTAGACTGGAAGCCGACTCCAATAGTTAGGAAAAGGCAGGCAGATGAATGACGATGTTGTCAAAAGCGATAAATCATTCACTTGATAAATTATTGCTTTTCCACCTTCGGTCTTTGAATGTTATATTCAATATGCATTATTTTCAGCGTCACACTAAAAAACACTCGGATGCCCAGTTTATCTGCGACCACTGCAGCCGCTCGTTCAAGATCAAAGCCGCGCTAGTTGCTCACATGGACACGCACAAACGTAAGTATCGCATAGGTTTAGCTAGCTAGACCGTAGGCTTTCAAAAACCCGTTCTAAGGTCACCAAAGAAGGCATGAATCAGCAGGTATAAGGAAGCATCTAATACATTTAACAAGCTGTTCTTACGGGTCACCATGAATCGGCAGATATACATAATGGGTAATTTTTTTATCACTACCCAAATTTTCACAGGGTTTTCTTTCTACCCATGAATATGAACAACTTTCACTATGGGACTAACTCAGATCACGAAAAAAAAATCTGCTGTTTCATACAAAAGTTCAATACCTACTCGACCAAAATGTATGAAACAGCTGATTTTTTTTCGTGATTTAAGAGTTGGTCCCATAGTGAAAGTTGTTCATATTCATGGGTAGAACAGCCTGTGAAAATTAGGGTACTTAGCGATAAAAAAAAATTGTCCTCTATTAGGTGGATCGCACAAGTGAGCTTTACAACAGTTTCCAAAATCTCGATGTGACTTTATCGATTGCTCAATATTTTATTGCATTCCAAATGCTTAGGTGGTAAACATTAGCTTAAAAACAATTGTAGACCACGTCAGGCACAGCAAAAGAAAGGTAGATAGAGACAAGGACTTATTGTTTATCTTATAATGTAACTTATTCTAGAAAAAAACATGTATTGTGTACTTTACATGAGTTTTAGGAATTTATCATTTAAATATTCGTTTACACTAATAACATTTACTTATTAATAGTTACTTTTTTAATTTATTCGTGAATAGATGCAGTTTTTTCTTTTCTTATTGGTTCGGGTAACTTATTATACATTATACAGGCTGTTCCAGACCGAGTGGTCCAAAGGAAAATGGGGTAAAGCGGAGGTGGCCACCTATCATTTAAATTTTTTAAAGTTGGGATATTCTCAACAGCTCAGAAAATTTCGCCAATTTAATCATTTTCAACAAATCGACGTAGTGTGTTCAAATCTGGCTGGAAGATGCCTTGATAGTGTAGGAACAAGATTATGTTCCTATTTACGTTCAGTGTGGCTCTGTAACGCTTTAGATTTTATTTTTACTTGTCTTTTTTAACTTTTTATTAAACTTTAGCGAATCTTTCTGGCCCAGATTAAAAAAAAAGAGAATAACTTAACTTTAAAATTTTTAAATGATGGTGGCCACTTCTGCTTTACCCCATTTCTCTTTCGACCACTCGGTCTGGGACCTCCTACATACAAACAAATTTTACCTCTTTATAATATTAATATATTTTATTGACAGCAATGCGTAAACACGGGTGCCACGAGTGCAATCGCCGTTTCGCTCAGAAGTCGGCGCTGATGCTGCACGTCAACAGAGTTCACAGGAACTTACCACCGCCCTGTGCTTGTCAGATATGTCCTAAGAGGTTAGTATTTATGACACAATCCAAATAAACTTAACATTTATACTATTTATACTTTCACTAAGACTAGGCGACACCTAATCGAATACCTTAATGAAAAATGAAAAAAAAAAACATTTAAGTTACCCGGGGCTATTGTAGCCAGGGAGCAAACTTAACTGATTGAGGTAACTCGTTATGAAGCATATGAAACAATAACGAGTTACCTCAATTAGTTACATTTGTCCCCTGGTTATAATAGCCCCGGGTGACCCCATATTTTTTTTTTAACAAAAGCGCGCTGTTGAATTTTCATCTTTCGGCGCTGAGTCGAGCGTTGAAAATTCAACAGCGCGCTTTTATTTGTTTAAGGTGTCATTTAGTGTTAGTGAAAACGGGTTTATGACTAGATTTTTCAGTAATCAAGCTATTACTGAAAAATCTAGTAGAGGAAAGCAAGACTAAATATAATCATACAAAAGTGTTTTTTTATCTGGCTTTCTAATTTTTTCCCTCATGCATAGGCATTTTAAACAACATTATTATTTCCAGATATCCCCGGATGTCTTTACTCAAAGCACACATGAAGAGGGCGCATGGAATGTCGATCATCACTCGGAAGGTGAGAACACATTGTAATTTTAGTTCTTACTAGCTGTGCCCCGCGACTTCGTTCGCGTGAAAGTCGTAAGATACGCAATATACTAAAATAACAGCCACATTTTAATAAAACTCCCTCGTCCCCCGACCCGTCGCGTTGCATCGCCCGCCCGCGCTGTTACTTCGTTTTCGCTTAGTGTTCTTCCTGACTTTCTATTTTTGCTCGGCTCCTAAGGGTCGTAGCGTGATGTTAGATAGCCTATAACTATCCTCGAGAGTTGGGCTACCAAATGCAAAAAGAATTTTTCAAACAACTTTTTGTTCACAATTTCATGGGTTTTAATTTTTTTGTGCGAAAGCCTAATTTTTTTTCTAAAATAAAAGTAGCCTAAGTTACTCCCCGTAACATCAGCTATCCGCCAGTGAAAGTCCTATCAAAATCGGTCCAGCCGTTTCGGAGATTAGCCGGAACAAACAGACCGACAGACATGCAATAATTAAAAAAAAAATGCTTTTTTGTTATGAGTACCGTATATACTTTCTTATGCGTTTAGTACAAAGTTGTTATTTTGACATTACAAATAGGCACTTCAATTTTATTTATTTGTATAGTTTAACAAGTTGGTTAAGAGTCAGTATTCCCTGAAAAATCTACCAAAGGGTGGAGCTTTTATTTAAACAACTCTTTTCTTTTTAGATGTTCTTCAAATCCTTGCCAACAATGTCAGAGCTAGAAATAAAACAATCCAAAGTCATACTAAAATATGATGAAAACGAAATGCTTGCGTTCCCACCGCCGATCAAGACCGAACCGACAAATGAGGAACTTAACTACGACCAAGTTTATGCAGAAGATAGCAATGAAATGGATGATGTAGAAACAAAACCAACAGAAGAAATATCAATGGATGATTTCATGCAATATGTGACACACGGCGTTCAAGACACAGGTACAAATGTAGTTTATATACAAAATGGGGAAGTGGTACATAATATAGATTCTGAGTATGTAACGAGTACGGATAAATTGATTTTGGAAGTAGAAGCTATAGTTGATGGGCAGATTGTGGTCAAAAGTTTGAGTGATGATAGGAATTCAAGTAATTTTGTTGGAAATACTCTTTAGTAGGATTATTGGCGGAGATCGAGGGTAGCGCAAATAAGAGGATTTTGTAATGACATAGTTTATTTTTATAAACTTTATCATAAGCTTCATAAAGTAAAAGTTTGAATGGCTACTCGGAAATTAACGCAGCCATCAAACGCGTCTTTGGTCTCTCTCGCGCGGGCTTGTTTGCACTTTGATACCTGATGATAAAGTCTATAATTCAATGTCATCAGAAATTCCTTTGTTTTCACTTCTCTCGGTCTGCGCTGAGTCTAAAGAGTTCTGTTGGTCATCTTTTATTACTTCTTAGTCATGACCAAACTCATTTCTATTCAGTTTTGTTTAATTAAAAGAGGACATAATTTACTGATTAGTATTTATTGATTGAAACGGTTACAACAGAATAATATTGTTCATAGTAGCAATTTAAGATGTAGATAAGGATGATTATAGTGAGATATTGAATTATATATTCTTATTGAATTACTTTATAGAAATGCATGAAAATGTATGGCCAATGCTCTTTTTGAAAAGAGGTTTATGTCAAGTCAATGAAACTTGTAGGTATATAAAAACTGTAAAAGACTGAAATAGTTCTGTTAAACAAGTAGGTAGATTTTAAAATTATTATTAAGAGGGGGATTTCTTTGTCAATAAAGCAGATTATACAGGATGTTAGGGACATCGACACGTAAACTATTACCATTAAATCAGTAGATGATTCTAGACCCACTAGCGTCGAAATTTTTAGTCGGTTAGTAAGAAAAAAAATCTGTTGTTCCATACATTTGACCGTGTAGGTCACTTTTGTATTAAACAACGGATTTATTTTTTGAAAAAAAAAAAAATGCAAATTTCTACATTAGGGCACAGTATAAATAAAAGAAGCAGTATCATGTCTCGGCAGTGACCTTGAAATAATTACCTACGGCCGCTCGGTACATAAATACGCACTAGAGTTGTTAAAATGTATTTACTGCAAATCTTCTAAGTTTTAATTTTTACCAGACTACAGCAAAGCCAAAGGAGGGTATGATTTTAACAGGCTATGTACGTTGATCTGTTCCTTCATAACTCCTAATCTACTCGTCGTATTTTGATAAACGAGATATCATCGGAAGTGCCATGTTGTTCCGCGGGTTATAGGATGTATAGGCTATTAATGACGTCTCAAAAATCCAACATGGTGGCTTATAGAGGATACAAAGTGTCACCGGAAATCTTTGACTTATACAGGGCATTTTTTTAATCACTATCCAAATTTTCGCAGGGTGTTCTACTCATGAATACGAACAACTTTCACTATAGGACCAACTCTGAAATCACGAAGAAAAAATCAGCTGTTTCATACAAAAGTTCAATACCTACTCGACCAAAATGTATGAAACAGTTGTTTTTTTTTTCGTGATTTCAGAGTTGGTCCCATAGTGAAAGTTTTTCGTATTCATGGGTAGAACACCCTGCGAAAATTTGGATAGTGATTAAAAAAATGCCCTGTATAAGGTGCTATAAAATATCTGCCACGGCTTCAATGGGAGACAGTAGATTACAATAGTAAAGATACATTATTGATCTTTTGTCATAAATTTTTTCATACAAAAAATGCGCGTATAAATTTGAATTGATTAAGTTGCATAAAACCGTCCCATAGTTCAATGCACTGTTGTCATTCTTAACAAACAAAGCCACCCCCCGTAGGTAGCGCAGGCTCTCGTCCCCCGCCCCCCGCCCTCGCACACTACCCCGTTCGTCGCACGCGCTTCGCTCGCCGCTCGAAGCTCCTCGAACGAAACCAGTTCGCTATTATCAGTGGTCAGGGACTTGTGTCTCGCGTGGCTTTCTTTAAAAATGCCTCCCAGGCGACGATATTCCAATCAAGAATATCTTGAAATGGTATTGTGTTACCGCGAGTGCAACAACATAACTGCGCATGCAGTAAGCTTAGACCAGCAGAGGTTTGGTGTGCGAGTGAGTCATCATACCATTAGAGAACACGGCCGCTTGCCTGCGGTTGACGCAGGTAGGCCTCGATTTCTGCCGCATTCGAAGATGAAGTGTTGGACTTCTTCCGGCGTCATCCTCATGCGAGCACCAGGGACGCTGCTAGAGTCTTCGACGTGAGCGTCAACTACGTGTGGCGACTTCTAAATCAGGAAGGGCTCCGTCCTTACCACTTTACAAGAGTTCAAGTGTACCAGAGCAATGGGTTTCATTTTAACAGTTCAACAACATTCATTGCGTTAGTTATTACGTTGTTGTGCAGACACATTTTTCGAATGGAGCAATGGATTAACAATAGGCTTGAAAATGATTCAAACAGAGTATTAACCCGTGCGCAATAATTTAGGACCTTCTAGGAATGCTACTCCCCCGCCCGCTTCCCGCGCACTTCCCCGATGGCGCCCGTATTGTAACCGTTAGCATCGCACACGCCACTGTGACGTCACCCGCTCAGGTCAGCTGATTTCGGTGTTCATTCAAGAATAGTTAGAAAGAGATAGCAATTGTTTTCATTGACGAAGCGACACATCGCGCACATAGGTTACGCGTGACCATAACGAAGCAAATTTGCTTATCGCCGGGGAAATTTATGTAGATAAAACTTGCATATTACATCAAATCATTTGGATGATTACGGATTTAGATTTTACGGACGTGTTTTTGACGCAGGACGCACGATAAAGACTTTCTGTGACAGACCGAAATAAACGCAGGCGAAGCCGCGGGCAGAAGCTAGTATAATTATATTTTGTTCCTTCTCTCGTGCTCCGATCGCATGGAAAAAGAGAGATACTCACCTACTAAGTACCAGTCAAGGACATTATACTCGCTACGCTTCAATAAATATACAACTACCTACATAACACAGAAATAAATAAAGACTAAAATTATCGTTATTAAGGCTTACCTTGCCAACCGAGTTGGTAAATTAAAAAAATATAGATTTCTGGTTTCGTTATTGATGAATTCAAACATCCATAGGTACACCTACACCGAACAATACAGTCGATAAGTTCGTGCCATATTTTACGTAAATAAATGTCGCACCTTCCGCGTCCGCGCGTAACTACCGCGCACTCGAGACTGTTGCGTCCTGTGCACACTGAGATTTTAAAGCGCGTCGTTTCAGCTGTTTTCTATGAAGATAAACCACTGTAGCTTTTTATACTGTGGTCTAGAATCATGTGCTGAATTCATGGTAACAGTTTTCGCGTCGACGTCCCTCACACCGTATATAAATACAGTAGATTATATGCGTAGGACATACAGCATATCCAGAAAATGATTTTAAAGCGACTGCCCTTGTATGGTTGTCGCAAACGCACGCGTACGTGTACGCCGCGCACGCGCACGGCACGGCCGATGAATCATGGTCTGAACATCTATCCTCTCCGAACTTTCGCGCATGTTCTCTCACTCGCCTCATGTCACCATTAGGTCCCTAAAAATGTTTTTGCTCAGTCTTCTGGCGCAAAGTTCGGATCGGCCATGATTCGTCGGGCCGTATGATATATGGCCGCTGTAGAATACTTAATTCACATCGTACTCGACCAAGTACAGTAAAAATTTCACTCGTATAATGACAAAAAATTCCGATTTGATTATCCATTTGGTGATTATTTTATAGGTTTTTTTTTTTAGAATTTTTGTTTTATTGAGATTTTTTGATTGTGTGTTCGAATATGCCGAAGGGTGGGTTTATAACCCACCCAGGATTATCCGTAGACTTGCAAGGGATTAACTAATTATAGAAATTATCCATAGGAACAAAGCCTTTATTATTTTGTGATTGTAGTAGGTGGACTGTTTTCTAAGCCCGAGTCAATACTTAAAGTGATTTTGTTAATAGGAACGGGATAAGAGTGATTTTAATTTATTGTTACATAAAAATAAAAATGCCAAAGTATTTTTAATACGAAAATGTGTTTTATTACGCACTTATTATTTCAACCAAATATGTTTACTCATCTATAGCATAATGCGTACACAATCGTAAGAAGACACCACGAATTTTTTTGTTATAATGCATCATTACATACTAGGAAAATACAAAAATATTAAGCGGTTTCTTGGTAAACAACTACTCGGGATACCTTAAAAATATGCGAAATGTACACATACTTAATGAAATGCACCATTTTATAATACGCTGTTCATTCATCTTGGTCATCAGTTAACACTCCAAGACCTTTGTTTTTGGGACTTCTAAAACAGGTTTTCAATAAGTATCGATAATAAAAAGTTGACTTGAGAACCACCTCCTTTTTGAAGTTGGTAAATTATATTCTTCTGCCTTGTTAGGTCAATTATGGGTTGTTTTCGTTGCAAGTAAAAAGACAGACTAAGGCAAAATGGTCCACAGTATCCCATACAAACTACTATACTGCAACATTCTGTGATATTATATCGATTCGATATTACATTCGTGATGAAACCTCTTTTGATATGAATTGATGCATTATGTTTTTAAGTAGGTATTAGAAACATATTTTCTATTTTATTTATTTTTTTTATTTTATTTTTTATTTAGAAGTCCCAAAACTATACGGTAAAGTGTACAGGTGCATTGTTTAGAGCTAGAAAGCGCTTTTTCTCTATTCTCGGCAACAACAATCACTTCGTCCAACAATCACGAAAACTAACATCAACTCTTTTATCTTTACTCCACAATACTGATCATAGTTTTATCTTAACAATGGTCCAAAAATATCTAATAGCATTCCTAAACGATCAAGTAGAAAAATACTTTTAATTATGCCTCACAGAAATCTAGCTTCTTTGTCAATTTTCCCTCACTATCATCGAGATATAATTTCTTTTTTATATATTTAATTTCTTCTGTGTCATGTCGAATTGCGTCAAAGAATACATTGTGGGTCTAAGAGTGTTAATCTATACTACTGTGACAATCTCGATAAGTTTCGATTATCGTGTTGCATAATGTTCAGGATGAAAATATTACATCACTCTGTATAAAACTAAACATTTATCGATATCGATAGATAGAGCGGAGGCTTAAAGCATTTTTGTTACAGATACGCTCCGTCTATCGATATTCGATTGAAATCCACAGCATCGATATATCTAGACCTATTTATTCTAGGGCTTTTCTCCTAGAATACTGCTCCCAATTTTTTGACTTTCACAAAATGGCTTGTATTGATAGCGTGTCAGTCGAAATATTACGTCCAGTATTATAGTAGTGATCTCTATAGCTTTCCACAATAACTTGAACATTTTATAACAATATGTCGACAATGACTTAATAAGAAATGTTACTGCCTTGTTGATATACCAAACTTTTAACACCAATGTGGCAAGTAAGTCAAGAAAGGACAAGGCAGATATATTTTAACATGACATTTCTAGCGTGTTCCAGATAAATTCGTATACTCGTGAAATGAGCACTAAACAATTTCCAGCTAAACCTAATATGGTGGGGCGTCAAAATCAAAAGTATGAAAATGTCACAGATTCTATAAATCAATATTCTTTCACATAACACAGACCACAGACCACACTGTCGAACATGTCTTTATACAAATGGGGTTTTTTTTTCTATCCGCTAGCACTCAGCCTCACACATTTTCATTGAACATTGTGCATCAAAATCTTAACATTAACCCTATGATAACAGTTAACACGATTACATTAAACAGACAATATTGTGAACTTGTAATGCATTATCGTTTGACCTTATTTTTACGTTGAATTGAATAAGTTTTTCTAAAAGACGTATCTGTTGGTAGTTCTTGGGAAATACGACCTTATCGAATAAAGCCAAAGTCCATTTTTCCTCACCAACTGTCTTCTTGTATTCTGTGTTAGAGCTAGAGGTCGTCTCCTTAAGATCGCTTGTTATTATCATTCATATGGCTATAATTAAAATTGTAATAACAAAACTTCAAAATCTTTAATTAAATAGACGAAATCTATGATCACTGGTTAAGAAACATCTTGCATGGTATTTTATAAAAATATGGCCCCTGCGCAAGGATATGATTTCCATTATTTCATTTTTGGCAAATAAATATTCATAGGTAGCGCAAGAAAATACATAATCTTTTTTTGAAAATATGAGAAATATTCTAAACACAAAAACTACCCACAAATACGTGTTTTGATGAACATAAAATGATATTAGAATGTGTCTTACTTTCGGTTATCCGACATTCTATACATATAGCCAACTATGTATCTTTTTGTAAAATTAAGTAATGTAATATAAAAACTCCGTCTGACCAACCTAATGATATTAAACACTGCGCCTTCGACGTAAATTCATCCTTCAATAATAATATTTAATAATACGTGTAGAATTATTAATTTTTAAGTTGCCTATTTTGCATTATCCGCACGGGTCGATCGATCAGGTTAAGCTACGCTTGCCGTGGGTGGTGCGTCGATGGGTGATCATCTTAACATACCAAGACCCTCCGTGCCTCTGAAAGCACGTTAAGCTGTTGGTCCCGGCTGTCATTCGTGGATCTTGGGACAGTTGTTACAGGTCGTCAGAAGTCCGAGTCTGACAACCAGTCTTACCAAGGGGTATCGTATTACCCAGTAACTGAGTTGTGGAGATCAGATAGGCAGTCGCTCCATGTAAAATACTGGTATTCAGCTGCATCCGGTTTGACTGGAAGCCGACCCCATCCCCAACATAGTTGGGAAAAGGCTGGCAGGTGACGATGGCGTAGTCAAATGTTTTATCAAATTGTACAGTCAGGCAGAGCTTTTAAGGGCAGAGTCCGCTATTACCGCCTAGCAGAGCCAGCATTGGCCGGGTAATATTGATAATGATAAATTATCCACAATGCCTGACTTAGTTAATAGAGGACTCTTGAATGTTAAGATAGTTCTGGACAAATTTAGTGAAAATATTGCCTTTTATAATAAAATTCCATGATTTTGTACACAATACATAATAAGTCGTAATCGTTTTTGAGTATAATGTAAATATATTTATTATATTAATTATATTATATCAAATAATATTGAACCCATTGTTTGTTTCACGTTAAATGTGTCCAGGAACAACACATTATTTCGATCAAACGAGCATTCACTTAGAGTTTGTATTATAGTTATGTATATTACATTGTATACACTAGTGGCAGTTATCAATGCTCTTGATATCAACTGGTAGGTTAAAAGCTCACTAAGTTCAGAGTTCACAAATGCTTTATTTTATACACATTTATGTTTAGTTAATAGTTTAAGGCCTTAAAATTGGTAGAGAAGGTTAAAGTATGGAAGATTGTAATGATTTTTGAGCTAAAAAACTTTAGGCGGTATCAAAGAAATAAAAAATAAAAAATCAAAATTGCATTTTTTTTTTCTAAATAAAGCTTAGATAAGTCGTGTGAGTCGAATCGCCTAGTGAGCTTCCACACTTATGCGACGGCAGTCATACAATACAAATACAAAAAAGTACTTCCAATTACATAACTATTGAAGTCGGACGTCAAGTTAGTCGATTATAATTATTTATCGATTTCGGGAAATTAATCAGTGCGTATGAGTTTACGATCGATTGACATAGACATTATCATAGATAATCGAAGCTCATGCAATTTCTTACAGTGATAAGTTTATACAATTATAAATGAAGTACCATGTGATTAAGATAAAATATACGGGTACAAGGTATCTAATTCGTAATATTAAATGGAAACAATAAATGAATAATAAAACCGTCCGATGGCTAACTCACCGCATTCGTTCATATAAAAATGAGCTCAGATTTCGTTTCCGACTACCAACGAATAAGTCAAACGAAAAATAATTAATTTAGAAAAAAAAAAAAAATTGTGTAAAATATCCAAATATACACGAGGAATAGTCGAAAATGACACAATTACTAACTAAAAATCACTAAATCAGGCGCAAAGTAAAATAAAATGGAAATCATCTTCCCACAACACATTCAAGTTTCGACTAGTTTCCTCACAAAAAAAAAAAAAAACAAAATAAAAAGCAAATTGTACAGCTGAAATCATTAGGAACATACAACTGACATTATCTGAGCAACTTCTTGAAAAAATACGTTCAAGAAATTCAAAATTTCTATTACTAACATACTTATCACAGGTTAAAAGGGACAAGAGAAAGTATTAGTGTTCTCTCAATACAGTACATACGTAGCTACATAATATAAAAACTAAGACAACTTACGATGTACTATCGACCGCGCCGAGGTCACGGCGCGGCGTGAATGAAATCGTTTTTAAAAATTAATAATAAATTCTAAGCCCATTGCCCCTTACGTGGGGCGGTTGAGATCGATTACTTACATTTATAACAATATAACATTACGTTGACTGGCGGTGCCAAAGCGCTGAAGCCGATTAAAAGTAAAAGAGCACATAAGGCGATATCCTCACTGTGTTCACACGGACAGTCGCACGCGCAGGCAAGTCGGTCAGCTTCAATCTCCCAATAATAATTAGTTGTGATAATAAAAATAATATGCAATCGAACCTGACCGATTTACGCGGCGATGTTAAATCTGTACAGCTTTAGAAGCTTTAATGATTGTCCCTCTACGCCAAAGGGTTTTTATATCTAGTTGGTATCGGTTTATGTGAGTTTTGGCGTAAAGGCCCGACTGTTCCCGATCGTCCCTTGGAGTAAGGCGAGCGTTACCGTGCAACTCGCCTGCCACGTCATCACGAAGGCTCGATCTGGCGGCGGGATTTCATCATTGCTGGTCTACCGAGGCCTTATGGCCTTAAACGAACACTCTTGGTGCATATCAGATGTTTGTGGGTAATTGACGCTTCGGAAAGTCTTTTTTTGTAGTCGCGCCGGTTTGTGGGCTTCTATCGCTTGACCACCAATCGTATCACAACAGCACTGTAGTCACTGAGGCCTAAAGTCCGGCCCGAAACACTCGTAGTCTGGCGCGCGGTCTGGGGGACCGCGCGCCTAGTCCCACCCGTTCTCTTTCACCATATGAGCCAGTTCTATTATGAACTTGCCCTCTTTGTATTTCTGACTTGATTCAAACGCGTGCTCCTGAAACAGAAGGGTGGATTGTATTAGCAACAAACAGGATAAACACGTTTTAAAGTTTAGCTTGAACTCACGATTTTAATGTCGGTGGCACCTGGCACGTGTCTTATCCTACCTTAATGGATTTAGATCTGAATGCAGTCCAACAGAGATTAAAGGGGCAGAGGGGGATTTAAAAAAAAAGGGGGGGGGGGTGAGATCAATTGAAATGTTCTGTATACGTGGAAACGACTAGAGTTGAATTGACGAATGATTATGTGGAATAAGAAATTTTAATTCAAACCGTTGAAATGGAGAACAAGTTATATTTATAATTATATATTATATTTATATATTTTTTAAAGTGTTGACTAGAAATGTAGTGTGATGTTGTCTATGTAACCCAACAGCTTTCTGACTGTGATCTTCAAATGGGCTGTGATGAAAGCTTGTTTTACTGGAAGATTAGGAGAAATTCCTTCACAGGCAGGTATGTATCTACACGCTGCTTTTTTATTAGCTAGAGAGCTGCCACAATAGTGTTGTACTCATCATTATGAACCAGTTTTACTATGGGACTAAACCTGAAATCGCGAAAAAAAAACAGCTGTTCCTTACATTTTGACGAGTTATGCGAAACATAAATGTAGGGAACAACAATTTTTTTTCGCGATTTCAGGTTTGGTCCCATAGTAAAAGTTGTTCATAATGATGAGTACAAAACTGTTGTGGCAGCTCCCTAGCCAATACAAAGCAGCATATATTTATAATTAGCCACAAACTTCACGTGCGTGTTTAAGCTTCTGTACGTCTATAAATATAAATAAATCTTATCGAAATCTGATGTTCGAGTGACGTTCAAATTATGCGATTTGCGTCCGAGGTGCTATTAATCTTCCATCAACATAACATGATAATACGGGTATGAGGGGGTTACTAAAGTCTTGTACTAATTTAAACGTTCTACTTTATTAATATCGAGGGGTCTTGTGGCTAAGAAATAACAGCCGCACGGGTCGATCGATCAGGTTAAGCTACGCTTGCCGCGGTTGGTCAGTGGATGTGTGACCATCCTTACATATCGAGACCCCTCCATGCCTCGGAAAGCACGTTAAACCGTTGGTCCCGGCTGTCATTCGTGGATCTTTGACAGTCGTTACGGGTCGTCAGAAGTCCGAAGGTCTGACAACCAGTCTTACCAATGGGTATCGTATTACCCAGCAACTGGGTTGTGGAGGTCAGATAGGCAGTCGCTCCATGTAAAATACTGGTATTTAGCTGCATCCGGTTTGACTGGAAGCCGATCCCAATATAGTTGGGAAAAGGCTAGACAGATGATGACTTTATTAATAACGACTAAATACGTATTCGATCATTTCGATATCAGTTGGGTATTCAATGGCCTGACCTCAAGTATAAAATTTGACTTTCATTAATACAATAGCTGCTTATTAAAAAGGGAGGGCTGCGTTTTACATTTTAAAACAAAAAGGGCATGAAGCTCGGAGTTTATTTAAGTTAAATACGCTCTTTAGATTTTCGTCGACTATTTTGAGATTATAATTAGGGACGAACAGAAAAGAATTAAGTTTTACAGACGAAAGGCTTGTTACTTGGAGAAAAGTTTCTAAAGGGTTCTAGAATGACTTGTTTTTAGTTTAGATTAGGCAACAGTTGGACGAGTACCTAAGTAAATTGGTACTTACAAGAGAACATAAACATAACATCACGCCTTGTTTCCCCGAAGGGTTAGGCAGAGGTGTACCTATAGTACGCCCACATTTCGCCAGTTATGTTTACTTACAAGATTTAAGTTTTAATTGATATCGATTAGAGGGATTTGCTCGAAAAGGCTGCAACTAAACATGTACTTAATAATAGTTAGCGATAGTCACACGGAATATTGAAACGAGAAACAAGGAAATACCACTTGTAATAATATCTATTCAAATTATGGAATACTGCACTTCTTCAGTCTGATCTTAGTCAGCGAAACGTAAGTACACAAGTTCATGTAAGTCGTTCTGCCGTTCAAAGAATTTACCATCGATACATGCGAGGCTGGTGGCTTCGTGCTCCATCCAGGAGGACCACGAAACTGGGTCACTACAGCATGACAAGATCGGTTTATCATTACTACCAGCCTGCGTAGAGTCCAAGAACAGCTTCGAGACTGTCATCGACTGACAGTTTGCGCTCGAACTAGAAGGCGACTCGAAGAACGTGGCCTGAAACCTCATAAGCCAGCCAAACTGACACGAGTTCACAGAATGGCGCGTCTACAGTTTGCACGCGATTCTTTTTACGGATGTAACCAAAATTATGCTGTATGGCAATGATGGACGTAGAAAAGTCTACCGAAGAAAGGGAGAACGATTTATTTCAGCAATGTTGCATTGGAGAAAAGGTGAGTGGCGGTGGGTATGGCGGTGGGCCATGGACAGTCTGGGGGCGGAATTTCCACCGAAGGAAATCTGGTTGTGATGGGACCATGGTTGCCACCACTAAATAGCGACCGACACATTCGCCAATGCCTAGCTAGAGGCTCATGTGATGCCATATGCTAAGTTTGTGGGCCTGGATTTCATTTTTATACATGATAATGCAAGAATTGTTCGAGAATACCTGTATGACGTTAGTATCGCAGTAATGGAATGGCCAGCAAGAAGCCGTGGTACAAATTCAATAGAGCACTTATGGGATGAGTCGAAGAGGCGTGTTCGAACTAACCAACCAACTTCAGAAACTTTGCAGGAGCTGAAAACTACCATCTCGGAAGCATGGGAGAACATTCCATAGCATAGTGGCATTAATTAATTCCATGCCGAACCGCATGACGGCCGTCGTAAATGCGCTTGGGAGTAACACAAGTTATTAAATAAACGTTTTCTCTATGTAATTGTAAACCATTGTTTTCTTCAAATACTCCACGGTAATTTTGACTCTGAGGAACGCGAAAAGACGACTTATTGCAATTAAACTGTTTATTTTTGTATTCCGATTTCAAATTTGGAACAAACGGAAATGATGGTTAGTGACTGGCTTAAAAATCACTTTTTTTTCTTTAGTTTCCATCTTCTTTAACCCTTCTTTGCATGATGATGGAAATTTCAATCATAATATTTAGTCAACAAAAAAAGGTACTCAAAACCCTTGTACTGTAAATTTGTTGTTGCTGGCAACTTTTTAAGCGACTATTGCGTACAACAAAACGCAGTTGTCAAAAAATAGCAAACGTCACTGTGAATTACCAGGCCTAGAACTTGTCATTCCGCTGTTTGTTGTGACTGGAAGAAAGGAGCGAGATTTTAAATTGTTTTATGGAAATAAACGGAGATATAAAATACAATAAAAGTGAAAATGAAGAGAAAAAAGGTTTGTTTTCATGTTTTTATTATTTTATGTACAATTTATATCAAAACACTGTGAATAAATTTCTCAAAACTATGTGATGGAAATTTACATCACTGTGCAGTAACTTCACTTGTAATGTATGGCAAACATTTTTTTGTAAATGTTTATTTTATGTTGTTTTTTAGGGAAACTTGAATGAGAGAGATATTGAAGATTATCTTAGTAAGTTACAAGACGGTTGGCTCTCAGAAGATGGCCTTGATGACCAAGATTCCGATGATGAAAACCGCGATGCTGATGAAGTTATAAGAGTGTTGCAGGAGGAGAACGATGATGATGATGATGATGATGATGATGATGATGATGATGATGATGATGATGATGATGATGATGATGATGATAATGTGGATGAAACTGCTGACATTGATCCTCCTCTTATAGAACCAGAAGATCATGAACCCTCTCACCCATCAACTTCATCCAATTTGCAGTCTTCATCCAGTTTTTCATTTGACAAAAGAAGTTTGATTTGGAAAAAAAGGAATCTGGTGTGTGACACAGATAAAATTACTTTCTTGGGGAGTTCTACTGCTTCAGGTGGTCTATCACACCTAGAAACTCCATATCAATGTTTTAACCATTTTATCACTGAAGATTTTATCAAAACATTAGTAGAGGAGACAAATTTATATATAATACAGAGTAATCCCAGTTCATCTATAACATTTACAGAATATGATTTGTATAAGTTCTTTGGTATATTATTATACATGTCAGTAGTCAAATTTCCTAGCACAAGATCATACTGGTCGCCAAAGTTTGGATATGAGCCCATTTCTTCAACAATGCCACTGAACAAGTTTGAGAAAATAAAGTTATAATTACATTTTAATAACAATGATCTTCACAAACCTATAGGTCATCCAGAACATGACAGGCTTTATAAAATCCGCCCTGTTATCAAGCATCTCAATGAGAGGTTTGCCACAGTACCAATGAATCAAAGACTTTCTGTGGATGAACAGATGTGTTCTACCAAAATAGGGCATTTTTTAAATCAGTATCTGCCTAAGAAGCCCCATAAATGGGGCTTCAAATTATATGTTCTCTGTGATTTGATGGGATATGCCCACAAGTTTGAGGTATATTCTGGACAAGAGAATACAGAGAAACTCCCAGATGAACCAGATCTTGGTGCAACAGGAAATGTTGTAGTTCGTTTGCTTCGAGTAGTGCCAAGAAAGCAAAACCACATTGTATACTTCGATAATTTTTATACCTCTTTGCCATTGGTAGTTTTTTTAGCTAAATCAGGAATTCACACAGTGGGAACTGTGCAACCAAACAGGATACCAAATAATAAACTTCCAGAGAAGAAACATTTCATGAAAAAATCTGTGCCAAGAGGTAGTTTTGAGGAAAGAGTGTCTGTGCATGATGGTATAGACTTGAGTTGTGTGGCTTGGAAAGATAATAAGATAGTAACCCTGTTATCTTCTTATTTTGGAGCATTGCCTTTAACTAAAGTCAATAGATTTGACAGGATAACAAAAGGAAAAATTGATATTACTTGCCCGTTTATTGTCCAAGAGTACAATAAACATATGGGAGGAGTAGATCTCATGGATAGCTTTTTGGGCAGAAATCATATAAAAATGAGGTCTAAAAAGTGGTATTTGCGTATTTTTTTTCATCTATTTGATCTAGCTATTATAAACTCTTGGATTGTTCATAAAAAAATGCTCAAGAAAGAGGTGAACCCAAAAATAGTCTGCTTACAATGAGCCAATTCAAAAATGAATTGGCCTTTGTGCTATGCAACAGAGGAACCACCAAAGAAGCTAAAAGAGGGCGTCCTAGTACCAGTGTACTAGAAGAAGAATTACAATAAAAAAAAGGAAAAGGTTCTCCAGCTCCACCACCTCCAAAAGACATAAGAAAAGATGGTGCTGAACATTGGCCAAAAGTAGGTGGGTCACTCCGGTGCAAATTTCCCAAATGTAAAGGCTATTCCACAATTTCGTGTAATAAATGTGGCGTCAATTTGTGCTTAAATAAAAATAATAATTGTTTTTTAAATTATCATAAAGAATAAAGAAGATTGAGGAAACAATATTTTTTTTTATTTAGTACTGAGCTAAATATGTGACAATGCATGATGATGTAAATTTCCATCATATTGTTTTTTACATAATACATATTTTTATTTACGCTAGGATTTTTTTAAATATTTTTCCTTTAATCTAGAGCATTAATTACATCACCCTGATTTATTTAAAAAAAATAGAAAAAATCATGCAAAGAAGGGTTAAGTTCACTTTTTACGCAGTCGGGTTTTTTTTAATTTTACACTTTTTAGTCAGGAGGTAACGGTCGTAAATAAAATACCCATTTATAATCGGGTGATAACGGACTCTTACACACTCATTCCAAAAGTTCGGGATTGATTTTTTATCACTTCTCATTCCAAATTACATTTACACATATAATTTGTGTATATTTTTGTAATCACCTTTTAAATCCCTTTGTATTGATACCCCACTCGATAGGTTTAGGAGAATTTTTATTTTTGAAAACACACACATTTTGGCGCCAAAAATCCGCCATTGTGATTTTTAAGCATTGATGTATAAGCAAAAAAAAAATTGCAGGGTGACTCAAACTCAATTCAGGTGTCCGGGAGTGTACAGACCGTTCACTATAACTTGTCCCTTGCCGTCATGTTGGCACCATTACTTGCCGGTCAACGCTAAAAGAAATGGTGCCAACATGACGGCAAGGCACAAGTTTAGTGAACGGTCTGTATATACATAATTTTTCATTACTTTCGTATGAGGGGCACGATCTTATGCAACGGTATATGAGGATCGCTTTCACGGAATATTGGACGTCTGAGACGAACTGACATTGCCTATAGATGCTTTTCGATTCCAAACATATAAGGAATTAGGTATTAAATTCTAAACAAGTTCAGAAACCGTCCATAATTCTATTTTATAGAATTATGGACGGTTTGTGAACTTGTTTCTATTTTTATCCTATATATTAAGATCTTTGATATGGTTATCTAATAAAGTGCGATTCTCATTGTAAAGAAATCTCACAGTAGTTCGAAGAACAGCTTTATGGATAATGGACAACGTAGAAACATTGTCCATTGTACACAAAGAAGCACTACAAAGACAAATCTTAAAGAAGATTAAGAACAGGACAGAAAATTTCCTGGAGTGGCCTTCAAACTTTTCCTGGCCAATGAAAAAGGCTGACATAGACACTTACATATTTCCATCCGAGCATCGTCTTGCAGCACTCGCAGTAGATGTCGGCGACGGCATGCAGCCCTGTCAGAAGCACGCGTTCCTCCGCCGGACCGCAACCCACGTTTACACTGGAAAATTAGAGATAAAAACCTTTTTTAAAACAAACTCAAAGTAAAGGAAGAATGTTAATTTCATTTGCATAAATAAAGTTCAGGACACTTGTTCTCTTTTCGAAATGTCAATCGTTTTGTATCTGAGTATTTGTATAAAATATTCGCGCCAATTTTCGCGTCACATTTGCTTCCATTTTTGTTTGTAAAGGTAAAATATTTGGCAGCAACGAATTTGCTTTTAAAATATCAAGTGTATTCTAAAAGCTAAAAATGTTCAGACGGCCGAAAGGTACAGTTATTTACAAACACTATCTATCTGTCCGTCTCAAGGATTTCAAGGCAAATATTTGTGAAAGACGTAGGTATAATCGAACTCGGTTAACCGTGACATTTATGAAGCACATGCTAAGTCACATTGTCAGGAAAAGAAAAGAAACAAAATAGCAATACCAATACCGTTGAAGGTGACACCGGCACCGTATGGAATGTTTCAACGCAAAAATAGATGAGGTTGCAGCAATGCACTCTATTGCACATAGCGAAAGACGTGCATCAAGTTTCAATCATGTAGCAATAGAATCGTCAAGAGCGAATATAATCTCGATAATAGCTTATTTATTAACGAAACTCGCTTTAAACGCTATGGTATATGGTAAGTTAGCACACGAGAAGTAAAATAATGCTAATACGGGTGTTGAAATCCTAGTAGCGTGCAGGTCGCTTACATGAAATATGCATGACTAAAGTAGAATATATAAAGTGGCGTTGATGTTATACTCACACTGAATTGAAAAGGTACGCGCGCCCCTGGCTGCCTTGAAACGACTGGAAAACAGAAACATATTTCGTTAATGTTAAATCTTATTAAAATGAAGACTAGCAATGCAGCTTGAGAAGAAAGAAATTCTTATTGTAACAGCGTAACTGGGAAATGGATTCATCATGAATAAGTAACTAACAGCTTTTGAATGGCGGACCGTAGAAGCAACAGGCGTTTGTTTTAATTTAAAAGTTATGGAATAAAGCGAGCTTTTTCTCGAAGAGACAGTTACTTATGTTAAAGTTAGGCCCGGACTCCACCGAAGCGGAGACGAGACGAGACAGAGATGTGGTTTAAACAAGGAATAGAATTTCGTTATTCACATGTCTCGTCTCCACTCAGCTTCAGTGGAAACTACCGAGTCGAGCTGTATCATATTTGTATGGCACGATCGAAGCGAAGATGTGAGATGTGCCTCGCAAGCTGGCGACGGCGCGCAGCGGAGACGAGAAGAGATGTGAGCGGCGTGCAGTGAGCTGCGCCGCTAGTTCCCCCCGCGTCACACAACCCGCCAGCCGCGACCGCCAGCACACAACTCCGCATAGCTTCGGTGGATACACCCTAGCTGAAAAACATCTCGTCTCCGCCTCGGACATCTCAGCACATCTCCGCTTTGGTGGAGTCCGGGCCTTATTGTCAATAAGTAGTGTATAGGTAAATGATGGGTAAGGTGATGGAGTAAAGGTAAACAACGAAAATGAACGTGTATAATTATAATTTATAGGATGTCATAAATGTAGGGATGACTGAAATGAGCGGGCCTAGTGTGTTGACCTAATTAATAAATATTACACCGAGTGGACCACAAAGCACTTCATAAAAATGAAGATTAATTGCCGCTGTTGATATTAATTTGAACAAAGAGTTCACGAGCTATTTTTGTTGGTGTCAATAACTGATTCCGGCAATGAATGTGCAAATTTAAATGTTTGTATCGTAGGTATATTTACAGAAATGACTCGGAGAAACAAGTTTCTGAGGTTTGGAATAAAAAGAGTAAGTATACCTAATGCAAAAACTAGTACCTAAAGAATCATGAGTTGCGAAAAGAAGTAAGTGAAGTACCAAATAAGAAGGAAGGAATGAAGAAAATGCTCCGAAGGCAAAAAATAAAAGATGACTTTTAAAAGGATTTTCACCAATTACAAGTGCGTCAATAGCCAATACCTTATTTCGTCAAAAGGACAAGAGAATTGATACACAACTTGGCTTGAAACAGAACAGTTTTTAAAGTTATTTCCAGAAGACATGCTAAGAAATAACAGCCGCACGGGTCGATCGATCAGGTAAGCTACGCTTGCCATGGTTGGTCCTTAGATGGGTGACCATCTTTACATATCAAGACCCCTCCGTGCCTCGGAAAGTACGTTAAGCCGTTGGTGCCGGCTCTCATTCGTGTATCTTTGGCAGTCGTTACGGGTCGTCAGAAGCCAGAAAGTCTAACAACCAGTCTTACCAAGGGGTATCGTATTACCCAGTAACTGGGTTGTGGAGGTCAGAAAGGCAGTAGCTCCATGTAAAATACTGGTTTTCAGCTGCATCCGGTTTGACTGGAAGCCGACCCCAATATAGTTGGGAAAAGGCTAGGCAGATGATGATGTGAGGTGAAGATGATAGTAGAAAAGTTTAGCGTTTGAATTGATAAGAGCATCTTCTGAGGAAGATAATAAGTATCTACATAATAGAGGAAAACTAGAAATTGTCATTTACAGAAGACATGATGAGAGATGAAGATGATGGATGAAAAGTTTAGCGTTTGACTAGAGAAGAGCGACATTCTAACGAAGGTAATAAAAGAAACATTATTTGCTTGAAAAGGAAAGTTTGAAGATAAAATATGCTTTATACCTTTGATATAAGTTCGTCATGGCTGGCCAAGTGCGCGCGGCAGTGTATACAGCTGTAGGTGCGGTGCGCCGGCGGCAGGTAAGCCTGGAAGGTCTTCACGGGAGTGCGCACGGCCGTAGCGCTACCGCCGCCCTCGCCTGCCACCCCGGCTCGGTTAGTCACCCCGTCACGCATGAGTGCCTGCTAGCTACCAACACACACCGCCGTCAGCTACAGCTGCTGGCGGGCGCCCTAAGTGCACTATGAATGGCCGCCATGGAGATTGTGATGAGCTCGTTCGTGATTCAGTTTTTGAGGTTTTTGGGAATTTTTGCTGGATTTTAAATGGGGATGAGGTAGTTTTGAGTGGCAAGGTAAAGGTATTAAATTGCCCTTGATGATAGACATTTAAGCAATAAAACATTTAACAGGCTAAATCTCTGTTTAGCTAAAGCATCAGACTTTGTATTTTTAGTAAAATACCGGAATAACACTAGCAAGAAGTCTTAGACAATAATTGGAACGGAAGTACAGCATTACAAAAGGGCATTGATTTCGGGAAGGTGAATATCGCAAAATGTATGCGCAGAAGTGTAATTTTTGCCACCACTCAAGATTTGGAACTAGTCCAAAAATATGACATCATTTTGCAAAAGAAAATGCAATTTTCTGAAGGCTTTACTCTTATCTTGGTGCAGCTTAGCCATTATTTTTGGATAAAGAATCTGTTTCACATAAATCTTCCATAATAGGAAGGCTACCCATGAAAGTGAATCATAATATCGAACCTTTTCAGGAAAAACATCGTAAGCGCCAAAAATCACAAAACTATTTTTCTTCGTAACCTCTTAATAAGACAGTTTACATCTTGTCGAGATTACTCTTAAATTTTATTTTAAATTTACACGACTTTATTGTTGTAAGAAATTATCAGCGTAAATGAAAAACATCGTTAATTAGGAAAGAAAAAAACCCTTTCCTGTAAAAAGTGCAAATTGTCGCTTACGATGTTCTTCCTGAAAGGGCTCGATATTCCATTACTGGATACATTACGGGTAATGTTAAAAGAGTGAGTAAACTTAAGTTTACCGGGGATAACTTCAGATTTGTTCGAATGCAGGAGTTTCCTTGGTCACAATTCTAACCTAACCTCGTTAAAGTACGAGTATCTACTTCGGTTAGCTCGGAATCAGATTAGAATTGTGACCACTACAGCGAGAGCATTCTGGGCTGAACCGGAACACATTAACAACTTGAAACTTAGCATCCTTACTGCGTAGGTAACTCACAATGGCTTTAACTTTGACAAAATCCATTGAACTGTGTAATTGGAAAACGCACGATTACTTCATGATTTAGATTGTGTTATACGCAGCTAGTTTGATGGTCTCTAAACCCTGGCGATGTTAGGTTAACCCAGATAAACCTAGATTCACTCCAACTTCTGAGACAAAATCTGATTTTAGAGACGAATATTATCTCAATCGCAGCCATGGTAATATAGTGCACGTGGGGCGAACAGTAACAGCACTCATGGGACAGTGTATTACATTGAATTCTAATTAGACTCCAACCATATAACTATGGCTACCCATTATATCTATATCTCTAACGTTAAGTCATATGATTACGTGTGCTATGCCATCAGTCAGCTGCGTCTTAATTCAATAGAATTGATAAATAGTACGACTCTTATCAACGAGAAGTGGTGGGTAACAATTTTGTAAGGAGTTTCTTTTACCCATTTATAACGACTTCACAAAAATGATTAAGTTACTTGGGTCATAATTTAATTTAACCTCAATGTGCGTGATTTTTTGCCACTTGCTTTTCTATTGACAGACAGGTAACAAAAAAAAAACAATGAAAATTGCTACCAAATTTTTTTGTATTTTGCTTGGCTGAAATAGAGTGGTAGGTACTAGTTAAGTATAGGCAGTCATTAATTAGCTTTTAATTAACAGCTGTCTACATTGTTAATGGAGCTGTGAAGAAGTCTGGCTTTGATTGTTTCTGCCCATTTTGTTTTTACGTGACTTGTTTACAATGAACCTTTCTTTTAACTATCAAAGTGGAATTTCAATATTTAGGTCCAAATCATTAAATTTTTCCGTTAAATAAAGCCTGTAAACTTTCTAGCAGGGATTACTTATAGATTCTTGCTCCTTGCTCCCAAGATATTCGAAATGTATTGATTAACCTTGATGACATAGCACTCTTCCTCTTAGGTTATATGAATCAGGTGGAACTGCACAGTGTACAGCGCCGGTCCAGCTTTAGTTTATTACATTTTCAAGCTGTTATTAGAACTCTGATCACAGCTTGAAAATGCGTTACTGCCAACCAGCGGTGTATCGTCCACCGCCACCGCTTCTTCCCATCTTTAGTCCCTCATGTTGGGTTGGTCAACTATTCTAATTTTTAGTCCCCTCTAGATGAATTCCAGCACCCTCATTGCGTTAACCACTTGCATAAACACTAATCGCAATACAACCCTTATGTTTGGAAAAGTTATCTCCCCGCAGATCAACAGAAAGACTGTGGAGTCCGAGTAGTTTTCTCATATTGTTGAGTTGTCAAAGAGCTTAAGACTGTGTTAAACAATCAAGGTGCTGGTCTTTGTATAATAATAGCGCAGTTTAGAAACAGACCTGCCTGGCGCGAGCAGCAAGCGCTCGCCGCCCACATCAGCCGGGAAGACCGTCGGTCACCTGCCGCGCGCGCCCTCGCACCGCGCCGCGCGAACGCACTTTGATCCCGCCACCCTCTGTGGACAAAGAGAGGAGCTGTTAGAATTATAGGAACTACAGGGTTTTTGGTATGGTTTGGAACTGAAGAGCATGGCACAAGACAAGGCCTTGCTCAGCATTGGAGGAACAAGGATGCCAATGATAATGGAGATATCTGATGAGTGGTATCGACGCCTTTAGACACCACGATGTTTGCAGAAGACATGTGACATATTTCAAGTCTTAGTGCTTATATTTCTCTGGCACCTATACCCTCACAAAGACTGTGATATGATCTAGAGTCTTTCACAGGTCAGTTACATTTCACCAAGAGATTTCAAAATTATAAATGTGCAAGCAGTATTCAGAAATTTCGATCGCTTCATCTGGCCAAACTAAACCGACAAGTCGCTCGGCGCTGCTCAAAGAATCGCCTTTGTGTAGCAGGCCTTAGAAAAAGGAGGTCACTGGTCCCAAGGGAAGCCAGTCTTGGGCATCATTCTACGTGCTGTAACCGCATCGAATAGGTGTCGTCAAATGACGTAATGATGCAATAAATTGTCGGTCAATTTTGTTACCAGCCTGTCTTGGTGTGAAATAAAATACACTGAAATACTGTGCTTTCCATTGGGACACGGGTACTTGTACTATTATAACTAATACAGGGTGGCAGGGACATCGACCCGAATCCGGTTACCATGGATTTTGTACATGAATCTGGACCCCCCCTGCGTTGAAATTTTTCGTCGGTTATTTAAAAAAAAAAGAGCTGTTCCATACATTTTGACCGCGTAGGTATTGCACTTTTGTAGGGAACAGGAGATTTTTTTTTTCATAACCGACCAAAAATCACAACGCGGGGTCCGCTAGGGCCGATGCCAGCTAGGGTTGCGGGATGTTCGAAAGAGTTACCGTGGCCCCGGCACAGGCAACAGAAGGAACACGGGTGGGTTTTAGTCAGTAAAAGTCTGACACGCTCTCCCGCTCCGCCCAGAGCGGGAGAAGTCATTTGATGATTTCCCATCCACGAAAAAAAAAAAAAAAAAAGGGGGTCCCGAATCATATACTGAATCGATGGTAACCGGATTCGCGTCGATGTCCCTGCCACCCTGTATATTCTGTGACTTGGGACAATTTATATCCAGATTCACTCTCTACTAACAAAATAATGCAATCAAACCTGCTGCAGCACTTAAAATAGCAGCAGGAAAAACACTATCAAGTAGTTTGTTTTACTTGATGTTTAATAAAAACGCGGCAGCATTGGCGAGATGCCAGCTTTCAAACGAATTCCGTATTTGTAATTGCAATACTTATCAAGCTTTGATGCTAAACGAAATGCAAATTAGTTATTTGTAACCTCGAGTAAAAGACGTTTTTTTTTTAATATAGGTTACCTACATTTCTGATTTCATTCAACGAATCTAATTGAATTCTTCGATCGTTCAACTGTCTGCAAGGTAAACGGTCAAATAGGTACAATAGAAAAAACAATCACGTGCTTGAATGCTTAATTAACACTGATAGTGACTAGTAGGATAGCGCTCGAGTTTCGAGTATCGAGCATTGGAGCGACAAGGCCGCCGCGGTCTGCTGTAGTCGAGCATTGACCAGCGGGTGAAGAACCCAGCTTGTCCATGGAACTGTATGACGCTTGTGAACAGACTTTTTTGTCTATGGTTGTGTAGAGGTCTACCCGTCTATGCCATTTGTAGAATCGACGCCCGAATCAGTATAAGTGTAAAAACTGTGATCAAATTGGTGATGGACTTAATTTTTGTTGCTAGGTGGAGATAAACTTTACGTTTTTTAATTGTTTGCTCAATTTTATGCACAACGCAATGCACTTATTGGACTATAGATATACCCTACTTATATTTGAGAGCCACTCAAAGTTATATCACCGTTTTTGTTGAAACTGAAAAAAATATGTAATGATTACCTAAACCCCTTATTCATAAACGTTGCTTAAAGTTAAGTGATGTTTAAACGACGTTAATCATTAGGTACTTAACTTTAAGCAACTTTTATGAATAATGGGGAATGTGTATATACAATTATCCATCGTGAATGTGTGTTTATTTACATAAACGCTACACAAATGCTACCTGTTCATATTATTATTGCAATCTGAGATAGTTACCTATGCTCCAGTAATCATTTGACCACTTTCATAACCTTGTGATAATTAATGTTAATTAAAACTTAATGAAATAGTACCTACCTATACCTAATGGCATAGAATAGTTACTTATTTACCTAGAGTGGCAAAAGAGAGGACAAAATTGGAATTCCACTGTGTTTTCATTTCACCAATCTGTTTAGAAAATTATCGATTTTAGATACCTATCGAGGCAGATAGTATGCAGAATCTATAAAAAGAACATTTTCTTTTCTATTTTCCTTATCCACAAAAAACAATCCATCGATGCATCACCGCTCCAAGATAATTTATTCCATCCATCAACGTTTCAATAGGTCTTATTTACGATCATTGATTTTGATTGAAACACACTTATTTCGAATTTAGAATCTAGGTTCCAATTTAGAGCATTGCACTCGGCCTATTAGAAGAAGCATGGAATTAGTTTGTACTATGTAGTATTAGAAATTAGAACGTTGCCTATAGTATTACTGTCCGGTGAAATGTGTACCGACTGGATGGTTCTAAGAGTGGCTGGTGTCTAGTAATGTGGGCAATCAGTAACGCATTGTTCATCGGCTAATAACCCCCGATCATCATTGACGATAAACTTGACCGAGAATCCACGCGGATATGACTTTGAAACAAGATTACTTTTTTATATACAGCATGACTTTTTTAAAGTGTGACATTATAGCAATGTTGTTTTTATTTGCATTTACATAAGTGTTTTATTTATTTTACTAGCTGTGCCACGCGACTTCGTTCGCGTGGAAGTCGTAAGTATACTAACAGCCACATTTTAATAAAACTCCCTCATCCCCCGACCCGTCGCGTTGCATCGCCCCACCGCGCTATTACTTCGTTTTCGCTTAGTGTTCCTTCTGACTTTTTACTTTTTGCTCGGCTCCTAAGGGTCGTAGCGTGATATGAAATAGCTTATAACTATCCTCGAGAATTGGGCTACCAAATGCAAAAAGAATTTTTCAAATCCGACTTTTTATTCACAATTTCAGGGGTTTTAATTTTTTTTTGCGCGGAACCTTAATTATTTTTTGAAATAAAAGTAGCCTAAGTTACTCCCCGTAATATCAGCTATCTGACAGTGAAAGTCCTGTCAACATCGGTCCAGCCGTTTCGGAGATTAGCCGGAGCAAACAGACAGACACAGCCAAAAATTAAAAAAAATGCTTTTTTATTATAAGCACCGCCAAAAAATGCTTTTTTATTATAAGCAAAAAAAATGCTTTTTTATTATAAGCAACTTTCATATGCATTTAGTAAAAAGTTTTTACTTTGACATTACAAACGGACACTTAATCCACCACGCGGACCCAGTGCGGGTTGGTAGATGTCACATCTCTTCGAATGTTTGATTCTAGAACATGCCGGTTTTCCTTACGGTATTTTCCTACACCGTTTTGAGAGCAGTGGTTATGCAATTTTATTTATTTGTATAGATGACCCGTGGCCAGATATAGCTGCTATAACTGTACGCAGCTGCTGTTTAGTTAGCCTGCCTGCACTCACCCTGGTCCAACCATAGTTTGTGATGTTGATCCCTGGTGCGTTACCTTACCAGAGTGCGTAAGTACCCGAAAGGGAGTGGCGCGACCCCCTTCTAGCAAGTTCGTTGGTTGCGTCGTTGTTACCTACGTGTTTACGATATGATTATTCATGATTTTGACGGATTACTGCGACTTTTTCGTGTCTTTTTATTAGAAAAACCTACTTTTCTATAAATAAGCATATCATGCGGTCTTTCGAAAAAATCACAACATTAGTAACCAGAACACGGGCCAGTAGCAACAGCATTCTGAAAACAGTGTCAGAGAGTTTCTATTCTCCCATTTTGAGGCATTTTGTGGAGAGGATGGCCAGGTGAGAAACTTGTACCTTACTTGGTCATCTTCTGTGCAAAGTGCTTCAAACTTAAATAAAAATGATAATTCTAATAAATCACTTACTAACACTAGCTATAAGGTATTACTAACATTATGGATCTCTGTTGTCCTAATAAAGAAGTTTTGGTTTTGATTGATACAATAAAAATGCAATTAGCGTAGCATGCCGTAGCTAATCGCAATGGCGATCCGTGTATTTTTATTACCATTGCTATTTAGGTATATAAAATATGAATGAAAGGAAAATATCTATACTTTTGCTGTTCATTTTTCCTAATAATAAAAACCGAAAAAGGATTATAATCTCATGTACCTACTTAGTTGGTGAAAATTACATGAGGATACCTTAGTTTTGCGATTTCCATTAACAACGTCTAAATAGTAACTTCGATTGTATTAAAGAGCGTTATATTTTACGTAAGAACCAGTTCACTAAACGGAATCTTAATAATATATCCCCATTAAAATTTCTGTAATTACTCATAAGGTCAAATGAAAGTAAGTAGTAACTGACGAAACCCGATAAAATAAAAAGTGCGGTCGGGGTCCCGTCAGGAACGAAGTTCCTTCTCACGTATGATTTAAAACAAAAACAAAATTTTCGCCGCTGCCATCTTGGATTTACATTTTGACCTCACTATCGACTTTAGCACCATCGAAAACTATGAAAACGACACCCATGACGAAAAATTAGAAAATTTTTGCAGCCGCTATCTTGGATTAATTTTTTGACCTCACTATTGGCTTTAGTACCTTCGAAATTTGGTTAAAATAATATCATTGTGCAGGATACAATTAAATATTTGCACACCATATTGTTATGGTAGAATGTAAAGGGGCCATTATAGTTTTAAGATCATACTTTTTAAACCTACATTCTGGCAAATAAATAAATTCAAAATTGGGAAACTATGAAAACGACACCCATGACGAAAAATTTTAAAAATTTCGCATCCGCTATCTTGGATTTTCATTTTGACTTCACTATCGGCTTTAGCACCCTCGAAAACTATGACAATGACACCCATGATGAAAAATTGAAAAATTTTCACAGCCGCCATCTTGGATTTACATTTTGACCAAATTCACACTTTCTCGAGGATTCGAAAGAAGATAGTCGCATGGAGAGGGCATACAAGTATGAAAGCTTTTTCGTTAGTTACGAGTTCCCCCAGTTTACTCCTACCGCAAGCTGCGCAAAAGGACTTCGTTAAAAAAAAAAAGTCTTAAAAACTGGGTAGTTACAAAGTACAAAAAAGTATCAAATTTTTATATTTTGAAAGTACAGAAATGAATAAGGGCTACTTTAAATGCGAGCGTTGTAAGTGTGTTAGAGAGAAATGCTTAACTTATGTTGTTCGACGATGTGTAACACTGTTTGTCCACCGCACAACGTCAACGGGACGTCAACGAGAAACTAGATTATTCGAACCGAACGTGACGTCACGGTGACACCTGTGGTGCTATTCTGTAAAGATCCCACCGTGAAAATTTAGGTGAAGTGAGCGTGATGTGAACTGTTGTCCCATCTTACTCTACTAGGGATTGACAGCTCACTTCAAACTCACTTACCTAAGTCTTCACGGTATGATGTTTACAGAATAGTTTGGCTGCAGCGTGCGGTAGTCACGCGGCCATAGTAAATGTAATTCCTGTCATCTCATTCTCGTTGATGTCCCGTTGACGTGGTGGTGGACGGACAGACGGCCTCACAGTTTAGTGCTTCATAAATCCGGCGTGCTAATGTTGTATGCCTCAAACAGTACCGTTTGAGCTACTTCCCATGTAGAGAAAAAACAAAAGGAAGTTATTAGAGAAATATAATAGAATGTATGGGAAAAATAACGGTTGATATTTTAGAATAGACAGAAATAGGTCAAATTACTTCTCATAATTAATTATTGTGAGGCATTAAGCGATTATGCAGAGAAAAAACCAATTAGCAAAATAAATATCTATCTATGTAGGTATACTAATTCTTATAATAAAGCTAAATAATTTGTTTGTTTGCACGCGCTAATCTCTGGAACTGCAAGTCGGATTTGAAAAATCGTATTTGCATTTGATAGCCCGACTCTTGTGGAAGGTTATAGGTTATTTATCATCACGCTCCGACCCTTAGGCGCCGAGCAAAAGGCAAAAAAGCCAGAAAGAATGCTAAGCGAAAAACGAAGGAATAGCGCGGCCGGGCGATGCGATGCTATATTAATTTTATGTTAAAACAAGAATTTTCACGCGGACGCGAAGCTAGTATTAAACAACTAGCCCAGGTGACTAACCATTAAACGTTAAGTTGCAAAGATCGGATATAGAAATTACTTAGAACATTTAGCTACCTACCTACCTAGGTACTTGAATTCAGGAATAAAAAATAGGTTGTGTGTACTTGCACACAGGTCGAAAAGGCTTCATGAAAATGAAAAAGGTGTAGAAAATTTTACTTTTGAATTTAGAACGATATTAGGCTCTGGAGCCCGATATCGAGAGCCTGCATTTTGCCATTGACTCGTCTATGGTTTGGAGTAGTTTTACACACGAAATAAAATGTAAATGTACACTAAAAATCTAATAAAAATAACGGCCATCCTGTTTTAGAGAGAAGACAAAGGTGAAGAGTGACATATTATGGATATTTTATAAAACAATGTCATTGTGCCGTAGGTACTCGTTACTATGTAGTTTACTTTTAACACTCATTCATACACCAGACAGGTTTATATTATTTGATATCATATATAGGATATCAATACTTACCTATTTGAATCGGATTTTGTTCACAATTTCATGGGTTTTATTTTTTTTGCGCGGAACCCTAATTAGTTTTCTAAAATAAAAGTAGCCTTGGTTACTCCTTATAACATCAGCTATCTGCCAGTACGGTTTGTTCCTGCTAATCTCCGAACCGGCTGGACCGATTTTGACGGGATCTTCACTGGCAGATAGCTGATGTTATGAGAAGTAACTTAGTCTACTTTTATTTTAGACTAGCTGTGCCCAGTGACTTCGTTCGCGTGGAAGTCGTAAGATACACAATATACTAACAGCCACATTTTAACCCTAGAAAGATAACCATATTTTGACGGTCACAAAAGATAACCATGCGCTTCGGAGGCGCACGATATATTAATGTTTTTTTAAAAATAAAATACCTATTTATGCAGTAAAGTAGCCTAAGTTACTCCCCGTAATATCAGCTATCTGCCAATGAAAGTCCCGTCAAAATCGGTCCAGCCTATTCGGAGATTAGCCGGAACAAACAGACAGACAGGCAAAAGTTTAAAAAATTGCTTTTTTGTTATTAGTACCGTATATACTTTCATAGTAAAAAGTTATTATTTAGACATTACAAACAGACACTTCAATTTTATTAATTTGTATAGAAAAAGAATTAGAGTTCCGCGCAAAACAATTAAAACCCATGAAATTTTGAACAAAATCCGATTAAAATAGGGAAGTATTGACATCCACGCGGGCGAAGCCGCGGGCAAGAGCTAGTTATTTAATAATTTTCTTTCTGACGATTACAGATCGGTCGAGCCGTTATCAAATGATTGTCTTTCATACATGCGGCAATTGATTTTTATTTATAAGTATGTATAGATTAAAACTGATGCTTGAATGCTTTATAAAATTTAAAAAAAAAATAGGCAATTCTTTTCCGTTGAAATTTTGAACATCGAACGTTGTAATTTTTTGGTTACTATACAAAACATACGAGTTATGCTTGTAGCTAAATAGTATGAATTTCAGTCAATAGTTACATCAGAATAAAGGGCTATAAATATAAGGTACTTGACCCGACAATGGAAGGAAGCAGTTTATATTCTGCAACACGCAACGAACAAGAAATGGAACTCAAAACTTATCACGACTTGCCACTGTCGGTTACTAGAGGTGCTCGTCCAAAAATGGAGCCGCACGGAACTGTGCTGTAGGAAGTTATAAAATTATACGTAAATAAATTAACTGAAGTTGATTCACACTTTGTGTATGTAGTACTAGCTGTTAGCTGTGCCCCGAGACTTCGTTCGGGTGGAAGTCGTAAGATACACAATATACTAAAATAACAGCCACATTTTAATAAAACTCCCTCGTCTCCCGACCCGTCGCGTTGCATAGCCCGCGCTGTTACTTCATTTTCGCTTAGTTTTCTTTCCGACTTTATTCTTTATGCTCGGCTCCTAAGGGTCATGGCGTGATGTTAAATAGCTTCTAATTATCCTCGGGAATTGGGCTCCCAAATGCAAAAAGAATTTTTCAAATCCGACATTTTGTTCATAATTTCATGGCTTTTATTTTTCTAAAATAAAAGTAGCCTAAGTTACTCCCCGTAACATCAGCTATTTGCCAGTGAAAATCCCGTCAAAATCGGTTGATAACAAACAAGACAAAAGTATCGTATATACCTACTATCACGTGCATTTAGTAAAAGCTGTTATTTTGACATTACTTCAATTTTATTTATGTGTGTAGACATAGCGATGTATAGATTGTATAAATATATAGAAGTATAGTCTGCACTGTACTTATATTCACACATTTCGCCAGTTATGTTTAAGTCCCATGTAATAGGGGGCGAGCTTATTGCCATCAACCGGGCACAAATCCAGACTCCGTGCTGCCACTGAGAAATTCTTTCAATTTAAACGATTTTACATTAGTCACCTTAAATGCTAACTTGAAAAACTGAAGGCAAATCTATTCTAGACATTAGGAAACAGTATCTATTACGTTTTTTATTTAATTGCGAAATGGGCCTGCTCTTGACCACGTTCTCGCCTGATGGGAAGCGATGGATGAGGCGTTTGATTTACCATGACAAAATACATAACAATAATATTAAATCCTTTTCAAAACTAAAACGTATTGTTTTCCAAATGTTGTGTCAACGTCAAAATGAATCTCCGACATGCGCCTGCGCAGTTAGTTTGTAATCGTTTTATTTACGCGCCTTTTATCATCACTTGCCGGTGGTCACGATCGTTTCAATAATAAAAAGTTAATTTTGTATACGACTCTGTTATTGGCAGTTGGCAGCCAATATTGGGCTATGGTTTATTGTCTCTACTAGCGTGTCTATCTTCAATACCAAATAACAAATTAGACAATCATGTAACATACTTAGTTTACAGTATTGCAGTCCCCTGCTGGGCATTGTCCTCTTCTAAGTTGGGACCTAATACAGAATATTATATCAGCCATCATCAGCTCAGCTGTCATGCATGTTATGTGGCCAATATCACAAGTCTTTGTTTCATTTGTTTACCAATATTGGCGCCAATGTTCGACGATACGAGTTACGAGCATTATTCATACAGAACACATGATCTTCATAATTTATTATCCTTTATGAATCTCAACCACGCTTGAGCTTAATTAAAGATGATTTATACATATGTAATGGAAATAATGTACAACTAAGTAGAACTGCGTATTAAATGATCTAATTTAATCAAGAAGATAGCTTCTCCAAGAATAAGGATGCATCTGTTTCTGCTGCTTATAAAATCAAACTGCGATCACCAAGTCGCCCGTGCGTCGTATCAATTTCCCTTTTGACCGATCAAGGTAGCTTAGTAGTCGGTGGACTAATAATTATTAAAGCCTCGTGCAGACTAGCGCGACGCGACACTGGTAGAACAATTTCTATGAAAAGTTCACGGAGATTGTTCTACCGCGGTGTCTCGTCGCGCTGTTGCGTCGCGCCAGTCTGCACGAGCCTTTATAAGGATCCTTTTTTTCCGTCACTGCTAGAACAATTTAAGTACCACAGTAGGTTCAATGAGGATATTCCCAGCACTGTAAAGAAAACACTCATTAAGGCCGGCCACATTCTTTCGGAATTCCGTTTCGAAAACAGCAAATCCATTCTTCTAGTCGTAATTTAATAGTAGTAGATTATGAATGGATTTGCTGCTTTCGAAACGGAGTTCTGAATATACAGGGTGTAAAGGACAGCCCTCCGCAAACTAACAGGGTGCATTCAGCTCCTTATTTTGAATAATATTCCACCGAAAATATTCTCAAGAAAATTGTCATTTTTTATCGTATTTTCAGTTATTATTATTTTATTTCAATGTAAAATTACATTCTCTGTACGCATCACTCCATTTATGTAAACAAAACAGCTAATATCAAAAAAATCAGCAATGGATGTTGAAATACTCGGTGGCCGAAGTCTCGCTGCGCTGCCGTTCGCTACGAACGGTAACGATACATTGCGTGTGAGGTAATAAAACAAATCAGGTAGATTGGATTCCCATAATGTTCCTGAAATAATTTCATGTACCGATCATCTTAGTATGATATACTGAAGTCACCCCATCAGTATGCGGAGGGCTGTCCCTTAGACCCTGTATGTGGTCGGCCAGTTAACCCAATTATTTTGTTTACCTCGAAAATATAAATTTATAGGAGGTAAAAACATGCAAGGCTCATTCCACTAATGACTACAGCTCCGTTTCAATGTACGGATTAGCCGTTAAGACTGACTATATGAAACTTTGGAATAAATCCAGTTGACCTACATTTGTGTACCTACTTCGGTCTGAAAACTGCGTTGTTTTATACATTTATGTAACTTGAAATTTCAACTCTGAAAACAACGACTGGGTTTATTAAGTTCCTTCTGTTTTTGGACTAAACATCATTTGAATAAAGAAGATATCAGGACCGTGTTAGGAGCCCAGTTTCTGAGTCTCATTATTAGTAAATATGTTGAAAAATGTAATGCTAGCTGTTGCATTTAGGTAAACAATATAACACGAACGATGAGCAAAGATTTAAATCGTTACATTGAGTGTGTCAGAGGTGTCAACACACGAAACAGAAACGTGACTATCTTTTGACGCGGTAGGGCGAATCTAACGATTTAAATCTTAGATCATGGGAACAACAGCCAATCATCTTGACATGAGGTTTGAGCACACATAATCAATTGATTAGGCATTCAGAAACTGGAAATTCTCCAGTTTGAAAGACATACGTTCTATAACTACAATCATCATCAGTCACAACCTTCAACATCGTTCAGCTGGTTACTAGTTACAATGCCGTATTCCAATTACAGCCAGAATGGGCTGGAGTGTTTGTATGTACTGCACTGATTGACACGGTTCGCGTTAGCTGTGTCATTGTGTCCTTTCTGTGCTACACTTTGAATGGCTTGTTTATTTAGGTTTTGTATGTTGTGGGAGAATTTTTAGTTGTTAGAGAAAGGATGTTGTTGCTACTATTATTCGTGGACACTGTAAATTGACAATCATTGGTACATTATACACAAGAAAACAAAAGACGTTGCTTCAAATATAACAGTTGCTAGCAATCACAGACGCTAAAGATTTATAATTTAAATAAATCTGAGAAATGTCGATAAATTTGTAAGATTGTTTTACCTAGATTTATTGCAGGCAAAAATATAGTGCTCTTTGTGAAGATAAAAGAAAGGTATGTAGGATGAAGCTATTACAGAAAATAATATGTCTAGCCAAATGATAGATAACGGTCTGAAAGAAATAGATTGAATTATAAGAACTAGTTTGAGAACTTTACGATGCCATAAAACTGCAAAAGTGAAGAGTTTTGATTTCATTTCAAGATTCTAATAATAGATCTATTTTATGGACACGTTATTAAAGATACATTAAAAAAAAAATTTAATTCGATGAAGTAAAGAAGGAAAATATTCTAGAATATACTTATCGACGTAAATGGGGAAGATGAACAGACATTACTGTGAATCAAAGGTGGGAGCAATTAAGACAAACCTATGAAGAGACGTTTGGAAGGAAAATATTTGCATTTACATAAAGAACAAATAGAGCATGTATATGCAAACGTTCAAAGGCTAGTCAATAGAATCATTTTCCCGTAGTTACCAAGATTCCATTTCTTATTCATAAGAGGACTCAACAATAATATCTGATGGCTGGCTTCACCAATTAAACTGAACGCGATCAGCACATTTAATTAAACCGCGTTCAAGAGCTGTCAGTTCATCATTGCTGTGAAATATAGAGACTATCAGCTCTTAAACGCAGTTTCGATGTGGTGATCGAGTTCAGTTTCTTTGGTGAAATTGGCACTAGGACATTACAAATCAATTTGTCATATCACAAATAGTGTTTTAATAGATTTTGTTCATATATCAAATGTTATTTATTCATTTTGCATGGTTGGAACACGAGTTAGATACGATTGGTACTGGTCACGATCTGGATTTAGTCATAGTTAGGGCTTGGTATGTTGATTGTGGGTTAGTATAGGCAGCTCTTTGTTAGAATGTCTTGTGGTTAAATCAAGCATATATCGTTTAAATCATTAATAATTCATCGAGGCAGTATAAATGGTAGGAAGGTTGGTGTAACCTCCTGATTAAAGTATTAATCGCCTTGACATATTCTGACTAAATAATGAAATAAGATTGCATTTTTAATTACTTGTTGATTTCTTATAAAATTTTCTTTCTGTTTAATACATCCTTATCCTTATCTATATATTTCTCTTTGTTACTTGTCGTAGGCACTGTTTTTTTTAGAACATAGACTGTATTTAGTATATTTAGCATTTCCTAGAATACGACTCGTAGAGAGGTTCTTAACACTACTTAAACAATGTTATAATAGAAGCTTCGAACTCAAGTACAGCGCTGACCTCATAATTTATTTCCGTCTCATTTAATAATGTTCATTCACCTCTTAGCTTTAATCTCATTACTTTCATCACCATAGTTCTTACTGATGTCATAAGGTTATGCATTTCTAACTCTGGGTTGCAGAGGTTCCAAAATTACATGTCTCATTAATATAGTCTCTCTTAAGTTAGTACCTATCTGCGGGCTTAAATAATAAATGCTAGATCATTAGCTAGAATAGAATAGAATATATTTATTTGCTTTAAAACATGGTACATTAAGGTCTTATAAATATAACTAGCTGTGCCCCGCGACTTCGTTCGAGTGGATGTCGTAAGATACACAATATACTAAAATAACAGCCACATTTTAATAAAACTCCCTCGTTCCCCGACCCATCGCCAACCATCGTGTTGAATCGCCCGCCCGCGCTATTACTTCGTTTTCGCATAATTTTCTTTCTGACTTTTTCTTTTTGCTCGGCTCCCGTGATGTTAAATAGCCTATAACTGTCTTCGAGAATTGGGCTATCAAATGCAAAAAGAATTTTTCAAATCCGACTTTTTGTTCATAATTTCATGGGTTTTAGTTTTTTTGCGCGGAACCCTAATTATTTTTCTAAAATAAAAGTAGTTTAAGTTACCCGCCGTAACATCAGCTATCTGCCAGTGAAAGTCCCGTCAAAATCGGTCCAGCCGTTTCGGAGATTAGCCGGAACAAACAGACAGACAGACAAAAATGTTAAAAATTGCTCTTTTGTTATAAGGAATCGTTTATACTTTCCTAAGCATTTAGTAAAAAGTTGTTATTGTGACATTACAAACAACACCTCAATTTTATTTATTTGTATAGATGTATAGATTATAATCTTACATGTTTCGCCATGGACTGGCATACAAATATTTAAACATGTTGTATGAAAAAAATTAAAACGACACATTAATTTATTAAAAATATTATTCTAATATGTCTAAAATAACATAACACTGGTGAAACTGAAATCTTAACAATAGGACAACAATTATAGATAGGTATATAATGAAAATTCAGTAACAATATTTATCTGTTACTGTTTTATCCATAAAATCTTTCACATTATGACAACAATATTCATTATGAACACTATAAAAGCGATGCTCCAAAAACGTTGTTTAGTCAAATACCGAACTTGATATAAAAAACTTTAAAGCAGTCTCGAGTTCATTCTTCTGAATGAATAACAATATTTTTTGTATTGAAATGAGGCTAGCTTATAAATTTAGGGATCGCACGAGTAATTACAGCACTTAATAGTCTCTTCGAAGACTTATATATATTAGACTAGCTTCCACCCGCGACTTCATCCGCGTGAAATCTCTTGTTTCCCCGACCCACCCCGTCGCATCGCATCGCCTGCCCGCGCTGTTACTCGAGGTCAATAATCGAGATGAAAACTATCCTATCTTTTAAGTTGGACCAAATTACACATAGTGATCAAATTTCATCAAGATCGGTTCAGTTGTTTCAAAGTTCATTTAGGACATACATCGTGACACGAGTTTTTATATATATAAGTTATAGAGCAATTAACTTCACATTTGATTGCTAGAACACACACTGTTGATTAAGTCCCCACGGGTCGTGAAGGTCAAAGAGAGAATTTACTTGTATATTCTGTAAAATTTGTCGGTTTTATTTATTATTTATGTACACACAGTAAAATAAATACAGATACGACATTTAAGTATTGAGTACACAGGTACTGCTCATTTCTTAAGAAATTTCTTCCAGCAGACCTGCGAAAGGAGAAATGAAAAATAAATGTAGATAATAGTGTGTGAGAACAAGAAGAATATGATTTGTGACGTCTTAAACTAAAATATTAAATATACCTATACATCAGTTGTGGACATATAATTAGGAACGACTGATACCGAAGTCACTTTTCGATAAGCAAGTGGCTGTTATTTTTGTATCAATTTACTGATTGACAAATTACTTTTAACAACATGGTTAAACATCAGTTTTAATAGCCTTTAATACTACATACAAGATACGCAAAATAGTTGGACTTCTATTAATAATTTAACTATGGTCCATTTGAACTACCTATTCTAAACTTCCTAGCTGTGGACAAATAATTACACTATACCAGAATTAATTTAATGAAATGAACAATACTTATTAAACAGGCTTTACCACTGCTTACAAAACTAAAGCATTAATGTTTTGTAGGATGACCCTTGCTTATAATAACTGCTCTGCAGCGACGGAGCATGGAATTTATTAAATCTTTACAGGTTTCAACAGATATAGTGCTCCAAGATTCGACATAGGCATCATACAGTTCATTCAAATTACTTGCCCTTTTAGCAGCCACACTCTTCTTTACTTCTCTCCCCATAGATTTTCGATCGGATTAAGGTCTGGGCTATTTGCAGGCCAATCTAACACAGTGACTTGTGGATCACTAAGAAAGTTTTTCACTGAATGAGCAGTGTGTTTCGGGTCGTTATCATGTTGGAATGTCCAAACAACAGGTAACGTCTCCTCAGCATAAGGAAGCATAGCCTCCTCCAATATTTGCGTGTAATTGGTCTAAAATGCCTTTAATCTTTTAACTAGCCCAACACTATGCTCTGAGAAACATCCCTAAACTTTTATGTTTCCACCTCCATGCTTTACTACTTTTTTCGTGAACTTAGGATTCAATGTCTGCTTAGCCGGTCGACGCACATACTATTTACCGTCAATACCTAGTCTATTTATCATCGTTTTGTCAGAAAATAATATATTTTTCCATTGATTTGCTGTCTAGTCGCCATACTTTCTAGCGAAATCTAATCTTGCTTTTCGGTGCACCTTCTTGAGAAGTGGTATTCTCCGATTTTTGCAAATAACTTTGCATCCGTTAAGCGTCTTCGCTTCGTCTTCGGTAAGCGCTGATACTCCTCCATTGCCAAAAACTTCCCTTCTTATAATTTCAGAACCTTTAAATGGATCAGTCTTCGCTAAACGAACAATAAAAGCATCTTCACGCGGTGTCGTTTTTCTAGATTTAGGTTTTCGAAGAACATTATTGGTAGTGTGTAATTTCTTGACGTAATTTACAGCGTTATTAAACTTAGTTTTGGAGCACTCATATGATCAGCAATCTTTTTATACGACCAATCAAGTTCATACAGTGCCATAATCGTTTTCCGATTTGATGGATCACAACTTTCCTTTTTACCCATGATTTTTAAATAATTATGCACTTTTGACTGCAAAAACGTAGGAGAAAGTAACCAAAGGATAGGCGGGATATAAAAAAAATGTGCTATTTGTTTTCGAAATTCAAAATTAAGAACATATTTTTTTTGCGTTCTTAATTATTTGTCCAGCGGCTAGTACTTCACAGCCAATTTACGATAAATTGATTTTTAGGAAGTGTAATTATTTTCATTATTGAGTATGAATCATTAAAACCTACCAATAAAGTTATTATTGTATGTGGATCAAAGTTGTTATCTGAAAGTTGATACAAAAGTAAAAGCAACTTGTTTATCCAAAAGTGACTTCGGTATCAGTCGTTCCTAATTATATGTCCACAACTGATATAAGACCAAATTAACATTATACTTAAAAAATAAATATGCTATGAACCTATATATATGAATTCTCAAAAAGATTTTAAGAACCAATTTGACAAAGTGGGGGATTACTGACCCATCCAACATCCAGTGCGAGTGCGGTGCCTCTGATCAGACCATGTCTCACTTGCTGGAGTGTCCTAAGAGCCCGTTTACTTGCACCTTTGATGACCTTAAAGGTGACCACTGATGTCACAATCAACGTGGTTATCAACTGGGCTCAAACAATATAAAGAAGTCAAATCAATGTACCGTCAACCGAAAGGAAGAAGTAGAACCAGCTTGACAAGTAACAACTTTGAGCTTGACGCTTAGAATTGGTCCGCATTAGCACAAGATCCAGTTGAGAGGATTAAAAAGAAAAGGGAGTGCACCAAAGATTGCGTGCTACGACGTAGGCTGCAATTAAATAAATAAATACCGATTTTAGTATCGTAGCAATTACTTCATTTAATTTACAATCACCACCGACACAAACAAATGTTCTGAAAATTACTCAATAAATCTACTTCAGAGTCCTTTATTTGTTTGATAAAAGCTAATATTTCACCTTCTACCAGCCATTATAGAATTGGTGCAGAAACAGTTTCGAAATTCAAGCACACGTGCACTATTTCGACATCTATGCTCTGTGTTTAGTATTTGTGTACGCCTATTTGAGCATTGAGCTTACAAATACTATTAAAATAGAGTCCGATCGGATCGATAGCCTGTTTCAATAGGCTTGTTACAATTGCATGTAGGCGTTTTAGTGTACGTTTGATTTTATTGGATTGATTGTTAACTTGCTCTGTATTTGTTTTGGACTGTTTTGGGTAAATGTTGGTTTTGATTATAGCATAATTATCTGGTAATAAATTGGCTGTCATTCGTAGATCTCTGACAACTAGTCTTATGAACGGGTATCGTGTTACCCAGTAACTGGGTTGTGGAGGTCAGATAGGCAGTCGCTCCATGTAAAATACTGGTTTTCAGCTGCATCCGGTTAGACTGTAAGCCGACCCCAATATAGTTGGGAAAAGGTTTGAACCATATTGATTGAATAGTCTGCAATATAGAATCTTTCGCTAGATGCGAGAAGCATACGACCGGTCGTCTGGCAATGCTTAGTTTCGAAGCCTGTAGACCTCTCTCGGCTCAATCATCACGAAGATGATGGCGATAATAGAATCTTTACTAACATCATTATCATGTTCTTTGATAGCAGAAGTCTGTGAAATTGTGATTTATTTATTCTTCAGCGTGTCTTCATCAATTTCTTTGCTAATGGCTTTCGATAATGACTATGTAGGACAAACTTTTCTTTCTTCAACATAAATTTTTGGTTTCTAAAACAATGTAAGTACCTAGATTTTTATAAACCGTGCCTTCCACAGTCGATTGTACATTGTCTTACCGATTGTCTTCGTGTCGCAACTGCGGGCGTCGTAATGTTCGCAGATGTTGCTGCAACACCTTCAGAAGCATTTAGCTCCACAATGCATATTGTTCGCGTACAAACGACGCTTGGGAAATTATCACTTTACGTTGCTACATCCCTTCCCTTGTTAATCAACTAATGAATGTTAGATCATTTATTTATATTTTTATTGTTCTGGTGACTTTAGTTTGTTATTGCTTTGTAGGTGTGTACAATTTCAGTTCAATTGGAAATAAAATTGTTAAAGTTGTTTTATCATACCTTGATACAAAAGAGGAGGAGTAAATATCGGGAGTAGGGACAGCTGTCTAATCGTGTGGTCATTCATTCTTAATTTGGGCCCCGAACTAATCATACATGACGTCCTTAAGCCGACTTACGCACGGACGTAGGTAAAAATATCGCGGCGATTTTTTTAGCGCACTGGATTTTCAACACTGCTTAGCGCCGAAAGTTGAAAATCCAACAGTGTGTTTTTCCGACGCGTTGGAATGCACTCACTCTGTTGGATTCTCAATGCTCGGCTGAACATCGAGAGTTGAAAATCCAGTGCGCGATAAAACCCCGCCGCGATATTTTTACGTCCATGCGAACGTCGGTCGGCTGAGTGATATGGAGTAGGAAACGACCGTAACTTCGGCCGAAACTTCGGATTTCGTGCTTAGGGAGTAGACTCCCAGGTGGCACTCTGTAGTTTCTGCCTACCTCCATGGGAAAAGGCGTGAGTTTATGTTATTTATGTGTTGCAAAAAATACATAAGGACTACTGTGCATTTGATCCTTGAGTTTTTAAAGCAAGAAAGAAATTCTTATTAAAAGCGGTCGTTGACCATTCCCAACTTTTTGTTAAATTTTAAATTACTTAGATACTAGGTACCTAGCTACGTTGGTACTTAAAAATACTTCAAGTTGCAATTAGATTGCTTTTTCATTTTCTATCTAGATTAGATTCCAATCAACTTTTTATTAAAACACTTTACGACTGAAGTTCAAAAGAATTAAATTCTCGTATTTCGGTTCGTTCACCCCTAGGTTACCAAGGTCCATTATTCTGTGAAACACTCTAAAATATAAATACATTTTTAGGGTTCCGTACGCAAAGGGTGCCAATGGTACCCTATATATCTTTTGTACCGTAATTGGTAGACACTTGGAAAATTTCACAGTGTTTACTTCTATGGCCGCTACAAAAAAAAAAAAAAAAAAAAATTAAAAGAAAATAAAGTTAAAAATTAAAGGTGGACCAAAGACACCGACTTCCGAAATAAAAGTCATTTTTTAGTTCGTAGTGTTTGGTCCCCATACAAGAAACGTGTTTATTTCGGCGTTTAAAAAAAATGTTGGGTTAATTATTAAACGTTGGTACGGAATCCTTTGGCCGCGTTTTTACGCATAAGTTTTTATAAATCACCACGAGTGCATGGTAGTGCACTTTGTTTAGTCTGATTAACAATTTAATTTGATTTACATTGTTGAAATGGTTGAAACGCTCGTGAATTACAAACAAACCCGTTTTTTTTGTTTTGTTTAACAAATATCGCTTGACAAACATAATAAAGGTGGATGTTTTTCTTTGCTGTACAAATATTGAGTTAGTGAAAGAACGATATTGTTGGTATGTTGTAGTAGTAAATTAGAGGTTATTTTAAGGGTTCCGTTCCTCAAAAGGAAAAAAGAGAACCCTTATAGGATCACTTCGTTGTCCGATCTGTAAGTCTGTCAAGACCCTTTTTCTCAGAAACGCGTGAAGGTATCAAATTTTAATTAATATAAAATACGTAGGTCTACGGTCCCTTGCAGCTCTAAAAAAAAATCAAGCTTCTACGTGAACGCAATAAAAATAGGGTCATTTCAATCAATCATTTATCAATCATTTATTTTGTAAAACATAGGTATGGTTACAGATAGTATACCTATTGTCTAAGATATGTGCACTATGCTTTGCCAATATTTGGCGTACAAAATCAATATAAACAAGCAATTACAATAAGGTGGCATGTCAATAGATTACATAAAAAAAAAAAAAAATTAATTCAAAATATGTCAGCTAGGTAAATAGGTCATTATAATTTAAGATAAATAAACACATTCATACTTCATCAATAAATAAAATATTAGATATTATATTAGCAAGTCGGCATCGTCATACCTCTGTTTATCAGTAGTAACCATTTATGCGACATATTTTGATACTCGCCAAAAATCAAAACCTATATGGTACTACCCGTTGACCTAGAATCATGAAAGGCAAGAGGCAAGGTCTCACAACACAAGTAAAGGGGAAAGTCCGAAACTCGTTAATTTGTAGTTGTATCACATAACATTTTTTTTTTGCGATTACAAACTTACATTTACATTTGGAGAATTATTGACCGTGACGTATATCGATATAAGGGAGAACATGTTTTTCAACTGCAATGGTAACTTTGTTTTCGGGATAAATTCATTCCACCTACGGAACCCTTCTCTGTGCGTGGTCCGACACGCACTTGGCCGGTTTTTATGAAAGTGCAACTTTTTGCTTTATGAGATTGCGGTATCGGCTAATGTATGCTTACGATTTTTTCTCTTAATTAGCACAGATTAACGTGAATCCGCTAAGTTTTCATAATAAGTATAGGTAATGTATCAAATAAGTAGTTACTATTTGCCGAGTCATTCTTGTAGGTGTTTTATTTTTGACCTGTCTGTCGTCATTGCTACTCAGAATTCCCCCAAAAAAAAAACTAGATTTTTTTTTACTTCATCCCCACACTTTATTTAGAAGAACTCTGTCACAGCACGTACACCTACAAGTTTTTTTTAAACTTGAATCAACACGTTTAACAATTTCTCTGAAACATGTAATTTAATCCAGTATAGTTACTATTTAGGTTAAGTTAAATTCACATCACGTTTCGGCTCTTTGGCGTAGCTATAATATGTTTTTATTAAGGCTCGTCTAGACTTACTAACTGGCAGACTGATTAGTCATGAAACTACACGCTAATAATAAATGGGGTGAGCTGAGGCTATTAAAATGTAAAATATCCCACGTGGATACCCGGCGAAAGCAATATGGAAATATTTCATGTCACGGTGATATAATAAGCCTGTCGTCACTCAGGAAGGTTGTTGAAGATGCTGAGGACTGAGAAAACCAGACAAATACTCGTACATTACTTTGTAAGTAATGCATACCCTTAAATCATTTCGCTTAACAATTTGCAGACGGATGTGTAAAAGCAATAATGTCTACAGGGTATCCAGTAGATATTTTTAACTCAAACTCAAAGCATTTATGATATTTAAATTAAACCAATTAATAGTTCTCCACACCGAATTTCGGTGATAGTGACCAATCTCAGCAGAGACCAGAGGGGCAATTCCCGTAATTTTAAGAACGTTCACAGTCTGATCTAAGTCTCAATATGTCAAAAATACCTATATATTTTCCCTACATTTTTGACATTTGATTGTCGCTGAGATGAGAGTGCGACTAGATTTTGAACGCTTTTAGTTACGGGAATTGGGCTTCAGTCTTCGGCGCGAGAGATATTATATTGCAAAAGTGTGCGCAGACACAGGTGCACTCTCTCTTCTCTCACTCTCATAGTCCGAAACCAATTACTTACACTTCTGAGTTGTCAAAGAGTCGGTCAGTCAGAACGACGAAGCTAGTTGCCCATTCCAAAGCGTAGTAGCTTCCAATGGAGAAGAACGGGCAAGAAACTCCACGGACACTCTTTTAAAACAAAATATTTTAGGATTGCTGTTCATGTTCACCTATTTCACTCGGCAGTTACGCTATTTTTTTTGACTATCATACGCACTAAATCCCTTAACAATCTTTAAACTTACCCCTGACCCCAGGAAGCGATATACTCTGACCCTTGCACCGTACACAATTACGTCGCATTTATCGCACAAAATAATTAGAAAATTATGTCAACAGGGGATTTATACATACAGTTACTGATAACAACGTCCTTGATGAGACGATAGTTTATCATCAGTCATATCGGTCAACGGTACGTACAAACTTTGGCCTACTTATAATAGAGGACATTATTTTTATTTTTACGCATTATTTACATTTTAATATGAGTAAACGCTATTTATTGTATGTAAATCTGTGAGTAAAGGTTACTGGTTCTTATAATTTAATAACGGATCGTTTATATTACCATACTTCGTGGTTATTATTTTATTATTGTCAAAAATAGATTTGAAGGCAAGTTTGTAAATGTTTGTTAAGAGGGCTGTGACATTTTGTCACATCTCTCGCTCACACGGGACCAACATTTTAAGAATGTTAAATGAAAAGACACTTTTTTGAACAATGTAATCAATGGGCGACCTACTAAATAATATTAATTTAATAGGTAATTTTTAAAAACACATTTTTATTCTGGCTTTTATTTAAATCAACTGAAAAACCGATCATAATATTATTGAGCTAAGTTTAATAGATAACACAATACAAATGTGTTTTTGATAACTACCTATTAAATTATTATTATTTAGTAAGTCGCCCATTGATTACATTTTCCAAAAAAGGATCTTTTCATTTAACATTCTTAAAAATTTGGTCCCGTGTGAGCGAGAGAGGTGACAAAATGTGTCAGCCCTTAATGATGAAAGGGCCTTTTATAAATATGATAAATTATAAATTTGAGTAGACAAGATAGTCACTTACCTACTATTGTCGGCAACTCAAAGGAATCAGAATAATTTATTAAAAAAATGGCAGAATTAATGGTCGATTTTTTAATCCGCTATGTATTCATTATAAATCTTGTATATATACAGGCAATACTTAACTTTGTGGAACTCGGAAGCAATATTTAAAATGTATTAAGGGGAAGCGCTAAGATAGCCCAAGAAATTTAAATTTTTTTACGATTTTTCTTACAATTTGCAACTCAGTGTCTGGGTGTATCAGTGGCGCAGCTACAATTATCATTAGAGGGAAGCCGAAGAAAAAATTCTTCAGTTCTCATAAACTCAGACAAACAACTGTATGTTTTCTTTTGTTTTTTTTTTTAATCTTATGATGTATTAAACTGGTATTAAATATAATTGTGTAATGTGATGTAATGCACAAATACACACACGGGTGTACAATATTTTGCGGGATGTTCGAAAGAGTTACCGTGGCCCCGGCACAGGTAACTGAAGGAACACGGGTGGGTTTTAGTCAGTAAAAGTCTGACACGCCCTCCCGCTCCGCCCAGAGCGGGAGAAGTCATTTGATGATTTCCCATCCAAAAAAAAGGTGTACAATATTATTTGGCAATAGCAGACACTAAGAAGAATGGTTGTTCCGAAGAGAAGCCGATTGGAATCGGATTCTATGAAGGCTGCGCCCCTGGGGTGTATGATAATTACAGTATGGTTCGCGGCCGTAACAAATATGTGCTTACATAATTATAATCATTAGAATCAGAAATACAACTCCTTAGGTAAGTCTTAGGTAGGTGCTCAAATATCAAGATTTCAAGAAATAGTTATTCGATAGGGTAATATGAAATTAGAGTTGTTTGTTGTTGAATTGATGATTTTGCTCCCGATTCTAATAAATTGTGTATCTGACTAAGTACTGTTGACAACAAAATTGTTTCTTAATTTAATCATTTATTCATACGTGTGTATGTTAATGATAAAGTTATGTATATGTTTTAATAAAAATGTATTGGTTAAATAATAAAGGACTACGTAAACTAAAATGCTAATTATCAAATTACATAATTATTATATTTATATGTTGCCAAAAATGAACTGAACGAAAAATTAAATGGACGCAGCGAAGGGTAGGTTGTTTCTTTCTATTGTGTAGCTCATTACCTGACCTGAAACAGGTAACTAGAGTCTAAAAAACCGGCCAAGTGCGTGTCGGACCACTCACAATGAAGAGTTCCGTAGTTGGGATGAAGAAACAGACAGAATTATCTCCAGAAAAAAATTACATTTTAGTTGAAAAACATGTTCTCCCATACATTTCAACTATAAATGTAGGATTGTACGCACAATATTGAGAGATTTAACTTGTTATTTTACTTCTTATAGGTTTTCCTGTAGTTTTGGGTATGGTCAATTTTCGTCTATTTTCTTAAATAACTTTAAAACTTTTTATTTTAAAATTATTAAAAAAAAAGTTTAACGTGTTAAACGTTTAAAGTGTTTAGTTTTAGCTTTTTAGGTGATCTTCTTGGTGATGTTCTTCAGAAAGGTCAGGTGCGTAGTACTCGCAACTAGCGTGCGTGTATGACCAGATGTATGAACGTAAACGAGGCAAAAGGAGTATGTAAGGACCGTAGCAGGTGGCGTTCTGTAGTTTCTGGCTATGCTGGCTATGCCATGGGAATAAGGCGTGATTTTATGTATGTATGGGTATAAAAAAATCTATTCAGGACCCCTACAGTAAGTCCTTTCATTTGATATGTCACACGGTTTTGCAAAACTTTTGTTTTAATTTTCTTATTTGCCACCCAAAACTGACCCCCATATTCAAAATTCATTTATTTACGTAACACGTCCCTGATTGGGTTACAGAAATTGATATGTGTACCGAATTTCAACTTAATCGGTCCATTAGATTCGGAGCAAATTGGCTGTGACAGACGGACAGACAGACAATCGGACACACACGAGTGATCCTATAAGGGTTCCGTTTTTTTCCTTTTGAGGTAGGGGACCCTCAAAAGATAGAGGAAGCCTATACAAGTATGACTGTATGAACCGTGACCACAAGTACGAATGACGCAGCCGCAGCACCAACTTCGCGTTAAGAATTCTTTTTTTTCATGTGGTTAATGACTAACTTGGTGTCAGTTTTTTGCCACCCATGGGCCTCTGACTTGGCTTCACATGCCGTCGAGAAATATTTCTCAGGCATGCCGATTTCCTCACGGTGTTTTCCTTCAACGTTTTTGATAATTATACAATACGTACATTAATGCGAAAAGTTGGTAGTCGGACGGTCACACCACTAGGCTATCACTATTATTAATTAAAAGAATTGTGACGTGTACTTAATTGATCCAGTGTACTAAACCATTTTATTACACTAAGTTCATATTATTTCAAATTATTTTCATAGCAGGCCTAAAACATTAAATATTTTATTATTTTAGTAAAAGCACTTTTGTGTCTGCCAGTACCTACATTTAATTAAAAATAGCTTTGAATTAAATTGATCGTACCTAAACAAAGTCGGGTGCAAAACAAACGGGGGCAATCGAAACCCGTAAAACGAACAGACCCGAAAAAATACGTGAAAAACAATTCCCATTTTCATATTCTGCCTAAGTATTTATGTATGTATATCCTTATTACTGTCAACACTTTCAACCAACTAATTGCTTTGACAACCCTATATGCTTAAGGTTGTCAAGTATAATATTTAAAATAAAAATAAATCATTTTTATTTCAGACATTGTCCATACACAATACACATACTTACATTTCACCAAAAAAAATAACAAAAAAAATTATAATTATTTAAAATTTATATCCCACAAAACCCAGTTTATGGTAGCAGCAAAATCACCACGTCCAGTTGGCTATGTACGATAGAACCCTCCGTACTTCCCAGATGAAGGGTTTCTATACGGATTTCCCCATGAAAAAAGGGTTATCAACCCACTATCTCCACAGAAGTTCAATCACCGGAATCCAAGTAGCGACGCAAAATACAATACAAAGAAAACAAAAACAAATCCTAATTAATAACTATCTAATCTATATTTTATCGCGATAGGTTAAAGAATAACAACATGCACGTAGGTGATAATGACTGGAAAACATTACACGAGTGACGTTGGTTTTCTTATAAGAATTACCGATTTGTGATTATCCATAAAAAAATCTTTAGTATGTCATCTCTCGGTGTAGAGCCCGAGCATTGAGAATCCAACAGAGTGCCTTCCAACTTGTCGAAAAAACTGTTGGATTTTCAACTCTCGGCGCAGAGCGTTGAAAATCCACAATCGCCGCGATATTGTTACGTCCGCGTCCGTGCGAAGGTCGGCTTATTGTAGCAAATGTATTACGCTCTTACTTTTTCTATTAACAGTTAAACTAGTCTTTTTACACATTTATGTAGTGCGTTTCCTGCCATCCTGGTGGCTAGGTTCCTAACTTTCTAAGTCCTATACTTACTTGTTCTTACACGTTTAGGTAATTAACTAAAGGTAAACAAATCGTATAAAAAGGGTTTTTACAGATGACATTTTCACAATAGTTTCCTAGATATAAGAAATATATTTCTATGGTTTCCTCTTTTATTAATGTATGTATGTATGTATACAGGGCATTTTTTTAATCACTATCCAAATTTTCGCAGGGTGTTCTACCTATGAATATGAACAACTTTTACTATGGGACCAACTCTGAAATGACGAAGAAAAAATCAGCTGATTCATACAAAAGTTCAATACCTACTCGACCAAAATGTATGAAACAGCTGATTTTTTTTCGTGATTTCAGAGTTGGTCCCATAGTGAAAGTTGTTCGTATTCATGGGTAGAACACCCTGCGAAAGTTTGGATAGTGATTAAAAAAAATGCCCTGTATATAACTGCTTGAGCACAAATTTTTACTTAGATTTATAATAATAATATAATATTTTGTAATCTGTCTATTGTAAAAAGCCCAACAAGACAGATTCTCTAACCCTCAACGAATTATATCGTTGCTAAATTGAAGAGTACAACTGTGACGTAGCATGACAACTGAAGAGACAGGTATTACGTTTAGTCGGTTAACCAGAAGCCTTTGACAGCTCTCTCGTCACGTGTTTTTTTTGTTTACAGCAGCGATTCCCCGATGTGTAAAGCTTAGCAAAATAATTTCATGCCGAATTTCTTTTGCTTAAGGGTGCAACTAAACTGCACTCCATCGACGAAGATCGATGACATTGTGGCATATTTTGATCGTAATCTAGTTTTACCTTAAAGCTTGATTTACACGGTGCGATTTAATTGCCTGTGGCATACCTACCATAAGTTGAAGCAACAATAAGTCATAAGTCATTTGCTGCTTCAATTTTATTGTATACCACAAGCAAGAAACTTGCATCGTGTAAAGGAGGCTTAAGTCTATCTAGTGTTGGGTTATTCTTGGAAACCAGCTGATGGCATAAGTGACTGACTGGAGTTTGAACAGGATGGAGACGACTTGGCAACAATGAGGGTTTGAATTGAATTAGTAATCTTTACATATAATTATAATAAATCTTTTTGCAAGGCCTTTTACATGCAAATGCAAGTATTAACAATGTAAAAAGGATGAAGATCGAAGATGTAAAAAGATAAAGATCGGGTTCTGCATTTATGGGACGTCGTCGCGAGAGATGTCTGGAAGAAGCCGCGAATGGAGATTAGTGTTTTCGTACAAAACTGTTTCTAGGCAATGCTTTTGTACAGTAACCAATTAGCAAGTTAGGGAATAGGGAGTAATATCCTTGGGCACGCCATAATTGCGGCGATAAGTCCCCTCTTTGAGGAGTGGCTGGAGAGGCGCCACGGCGTCCTCACCTTCCGCCTGACGCAGTTCCTCACCGGACACGGTTGCTTCGGGAAGTTCCTGTTCCGGATAAGGCGGGAGGAAACGCCCGGGTGTTACCATTGTGTGGATCGCCCGGAGGACACGATGGAGCATACGGTGGAGGTCTGCCCGGTTTGGGTGGAGCACTGCCACGTTCTCGCGGAGGCGATCGGCGGCGGTGATCTCTCGCGTCCGGCTTTGGTCCAGGACATGGTACGGATCGAGAGTGCATGGGAAGCCGTCACCTCCTTCTGCAAAGCAGTAATGCTCGCGAAGAAGGAGGCGGAACGCGTGAGGGAGAGACAATCTTTGCGCCCTCACGCCCCGATTCCCGGCCACCGTAGGCGCGGGCTTGCGGACGGCGACCAATGGGTAGCTTGCCATCCAGTAAGGACCAAGCCCGGGTCGACGATGTCGCGATGACGACGTCGGGATGGGGTCCGATAGGGCCGACACCTGCCAGGGTTGCGGGATGTTTGAAAGGTTTACAGTGGCCCCTGACCCAGCAACTGAAGGAACACGGGTGGGTTTTGTCAGTAAAAGTCTGACAAGTCCTCCCGCTCCGCCCAGAGCGGGAGAAGTCATTTGATGATTTCACATCCAAAAAAGGGAGTTATATCCTTGAAAAGGAAAACGTTGATCGTCCTGTAATCAAGTAAGTTGTGGACATAGATTAGTTTAGAGAACTGAGGAGGATTGGCCCAAAAGAAGAAACATAGAAGCTGCGAATAACGATGATGAGGTTGATGAAATCGTGCTTGTTTTCTAAGTAATCCACCAATTTTTAGTGTTAATTTATTTGCAAGAACAGCTAATACCTACATGCATATTGTTTGTGTGACAAGCGTCGACGTATAGTCTGGTAGTTGGCGAACGTCTGCCAAATGCTAAGATTAGTAGTCATTTGACGTACGGTATCGGTACCACGCCCACGTACTGTGAGAGACTGAAGGGATTACCTACAGTCAAGATGGACAGCATCCACTGTGTAAGAACTGTAAAGTTATTCAACTGTTACAAATCAGTTCGAGATGTGTATATAAATACGGAGGAGCACGTGAGATGAATGCCAAGGACCATGCTCTTGTGATATATGCTGCAATATCATTATTTTCTCTTAATGCCTGCATGTAGTTCTTTCCCTTTTACAATTTTTTCTGTTTTGCAGACCATCGAATTAGCGTCTAGGTTCAAAGTAAGGAAGAAGATTGGAAAAACTGTTGCTAGGCAATGATTTTGGTCATCGATACACACGTTCTCCCATCTTATAAGACTTGAAATGAGTCTGCTGTTTCGGGAAGCATCACATTTCCATATCCATAATATATTGTTTATTACATGCATTGTAATTAAAATTTTCCTCTACCATTTGTTGTATTTGTAATAATGCGGTCCCACGCTTTATGAAGGTCACGGCTAGAAAGACTGATCATGCAAATTATATTAATACTAGTAGTGTTATATGATACTATTTGATTCCACAGTATGTCATTGTAAATTAATAATGTTTATTAATTTATAGAAGTGGGAAAAATACAAAGGAAACATCAGCGATTCGTTCAAACATGGTAAAAGACAATATAGAATTGATAGGTATGGCTAGTTAATTGGCTACGGTGTTAAATAAAATGTAACGCGAAAACGACAAAAATCTAAATTTTGTTTGTAACGCAACCCAATACCGACATGGTAGTTGTGATGGTTTAATTATGCTATGGTTAACATAAGGATAAAGATAAGAAAAGGATAGGGTAAAGAATGGAAAATGGCAATGAGGGGTATAATTCCCTTATGCCTTGTTAGAAATTGACTAAATGAGCCAAATTCTAGCAGATTCAAATCAAATTCTGGAGGCATCGTCAGTTAAAGTTAGTATAATCTATAACTATACAAATAAATAAAATTGAAGTGTCGGTTTGTAATGTCAAAATAACAGCTTTTTACTAAATGCATAAGAAAGTATAAACGATACTTACAACGAAAAAGCAATTTAAAAAATTTTTGTCTGTCTGTTTGCTCCGGCTAATCTCCGAAATGGTTGGACTGATTTTGACGGCACTTTCACTGGCAGATAGCTGATGTTATAAGGAGTAACTTAGGGCACTTTTAAAAGAATTAGAAAGGTAATTGGGCTGTACAATTCAGCTCTTTTTGAATAGAAATGGCTACAACTTTTGTTTAAATTAAGGAGTCATTATCATACTATTTTAGAATCTGCAGTAATTGAACAAGTTTTTAAAATAATGGGCATCAACTGTGTCGTACTTTTTTTTTTACACCATTCGCACCCCAAGTCACACAATTTTCTAGACACTTGAGTTACATTTTGAAATAAACACATTTTTCTTTATTACCTATAAAATTACATTTACAAAATTACTTGCATGTGATAACCACATGTATTCCACAGTTATAAACAGAAAAAAAATATGATAAAATAATATCTTTTTTAGAAATTACAGCCACATTAGTAAAGCAAGTTGTACATTTTTCAAAAAAGAATAGAAAAATATTTTATTCTGAGATCTATGGAAAAATGTTTCAAATTGTGGTATGTGATAGCTGATTATACGGTGTATCGACCCCTTAACGTTGGACCACTATTACGCCACACCCTGTATAATTTCTTGTCCCGATTGATTCAAAATGTTCTTAACTAACTTTTTAGACCTATGTGTCCTGCTTATGCGTATGAATAAGTTTCAATAAAATCGATTCATTCATTTCGAAAAGCAAGGACAAAGTTTGTATGAAATGCCGTACGTCGTAAACGCTCTAAAGAATGACGTGTATTAGAGTTTTGAAAATGTACCCGTAACGGGGTACTAAAGTACGAAATCCACGTGGACGAAGTCGCGCGGGAAGTGCTAGTAGGTACATAAATAGCGGATACCACATGGAAAATACCTTACTAAGAACAACAATATGTAAATATTTACACACTCGTTTATTTATTTATGCAATTTGCAAGTGCAAACGACCCCCGTTTGCTTCATTGTTTCTTTAATGATTTCTGAACATTAGTTGTTTTATAGCCATTCCTCCATAAATGCATGTTTTCGATTATATATCTAAAGATAGTTTGATAACAAGAGATTGTGAAAACCTTCATTGCAATTTTAATTTTTTGTAGGACAAATAAAAATATCACAATATGCTTCCGGATATAGCTTTGTATGCAAGCAACAAATTAACGGCTAAAGCAGAAACTGCAAGAATGACCACGCTTGACCCTAACTGATGATGGCAAACTGTCAATGGATACGCTATTGAAGACGGTCATAAGTATGAATGGCGATACACGCGTAAACAGCTATTGATCTTGAAAGCTAAATTAACGCCAAGGTTGTTTGGGAAGATCATCTATGTTCCTAATTATAACCGTCTTAATATAGACTAGGCGTTGGCGAATTTGCTGCGACCAGATAAATTACTCTTTGCACAGTTTTACGCTACATTTTTGAAAGAGAAATGTCTATGATTTATGATTGTGCATCATTGGCTTTTACTAGGTTATCTTTTCTCCGAGATTTCGCTGGATATCTATCAAAATATAGCTCAGCTTTAAGACATGAGACGCGATTTTAAAAGATTCCATAAAATCGTACCAATATATTTTATAGTATGGGATTGTATTTATAAAGAATGTTAAAATAGTGTCAGTTGAATTTGGTATAGATGGTACTGGAGTTGATATAGAAAATAATATATCTGATAATTGATTTCCAGCCGCATCAGTATCCATTACGGGGTAAGAATTATATCATGCTGATCATCAATCATCATTATCGTCAGTTACAATTTCAGGAGCACACTTTCTTTGTCCAACTACCAACTTGATGACAAGTTTTGTTTGGATCATTTGTTGAGTATATTTAGTTTCTATACTATTTAATTGGAGCCCTCCTCTTCATCACCAACAACATAGTACAGGGGGCCAACCACCACCTCTTAAAGCAGTATTATTTTAATGTTACTCCAGTGTGAGAAAGAGATGGAGCTATACAGGACGTCTAGCTCCATCTCTTTCCCACACTCAAGTAAGATTACAATAATACTGCTTTAAGAGGTGGTGGTCTAGCTCATGTACCTAACATATCAACCTACGCAGAATACAGATATAGCTTGTTTACTTTCTTCATAATGACATTCTTCATCATAAATCAAGAAATAGTCATTATAGCATTTACTAGCTTTTGCCCGGGGCTTCGCCTGCGTGAATGTCGGAATATATCCCACAGGAACGTACTACCGGGATTCAATGTACCATAAGTTACAAACTATCTGTGTGCCAAACATCCGAATCCGTTCAGCCGTTTTTGCGCCAATCCGGAACATACACCCAGATAAACAGACAAACGTCACTTACTTTTTTTTCTAAAATATTCAATGTAAGTACAGACTTCGATACCACGTTATTATACAGGGTTAGTTTTCAATAACCGGCCAAATTTTCACAGGGTGTTCTACCCATGAATATTAACAACTTTCACTGTGGGGCCAACTCTAAAATCACGAAAAAAAATCTGCTGTTTCATACAAAAGTTCAATACCTACTCGGCCAAAATGTATGAAACAGCTGATTTTTTTCTCGCGATTTCAGAGTTGGTCATATAGTGTAAGTTGTTCATATTCATGGGTAGATCACCCTGTGAAAATTTGGCTAGTGATTAAAAAATTGCCCTGTATGTATGGATGTATAGATTTACTAACAGCTATTGGCGTATACTTAAGTTTTATAAGTGGCTATAAATGTCGTGTGTTTTCCACTTTATGGCAATTATGACAATTTGCCATTTACCGAGATCAGAAGTTAATCGCAACAGCAACGCTAGTACTACGTAATCGATGCAATCGAACGAACCGTTTGACGTTGGACATAAAGAGTAAAGTTTATCAACTGTTTCCTATGACGATGGGAGGTCGTTCTTATTATTTATTTATTTACCAGCTGTGCCCCGCGACTTCGCGTGGATGTCGTGAAATACACAATGTACTAATATAACAGCCACATTTTAATAAAACTCTTTCATCCCCCATCTCCTTCAACGCGACGGGCGTTGAATCCCCGCCCGCGCTATTACTTCGTTTTCGCTTAGTGTTATTTCTGATTTTTTTGCTCGGTTCCTAAGGGTCGTCGCGTGATGTTAAATAGCCTATAACTATCTTCGAAAACCGGGCTACCAAATGCAAAAAGAATTTTTCAAATCCGACTTTTGTTCACAATTTCATGGGTTTTATTTTCTTTGCGCGAAACCCTAATTATTTTTCTAAAATAAAAGTAGCCTAAGTTATCTGCCGTGCCAGTGAAAGTCCCATCAAAATCGGTCTAGCCGTTTCGGAGATTAGCCGGAACAAATAGACAGACCGACAGACAAAATTTTTAAAAATTGCTTTTTTGTTATAAGTACCGTATATACTTTTTTATTTTAGTAAAATGTTGTTATTTTGACATTACAAACAGACACTTCAATTTTATTTATTTGTATAGACTATAGATGTATAGATTTAATACTTTATGTACAGAAATGTACGGAGGCGGACTTAATGCCATAGGCATTTTCTACCAGTCAACCTTTGGGTGTCGCTATTATTCCGTGGATTATTATTTCCATCAGATTTGATTAGTATTGCTTTTAATTCATTATTTGATGATTCAAGATTTGTTGGAAGCAGTATTCAAATGAAACACTACTGATTTAGCCACTGAAAAGAAATTTTGACGTATTACTAATGCAAATAAGATTTATAAATAACATATTGATAGCAAAAGTATTAGTGTTATTGCAGATAGTGAACTTTCTCCAATTCCTACAGATAAGGTCGACGACAGAAGTAAAAACATCCGTCGTCTGAAATGTTTATCTCTTACAAGTCACGGTAACACGCATACCGCGCCAGTATTTCCTGAATTTCCTTTCGTCTATTAATAACCACCGGCAAATCCACTGTTTACCTGAACGACTTGATTTATATCTATCGAAAAAACACCAAAGTATATTCGCGATCGACGGTAAAGACGGAAACGATATTTTTCTCCTTATACTTCTTCGAAAGTTCGCCCGAACTCAGGTGTTTGGTAAATATTTTCGACGGATTAAATCTGTTTATTTTTACGATTAATATAGTTTTTAATGTAATCATTCGCACACGACGTTTCGCCTCGGGTTCAGAGCGCATATTGCGTCAGATAAGCACGCCTGAACAACAACTGATAAAGACAATAGTCCTCGCTCTTATGCAACTAGATAACGTTGGCTGCGCATTAACTCTAGTACATACTATTATGATCCCTATACCTTTATTATACGGCTCATAATCAGCTGGAACCGACGATAAACACTTTTACAGAATAGAGCACGCTGGCTCACAGCTGTGTAATGTGTATGCCATTTACATAATCTGGCCGAAGCGAAACCGGCTGTGAGGACTATTGGTAAACAATTTTCAATCAAAGTACAAAGTAATAGAGTACACTTTGTATTGTTTGCTACAAAGGCATATGTTTCCTTTGATTAGCGCGTGCAAACAGTTGCAGAGTCGACATATAGAAACAACTTCCGCGGCAATAAGTGAGTTTCTACTTGATTATTAGGTACATGACGATGGCTGGCATTTAAGATTTACCACACACATCTGTGAACTGAGGAAAATCATTTTAAATCACTATTTGCGTCGATTTCTTGATATTACACTACGTACAAAATGACGTGGTTTGCTTACGTTTCACCGTAATAAAATTTGAAGAACATACAATTGTCTAACGTAAATCACGGCATACAATTCAGGAACGTGTTTTTTCCGGTCTTTCAAAAACATTGCACGATTTCCCATAATCATAACAACAATTTAGAAAAGAAGTTGAAAATACGTATTCAAATGAGATATACTAGAACTACTAGTTACATACAACTGTGGTCACTCACCTAAGTTTTATCAGAAACATTTTCTCACAGCCAAAAACAGAATATTTTCGCGAAGCAGCCGCTGATGGCACACGTCTAGGAAGCAGAGAGACATCAACTATAATGAGGACACATGCGGAATAAATTAATAGAGATATGATCGTGCCGAGAATTGATACAATTGGAAGAAACAAGCTTGGAACATAATACCATATAGTATATGAATCTTTTAGTACACAGATTGAATGCGACGCTCATGGTTTGTTTCGCTCTCTGGTGTAGACCGAAAAGGTTCTTTTGCTGAAGAGTGTAGAGTCTACACTCTGCAGCAAGGCAAGACCATTTTCATATTCTGTTCCTTAGGTCTTGGGATCTCTTCTTATTAATCATCTTGTATGAATTAGAGGAGGATTTGAAGACGAGGTCTTAATCTGGTGCAGTTCATAAAATATTTTTGTAATTTTTAAAGAATTAATTTGTAACTCTTCTTGTTAATCGATACTTCTACTCTCAGAAACTATGGTATATATAGTGGAGGCAAAAGAAATATCAAGGCGCGCTCCGTTCAAACGCTATAAAGCATGAACACACGAATCTATCATTATTTTGAATAACCGATTCTCCGCGCCCGATTCGACACGGAAATAAAAACAAAGATATTTATAATGCACACGCGAAATGTCAATGAACGTAGGGCTGCAGCTTGTGCCAAGAATGCGCTAATTAAGACACACGTAAGAAACCGTTTCACGCCAACGCATTGACCTATGGAAACATGTGAAGATGATAACGATTATGAATATTAACGATTCATTGGAAATTGGAATGTGTGGTCGTATTGGAGAAATTGAGAAACCAATTCCGATATTTGCTGAAACTGTTATTAACAACATGGTTAATAAGGATGAAGTAGGTATAAGCTAGTGAACTGAATTCTAACATGCAAAATAAACTAAATACATTCGCAACAGACACTTTTAAAAATATACAGTTAACTTTGGACTTAAACACACAAATCACTTATGAATTCACAAGAAAGGCAAAGATCTTTTAAAAGAAACTCTTTACGACCGACTTTCATGCTATATTTAGCACCAAAACAGATACATTCAAAATTATACCGTTTAAATTATCTACTCTAGAGTAACTCTGAGTTGGACGATCTGCGTATGTAAGGCTTCCGGCTGGGAGTAAGTGTCATGAGGATGGGCAGGCGCATCCTCCTGAGGACCACTAACAAGATAGTTACTGCCATTACCAATGAGTTGACCAAGCCTGGTGATAATGGCTACAACAAGATCGCTTTTGTAGGGGTTCATTTGGAAGGCCCATGTTCTGACCTGACCCAAGCGAAGATGCATTATTTTTAAAAGAGTAACCGTGACGTTTCTTGCCGGTTCTTCTACATAAGAAACGACTAATTGGAACCGTGCGCCTAGCTTCTGACGTTTCATTAGTGCCCATGTAGGTTTATGTGAAATAAAATATTTTGATTTTGATGGTGTGATGAGCTTGCCGAAAGGAATGGCTCTCATGTGCAACGAATACAAGTTTGAAAAGTGAGAGGGCGGCCTTTGCTCTGCATTGGAATAACATAGACTAAGTTCTACAGTGATCAAAAACCCGTCTAGGCGTTTATTATTCCATACAAATTGGCTATCGGCGTAATCCATCAGCAGCCGATAAAAATATTACGATGGTTCTTAGACAAACTGCGCAGTGTAACAATTTGAGTAGATACAAAACAAGGCATGGAAATAGATTTCGCAATAACAATAATATTTTTATCATATGAGAATGTTTGTTTTTTATTTTATGAACATATCGCGAACAACACGAAGATTATTTCTTTTTGCATAAGTACCAGTTTTTTGTGTGTTTTTCCTCCAAATTGTCTGAACTTATTTGGCTAATGGATCTTAGTAGTTTTAAAGTTATAAATAAACATTAATGTAGGAATATTAAACGTCGATTTAGACACTACTGGCCTATATAACTGGTTGCTCAAAGTTTTGTGGCAATGGCTTCACGCTTGAACTGACTTCGTTAAATTAACAGTCACTAAGTGGAAAACTTATAAATCCAATATGGCCGGTTTTAATCCTAAACTAATGCTTCTAACACGAGTGGTGCGTATTAAATCATGGAAACTTTATAGTTTTCATGGGTGTTATGTTGGTGTTTTAATTTAACGTATCATAAAATTTAAATGTCATTAGTCATATGGACCAAAGAAAAAACTTCTTTGAAATCAAAAGTGTTCCCGTCAGTGGAAATTATGACAGTCGAGTCATTTTGGCAATTAACTTAAATACTCGTATGTGTGTTTTATAACGGATTTAAATACATAACTGTATAATTTGGAGATAAACGACCTTGTGACTATGACCTCTCAAGTCTAAGGTATTTAAATAATTAACTCTTTAGTGTTTCGCAACAATATTTGTTTTCTAGATAGGGTTGGGATTGGGACAGATTGTAAATCTATTTTCATTGATCAAGCCATTTAAGGGGGAAGCGCTAAGATAGCCCGCGAAATTCAAATTTTCATACGACTTTTGCAATTTACAGCTCAGTGTCTGGGTGTATGTTGATTAAAGTATGATTCACGAGCGAAACAAATATGTATTTACAGAATTATAATAATTAGAATCAGTAATACAACTCATTAAGTTAGTATAATCCTGAAATGTTAAGATTTCATGAAATAGTCATTCAATAGAATTACTTGGTCTTAGAGAGTTGTATTGATGACTTTAATGATTATAATTATGTAAATACATATTTGTTACGGTCGCGAATCATATTTTAATCAACATACAACCTAATAATGACCTGCAAATTGCAAAAAACGTAAGAAAATTTGAATTTCGCGGGCTACCCTGGTGCTTTCGCCTTAAGGAATACTGGATGTAAAAGATGAACGACTAAGAATTATAAAGCAAATAAGATGGGGATCATATATCCAGCACTTGACTTTGACAAGCTGCCACAAGTTACATTTGATTGATTGACTGATTGATTAAAACGCACTTTGATACCAACCCTTGCTTATCCTGTCGTCCTGCCAGTCATACTGACTTCCTTTATGGCTTCATCCTGATCAAGGATCCGTTTAAGGACTTGACTTTGACGTTTGACAGCAGCAACAGGTGCAGTTAATGTAGAATATTAAATGACAGGTAAAGTACTTTTGGTATTTATCTACTATATTCACGTAATGAGCCGGAAGCTGACAAAGTTGAAGAGACAATAATTTGAACAACTGCACAAGAATTTGGGTCCAGCAGAGGACTGCTATAACAAGCTGATGACGATGATGATGAAAAGAACAAGACAGGGGCAAAGGAAATTCAATGTATCATTTGTGCTCTGAAACTCTTTTATTATTATAGATTTTGTATCTGTGTGCCCAATGTATCTAATACAATTTGAATGAATCTATCAATCACGGTTGCTGATCCATCAATACGTAGAGGATTATGGCTCTCAAATTCGATTAATCTCTATTTTCGGCACATAAGACCATAAATATTTGTATTCATATGTCTGCTGGCACGTTGTTTTGCTTACATGTGCAGAATATTAAGCACTCGACATGTTTCTGTTCTATTTTATTGAATATTTTAGTGTACGTACTATTTAACTGTTAACTAAAGTTATATTATTTCTGTGAATAAAGTGTCTATTTTTGCTCTTTTTCTTTTTGACGCCGTCAACTGTCAAAGATCATCCTTATCAAAGACGTAGGTATGATTCAACATTTCTAAGGTTCATAACTGTTATTTTAGGATCTTCAATTCTTACTACAGCTGTACCAACTTGTAGTATATTATTATTGTTCTTGTTTGAAGCTTCCAAACATTTTGTAACTTTAATCAGTTTCTCAGATACATTTTATGTTGTCTGTGGAAAATATTTCGCGTCGCTAGTCTATCAGCCATATGGCAATGTTCTGACACAAAGGCTTTAGGAAACTCAAAGTTTATTAAAGTCATCTTTCACTCAATTTGGTCCTAATCGAGCGTGAATGGGGGACCAAGGTACATAAAGTTTACTATAATTTAGAACACGGCGAAAATAGTGTTCCTTACATTAAAAGTAAAAGATATTTGAATATAGAATAGACGAATTTTATAATCAAAGTTTTTAGTGTTTCGTTTTTTTATTAATTAGCATCTCCTTTGAGTCAGACCATAAAGAATCTATTATTATCTTTTTTTTTTGCCAGGCAGGTTTACGCCAAGTTATAATCGGTTAGGTACGGTAAAGCCTTAGATTGATTAGGCTTAACGAGAATATAGGCCCGAACTGAGATGCTCCAATTCCTTACGAGATGAGTCGATTAGTTTATGGATTCTAATAGGCTTCTACGCGAAATTGGGACTACATGAAATAACTAAGTGGTATGACAAAGGTATTTTATTCTTATCTAGAATTTTCAACAAAAAAATACAGTTACTTTTTCTGTGTTATTTCTTCGTACTAATATTTGTCTATTTTATTACCCTCGTCAACATCCTCGACCCGTTACTGTAAGTCTATAATACGAACTCTCAATTACGCGATAGCCCAGTTATATTAATCCTTATTTGCAGACACATTCGAATGTTGTGATAACGCAATCAGACTATCACGGGGCAATATCGTGAGTGATAAGATATGGGGAAAGCCTTTCATTATAATGATATTGAATAATTCTGTTTTTTTAACAGTTAAGCAGTTCGTTAGTGTGAAGTTGTTTTTGTCGGAAATGGTGATTATGAAATTCTCAATAAAGGAAATCGTACTGAGTTTGGTTACAAATATTCAACTAAAGAGAAACCCAGAAATGAAAAGGATGTGTCTGAAATGAAAGTGGTCTTAACAGTTTTTGCAGTAATTGACATGGTATTACTGACAATGACTCTGCATGATTGGTTTTGCAGATTGGATATTAGATTTGATGTCAAACTTACTGATTCAAAAACGTTGGATCCTACAAAGGAAAGTAAAACCACTACAATATAAACATAGCTATAGGCATCGAACAAGTGAGAAAGAACATTCGCGCCAGTTTTAAGGCGGAGACTGACTTGCAACGTTTGTTTGTAATGTATCATTCGAGGCGAGCTTGGTTCCAAAACGGCGATACAAAAGACGCGGCGAACGCTCGCTTCGAGCACATGGCTCAAGCGCTCCATTTCTTGTTACAAAACGCCGATACACTTAGTGATAAATGATTTTATTTCTGTAAGTAGGTTTGTACAAATACTTTTATACGTCAATCTCGTGGCGCACGCTCGCTTCAAGCACTTGACCCATCAAATCGGCCTTTCTTTGTATTTGTTAATAACTACAAGTGTTTCTTCATTATCCCATTGCATTTTTACTTTGGAAAAGTATATTTTTATTTTGGAAAAGAGAGTAAAACGAGATGCGTTGTTTGCGATGACGCGTCAACCTGCACTGACTTGTTTGTAAACATGCGCTCGCAATGCTCGCATCGAGCGGCTCGCCTCGCTGCACTGACTACTGCAACGCGTTTCAAAAACTCGATACATTACAAACAAACGTTGCAAGTCAGTCTCCGCCTTTAGATATCAATAAAGGGTCACATCATGGTCGCATCTTATCTCCATACTTTCCGTGTCTGGTCATATTTATAGCAGTAACAGTAGAAAACCAGCAAACAGATCTCTTTGTGAAAGAAACCAATGTACCGTGCGGGTGGTCTTCCAAACGATTGGCCATTCTTGCAATAGCGGTTCATAAGGCTGACACTGGCTTAATTTTGTCGTACATTGGCAGTTTAGTATGGGCTTGAACTAGCTTCGTCTACACAAAGTTAGCGATGGATATCAAATATCTGTCACTGGCCTTTGTATGCCAAAGCCATTACGACTCCAAGGAGGGCGGATTGACCTTAAAGTTTTATTTAAACTTGTGTGATGTGTATTTATAAATGTTGATTTAGTGTTTGGCGTGTTTGTGAGAAAATGTAGGTACCTACTCAGATTATTGAATGTGTGGTGGAGGTTGGGCATTGACCTGAATCTGACGTTTTATAGGTAGATAGATATCAGCGGTTGAAAAAGGGTGTCAATTTGGGCCGTAGGATAGTCTATTAGTACAGCATCGCTGTTAGAATTTCAAGGGTCTGGATTTATGCATTTTGGCGTGTGTCATGTGAACCTAGGATTAAGTAAGGAAATGGTGTAAGATAGCGGTCTTTAGATGTGACCTTAGCACCTTTACTATTAACCATTAAAAACTGCGCAGTACCCCAACGTCAGAGAACCGTACCAAAACAAAGAAGACACGTTTCATGAGTCATCCCAACAACTGCTCAAGATAAATCGCTCTTAAACGTAATATCACAAAGTACAAAGAACTGTTACGCAGTAATTGTCAAAACTGTTACATCGTATTTATGAGTTATCTACCAGGCCACATGTGAAGCTGAATGTGGAACGTTCGCGAAATAGGACAAAGATAGCGATGTTGTATTTGTGATAGCACGAAAGAGATACAAAGATAAACTGGTGCAGGTCAAGTTGGAAGAAGAGAGACAGAAAGTACTATTGATAAAGGGCACGATAAGTTAGAAGACAAAAATGGACCAGAGAGCCTAGACAACTGGCAATCTATCTGCTATAACGATACTGGAAAAGTCAAATAAGTATTGGATTAACAGAAGCTCCCGCAAAACTTATGTCAATCCTGTTGAAAGTCGTTGTACAAATACGTAACTCTTTGAAAGAGATTCCCAATTGTCTAGACCCTCAGGTCCAAAGGATTACGGGCCAAATTACACTTTTTAGCTCTTCCAATACTACGGACCAAATCACACTTTTTAGCTCTTCCAATACTACGGACCAAATCACACTGTTTAGCTCCTCCAGTACTACGGACCAAATTGCACTGTTTAGCTCTTCCAGTATTACGGACCAGATTGCACTGTTTAGCTCTTCCAGTATTACGGACCAGATTGCACTGTTTAGCTCCTCCGGTACTACGGACCAAATTGCACTGTTTAGCTCTTCCAGTATTACGGACCAGATTGCACTGTTTAGCTCTTCCAGTATTACGGACCAGATTGCACTGTTTAGCTCTTCCAGTATTACGGACCAGATTGCACTGTTTAGCTCTTCCAGTATTACGGACCAGATTGCACTGTTTAGCTCCTCCGGTACTACGGACCAGATTGCACTGTTTAGCTCCTCCAGTACTACGGACCAGATTGCACTGTTTAGCTCTTCCAGTATTACGGACCAGATTGCACTGTTTAGCTCCTCCAGTACTACGGACCAAATTGCACTGTTTAGCTCTTCCTGTATTACAGACCAAATTGCACTGTTTAGCTCCTCCAGTACTACGGACCAAATTGCACTGTTTAGCTCTTCCAGTATTACGGACCAAATTGCACTGTTTAGCTCCTCAAGTACTACGGACCAAATTGCACTGTTTAGCTCTTCCAGTACTACGGACCAAATTGCACTGTTTAGCTCCTCCAGTACTACGGACCAAATTGCACTGTTTAGCTCTTCCAGTATTACGGGCCAAATTGCACTGTTTAGCTCCTCCAGTACTACGGACCAAATTGCACTGTTTAGCTCTTCCAGTATTACGGACCAAATTGCACTGTTTAGCTCTTTCAGTATTACGAACCAAATAAATCGCAGTTTAGCGCTTCCAGTATTACGGACGAAATCGCACTGCTTAGCTCTTCCGGTATTACGGGCCAAATTGCACTTAAGCTCTTCTTGATCATCATTTTAGCGTATTCGAGAAAATACTTCAGTTTAAAAAGAAACACGTTTCTTGTGGGGACGATGGATGGATGGATGATGAGGATCCCTTTAATTTTTAACTATTTTATTTATTTGCCAGAAACATGGTAAGTTACAAAGGTGTTTATTTTTATTATTTTTTGTTATGACGGCATTAGAAATACATAATCTACCAATTACTACGGTTCGTGAGATACCTACAGCCAGCTGACAGACTGATAGACGGACGGACGGACAGCGGAGGCTTAGTAAAGTAATAAGGGTTCCGTTTGCTACCCTTCGGGTACGGAACCCAAAAATTACGATCGTTAAATTGTTGGATGTTCTTCTCTCATGTACTCCTATCCTGTGTCAGCACGAGCAAAGTTGGTAGGGTTGACTAACCATCAGTGTCAGACGTAGTCATTGAGTATCACAGATCATAATATGCCCTGTGTTGAGTATCGTCGTTAGCGGTAGATCGTTTATTGCATCTTATAAAGTTTGATGTCACCATCTCTATTAAATAGTGGTTAATATGCAATCTTGCAACAATTAGTATTAATTATTTATTTCTCTGACAATAGTTTAGTCTTTGATTGAATGTTTGTGTTTGGTGCAGTTTTTAAGGACAATAAAACATTTAACTTCTGCACAAACTTCGGGGTCAAGGTGATTCAAGGTTACCTACTTTTAAAAGATTTTCTACAGGTTCGATTATTTAATCTTTCGGCTGTTTTGGTAGCATGGCTTTTTTATCACTTTGGCGCATTGTTTGTCGTTTAGGCCTACTGTTTTTCCCTGCTATGTGTTTCGCCCAAAATAGCACAACAACCCACGTGCAGTTGAGAAGGCAAAATTAGCGGTAAAAGGAAAAACAAACCAGTTCTTTACCATAAACTGACATTAAAATGATACCTGTTCTTATTTGGAGAGACGTGAAACCGTTATTAATTCCGTATCTACAAGTTTATAAACATAAAGTAAAAAAAAACATTAAATTTGTAATTACTCAAGTTAATAATTGTAATTTATCAGTGACGTATTTCTGACCAGTTATTTATCTGACCACGTAATTGTGTTATGTAGTCAAAACAATAATCAGCCGATATTTTTTGTTAAAGCTGTTTTTTATACAGAATGACTTATGATTTGACGTATTCCATATTATACAGGGTGTAAGGGACAGCCCTCCGCAAACTAACAGGGTACATTCAGCTCTTTATTTTAAATCATATTCCACCGGAAATATTTTCAGGAAAATTTATTATTAACTATTTATTATTATTTATATATTTCAACAATTTGCAAATTCGCCCTTTGCCAGCATTAAAGACTGTTTCATCGGCACCTCTAAATATTTTTTGTTATTTGTGTACCTCGTTAGATAGCTGATTAAATGAAGATGTTTTCTCCGTAATTTGTAGGCTTAACGCTATAGCAAAATTTTGAGATAACTGGTGTCAAAGTGTAACGTACACTTGTAACTAACTTAACCTTTAACTTTGAACTGTTTGATGTTTTAGATTTGGTAACATCGAAAGGTCTGTTAAAGTATTAGGTACCTAATGAAATAGCAATGAAGGACATACAATTTGAGAGTTTAGAGAAAAGTGATATTTACTATATTTAATGACGAATTCTGGGAAATTTAAAAAAATACGTGAAAATTGGGTTTTCTCGAATTCCATGAATTTTCGCCTAGGCTTTATGGGGTGCTTAATTGTTGCAAATGATGTCACACTATCACGTCCTGGAAGGAATACGTCAAATTACAAGTCAACCTGTATAAATACCTTGTTACTGATAGAAAGAGAAGTCAGGATTCTTGTTTCACGCAAAAATGTAATTACCTGAAAAAATAAAACAATGAAATTAGTACAGAAGACTTCGAATCCGCGACAATCAAACCATACAAAATATTCCGTACATATTATAGATTTTATGATAACGACTTAAAATCGAAAGTCGTTTGGAGATAGATGTGTCAGTTTGTCAGCTGATTGGACGACTACAAACAAACGACCGTGAACCCCTTGTGACAGCTATTATGGATTGTAGCAAAGACATTGTTTCACGACATGTTGTCTGTGAATCTATGGTTTAGCGAGAATATTATTCTTTATGTTTTTTGTGGTTCAATCGTCAATCGGCCAGTGTTATTATTTATGTAATGGCTCGGACTCTGCTTGACTTGACATATTTTTCTTTGTTGAAAATAAATTTGGATTTCATTTTAGAACTGGTCTATTGAGCTCATAGAAGGAGATAGATAGATATGTTTTAGTTGGTCAAACCTCATGAGTAAAGTTTACTCATGTGGCCAGATTATTTACAACAGTTAGGTGCAGATAACTCATAGGACATCTGTACATAATTGAATAATGCCAACAAGGAGAAAGTGAAAGGACGATATTCATTCGACTTTTTCCTGTTTATAGAGAAACTTTTTAAACAACATTGATTTGAACGGCATCGAATAAGTGTCAGCGAAAGTCAGAGTTTAATGAAGGTAATTCATAAATAATAGGTATCATATTTATCAAAATTAAAACCTTATTTTACAGCAGACGAGCGTCAATTACAATTCCATGCCTTTGACATGCAAATTGAATTTTAACAAAAAATGTAAGAAAGTACACGATTTTTAATAAGAAAATTCTCGAAATTAATTTGCATTAAATTCACGTCAAGTCTAGATAGCTTTCTAAAGCCATTTGATCCATTTAAATGTGTTAGACAGATGGAATTTTGAGAGTTTAGAACTTCTAAGGGTAGCTTATTATTAATGTCTTGGGGTTTGAAATAATTTTAAATACTTAAATTATTGTTGTTAAATTATGAAATTACACACTAGTTAAATACTTTGAATTGATTGATTTTGACGTTTTCTTTTTCAGTGTCGACACTAAAACATCTTCAAATATGTAGATAATGTTTTTTTTTTGTTTTTTGTTGGAACCAATAATAAAATAACTTTAATCATTATTTTCTTAACGATTTCAAAAAAGGGGGAAGTTAAAAGTTCGTCTGTATGTTTTTTTTGGCTTTTCTTGGACAAACGGGCCATAGTGCGTTGAACTCCATCAAATTCAAATCCGGACATTCGAGTGCAGAAGTCCTTACAACGTTTACACTTAGGCAGTTGACTACCTTCTTCACTTAAACCGTCATCAAGCGAAGGCTTTTATGTCCAGTCTGAACAAATTGAGTAAATAATAATAATCAGAGTTTAATGGTCGGTAGGTAAAGCTCCGGCTAGACTGAGGACTGGCCAAACAGGTTTGTTTGTAGGTCCCATAGTCTTCCGCCTCCTGCACGTGTAAGATCGATAATTTACTATTACGAAATAGTTATAACTAATTGAACAAATAGTACAATTTTATTGGAGTTGTCTAACTCTTGTAGTAATGTATTGTCGCAATTATAATTTATGTAATTGTTACTTTCAGAGTTGATTGTGATCATTACATACATTGTTGTAACGTTATTTAGTGTAATATTTATATTACTGTAGGTATATGTATATTATGTCATTAAAATGATTTATTAATTTTAAATTCAAGAAATGTGTTAGAAAATGTCTCCATCACAAAATATTACAGTGAAACATTATAACATCGTAGGTACATTCGGATGGGTATAATACCGTATACGTAGAAGAAGTGAAACTTCTTAAAAAATTAAAGAATAAGAGTGATTTAGTGTGAGAGACAGAAAGAGAGAGTTATATCTTTCTTCTCTCTCATGTAACGAAATGTGCCTAAACGTGACGCGTCCTTGAAATTTCACTCTCAATTCTTGTCCAATTATCGAATCGCCGCTTAAGAGGGCTGTCGCATTTGTCACCTCTCTCGCTCACACGGGACCAAATTTTTAAGAAAATTAAATGAAAAGAAGCTATTTTAGAAAAATGTAAATTAATATTATTTATTATGATAGTTCGCCAATTGTTTACATTTTTCAAAAAAGCTTCTTTCCATTTAACATCTTTAAAAAGGTTTCGTGTGAGTGAGAGAGGTGACAAAATGCGACAACCCTCCCACGTGGCATTTGCATGCATGTGGAACTTACACCAACAAAAACTACAGTGAAAGACAAGTCAATGAGTTTAAAATTAGCCAAAATAAACGTGCATATTATGTGAAAGTAAATAAACGTCACAGGAAATAAATAGTTCGCGAGACAATGACTTCACGACATTACGTTCATTGATAGGAATTTTTTAGCGGAAAGACAATACTGGAGAAAATCTCTTGGTACCTACCTATACACAAACATAGAATGGGGCAAACAATGATTACTTCACTGAGAAACAACTAGCTTTACCCATTGAAACACCGTGAGGAAACCAGGTCCCTAATTGCGTAACACACTATCAATCACAAACTGAATGATTTTGAAGGAAATTGCTAATACATTGCCGTCCGAAAAAATTGTCAGCTCAACAACGTAAATAACGCAATGAATGTTGTTGAACTGTCAAAATGAAACCGATTCCTACTGTAAGTGTTATGCAATTACCCTGCTGGACTTTATAGTAGACTAGACATAAGTCTGAAATCGCCAACCCGTCTAGAGCAAGCATGGTGATCAATCCTCGTGCCTTCTCTGTATGAGAAGAGGCCTTTGGCGTGCAGTGGGACAAATAGGCTGGTATTATTTATTATACCCATTGAAAGCCTTATATGTACCATAACGTGCAATGCCTACGGGCTATAAGACTTCAGACAACTTGACTTTAACACCGGCACAAACGTATATTATGTCAGTTGGACAGAAATGACGTTTCTAGCCTGGGGGTCTACTCCCTAAGTCGGCCGAAGTTACGGGCGTTTCCTACACTGTATCACTTACGGACATAAGATTAGTTCGGTTTCCGAACTAAGAAACAATTTTACAATTTTCAAAAAGAAACTAACTGTATTTCTATTAAATAAATGTTACTACACCATATCGGATTTTCTAGCTGTTTACTTAATAAGGTTGAATTTTGGTTGCCTTGATTTTTAAGGAAAACAACGTGTGATTTGTATGCCGGTTTATTTGCAACTGCTTTTCATAGTGGACTGTAAAGACACATGTATAGATAATTACTACTAAATCGTTCGTTCACACACACAAAGCTAATCTATTTAAACAATTTAGACACTAGCTGATAAATTTTAGTTGTGTATGAATGTTTGTATGTTTGATGATGAACTGCATCAATGTTTGCATGCCAAAATGGTAAAATGAGTACAACGTTTCTTTAATATTATCGTAACCACCTTATTGTAAATACCTACATTCTGAGCAAATAAATGAATATTCTATTCTATTCTAAGAATGAATGACAACACCATTTTACAGTTGTCCCTACGCCCGATGCTTTTTTGCCCGTCCGAACACTTGTTTTGACGGATTAACTACTTTCGGACGGGCCCGTATATTCGTTGACGGATTTAGGGAGTAGACCCCCTGAATAGGTATGGATCTTCTCATTGACATTGTAAGATGTGATGTGTCTAATGGATGGTCAGGTTATTATCCGAATCCGTGGTGGATTCGGATAATAACTTAGATCTGACAGAACGCTCTTTATCATCTATAATAACACTAATATTATAAAGCTGAATACTAATATTATAAAGCTGAATACTAATATTATAAAGCTGAATACTAATATTATAAAGCAGAAGAGTTTGTTTGTTTGGTTGAACGCGCTAATCTCAGGAACTACTGGTTCGAATTGAAAAATTCTTTTAGTGTTGGATAGCCCATTTATAGAGGAAGGTTATAGGCTATATAATATCACGCTACGACTAATAGGAGCGGAGCATCAATGAAAAATGTTGCAAAAACGGGGAAAATTTATTCCTTTTGAGAGTTTCCGTTGCGTGCGCTGCGTAAACAGTTAAAGTTACGCAAAAATCATGTATGACGGAAATGTTCCTCTTAAAAAGTTCTAAAAAATAAGTCCGCAATAGCATATGTCTATCTTTAAAGGTTGGCTCCCTATAACTTTTTTAATGGTAATCAAATTTGTTATAAAATAATGCATTATTTGCGAAGGTGTTTTCATAAACATGGTATTAATCCTTATCCAAATAAATAGTTTCATAATCAAGGTTCATTAAGAACATGTAAATTCCTTTTTAAATTATTCGAATCGGACGTTTTGTTTAGAAATTACGACGGGTATAAAAATGCTTAAAGTAAAAAAAATGCGCTTAGTCTATTAGTTACCGACACATTTTATTTTTTATTGACTGTTTGAACGCACTAATCTCTGTCACTGCCTGTCGGATATCAAAAATTCTTTTTGCATTTTATAGCCCAATTCTTGAGGAAGGCTTTAGGATATGTAACATTACGCTAGGACCCTTAGAAGCTGAGCAAAAAGAAAAAAGAAAGAAGGAACGCTAAGCGAAAACGAAGTAACAGCACGGGCAGGCGATGCGATGCGACGGGGTGGGTCAGGGGAACAAGAAATTTCACGCGGACGAAGTCGTGGGTGGAAGCTAGTCCTAGATATTTCAACTGACGTAGTGGTTTTTATCGATATAGCAAAATGCACGACCAGTTGAAGTCAGCTTCTAAATTTATCAAAAAGCAGTTTTCTTTCAACCATTTATAAATATTAATAACAACGCGACCTTTCAAGGTTCTGTTACACATTAATTATATTAATTTTATACAGCGCCGGCGCCAGATTTTAAAGAACCTTGGTAACATTGTACCTCTACTCTATTTTTTTATTATATACAGTCTGCTTATATACTTAATTTGAAGATTTATATGTTCGGAGATGCCATTAAAAGCGTAGTTACATTGTCCTACTTACGAAACGGTTGATGGAAGTTACGATCATATATTATTATGATACAAAGTGTTGATTTTTTTAAACATAAAAATACAAACGCATAAGTCTGTCAAAGTTGAATTTAATTTAGAAATCTACAAGAAACATTAGCCTATATCCGCTCGGAGTGAAGAAAATAACACTAATGCTAATGAACTCTGAAGAAAATACGATCGTGTGTTTATTTCAGCTGTAATCTTCAGGTCTTAAATTAGAACGTCTAGATTCAGGCCTTCCTCACGATTTATTGGTCACCAGTTAACGACTAAAATTAAGAAATTCACGACACGCGAGGAGAGGATAATGCCTTTTGTCGAAAGATGAGAAACTGAGAGGTAGAAAGGAATATTATCGGTAGAGTAAAAGAGGTCATTGATGGCTGAGAGTAACCCCTTGGTCACTTTGGTTAACTTTGGCCACTCTCAGCTCAGCTATAGACATATGTATTAGACTGCTATAGGACAATGATGATGATAATGAGAAAGCATAGGTTTTCTAGGAGAATTTAGAAAGTGTGAATCTCTTTAAACCTAGTACTTTTCTTATAAGTGCATCTGCAAGTAAAAAGCTATGTTGTGATAAATGGAATCGTAAACACGTCATCATGGACAAAGCATGATCAGCGAAAAAATTCACAGAATGCTTAGTAGCTGTCGTTCATCCCACGCTTGATTTGCGACCGTAAACAGTTTTTGTAACAAACAGTGGGAGTTCCATTGAATTGATTCAGATCATTCGAACATCGCAATTACTTGGGTTTAACGTCCTATCTTTGAATAAGCAATATCTTTAATTTAATATGTTTGTTGTATATAGGGTCAAATGAAAGAATATCTGTTTTTTGTTTTGTTTTATCGCGTTTAGATATCGATACCCATCACGTCTGCGGAGTTTTGCTAGCTAATTTAATTTGACCCTGTATATGCAGTGGCATAACAACCAGTGGGTTGTTCACATTAACATCCAGGTTTGAGATTTGATAGTAAGCAAATATTGTGAAATAATATAATTATAATGTAAGTAATCATATATAAACTAGTCGTCAACTGGGTGATAAAAAGTGATGCGACAAAGATTAATCGATGAACACATTAGAAAATCAAAATGATAACGATGTTAGTAGCTGATTTAATAAAACAGTCAATTAATCTAATCTCTAATCAATCAATGTTGATCCATTATGTTTTGGAACAATTAAAGCAAAACACGATACCCTTAGACTCAATGGCGAGAATAAATGTCTAGTAATTAAAGAATAATCGGAGGCTAGGAGCATCAATTTATTTTCGACCAACTAAATCCTAGGTTTAGAAACGCAACACTGAATAAACACATTGAAAAATGATTTTCAAATTCACTAGACGTGGAATGAGTCAATATTAAGAGAGTTAACAACCTCGCGTAACTTTGGGGGTTAATAGGGTGTTATTTCAAAGACTCAGTTCCATGCATCTCTACTGATTTCGATTCGAGTACATTGCTCCCACTTCGATATATCGGTGTATATGTGGGGTGAATGAATGCGAACAAACGCAGCAATCGAGACGACGTTGGCGGGTCATTGAATCGAATCGCCGGCTCTATGCAAATTAGCTGTTTGAGTAACACGTTAAATTTTTAGATCACACATGCTTTATTATGCTTTGTGTGTTTATAAGTTGCCTTCACGTAATTAAGGCCTTCCGTTTCCAGCAACAAAATCTGTGCTGACAAAATCTTGACGGAATACATCTGAATATACTGTTTCTACTCCACATATGTGCACTAGAAAAAAGAACCAAGAATCCGATTCTCGATATCCCCTCTACGACTACACGGGTAATCCGGTAGGTTAAAAAGTCGCAAAGAGCTTCTTACGCTCCACGCAGGCAAACCAAGATAGGCCAGCTAAAGAGCGAAGTAAATTATGGGAAGAGAGGTATCACCCCAAGACTTCGTAAAGCCCCAAGAACACCTGCCTCCCAGTCGTGAATGCAGTGGCCTATTAGGAAAGCACTGAATCGACTACGTACCCAAGTAGGCCGCTACAAACATACAGAGTGTAAGGAACAGCCCTCCGCAAACTAACAGGGTGCATTCAGCTTCCTATTTTGAATCATATTCCACCGGAAATATTCTCAGGAAAATTATCATATTTTTATAGTATTTTCAGTTACTATTCCTTTACTTCAATGTAAAATTACATTATCTGTACGCAGCACTCCATTTATATAAATAAAACAGCTAAAATCAAACAATCAGCAATGGATGTTGAAATACTCGGCTGCCGAAGGCTCGCTGTGCTGCCGTTCGCTACACGCGTTTTGCCACGGTAACGATACATTGCGTGTGAGGTAATAAAACAAATCAGGTTTATTGGATTCCCATAATATTCCTGAAATAATTTCATGTACCGATCATCTTAGTATGATATATTGAATTCACCCCATAAGTCTGCGGAGGACTGTCCCTTACACCCTGTATATTGGAAAAATGGGGCATTGTGATTCATTATTATTCATTTATTTTTATATTTACAGACAAAGTCCACTAAATTAAATTCAAAACATGAAATTGGTGTAAAAATCGGACATACACAATAAAATAAAATCCACAAACATTCAAATCAAATAAAAAAAATTAATATACATACACATGTCATTCAAAATAATAAAATAGAAGACAACACAATTCATCCAACATCCAGTGCGAGTGCGGTGCTCCTGAACAGACTATGCCCCATCTGCTGCTGTGTCCCGATTGTCCGATCACCTGCAGCCTTGACGGCAGCCTGACCCGCAATCGCCTCTGACGCCGCAATAAATGTGGTTACCTACTGGACCCGAAAAATATAAGAAACATAAATGTAGGTACCGTCGAAACGAAAAGAAGAAGTCTCCAAGCCGTTTTTAAACTATTTCTTCTATCGACGTAAATCAGTGGTTCCCAAACTTATTTTGTCTTCTGCCCACTTTGACAATAAATAATTTTTTAGCGCCCCCATTTTTTCACCTACTTAAAAACCACTACCTAGATGAAATTACAAATCGCCCCCTAAGCCTCTACGCAACGCCCCCATCTTTTATAGGTCTCTTACTTCAGGCCTGCAGCGCCCACAAGGGGGCGTTATTGCCCACTTTGGGAAAGACTGACGTAAATTCCTCTTATTTAGTTTAGTAAAACGTTCTCAATCATTATCAATTGGTTTGTAAACATTTTTTATAAGAAACAGCACCCTAATTGCGTAACACACTATCGATCACAACCTGAATGATTTTGAAACATATTGCTAATCCTTTATAATTATGTTCGAAAAATTTGTCTACTCAACAACGTAAATAACGCAATGAATGTTGTTGAACTGTCAAAATGAAACCGATTCCTACTGTGTGTTACGCAATTGCCCCGCAGGTTCGTATAATTAATCATTCACCGTCATAAATCAATTAATATGAGTTCGGTTACGGCAAGAAGTGTGTTTTTTTCCTGATTATGAAAAAGGTGCAGAAGATAATAATAATTCATTCCGATCCAATGACTTTAAACTGACATAATTTTTGTTTTCAAGACTTAATCTTTCATATAAACTAACATCAAGATTCTTGTAGAAAAAACTGACACGTATTATTGTAACTAGGTACCTTATTGATAAAATCTTACGTCGGTTTTCGTAACAACAACAGAGAAGACGCTCGAGTTTGTCATTTTAAAAATAGACGTGTCTCTTTATGGTGGGCGTCCCTTGGGCCAGATTCGAATAAGGATGTCAATCGTCACTTTGGAAAATTTTAGGCATTCACTAAGAGTGAAGATAAATCGAATTTCCAACATTTTAGCCAAAGAAGTATTTAATGTCAGACTAAAAGCAACAAATGAAAACGAAAGAGAATCGAAGTTTAAACCTAATTTAATGTACAAAGCAATTGAGTATATCGAGTTAAGTAGAATTTAAAAACGTAGTTCTAGTTTAAACTTAGTTTAAAATAGATAACAGATTCTTTAGCTAAGGTTGTACGGACTACGAATACAAAAGTAGTAACAGTGACCTATTGCGTTTTATATCTGCAACGCTCCAGTTAGACGGAGTGGGTACTACAATATAGTAATTGTCAATATCAACGAATCAGAGGCGCTATCAGATTCTGAGTCCGACCAGTTTATTCTAGATCTGTCAACCTTGTTTGAAGTACGTCGGTTAGTGCCCCCAAAATCTTCCAGTCAACCGTCCTCACTCCGTAGTAATGTGGATGAATCATCAGATTTATATCTCGGACGTGCTGAACAAAAATATACTGGAATTTATGTTGAATTGGGTTAGTGAATTATTGGGCTTTAGCGAAAGGTATGGTTGACTGACAACAGCTAAAGCGCGGGGTACTGTCGCAAAGAAAGCTCGATGACACACCGCTGGTAATTGAATGCAAAATATGAAACAATTATCTATTTACAAAAAATCTACCGATTAGACTAAAAAATTAAAACACTATTAAGTTAATATTTTGCTTGTAGAACCATCTGACAAAAAATCGGAATGATTGCATGAGTATATTAGTATGGTTTTTAATCGTTAAAATAAATTTTTACAGGTATCTTCGTGATTTTTTTCTATCGTATCAAATTAGTTGTATTATGTTTTTAACACACTAACAATTAATTCAATCTAACTAGCATATATCCTGAAGAATATCATACATATTTCTGATTTTGTTTACTGCAGTGGATCATATACTTTTAAGCATCCTAAAACTTGCGTTTAGCTCCTGCTCCCTTAAGTTTACTTTTTGAAACTGCACATTTTTGTTGAGAAAAATGCAGTGTGTAGATACGCTATGTTATCCATTAATTAATATTCCAAATGATTTGCACTATTCGACTGCCAGCAGGTAGGTTAGTGATTATGTGAATGATAAGGAAGGAAGAGTGTACTTATGCGTAGGTACCTTAGTTTCAATTAAGTTCGCATACATCAAAATTGTTTTTCTTTTTCTTATTGAACTTAGTAGAAACGTAAACCAAAGACCGTATCAATAACATAAAGAAAAAAATAATGAGTAGGTAACAATTAGACCTGCTCGTCAGCAAGTAGCAACAGACTATTATTTCTTATTATGTAACAAAGTCGAGAATCTGTCGGCGATGACATAAACATAATGACAATGATAAATTGTGTTACGTATAAATGGACTGTTGTCATAGTTGCATACGGTGATAACCTTCAACCACGTTGTTTGATGGTACCCGTCACCACAGAGAACAGAAGCTAATAAGATCAACTAGGATTTGGCAATGATGGACAAAATTTAACACCACAAGCAGTTTATGCAAGTTGCGTGAAAGATGATATGGCTAGAAGTTGCATACGGTGATAACCTTCAACCACGTTGTTTGATGGTACCTGTCACCACAGAGAACAGAAGCTAATAAGATCAACAAGGATTTGGTAATGATGGACAAAATTTAACACCACAAGCAGTTTATGCAAGTTACGTGAAAGATGATATGGCTAGAAGAGCGGGTTAATACTGAGAAGACGGTTGATAGAGATGCATGGAGGGAGTAGATGGATGCTGCGTCAACTTCAAATAAATTAGGTTAGGTTACGAGCAGGATCATGAGGCTCCAGGGGCTAGTGTGAATCTTTGGATTCATTCGAGTAATCGAGTCTGGTCAAATCACGTTGGGGTCGGTGCATTTCATTCATTCATTCATTCATTATGGGCAGGATGTTAGGCAAAACCAAACTGCTGTAAGCATCATTTTCAGGAAATGTTGTTTTTCGCCTGATTTGTCATGAAGTTGAACTCTTCATGTGTTCGGGTCAATCACCGAACAATAAGAAACATGTCAGCGTTATTGCGACACCGCGCTATATGCATTGAATCTTTTATGTATCACCTAAGTAAAATAGTCAGTACGCTTTCGGATGGCATATCGGGCGCGACTCAATCTCATCCTATTCACCTCATTAGTTTTAATTGTTATCCCATTTATATTACTGAAATATATCAACCTTTACAATCTTCAATCTTAGTATATCTTAATCTAACTCTAACCCCGAACAACATGTATTCCTCTATAATATTTTTCTGTAATAATAAAGCCCTTGTTCCATATTCCGTAATAGTCCTACACCAACCGGGGGTTGTCCTTTGGTGCACTTGCACAGTGCATACAGGGATAATCGTCGGTTTGTGCCTCATTTAATTAAAAACGTCGAACGGGCCTCTGCGAATTGGCTTCGGCCCCCCGTACGCTTTCCAAAGGTCCGGGACCCCAAGGCCCCGAGAAATGTCAAAGCCCTTGTTACAACAACCGATAGATGACCATCTAGGACTTCACATATCATGACATGACATTAAATATCTTTGGATTTTAATAACGAAAATGTATCCTCCATTACAGGTGATAGATAATTAAGAATTACTTAAAAATACATTAAGTTTTTATTCAATATTGAAGTGATTCATATAACAAAGGCTAATGTAAAACATTCGATAGGTACATATATTTTTTGTGTTCTTAAGGATCAGGTTTAGGACAAAAAATAAAACGGACGGATAATCGACAAAAAATATTGTAGACTACTAGAACAGTCTATGGTAATATACTAATGTAAAATAAAGCTTATAAGCTAGAACAACATTACTAAAATAGAAGCAGAACCTCAAAATAAATATAAGACGAAATCTTGAACTAAAACATTTGTCTCATATTTTGTAAATTCTAAGCTCACCAAAACAGAACTAGTGGCATTGCGCAATTTACAAATTGCGGCAAGTCAACGTCTAGACTGCATGGAGAGGTATCAAGCAAAGTGAATTAGTGTGCAGCGAAAATATTAAGATCCAATGACACGAAGCGAAGATTTGTGAGACGAGACACTCGTAAAATGAACGAGAAATCTCCAATATTTGAAAAAAAAAACTAACATTAAGCTACGTCTCGATTTCTCGAGGGATGATGTAAATAAAACAAAATAAACTCTAATTATTTGGAAAGGATCTAGAAGCTTCGTTAAGCAAGGATAAGTCTGAAATAAGGAACGATTATAAAAGTCTGTAAATGATAAAACAAAAATGACAGCAAAACTAACAAAAGAAAGTTCAGAATTACCAAGTCTAGAAAATAAAGGAGGAAACTAAATACGGAGAGACAGAGCAGGTAGAAAAGGTTTAAAAAAGAAACAAAAGGGAGCGTTCAGTAATGTATGTGTAGTCTGTCAACAGTCCAAGGACTGGTTGGATAATATTACAGAAGTTAGCCGCCGGCTAGACAGGGCACAATAGTCAGACATTTAAAATCACTGAACGCTTCGCCCGTCCCGTTTATTGCTCAAACTTACGAGTAGAAGTCAATACACACGTCGAGGAAGGAGAATATTATAAAAACTAAATTGAAAACTGTCCAGACGATGTTCCAACACTTTATCCTGGTGCTGCAGAAAATAAGGATCGCAATTTCGATGCAGACGGGGGAAAGGGAGATGCAGTTTCAAGTTTAATGCACGCATGTCTAGACGGGAGAATGCAGAGAGAATTTATTGTAACAATATTATGTAAGTATACCCCACTGTCTGGGCATAAACTACTTCAATATATATTTTACGGTAAAATGAAATTGGCTATTCGATGCTAGGTAATAAATGCATTTTATGTTGAAGTTTCCATTTATTTATTTTCACAGACTACCAATCATAACGTTCTAAGAAATTTTGATTCATCTACAAATTCTTGGGAACGCTTAGTACAGACAACAATGAAATAAATCGCACTGTTTACAGAACGCGTTCTAGTTAAAAGTGACGTAACAAGAGGCAAAAGTGCAGTTTTTAGTAAAACCAAAATGAAACAGGATTTTAAGTAAAAGACTAACGAGACAGAAATAAAATTTTATTGCAGCACTGTTTGTACAGAACTGCGCAGGATTACACTTAATAAGGACGGATAATTTTCTCTAACTACAATGAAAATTTTAAAGTGCCACGTTTTAAAGATCTGAAACGCAGAAAGTGTACCTACGTACTTACTTACAACAAAGGGTTTCGGTATTTCAAGTCGCCTTCATGTAAATATTTTCCTTAAACTCGTTGGACGGGAGCCAAAATTACCGAGACGAGTTTATACCTTAAAATTGCTTTATTTAGATGATTATTTCCCTGGCCTGCAGTGTAACGGTATCTCCTGTACCCGTTACAATAATGAAGGACCGGTTACTCGAGCAGATTTTACATTAATTACAAGAATTAATGCAGTTTGGCGATTTGCGACCAATGTCAAATGTTGTTGTAATGTTGGGGATAACAGTAAGGGTCTTGTACAAGACGATTTTCTGTGTTTATGTTATGTAGCAGTCTCTGCATTTTACCGTTGCGATTCGTGAGTTGCGTAACCCTGCAGAGTAATCAATACAGCGGAGATGATGCAGCGACTGTGTTGTATTTAGGAAACTTGACATTTAGTTGCTATGTCAGCGATGAAGCCGCGTTCAAACAAAAAGTCATCGTATGAGAACTCTTAAGTGGCAACTCGTAATTTTATCGAAGTAATAACAACTTCCTCATTGTATTGATAAGTTGACACAACACAGAGTAATGTGTTACATCATTAAGTCACAACATGATACAGCATGTCAGTGTGCCCCTTGGCCTGCCGTGTTTCATATCCAAGGTCATCTACACTTGCAGGTGGAATATTAAAGTTTTGTCTGCAATTTCGAGCTCCATTATGGTTTGGCTGCGGTTTTGTAGTTGAAATAAAGTTTTTATGAAATTGTGTGCAGTTCTAGGTAGTTTGTCTTGTCTTCTGTAGCTTGTGCACCAAGGTAGTTGAATAACCTTGAGATCTACAAGGTAGATATTCTTGTTATAGGTGATTAATTCGCATAAATTTTCATAAAGTTTGTAAACATCAGCCTCACAGTTGAGGAATGAGAAAATTGGAAGAGAAACACAAGCAAAACGTCCCGTAGTGATAGAGATCACAAAGACTCATATTCGCTTCCTGGTTTATGTGTCTGAGATTCAACAGACCGCCTGCCAAGCGTTACTGCCAAATTACTGACTGTCTCCGCTCTTGAAGTCTCTTAGTAGTCTCTATGTACCTACATACGTTAAGAGATCAGTAATTCAAAGAGAGAACACTGTCTGGGAGATTTTGTTAAATTTTACGAACTACACGGTTTTAAAACTTTTTACGACTGATCACTTAGTTTTGAAGTAACCAAGTAATAGATGGTAGACTAGTGACATTGACTACGTTAAGCTGAACATCCACTATGCTAGCGCACCAACTCTACTCTACTCAGCACTTCTGCTTTGTGTAGATAGATACTGTATTTTATCTCGCGCTTTATTTGTGGTAACCACAAGCTGGATATCCACTGGATACCCAGCTTTACAGTATCTATGGTTGCACAATTTACTACAGTTAGGAGAGTTAGGATCGACAGACAAGAGGCGATCTATGGTGTAGTCGTGCGTTTCGGTCGTTCTGCTGCAGTCACGAGCTTCAGTCCAAAGATAGCTGCGATTAGCTTTGTGGTTTATTTTATGGGCCTATAAATGCATTGGATGTTTTGGCTGTATCGAACTTTGTAGCGTTCGAAAATGAATTTGTGTTTGTTGTGCTGTTGCAGTTTATGCTGAGAAGGGGTCCAATTTATAACGTTAAATAAATTTTGTGTGACCAAAATTAATAGCCTTTATCTGTCTTCTTTACAGTTTAATGATTTGCAGTATGTAATAAAGGATATCATTGAAATACATTAACATTCTCTTCTTATCAAGAGCCTCTTCATTAATTACGTATCTACGAGGAGCTGTCATAACATCGTAAATATTGCAATAATCAACTACGACAAAGAAAGACAATGTACTAGCAAACGTAAATACTACAAAGACAGTAAGTACTAACAAAAAGTCCCTATGACTCATAAACGTTAGTAAATCACCTGTAATTTCATCAAGGCGTTTGCAAGAATCCATTGTTGTGCGAACTCTAGTTAATTACAAAAGGTTTAGTGTATTACAAAGGCGCACACGTTCTTTGGATTAAAGCCAACAGCACAAGAAAACGTATAAAGTAACGAACAGGAACTTTCTCTGTGAATCAGTTTTGTTGACCTGACCATCTCTTTGTGGATCTTGAAAGATTGAAAGATAGTGTGGAGACTGTTTATAGGGGTGAGGAATTTGAGTGAGTGAGTTGTGGTAGATGATACAAATTTTCCAGTGCTGAGTAGTCTAGGAATTGTTGATATACATGGAAATTAAGACGACCAAGAAATCAACAATTATGTTAAAATTGCGATAGATCTTTTACAGTATTTTCTACGTCCTAGACCACCTGAGTCCAAGTCTGTAAGACCTAACCAGAGGGTTTTTCTGTTAAGCAAATTCAGTCAATTGCCATTGAGCCCTATAATTGGTAACTCATGGGAACAGTTCTGTCATTAAGTAATCTGACTGTATTATTCTGTCTCTTTAATCAATTCAATTTTGATAAAACTCTCATTAGTTAATGGAAAATTAACACTGCTAGAATGCAGATGAATTAAGAAAATGAATTTCACGAAACTATTTGTAAACTAACATTACCGAACTCATTCGGAAATCTCTCCCTATTTTAAGAAGCTTTGCCTTTTCAGAATAAACTTCTAATACTCAAGAAAGTTCGTGGATAGTCACCAGTATTATTACAGAAATGTTCTTTCTTTCGTGTGCGGCTGGCACAACACTAATTTCGTTGAGAGCGTTATAAACTTACTGTAGTACCTAATAATACATTTGGTAGAGATTGTAATGGTGCCTGAAGTACCTATACAGGTTTAAGTACAGCTCGAATTCGTTTTAAAGTTCCTTACCAAAGTCCTAAAGAAACCTACTATATGTGTTCTGGATGGCATATAGTGCAGAGACTGTGATGGAGTGTCATAGATATCAAACATGTGGATGAAACAAAGACATAGGTAGTACCTATAAATGTTTATTTTGACGGAGGATTGAATTCGATACACTGAGAAGTGAAAACACTGCCACATCCACCACCTCTTCAAATGTTGATATTAATTAATTAACACCAGACGAAACTATACGCAGCACATTGTAGCGAACACGATAATAAATAATAACCCTTTTTCCTTAATTGCTTTTTACAATGTCAATGTACGAAAATATGTTTTTCTTTTGCTAACTTTTCAGCATGTAAACATAATCGCTTCCAATGCGCAGTTTCGCATTATCTATAAATATAAAGTTGTATATTTTCCTCAACCGTACGACAATCAGCTGACAGTTACGTATTAGTTGTTCTCAGTTCATTAATTTTGTCATAAACAGTTCTCGTCAAAAAAACTTTATAAACATAGGTACCTGATATTATAATATGTTCATGAATATTATTCAAATACGCATTCAACTTTCACTTGAGATTATTTTTATCCGAGACGCGTATCAAAGCAATCACGGCGACAAGAGGTCAACAGACGAGGATGAGATAAAATTCCTTTATATTACTGTTTGAAACCTTTTGAAACCTTTTAAAACTATGGGTTCTGACTCAACTAAGCGTTCGAAATTACTTTTAAAGAATTTAAAGCAGGTCTTGAATGAACAGGGCACAAAAGAATTATTTAACAATAGCGAATAGGCAAATGAAGTTCATTGTAAATTGTGTTAAACAGTAAATAAAGCCTTTTGAAATAAACGTATTCTATAATAAAAGAAAGTAGCACTAAGTTTAGCTTCATTGTATGCAAATGTTTACTTGAAAAGGTCTACAAAAACTTTGGGGAGCGAGAGACAAAACTCAAGTATTTTACAAATTCTGTGCAATTACCAAAAAGCGTATAAGGTGCACTGGGGTAATTCCAAAAAAGGGTATATTCCGAAAATCCATAAAATTCTCTTCTTGGGGTAATTCCGAAATACAAAACTATAAGTAAATGATATTGGCGATACTATTACTAAAACTCATGATATTTTGTGTAAGGGGTAAATACGATTGAAAAAGAAATGTAAACCTTTGGTCAAAGTACAATAAAGTCGACGTTTAAATAATTTCGGAATAACCCCAAGATAGTTCGTAATTTCCCGTAAACCAAAAAATTATAATTCAAAAATTCAAAATGCTCTATCTAGTGAATCCAACTACATATTTATGAATCTAATATATCCATTGGTTAAATCTTTTCATTAAGTTAACCGAAGTCGCTTATTAATGGCAGTAAATATGAAACTACTTTACATAACTACCCGAAATGTAGACCTCTAGACATCTCGTAAAAATTCCCGTCGGAATTACCCCAGTACACCTTATATTGATACAAAACGTTTCGAGGAACTGCACTGAAATGGCAAGTGCTTCACTTATCTCTGTTGTATTATGCACATAATTACTGTTAGTGGCAAGTTCACGCCTTGTAAATTATGCGATAAATATATAAATAAACAAAGGAGGACATTACTTTTATGACATCATATTGACATTTACAGTAACATTACTGTCATTCGACACACGGAAGACTGAACCTAGTTTCATGTATGTATTTATTTATTTATTGTATTTATGTAAATGGTACACCACAGACTACCTGCTGTACTATTTCTTCTTTCACCCATAATCAATTCAAAGGATAATTCTTAACGATAAGACCGCCCATTGTATCACCCCTTGTAAAATGTCTACTTTTATATCTGTAATATTTATGGTGTAAGTACATAATAAAGAGTATTCTATTTACATATAGTTCTGTCAAAAGTTTGTTGACAAAAATGATACCTTTGTTTACTATTAATAGTTCGTAACTGTAAGTTGACCGCATCTATGAGTCGACCGCAAAATTGAATCATCGTGTCACTAAGAGTAATTGTTTGTGTAATTATGAGAAACTACGTACGGTGTAATAAGTTTACCGTTACCCAGGAGACGAGTTACCGGGCCACCAGACTACCATAAGATACCGCTACACGCCTTCTACGGCAACCGGCCAAATTATAACTGTATCTAGTCGCAAGTCGCAACAGAAGTGGAGGATAAACGCAGTTGCAAGTTGGTCTTCAGTCGCTCGTGTGCAAGTATCTCATTTGCGGTGAAATCGTGCGGTGCCACATCAAAATGACCATGTCGGTACTCACTTTCCATTCCCTGTCCTTACTGACAGAAATGTCAAAATGTATGTCAAAAGCGATGATCAATCGAGTGTGTGAATAAGTAGGTAGGTATAGGAACACTGTATATCTTTGTTGTTTGTACATAAGACGATGTTATGAGCAATGCACACATTTGCATTGAAAGACGTCGATATACATTGATATGTATCGTGAATCCACTGATATTATAGATTCGTTACACTCCCGATATAAAATTATAGATTATAATCTTCCTTTGAAGCACTATCCGCGACTGCCGTATATTACGTACAATGTCCGAGAAAAATAAAAGAAAACGAATTACCTTCTGGCACAGTGGCGAAAGCGTAATTTTAGATGTGGTAAAAAATCTTCGGTATAAACGCTGATGGATCAGAGCTCCAAAGCACAACACTTCACAGATATTGCGCAGAAGAGGAAAAATTCTTTAAAATAACTGCACTAAATTTAGCCGATATACGCGATAACACGATAGCTCTAAACAAAGTAAGTGTCGACGCGGCACACGTCCGTCGCGCACGAAGTCCACACGCGAATAGAACAGCTTGTTGAGTCGAGCACTCCGCTTGTCAACAAACAAAGAGGGCTCGATCGCGGGCGTTCTGCGCAGGCGCAACGACGCCACACGCACACAATAAAAGTTACAACGCGTGTGAATGAGGACGTAAACATTGAGTAGATTAGTAGATTTTGCTGTACTTCGTTACAAAATCAAAAGAGTCGCGCCCGACATCAAACAAATTAGAACGTTTGTGGAAAGTTTAAAACCTTTCCGATTGCAAGGTTGTGCTAGCTGGGGGCGATTGTCTGAAAACGTAATTTCGATATACTTACCTACTTAAATATGATGGGAACGACTGTCGAAGCGATACGAACTTGAGACGAGCAAGAGCGCATCAAAACAATAACACGGGCCTTATCGGAGCTCGATATCGACGGCAGTAAAACAAATCGTAATTACATGAACGAGTCTAGATCCTTCGACAGCTGATTCCACATACATTATTATGGGTAGTTTAGTAGTTAGAAAAGTAAATCGTGAAAGGTCACGAATGAATGTTCTAATGTTGGCACGCGATACGTAAATATGTAAGTAGCCATGAACCTGAAGATGTGAGTTAGAAAGAAAGTCGGTCCAAATGCGGGGGCGGGTAGGGATCACCGCTCGCAAGAAATAGTGCGGACAAATGGACAATGATAGAGAGTATATTATTTTATACAACACGTCACGGAATTAAACCACAACCTTTTAAGGGGTCATTGTACTCATCATTATCAACAACTTTAACTATGGGACCAAACCTGAAATCGCGAAAAAAAATGTGCCGTTAAAAAAAATTTAGGGCATTTTATGTTTGCGTAACTCGTCAAAATGTAGGGAACAGCAGATTTTTTTTTCGTGATTTCAGGCTGTTCATAATGATGAGTACAATGACTCCTTAAGAGGTTATGCGTTATTAAGTTACACCTTGTATAAAACATGGATAATTTTAATTCGGAAATACATATGTTTAGTTATGATCTGAATTTTGACATTTTGCTGACTGTGCTTTCAGAAATTACTCTCCATGATTTTTGCGCTTATATAAATTGGGACGATTATAATGTCTCAGCAATCTTGGTTTCCCTATCTTAATTGTCCTACGAATACCATCGGAAAAAACTGCGCACTACAAGTAGTCAACGACTCGTGTAAACACTAGGCTAACAATATTTTATCTAGTTAGTGCAGACCAGCGGAGCAATTGCGTAACACAGTAGGAATCCGTTTCATTTTGACAGTTCAACACCATTCATTGCGTTATTTACGTTGTTGAGCAGATACATTTTTCGAACATATGAAGCAATGGATTAGCAATTTGCTTCAAAATCATTCAGATTGTGATTGATAGTGTGTTACGCAGTTAGGGTGCTGAAAGTGAACCTTATTGTATTATTAGGAGGCACTTTCTACCGGGGTTGGTCCTAAGTTCCGTTAGAAGGACAAAATGGAAGAATAACATTAATACACACAGAACACACACACACACAGAATTACATTGTTGTGTTTGTCGGTTTAAAATTTGGCTTAAGACGCAGATATATTCCAACAGCCTTGAGTGCATAGCTTGCTTGTTCTGTGCTGAGCTCACGCAACGCATCGTACGTCCACCCAGTAATAGGGCTCGCCCATCAAGGAACGCTGTCCCAAATTATACGCATTATTAATTTATTATACATAAAACAAAAGGTATTATATTAAAACACGTATACTAAAAGATAAATAATTAAATTATCTTTAAAATGGTGTAAGTTTCATAAAAATACGCTATTTAGTTTTTGCGTAATTCTCAGTTTTTTATCCGCGTTAGATATGTGAACTTTACAAATTAAGTACACTATGTAATATAAACATAATCTAAAATAGATATTAAGTTAGTAACTTAACATATATTTTTTCCAAATCATTAGACTACTTGTTTAGACGTGATTTTCAGTTTATAAATCATTTGAAGGCGGTTATTGTCGCCATAAGATGGGTTTATGGGCTTTAATGGTTTCGACATTCCTTACTTTACATAATAATTGAATATAATCATAATCAACATGAGTAAATCGAGGTATAGTATAAAATCGCTCTTAATGTTTATAAAGAGGACCAATTTCGAGGCTCGTAGCCACTACGTAGCAGTTCGTAGGCCTGCCGTAGTAGTTTGTAGGCCCTACGTAGCGGGTCGTAGGCCTATCGAAGAGGCGCGTAAGTCCGACACAGCGACTCGAAGGACCAACAATCAGAGGGGCAATTCCCGTAATTTTAAGAACGTTCACAGTCTGATCTCAGTCTCAATATGTCAAAAATACCTATAATTTCCCTACATTTTTGACAACATTTGATTGTCGCTAAGATGAGAGTGCGACTAGATGTTGAACGGTTTTAGTTACTGGAATTGGGCTTCAGACTAGAAATTCCGACGCAAAGTCCGGAAAGTGATTTAATCAAGTCAGCGCACTAGAATGGACGGAGATGTATTTAAGTTTCCAATCATTTGATAAATAGCCTTTCTTGCGTCGCGAATTGTGAAGCGACTGTTTATCTTGATTCAGTGGCTTTATTTAGATCATCTACATCACACGGGCGATTTTTGTGACGATTAGTCATATTGTACGTAGATAGGAGCAATGGGAATGGCGAAGGTGCCTTTTGCGAAATCCGTGATTCTAAATAGAAGTTATGATCTATACTAATATAATAAAGCTGAATAGTTTGTTTTTTTTTTGTTTCTTTGTTTGAACAAGCGCGTTCAAACAAAAAAGCAAAAAAAAAAATTACTCTGGAACTAGCAGTCGGATTTGAAAAATTCTTTTTGCATTTGATAGCACAATTCTTGAGAAAGGTTTTAGGCTATTATTTTACCATCACGCTACGACCCTTAGGAGCAAAGCAAAAAGAAGAAGAGTTAGAAAGAACGCTATGTAACAACGAAGTATCTAATACTGGGGGCGGGCGATGCAATAGGACGCGGTGGGTCGTAAGGATATATTTTATGTTAATCGAAGTCGCGGGCAGAGCGAGCTAGTGTAAAAATATTCATGTCCGGTGAATAATAAGGTGAGTTTGTTTGATATACAGGGTGTCTGGTTTCGGAATAGTAAAACTTAAAGGGGAGGTAAAGACCATCAAACTGAACAACTTTTTCCCGGGGACCAACATCGTAATCGTGAAAAAAAAATCAGTCATCCCATACAAAACTTCAATACCTACTCGAACAAATGTATGAGACGACTGATATTTTTTTTGCGATTACGATGTTGGTCCCCGGGAGAAAGTTGTTCAGTTTGATGGTCTGTACCTCACCCTTAATTTTCGTCACACTGTGTACAGACACATTGTATTATATGGGCGAACTCATTTTCATTCGTGGTAACAGCTAATGTGATCGCTATGCCATTGTTTTGAAACACGTCATATAAGAATGTTCAAAATCCGAGGACTTTGAGTTATTTTTAGTGTCGAGTGAAAACACAGATTGTAATTGACAAGAAAAGTGTTTCAGATTTGAAGTTGAGTGATAATAAATTAAAGTACACACATATATTGCTTAATATTCCACTCACTTCGTAAATTTAACCACATGACACATGCATGCATTATCGTTGACAGATAACAAAGTACTACGTTGCACAAATTAGTACTTACCTATAAAGAAAATAATTTGTACGGAAAACATTGAAATCATACATCGTTGCTTCGATATTTCCAAACGACCTTAAAAGACAGGTGAATGCCCTGTATTTAAAGAATCGATTCGTTTAAATTAAGAATCGAATTCAAATTAAGAATAACAACCGATTTTCAATTGACGTTCTCGAGATATTTTTAAACGGGATCAATATTGGGAGCGATAGTGCCCGTCTAATGTTGTGTACGTCATTATTCTGATTATTATGTATCAAGAATGTTTTAAGTATTCATAACCATTTTTGAGTGATAGAAGACCCGGATTAGTAAAGCTTTCAGCAAAGTACGGTAATCAATAATGTTACTAATGAGTATGAGTCTCGTTTTCTGTCCCAGAAAAAAAAACAGCCTTCCATCAGCGACTTGTTTTGGCATCACAAGCCGGAAAAATAAATAAAGTTACTTTCGGTGACAAACCGGCTAAGGAGAACTGGATTTTTAAGATGCAATTAAATGAAACCTGTTCTTTATCACTTATCAACGTTTAAGTACCTCTATAACCAGCCTAAATATGCTCGAGACATTTATTTGTTATTCTCTGATTTTTTAAAGTATTTTTTTGCAAGGAGGCCGTGACTGGAATTGGAGATATTGTCTAGGCCCACCGGTAGCCCAGCGACAAGCAGTGCACATGCTTTTTCATACTAGATTTGTCGCACACGTGTGGCCGGTGGCGGCCACCGGTGCTTGTGGCCAGTGGCGGCCACGCTACAGCAGTACTCAACACCGAGCAAGAGGTGACAGCCACCGGTGCTTGTGGCTCGTGTGCGCTCGCTTACCCTAATGTAGTATAACGATATTCAACTGTTTGAAAATCGTTATTCTACATTTAACACCCTTCGATTTCTGAATCATATTCAATTTGATTTGTTGTCAAGTCTCTTGTCAAGTGATTTGATTGGATTTTGTTTTTTCATTTAACCAGAGCAGCTAACATAAGTTTTTGATACCATTTGTTTGTTTATTAATAAAATAACAGACCATCATGCATATTGTCCCTGAAGCTTTAGGCAGAGGTGTACCTATAGTACACCCACATTTCGCCAGTTATGTTTAAGTCCCATGTAATAGGGAGCCAGCCCATTGCCATCAACCGGGCACAAATCCAGACTCCGGGCTGCTACTGAGAAATTGTACCGGATATTCTTTTCTCTGTTCTCAAGCAGTTTCGCTGGTCAAAATCAGGCTTTCAAACTAAGCTTGGCTGTCCTAATGAACCAACGTATAATAAATTATTATGTGCGCGTTACCTAACGTAAACAAAAACAATGCGTTTGATATTGGTAAACAAGGCTAGTATTTTTCCTTACGTAACATAAATGTAAGCCTGTCAAACTTTATCATAAAGTTGAAGTATTATACATACAATTAACTGCGTCCCTTTCCTCTATATTGTGAAGTCTGTCGCTCTCATTTACATCTCTTGTTGACTTTTTTCACATTTTAAAGTCTTTACCAGACTTTTGACAGCTTAAGAGGGAGCAGGGCCTGCGATTCTCCATACAAATGTATTCCCCTTTTTTTCTTCCTGAATAATGCTTCTAGAGCAATCATTTATTTTTTCATAAAAGCAAGGTCTGCTGTAGACACGTCCCTGTCATTTCCTTTTTTTCAGCAACTAATTAGGAAAGAAAATATGACCCTCCAAAAATTAGAAAAAAAATGCCTCCTTTTTACCGCTGTGATTAGAGGACTACCAGACAAATTCGAAAAGTTTGTATCATAAAAGAAACTGACCTATCAGTTTCTAATTATAATTAGAAAGAGATTTCTTGAAATTATAATGTAAAAAATAATTGAATCGGCTCAGTATTCGAGGAGAAAACAGAGGAATACGAAACGTCGGTCTCGCCAAAATTTTTGTGATATACATATTGGTCTGAGCCCTATCGCACTGATTACTAGGTTGTTCGGGCGCAGCGCAACGGCAATAGTTTCTTCAAATACATATTTTGCAAATCCCTCGCAGGCCCCGTCCCCTCTTAACGTGTCTACAAAGTTTTTGTTTATTAACGATGTCTCTGAATATATTATGCAGATAAGGGCTGGGCTTTCCATCGTTAGCAAGCATGGGGTATGTATAGCTCGACTTGTTTCTGATTTTACGCTTAGCAGTTTGGGACTTGACTCATCTTTGCTTAGCGTATCAGGATCAACCCTACACTGCCCCCGATAGTAAAAAGGACGTATCTAACATTTTTTCCAAAATTGAGTTAGTAGTTTTACTGATATTTTTTTTTAAAATCTCATTTAGTTTTGGATTTATCACGGTGAAGAAGGGCTCATCTCCAATATCAATTATACTTTAACTAAGATGAAAGGAGACATTTTGATGGAAGTTAAATAAAAAGACGTATTTGTGTAGATGAGTCTAATCTTTCAATGAATAACTTACTCTGATCGAGAAGTAAAAGGGCGCATCTATTCACTAAGTTCCGCGTGTGACAATGAAAAGACGTAACTGGCTATTGCGCCTTTCAATTCATTTGAAAATTGGGGCTAATACTAGGAGAAAAGGACCTATTTACCACTTGCGTCTTTTCAATTTAGTACACCACTCCTTGCAATAGACGTATGTGGTAGAAGCGTTTTATTTTTAATTTTTAATTGCATTACATTATGAATTGAATAGCCGCAACAGCTAAGGTACTAAGGATGAAAGTCGTAAATAATAAAATGCGCCTTTTATTCTTAAACTTAATATTGTGAAAATAACTGCTGTAATTGGTGAATCGGTAGTGCTGTATTTGTGCTAAATTGAAAGGGCGCATAATGGTGTATTACGACTTTCCTACTTAGTTCTAGGTAATTTTCCAGATTTTTTTTTGCTAAAAAGAAACGCTTCTTGTTGGAAAAAAAATATTATCAATACTAAATTAAGAGGAGTTATGGGCCAACAAATAGTACAATCACAGAATTTTGATAAATGCAATATCTAAATCACAGCATGGGTTTTTCCGTTTTTCAACTTAAAATATTTTTTTCTCCGAATTTATTTTTTGTTAGATATACGTCTTTCTTAGTATCGGGGGCAGTACAGATGATAGTCCTATTATCATCCGGTTTGGCCCAATCCTTATAATAGTATCTACTTAACATATCGTGAAATAAAAATTAAATTTAAATAGGTACTCATTCTTAGCTCTAAGATACCTACAGGAACATGATTTTACAAACTATATAAACAACTTTCAGTAGTCCATTAATCCGCTTCAAAATCCAATTTCAGATATGTCCAGGATTCTACAAAATCAAAGATTACTGATACCATTTTACGAGACGAGTGATGAGTATCGAAAAAAATATGAAAAATATATTAAGCGCGATACGGCTTGAAAATGTATCTATTATCTGTCTACGTGAAAAAGGATTGTAAGTAAAGCATTTTACTCAGTATTTCAGTATAATAATATGATGTAGGTACTTATGTGGAGTGTCTGCGATCAATGTACATGTATGTAGTAAATGTAGCGCATTTTAAACCAGGTAAAAAGAGGAATATATAGCAATTATTATAAAAGAAGTCTCAGAAATACTATAAATGTTCTGTATTACTTTGCGTCGAGAAATCTTTTACTAAGGACTAAACGACTGGACTTTTCGAATCGTGTCCTTTGCATACAGAAATTCATAAAAAAGTTATAACTTCTAAAAGTATTGTAAAATCAGATCTTGCGAGTGTGTCGTTCCAGACATTTTATACATCATCTGCATGAAAATCGGTATTAGTATTTAAAACAAAAAAACGTGTTTTTATCAAATAAAATATATTGTTCGGCGTCTATACATCGTTCGCCTTCATCTATCTCCATCCATCCATCCATCCATTCCATCTTTATAAATAACATACCTGCTAGAACAGAATATTATATAATACTCTTTATTATATTTGTATACTACCTAACTTTATAAAAATATTTTAGGTATATCGATGCAATATTGACATTGATGAAATCTATACAAATAAATAAAATTGCAGTGTCTGTTTGTATAATGTCGAAACAACAACTTTGTACTAAATACATATGAAAGTATAAATAAACGGTACTTATAACAAAAAACAGTAATTAAAATTTTTGTCTGTCTGCCTGTCTGTTTGTTCCGGCTAATCTCCGAAATACCTGGACCGATTTTGATAGAACTTTAACTGGCAGAGAGCTGATGTTATAATGAGTAACTTAGGCTACTTTTATTTTAGAAAAAGAATTAGGGTTCCGCGCAAAAAAATTAAAACCCGTGAAATCGTGAACAACATCCGATTCAACTAGAGATGTATTGACATCCACGCGGGCGAAGCCGCGGCCATCAGCTAGTATTATACATATAAAAAATAATAAATCGATTCGATCGACTTTCTCACCAGTTGAAGTTTGATTAATGAAGAAAAATACAATTACTCCAGTCCAAAATAGTAAGTAAATCCACTGACAGTCTTCCATTCCCCGAAACAGCGTAACCAACATATAAAAAAGTTCTCGAAAGGTTTGTTCCACCCCCACGGTTCGTCGAACCGATGAAAATTCGGGGAAATCACCCATGAACAAATTAATTACATCAGCCAATGACGCAACGTTCGATATTTGAATATTTTCCGAATAACAGGCGAAGTCTGTAAAGGGTGAGTCGAATCACTGATTACTTTAAATGTAGTGATTGGAGACTACCCAGAGAATAATGTACTGTGTAGATGGATAGAATATTTTAGCGAACGTCATGGCTATAAACGGTCGTTTAACCGAATATTTCAAACGAGGAAAAAATCTGGTCCTTCGGGACTTAACTTTCGAACTTGACCCAATTAAGTTTGGTCCTAAGAACCGCAAGTTTGATTCTACAAGCATCTTTGTTAACTAATATAGTTAAATAAAAACAAAAATTGGTAACATGTTTCCCAGTTACAAGCTTTGGCACAAAGGAGATGGAAAATGGTGGGCCCAAATGTAATAAGTTGAGATATGATCTAAAAAATTTGTCATATTTTTTTATCTTAGAATATCAAAAATCAGCTCAATTCTCAATCTGGAAGCGGAGAATTAAGAGAAATATAATAGTAGTAATCGATTACAAAATTACAAAAAGAAAACCTTCGCACTAGGTAATTAACTCGAGTAATTAAATGCACTAAATATACTTATAAACAATAAAGTGCATTCAATTATATGCCATATTAATAAATTAAATATCAATTAATTACTGAAAAACCAATAATTATAATGAATATCGATTTCATATCGATTAAAATCAGTCTTATATTTTTTGTCTATGTCACTGGCATGACAGCTGTGAGTCAGCTCAACATTGACAGTAGATAGTTGCCGACTGCTCTTGCTTGTTTACTCGTTTTGTGTTTTCCGATGCGTTTTAAATGCTTTCCAGATTATTTATTTTTAAAGAAAAACAATGCAGTGGGTGGCTTTTTCACGGATTCTGACCCTGCCTACCTTGTACGATCCTTGCTTTCACACTGGACATCGAAGATCGCTCACACGTTTGACTTGGAATTGTTATTTTGGATTTTACCTCCGCCTTGTGGATTGGATATTGTTGAAACTATGGATCGCTGTGTGAATTGAAGGATAGTAACTAGTCACTGCAATACACTAGGCGAAATATAATAAACATTAGTGTTTAAAGAACATCTTTTGGACTTCAGGAATCAGTTGTTAGTTAAAGGTTGTGACATAGCTTTACTTTTACTAAACCTCTAATAACTCGGCTCTCAGATTGTCAAACCTTACAGAATTTTCAGCGTCTAATAAGTTTAAATCTATTAATTCACAATAATTTCAACTCGTTACATTTAGGCCCAAGATTGTATATAATCGTTTCAGTCTCCTTTTAACTGTTCAAGCAGACAGGAACATAAGCGCGATTTTATGTATTTATGTAAAAAAATGTATGTAAACTGCCTGGAAGTCAAGGATAGAACAGAATATAATAACTATATGCCACTCCATATTATCCGTAGGCTTTGTAAAGAATCTCTCACACTACTCGCGATGAAAGGTAGCCAAGAGCTATACCTACAGTAACCCAGCTACAAATATCGTTAGAGGGAAGCCGAAGAAAAAGTTTTTCAGTTCTCGTAAACTCTACATAACATCAAAATTAAAATCATTACTTTACTTTTCTTAATTTAACGACATCTATGGTCAAGTAACATAACCAAAGGGATGCTATCATTACACAAACAGAATATTTAATATTTTTTTTTACAGAAATAAACGATAAAATCACCGATTATAGTTTTATTTCTGAAAAATATTATATTACAAAAATATTCTAAATTCGGTAAAATAAACGAATAAAATGCAAAAAAGCAGGTGAAAACAAAATACACGTGAATTTATGTGTCAAGAAATCAACATTAACAAAGAACATTATTATAGAAGATTAAGGGCCGATTTATCAATCGTCAGATAACTTTTACCTAAGGAATAAATATGGCGGTTTGACATATTTTCTATACAAAAGCTGTCAAAACGTCAAACATATTCCCTAGATAAAAGTTATCTGACGATTGAAAAATCGGCCCTAAAAGAAAGAAAATACGGAAATGCGGGAAACATGACGCAAAGAAAAAACACAAACACAAAAAAGAACAACCATTCATTCTATCTCCTTCTCGCCTACATAATTTTCTATTATGTCCCTGTCATAACTCGCTGTAGTTTGGCTTCCCAGTTACCTATGACGCAGTGCTGTGGGATACGAAGTCACGTGTGTCCGCACGAATTTAGTACCACATTTTGACACACGAGGGCTGGCTTTTTTGACGCTGATGTTATTGGAAATCTTTGTTTAGACAAAACATTTTAGGCATTTTTGTAATGTTTTTAGTGTTATCATATACTAGCTGTGCCCCACGACTTCGTTGACGTGGATGTCGTAAGATACACAATTTATACTAAAATAACAGCCACATTTTAATAAAACTCCCTCGCGCCCGACCCGTCGCGTTGCATCGCCGCCCGCGCTATTACTTCGTTTTCGCTTAGTGTTCTTTCGGACTTTTTTATTTTCGCTCGGCCCCTAAGGGTGGTAGCGCAATGTTAAACAGCCTATAACTATCCTCGAGAATTGGGCTACTAAATGCAAAAATAATTTTTCAAATCCGACTTTTGTTCATAATTTCACGGGTTTTAATTTTTTGGCGCGGATCCCTAATTATTTTTCTAAAATAAAAGTAGCCTAAGTTACCCGCCGTAACATCAACTATCTGCCAGTGAAAGTCCCGTCAAAATCGGTCCAGCCATTTCGGAGATTAGCCGGAGCAAGCAGAAAGACAGACTGACAGACAAAAATGTTAAAAATTGCTTTTTTATTATAAGTACCGTATTTACTTTCATAGGTATTTAGTAAAAAGCTGTTATTTTGACATTACCAACAGACACCTATTTTAATAAACAAAAAAAAAAGATGAAAAAATTTTAAACATCATGCAATGGCCATCTCAATAATCACCTGATCTTTCTCCCATTGAGCTTGTTTGGGATGAACTCGACAGAAGGGTGAAAAATCGTTCTCCTACGAGCTCAAAACATTTGTGGAAGCTATTAGAGAGAAAATGGAACAAATTAGATGAAGATTATTTTAATAAATTAATGAATAGAATGCCTAGAATATGCGAGAAGCTAATAAAGGAAAAAGGAGGCCACTTTGATAAAGCTAAAATTTAATTTAATTTTATATTGTATGTAAAATTTTTGTTCTGCTTAAATTAGTTTCTGTTTATATTTTAATTTTTTATCCATACATTGAAATTGAAATTACTTTGTTTTGTTTTATTTGATTTTACTTTGCTGCTTCCAAACTTTTGGACGGTAGTGTATATATAAAATATATATTCGACTACGGACTCCTAAAAACGCGCGGCTCATACGTAGGTGTGTATGTGTAGGCGCGACTTTACCTTTTTAAGTGGTATTTTGCTTATACTTTGAAGCCTTTGTGTCAAAGTGCGTAACAATGTCAAGCAGTTTTTGCTTATAACATCAACGTTGCGTATGACAGTTCGTAAATAAGTTATGGGCACGCTGGGAAAACTTCGCGATTTTCAAGAGATTTTTTTATGTTCGCTGATGATAAAAGATGAAAGCATATATTGTTATATTTTTGGTAAAAATAAAGAGGATCTCTTAGTTTTCGATACTTGGATTCCATTGCCACTCCAAGCACAATCTCCTTGGAGTAAATAAATAAAATTGTATTTTGTTATTAATCATTTTATACCAATTTTACACCAATTCTATCTAATCTATCTATCTAATTTTTAGTAACTTTATCCAATTTTATCTAATTTTGTTTAATTTATTTTCATAAAATTTTGTCTAGTTTTATGTTATTTAATCAAATTTTATGATAAAAAAAAAATTTTTGTTACCGTATATACTTTCCTATGCATTTAGTAAAAGCTGTTATTTTGATATTACAAACGGACACTTTAATTTTATTTGTTTGTATAGATGTGTAATTACAAGTTTGGACCGATGACTTGTATGTGTTGTGCAAACTGTAAATATGAGTTTGTTTGTAATTAATGAAACAATTGAAAAGTTTTAGGGGAAGAGCGAAAAATCCAGTAAAAGTCTGACACGCCCTCCCGCTCCGCACAGAGCGGGAGAAGTCATTTGATGATTTCCCACCCAAAAAAAAAAGGTACAGACCACCACTCTTTTATAAGATGTTTCAAAATTAACCCGACCAACTATGTCATCACGAAAAAAAAGCAGCTGTCCCATACTGTTTAGAACAGTAGGTATTAAACGCAGTTTTAAATGCGCGCCTTAATGGGAGGACGTAGGGTCATGTGATTGGCCCGAATGATGGAGCCCGCTAGGCATGGCGGGCTGATACCAGTCGAGGGTGCGGTGAATGTACAAATATCTCCCGGGCCTCCGACTCATGGTACTGGAAGGAACAGTGGGGTTTTAGTCGGTAGGAGTCCGACATAACCCTCCGTTCTTCCCAGACGGAGGGTATCCATGAGGATTTCCCCACAGAAAAAAAAGGTATTAAACTTTAGTATGGAACAGCAGATTTTTTTTTCGCGATTTCAAAGTTGGGCCCACAGTAAAACTTGTTCATTTCGATGGTCTAAAGCACTCTTTAAAGTTTTGTCGGGTTAATTTATATATGTAAGTAATATAAGTATATTTTGAATCGCAACTGAAATGAATAAATCTACATGAATCTTATCACTTTAAATCACAATGCGGATAAAACCGATATCAACAACACAAAACAACGTCAAATCTTTCCTTGACAAGCTGTAACGAAGATTTACTAGGAAGGAAGCCCCCAATCAGTGCATCACACCTTGACCTATGCTATCAGCTGGTAAGATCTGGTTTAGTCCTTGACACGAGTAGCGTGCCAGCCAACTGTGCTGTTGTGTGTAATCTGATCGATTTGTGCCGTCATGTGGCTGTGTACTACAGATATTGTTGATTGACATAATTAATCGTGTTAAAATATTTTGTTGGCAGGTAAAGGAGAGATTTTGGGAGAAAGTGCATAAAGTTTGTCGTGCACTTTGCGAAGCTGAAGGTCTACTCCCTAAGTCCATCATCAAAGTAGTTAATCCGTCAAAAAAAAAATGTAAAATTAAAATTTTCGGACGAGCAAAAACACATCGGGCGTAGGGACAACTGTAAAATCGTGTTGTCATTTATTTTTAGTTCGGACACCGAACTAATCTTGTGTCCGTAAGTGATACGGAGTACGAAACGCCCGCAAATTCGGCCGAAACTACGGACTTCGTGCTCAGGGAGTAGACCCCCTGTTCACCAATCGACGAAGAAACAAACATTTTACATTTCAGGCCAAATATGGGGTAGGACTGCCTAAAACTTGAGTTTAAATAATTCCAGACGTCACATAGATGGTCTTCCCAGTCACTACCTTATCATTTAACAGGAAAAAGTGACTGGAAGCACCAGTGTTGGAAAGGCTCTCTTGATTTCCAGATTCTCTAATATCCCAAATAGGCTTTTGTATTTCATTGAACTCAGCTATTATGGGGTAAATTATTATTTGTCACGATGGTTACCTCTGTAACAGAAGAGTTCCCGCTTGTCACACTCTACTAAACAAGGAACATATAAAAACATGATTTTAATATTTAATCATTTGTCTGGTATTTTATTTTATCTAATAGTTTATTTACGTCCACTTAGATAAAATTCTTGAAAGCTTTATCGTAATATGATCTTATATACCGGGAATTGTGACATCGGAATTACTTTGAAGATACTTCCTTCTTGTTAGCATTTTCTTCTTGGTATTGAAACAGTTAACAATAAGGAAAAAAATACAATTTTCTATCTCGGAAATCATGACAAGAATGTGACATATAGTTTTATGTGTCGTGTTGGTACCTTTTATAATAAAGAAGTTGCATAACTTGAAAGTATGAAAGAGTCTTCAGAAAATAAAAACGGTCGTTTTAATCCCAACTCTAAAATAAATGTTTGAGAACCAAAATCGAAACTTAATGAGTAGGTAAATAAAATTCACACTGTAACCCGTTTCGTGTTATGAATTTATCGAAAATTCGGAAAAAACTCAGTTTCAAATTGAGAACAATAGAATCAACCGTTGGTTCCACACGCAAGAGGATTACCATAATACAAAATAACACTGGCAGCTATTATATTTTTTACGCGTTCGCTTTTCAAATACTTAATTTAAAGACCGTTGGAGGCAAAAAAGAGGTTTTAATTAGACTTCATTCTCCCACAGTACAGTTTCGGAATTAAAAGTTCTCGCAAAAAACCGCGAAACAGTCACTAAATGGATCTATGAGTAAAAACTGGGCCATGTCGAGTGTAGAACTACAATCCATATTCATATCATATCGGACACCAGAGGGGCGATTCCAGTATTTTTAAGAACGGCCGCATTCTAATCTCAGTCTCAATCTGTCAAAATTTGTTTGGGGGTTTTGACATTAATTACGGGAATTGGCCTTCTGTTGTGTTATTATGAACACTTGATCATATTCTATGGCAAAACTTCATTCGGAATATATTTTTAGAAGTTAATTTGCATCGCGATAGCAAACTGCTAGTAGCTACTACTACTAACGGCATTTTTCTCATGATTTTATTTTATTGTTACTTTTTTATTCATACGTAATGGACCATGCATTCTATTTAAACAATCTACTGTGAGTCGTGTAAATTAATCATCATGGATCAAGCCTGAATTTTCCTACTATTTTTCCGGACGAGTTTTCCGCGCAGCTCGGTTTTCTGCCCTCAAAATCAAAAGGGCAACCACTAAAGGTCTTTGGGCACTTAAAATTTGGTCCTGGTCCTTAGGGACGCCTATATTGATAGCTACGTCATAGAGACATACATATTGGTCAGTTGCGTGGTCACTACCAAGTTTAACATTTTACTAATCACGTTGCGTAATAAAACCTATTTTCGTGAAACACTGTGTTTACAAATAACGGGCAATGTTGATTGAGAAATCAATTAGGGAAATAAAAACTGAACTGGTAGCAATTAATTAAGATGATTGCTATTGGACGGAATTTTGAATGAAAACCAGCTCTGCCATTTTGAATTTTAAAGATATTTGGTGCAATACCGGCAATATGGGAGGCTATGCAGGGTCCGGGTTCCACAGAAAGAGGAGGCCTGTGTCCCAGCAGTGGGAACATTATAGGCTGATTATGCTTTTCTTATGCTACATGGTCCAATTAAATTATATCGATATCTAAACAGAAAACCTGTTTTTTTATGTGAAGTTTACAAATAAAAAGGTTTTTTAAAACTGATATTTCAATAAGGTAACTACTCTAACTAGGGTTGTTGATCCCATTTTTTTTATCAACATATAATTTTTTTTTATCATGCTTAGATATCGATACCCATCGATCTGCGGAGTTTCGCTAGCTAATTTAAATTGACTCTGTAAAGGTTATCCAGAAGTAGACTGTGATACTTAGATTGAGTTGATTGGTTTGATATTGCTAACAGTGTGCTGGGATACGGTACTTGATTGATTGATAAAGGTCAACGAAAGTATACAAAGGTTAGGTACCACGAGTTATCGTGACATTAGAAGTAAATAATTACTAAATAAACGCCAATCGTTTTTTGATTAATTTAGGTCTTTTGTTTCTATTAAGTCCAATCTTGACAAGATGTTTATAGAAAAACGGTTTTATATGTTACATCATTTATCAAAACATTCTAAAAAATACATTGGCATAAAAAGGTTCTTAGTCAAAAAATTCTTTAGAAAAGCTTGAAAAAACACTCGTTTAATAGTGCCCGATGTAAAGTCAAATAAATATGTCAATAATGTTTACAACTTCATGACTGAAAGCCAAATCGTTTAGTCAAAGCTAAAATAAAAGCTAAGGTAGATTCTTTTTTCTATGCAAATAACGATTATCTTTTTTTTTTTGTTCTGTTAATGGCAGATTCACGGCCTTTGCCCTGCAGTGAGACACAACGGGCTCATAATTAAGAGTGTCTAACAGGGTCCCGATAATTGTCAAAGACATTTTGAATAATAAAAATAAATGAGATAGAATGAGGAAGAGTGTCATGATGAGGAATGCCATTAAAGGTAGTCGTTTTTGATTCTATAATCATTTTAAATTGGGAAATATGTAGCGGATGTGACATGCAGGTAGTACTCGACTCAAAAAGGGCACTTTGACTAGTATTTAATGTAAAAGAAATGTTGGTCTTTGCATCCGAAAACCTTAAACCATAGACAAAATCAAATCAGATGTGGTGGGTTGCTGAACGCACTAAGTTTGTAAGTAATTTACAAAATATACGTGTCCAGCTTTACTGTGGACATTGGATGTGGATACCAATCAAGTATGTCTGAAAAACTGACCACAAACTGGGATATAATCTTTTGTGATGCGCACAGCAAAGGAGTGGAACTCTCTGCCTGCGTCTGTGTTTACAAACGCATACAACCCCAATCTCTTCAAAGTGAGAGTGAACAGGCTTCTCCTGGGTAAGCTCGCTCCATCGTTGACTTTGTCTCTGTCATCTCTGACCTAGACTAGAGTCAAGAGCAAACCTATCTCAAATAAAAAAAATATATATAAATCACATTGGACTAAGTCTAATGATACATGTCGTTTTTAAATACGGCACCAGAAATCGATGACTGACGTCACACGATCGAACCACCGATATGAACTTGTACCATTAGTGTCTGACATGCACGACATTCCAATCCAACCAATATGGAAATACTATCTTTTAACCGTGGCTTTGCCCGCATGGAGAACGTACTACTGGGATAAAATCCTATGTCTCAACCCAGGTTCCGTTCAGCCGTTTAGGAGTGAAAGGTAACAGACAGACCGACAGACGGAGTTACTTTCGCATTTATAATATTAATAATAATAGATAGTAATAGGAGCGACAGAAATAGTAGCAAAAAGCATAATAACTCATAGATATTGAAACAAAAATACACTTCTAACTATACTAAGTACTGGCGTTTCGAAAAGTAGTAACTTTAGACAGCAGTGCTTTTTGCACGTTTTTAGTGATATTCATTTTTTTTAAATAATCATCTACAATATTTATCCTCAATCCGATTTTTTCACTGACTGGTGAAACTCTTGAGCTAGCCAGACGTATTTTTTCGTGGCTACTACTTTCAAGTTTTTCACATAAATTTATCCAAAACCCATAACACGATTTCCTGGTACCGACCCTTAAGTGTACAAGCAGCAATACACAGTTACAATATTAAGCAAAGTACTAGGAGATACGGGGATATGAACCTCTTTGTCCCTGAGGGTCTCAGGGCGGGAGTAAGGAGTTATATGAATGCTTCTTTTTATTAATGAAAATGTTTTTTTTTTAGTATACTTACTTTGCATGTTACAATATTTGTATGTCTTAAGACAAAACATAGTAAAACTATTTTATATTTATGACTAATTGTATACCTATGTTTCACAAATAAATTTTATGACTATGATTATGAAAAAGGAAAATTCACCGGGAGAAAACCCGAGTAGAAAAAAAATTTCAAAAACAATACTATATAAATTATTATATTAATTACATATATTAGTATGGATGTGTGTAAGGGACTATTTATTTTTCAAACAAGGCGAGGTAAAATACCGTGTTGGATTCTTTATCGGTCAGGTTTCACACTTTGTTGGTGGCCCGAACGTGATATTTTTGTGAATTTATTCATAAGGCTAAACTGTGGTCTTGTGCGAAATGGTGTTTGTTGAACTTCACGTTCATTGCCCTTTTGTAGTTTCGTAAGTAGCAGTTATATGAGGGTACAAGCAGTACCTTCAGCTAGGTAGGTACATACTACAGTTACTAAGGCGTGTTTAGATTAACGGACAACATTAACACCACAGAAATATAAATATATCTATGATTAACCCACATCACCAACGCGCACTGGGCCCGGGTAGTGGATTACGGCGCATTCCCTCTAGAAGAGAGGAGGCCTGTCTGTGTCCCAGCAGTGGCAACATTATAGCTAATTGTGGCTAATTATGTTACTAACACACATACCTATGACTTCTATAAAATTAATGTTATGGTATCTATACATCTATACAAATAAATAAAATTGGTCAAAATAACAACTTTTTACTAAATGCATATGAACGTATATACGGTACTTATAACAAAAAAGCTATTTTAAAAATTTTTGTCTGTCTGGCTGTTTGTTCCGGCTAATCTCCGAAACGGCTAGACCGATTTGGACGGGGCTTTCTCTGGCAGATAGCTAATGTTACGGGGAGTAACTTAGGCTATTTTATTTTAGGAAAAAAAATAAGTATTCCATTCAAAAAAAATTAAAATCCATGAAATTGTAAAAAAAGTCGGATTTGAAAAATTCTTTATGCATTTAGTAGCCCAATTCTCGAGGATAGTTATAGGCTATTTAACATCACGCTACGATCCTTAGGAGCTGAGCAAAAAGAAAAAACTCAGAAAGAACAATAAGCGAAAACGAAGAAATAGCGCGGGCGGGCGATGCAACGCGACGGGTCGGGGGACGAAGTCGCGGGGCTCAGCTAGTAAACAGTAAAATAATATGCTATCTGAAATAAAATATTGTGACGGATGCAAGTTTGTTTGTTAATATACATGGATGGCGCTCCGTGTAGTAGGTACCTAGGTGGATACCAAATTTGATGAAACATTAGTCAAATAAGAGCAGATTCAGGAATAGTATAGTTACTAACAGATGAGTAAGTTTAAAGGCTCCTGCAAACAGGCGCGATACAAAGGCACCGCGTGTCGCGCGACGAGCGGTGCCTTTGTGTCGCGCTGTCGCGCACGATTCTTCTTTTTTCCAAGAAATCGGAAATTACAGTCAAATATTTTCACAATGAAACATACTTGGCTTTCTTCCTAAACGTTTTTAAGTAATTCAGAATTAGTCAACACTTGCGAATTCGTATGACTCAGATATTAAGATGAAATGTGCTTGTCACCTTTTTTTTGTGTTCTTGTGTTACGCTAAATGACTTCCATTATTTTATCAAAATATGTTGGTGTTAACTACAGTATTCAATGTCGAGAACATTAATCTAATCTTTACAAATAAATAAATACAATTGAAATGTCTGTTTGTAATATCAAAATAACAGCTTTTTACTTAATGCATATGAAAGTATATACGGTACCTACTTATAACAAAAAATTAAAAGTAAAAACAAACATTTTAAAATAAGCTTTTATTTAAAAAGAGTAAACTAAAAAGAAAAAAAAAATTGTGACATTTGTCATGATGTATAGGTATATTCTAGGTTCAGAATAACCCCTCTCTTGGTAACGCATCATCATAATTTAGGCGTACGTAGATAGGTAAGTTCTAGATATATCTTATCAAAATGTAATATATATAGGTATATCCATTTTAAAAGCTTGAGGCACTAATATACGCCATCCGTTACATAGGTTTACTATACAATATAAGAATCTGTCTAACGAAGTCGCGGGGCACGGCTAGTTTTAAGTAAAGGCATAACTTTGATAAGTAGCGGTTCAGTTGAGACCGGAAAAAATATATTGCCTTCGTTTTAATATCGTTCAAGTACTTACTAACAATTAAAGTAGGTATCGACTTTGTTATTAATTACGTAGGAAACGCCAGCGCCATCTAGTTTTAAAATAATTCACCAAAATTTTATTTATTTTATTAATTTCATCAACAATTGATTACACTAATATAATACAAACACATAATACATTTTTAAAAGTAAAACAACAGTGCATCAAAAACTTATAGGTAAACACAACATGCATAAAACTATGAATCTGAGAAATAAGCTGACTTACCTACTTAGTAATAAGCGCTAATATTGATTAATTGGTAAAAAGTTATATTTAAATGAAATTAAAATTTATGAAATTGGCTTGTAAAAGTGCCTTAAAAGGCCTACGTACAGATATTAACATAATTTAATCAGTTAATTTAATTTTATTCGATGTAAAATCATTAAATCGTTTGCACAAGAATTGAAATTGGTCCTTTGAAACCCGTAACTCAAGACTCGAAAGACCAAACATAAAAACTTAAACCATGAATGAATACTACACACAAGAGGGAAAAACTTCACTTGTGTGGATTGCATTCTGTTTTTGAGAACTTTCATTAAAAACACCTGGGCTCTGCCGCCGGTGGAAATTACCCTTAATTTCTTTAATGGCTGTTCCGCGTGCACTTAAACTAGTGCCTATAATTTTCATCTCATTAAATTTTTCCTCGTGAAGTCGATTTCTTATTTCCATTTACTTTGTATCAATACTCTTATAACAACAATGTTTTATATATGTATGTAAATGTTACACCCAGACTACCTGCAGTACTGTCTCTCCTTTCTCCCTTAATCCATCCAAAGGTTGTCTTTAAAAAATCACTTGTTTATGACCGTCCATTGTATCACCCCCTGTAAAATTTCTACATTTATATCTGTAATATTTATAATGTACATAATAAAGAGTATTCTATCTTCTATTTTAAATACTTTGCTTACAAATATTTCAGTTATCAACATTTGACGCGGAATTATCCGTTGAACTAGATTCAAACATCTGTAGTTACTGAAATTACTAAGAACCTTCAACAACGAGGTTTCGAATAACTTAAATTTATAGTTCCTTTATGGTTTATTTATTTATTTGAAAACTGAAATTGAAGTATCGGCCCTTTGTGATTATAAATTGAATTTAGAAGAAGAACAACAACAATTTATGAGGAATTCAGCTTTACTTACCTACTTTAGAATAAGAATGAGATTTCTATGGAAATTAGATCAACCCCGATCTCTTCAAAGTGAGAGTGAACAGGCTTCTTCTGGGTAAGCTCGCTCCATCGTCGACTTTGTCTCTGTCATCTCTGACCTAGACTAGAGTCAAGAGCAAACCTGTCTCAAATAAAAATAAAAAATGCAAATGTTGCTTTAGTTGATTGTGGCTAATCGACGGACAAAGTTAGTAAGTTACCGACTTACTGTTCGCTAAATTACCTATAAGAACTTACTTATCTAATTTAAAAATTAAACGGTTTACCTTTAATTTATTCGAAAAAATATATTTCAAAGTGGCCTTTTGGTTACATTTCTCATTAGTAATCTCCAAGGCAACAGAAAGTTCAAAACGTACCAAAAGATTTAATTGGAAATTGATCCCCGAAATTAGGAACACTGTTTTAACAAACTTTGCGACGTGAAATTTAACCGAACGAAACAATGTAAAACAAGCTTGAACAAACGTAGAAAAACCACAAAATTCGAAATAAATAAACGTTTAATCAACCCACCTCTTTGTGCGGCGGCGAACCTAACAATCCGTCAGTGATTACACAGAACTACAAAGACAATTCACTATCTTTTTGGATGAGCGATATGTTCGCGGCACTCGCGGGCAGTCGCGGACAGGTAACGTTCACAACTGACTGTGCACTGTCCACAGTGCAATGTGCAGCCAGAGGTCCTGCACTCCGACTCCGTTACGACATCAGACTGTGGAGCCGACCAGACACATAAATTCAACAACCTTCGCGGTACCGTCGCCCGTGGAAATTATGTAAATGTCTGTCTCACTGCGCTAATGTAGGAAAATATCACTTTTGTTTTTCGTTTTTACTTAAATTGTTTTGTTATGCACATTTTTTTGTAAGTTTTGCAGTTACAGTTGTTTAAATTAATTTTGTGAAGTTACGAGTTTGTAGATGTACGAATTAATGAGGATGCCGCAGATGCGTCTTCGTTCTAAAACCGGAAAATATTGATATGAAAATAATTTGCTTACAAAATTTGAATTACTATGGAGAGACTAGCTGGGTTGTTAGTTTCATTGAGCATGCTGTGGTCTCCTGATGGAGTACGCCTACAAAAATAAAGGGCAACATCAGGCACTAACGGTGTTGCCCTTTATTTATGTGTCACGTATTGTGTATCTACCAATAGCTTTTGTCAGAGATCCAGAAAAAAATAGACTATTGAGCTTTTGAAATATTCTTTAGTCGATAAATTATTTCATTGAGTAATAATTTCGTCTACAGTAAAAAACAATTTTAAAATGATCGAGAATTTTAAAAATATGCTGTAGGTACCTGTCTGTGTTGCTCGTTTCGTATGAACTATTGTCAAAATGTAGTTATTGACGACGTTAGCAAAAAGGGCTTTTAATTAAAATGAAAGCTTTATAACTAAGTTTGCGAACCATTTTATCTTACTTGTTGTTCTTTCACGAAAAAAGCTTTTACTCATCCTTTATCATGACTAAAAGTCAAACTAATTAAATATTAATGAACTATTTTCTTTTAGTGTGTAGGCACACTAAAGAAAATATAAATTAGTTTAGGTTATTTTTTAAAGTTTTAATTAGTGTGTAACTAACTAAAACTTGAAAAAAATGCTCTGAAAAATGAAGAAACAATACTAAACGACTTTTTAAGTTCATAAACATAGAACAGACAATGAAGAAAAAACCACACCTCAAAAAGCAACTGCCGCACTCACAACTACGCTCACTTCCTTCCTACTCCATGTTCAGTGCACAGTGCAGACGGGTTGCACTGTATTCGATCGGTGCAAGACAAAGCGATGTCAACGTCCCGACGAACGAGCGGCGAGCGATGACCGCGCGACGGAAACGATCCAGGTAGCATACCACACGCGGGTAAAAAGTTTCAGAATGTACCAAAAGGACCAAATGTAAGGCGAGTATAGTGCTTAGCTTCCAAAATAGTTAGGGATAGAAGCGACGGATTTCTTCTCGATGAAAAAAATGCAGGTTGCCATCAGTAAAAGGTTTCAGAATGTATCAAAACTACCAAAAGTCAGGCGAGTAGTGCTTCTACTCCAGAGATGGACGTAGTTGGGAATAGAAACAACGGATGTCTTTGTGAGAACGATACAAAAAGCAAGGCATACTCCAGTGGCGCAGCTACAATTATTATGGGAGGGAAGCCGAAGAAAAATTGTTTCATTTCTCATAAACTCAAACAAAAAACTGTGGGTTTTTAATTTTTATGATGTATTAAACGTATTAATGTGATTACATAGTTACACACACAGGGTGTACCATATTATCTGGCAAGAGTAGACACTAAGAAGAGTGGTTGTTCCGAAGGGAAGCCGATAGGAATCAGGTTGTATGAACGCTACGCCCCCGGCACACTCAGGCTAAAACCTACAAAATGGACAGAGGTGAATATGCGCTTTTATAATATCTAACGTGACGATATTATCGTGGACGTCCATAAAATGTATAGAAATACGTGCACGTTATAACGTTGTCGTCGACGGAAATTTAAACGCGTCTTCTTAAATTTCCACACATTTTACTTCCCTGTTTTATCGTGATGCCCTGACGTGGACGTCCACGATAATATCGTCGCGTTAGAAATTATAAAAGCGCACATTGGATGGAGTATTGCAGCCATAAGGGAATCAAATTTTAGAAACAGAACAGTAGACAGTGATGATCGGCGCATGCAAAAGTTTAAAGACCGACTGTACTTATTGTATACAAGGTGTAACATAAATAACGCACGACCTCTTAAGAGGTCATTGTACTCATCACTATGAACAACTTTTACTATGGGACCAAACGTGAAATCGTGAAAAAAATATCAGATGTTCCCTACATTTTGGAGAGTCATGCGAACATAAATGTAGGTAACAGCAGATTTTTTTTTCGCGATTTCAGATTTGGTCCCATAGTAAAAGTTGTTCATAGTGATGAGTACAATGACCCTTTAAGAGGTTGTGCGTTATTTATGTTACACATTGTATATGTAAAAGGTACACCACAGACTATCTGCAGTACTCTCTCCTTTCTTCCTTAATACATCCAAAGGTTGTCTTTAAAAGATCGCTCTTAGCGATAAGGCCACCCATTGTGTCATCCCTTGTAAAATTTCTACTTTTATATCTGTAATATTGATGGTGTGCGTAATAAAGAGTATTCTATCTATCTGTCTATAAGGACCAATATTGCAAGCCACTTAATCTTATACTCGATTGAAGTTATCGTAGAAATCTAAATGGCAGGGTGTCAGTACTTTCAGTACCTAGTACTTATCCATCCAATCAATACAATAATATGGTCGCATGGGAGTCTGGAGCTTCAATAAGGTAACTATCGATGATGAGGTTGAAACCTTTTATCGTAATTCGTAACTATCGGGCTGTTCCCAACGGATGACCGTCTGACGAAGCGGTTATAGTGGTAACATACCACAGTGTAACCAGAGAGAATATGTGAAAATGGACCATAAGCTTTAAGGTATCTCAGGTATCCATAATGTGAATCGGCAATAGGTAGAAACGACAGAAGACGTGTCTATGCATTATTTAAAATTGCAAACATTTCATCTTCCATTGGAATTCGAAACTATGACAACAGGACAATGACCTCACGTGGAAATTTTAGATAGCGCAAACTCACTAAAAAGTTTGAATTCGTTTTCTGAACTATGCGAAATTCAAACATGATCTGAATTTGAATTTCGAAGCGCAAAAATAAATTGCGTGTCCCACGGCCAGACTCACCCATGCTAACAGCGAAGATGTGCAGCCAGTGATGGTTTTATTTCTCTGCTCTTTTTATTGGTCTATTTTCACCGACTTGTAGAAGAGACATAACAGGTAAATAAAAAAAAAACATGTCTAACCGTCAGTTTCGATTAAGAACTCACAAGCACAACCGTTAGAAAAGTTTGGCGAGCCTGCGTGGAATGTTAACACGATTAGAATTATAATATGTTAGGAAAAACTTCGAAAAGTAATTAGATTAAATTTCCGTTTTTTTTTTAGCATTTTCACGTCTTTGGTTTTATTGGTAAATTAAGTACGATGTTTGGGTGTAACTACAAAAGTATTTTGGAAAGTATTGTTGCGTGCGGCCTACAACACAGTTCTATAATTAAGGTAGGATTTTAAATTTTATATTTTTAATAATCCTAGAATAATACTTGATATTGTAGGATATAAATTTTTTTTTTGGTTAAGTACCAATTTACGTAAGAAGAACACGTCCAAATATTCACCCTTTTCTTTGGTCCATGTTTATACAAGCCACAACCCAAGGACGGAATATTTTCACGATCTATTGACAGCTGTCAGTTACCATCTTTTATGAGCCAATTTTGTGAGCGCAGATATATGTATGTATTTGCAGGTGGGAGGACCAAACACCGAATTTATTAGATTTTCTCCCTTTGAAATAAACTTACATCTACAATACGAACGAGAATGGAGCTGACAGGAAAAATATTGAAATTGACACAAGTCGCGTACATCACGTAGAAAAGTCCTTTCGATGCGATTAAATTAGTGTCGCTTAAAGTGAGATTTTTCAGAGAAAAAGGTTTACGATTCAAGTTAGTGACATTTTTTACAGCCTGTTTTATTTTCACTTTTTCTTGCATCATTTCTTTAATTCATACCTTTTCCTTCCAAGACAGGATCAGGACATACCTGCAACAGAAAAAAAAAATGATTATTCTTCAACATTTAAGTACTTGGATCCAAAACAAATAAACACCAAAATATAACCTGTAACGCCAGGACAAAGCGACAAGCACAAAAAGTTATTAACAAATCAATCACCTATTTATTTACATTCCTTTGGCACTATCAACAGGTCAACAACCCAAAGCATACACAGTACATAATCCACGCCATCCCCCGAATTTCCCCGAAGTCTCCCGAAGTCTCCAAAGACTCGAGAGCCGGGAGTGGATGGCCCAAGTGTTAGTATTCGATATCCTATCCATCCTATCCATCCCGAGTGATCCCTGGGGGGTGGACAAATGGAATACTGCTACTTGCTAGTGTGATGGAAGGAGAACTGTTTACTTTCGATCTGCGGAGTTTTACTTTGGAATTTTGCTGAAAATGTAGCTTTAGAGTGGAAAAGTATTCGGTGTTTCTGTTATGGGATTTGTGGTTAAGTCCACTAGAAGAAAAAACAAAAGATTCTATTTGGCAATAATGCTTAGGTAGTATGCTTTTTATGCACTTACTACTTAAACTTATTACAATCTAAAATTACAGTTTTTCGATCTAGTCAAAATTATAACCAGATTTTCCTTAGACATCCATTTATTTAAAGTAATACCATTTTCATTCATAGTAAATGAGCTAAAGTAACTAGGCCCACTGCTGTACAAACAAACATAGGCCTACTTAATTATATATACTTAAAAAAAAATATTACGACATTATAACTGCATCGATGTTAGCAGAATACCGTTAAATACAGTATTTTTATATCACGAAGCGACGCGCGCTTTACTTGTGGTAACCAAGTGTACAAACACGCTGTGAATGTATGCGTGAAGACGAGTAGCGTCAACACCTAACACACACACGCACTCTATTGTCTCGGACGATACCGAGAGCTCCTGCGCTAACATACGCATTCACAGCGTGTTTGTACACTTTGGTAACCACAAATAAAGCGCGCGTCGCTTTCTGAGATTAAAATACTATACTGCGGACTATCCTTGGTCTTGTTACGTCAACCACAAAATAAAAGCCGTTACCATGACAACGAACCAAACAATCTTTTAACCCAAATCCGCTACCAACAGTTGCCATGGAAACCAGAAGTAGAACGTCTAATATCTAGACCTGAGTGTCCCAGGCCGCTCACCTAACCTTGTACATTCAACGCTTAAATATCGATGTCTGTACGTATAGTATACATATCTATGAAACTTCGCCCTGACACCGATATAGAATAATGAAACATAACCAAGACCGATTTGCAGTGACAGGGCTGGTACACGGTGATATACTCTGCTTTTATTTATTTACGAATTTACGACTAGTGACCCCCCCGCCCCTGCTTCGCACGGTTTTACTTGACAAAAATCGAGAATTATTTATTATAAGTTAGTTAAATATTAATATAATATACATATAAAAAAAAACCCAAATAAATCCTCTAAAAGTGATGGTGAAAACGCAACAAGATCCGTTGCGTAGTTTAGAAGAACAATACGGTCACACAAACAGACACGAAAAGCGACTTATTTATAATATTATTATTAGACCGCTGTTACTTGAAGTACGAGTTGATGAAAAACTGTTTTCTAATGTTTTAAGTATCGTGTTAAGATATCGATACCCATCACGTCTGTGAAGCTTACACAAAAAGAAACAGATTTTTTAAACTGATATTTCAAGTGACTACAGTAACTGCGGTCGATAAACGATTTTTTTTTTTTTTTTTTGTTTTATCATGTTTAGATATCGATACTCATCACGTCTGCGGAGTTTAGATAACCAATTTAAAATAACCCTGTGTATATAATATATCATAGATAAGTATAACTTTTTACATGGTTAACGAAACGGATACTGAAGCCCTAGATTGCGGTCTTAAAACTACCTAAAAACTTTTTCAGCTAGCTGTTGCCCGCTTCACCCGTGTGGACGTCAATACTTTCCTATTTGAATCGGATTTTGTTCACAATTTCCTTAAACCCCAATTCTTTTTCTAAAATAAAAGTAGCCCAAGTTACTCCTTGTACGAGCCCAGACAGACGCTTTACTTTGTGTAAATTATTTCATCACCACTGCTCTCAAAACGGTGAAGGAAAAATCGTGAGGAAACTGTTCTAGAACCGAAAATTCTCGGAATCAAGCGAGAACATTTTATAACAATTGCATTTAACTTCAATATTTTAACAGAATCTGTGATCCGTGATAAATTTTCGTAACGTCAGGAGTATATTTAATCAATTATTCGCGATATAATCCGATCCATATAATCGGTTTTATTTTGCTGAACACAGAGCGGATTTCCACGAACGATGGGGAAAAATGTTTAAATGCTCAACATTATGCATTATACAACAATAACATATTTTAGTAACAAAGGAGTATGAAAGCACATTTTGTAAAATACCCTAGCTTTACAGATTCACGGTTTATAAAATGTATTCGAGTCTAATTAGATTTTTTTTCATTGTGTTCTTATAAAAAAAAAATGGTTAAACATTTCTATTGAGCGAGTGAGGAGGGGTTCAAACAATTTTAAATATTCTGGGGCCTAAGTATATTAATTTCGAAACGTTGCAATGGTCTCGCCATTGTGTCTTGAGTTTTGACAGATGCTGTATCTATAGCAAATCTGTCAAAAAAAAAAACTTACAACGAGAGAGACCAATGCATCGGACCCCTTTTTTTTGGGTGGGTAATCATCAAATGACTTCTCCCGCTCTGGGCGGAGCGGGAGGGCGTGTCAGACTTTTACTGACTAAAACCCACCCGTGTTTCTTCAGTTGCCTGTGCCGGGGCCACGGTAACACTTTCGAACATCCCGCGACCCTGGCTGGGTGCATCGGACCTACTTGTGCTTCGCTTCGAAAAAGACCATCAATCCTAAATAGGTATAGTGCTGTTCTAAAGACGTCTACAATAATACATAAAACTCTTGCTACAAAAAAAGAAAGAATAATGTTGATCTGGAAACAGTTCGTGAAACACAAAATACAAATAACAAAATAAAAAAAATAAAATAATGTTTTAACAACAATAGTGTGCCTCACGGCTGCGCCAAAAAGGTTCATTCCAGCATTAATGCCAGACAGTTGCTGTCTGACGCTGGTTTTCTAATTAACCTTTATTTAGGGACAAGTGACGGAGAGTACAAACAGTTTTAACATACCTAATACATAATTTTTATACTTATAAATAAATAAATAAACTAGTAATAAAGGTACAGAAATAAAAAAATGAGAAATGCTACAGCTTACTTAGTAGCCCTAAGTCCCACATTCGTACAAAGTCTAAAATTACACTTGATTATATAAAAACGTGCATTGTGCCCATTTTAACTCCAAGCGTGACTTAACTAACAAAAACATTGTTTTACACGAAGACTAATAAAGTTGACGATAAGTTTTTAACTCGTCAGAACTAACACTTCTGTCCGTTTCTATCCCTAAAAGGGAGTAGAAATATCGTAGTGACTCGTTATGGAGATTAGAGATAGAGACTAAGACATGCCAATCACGAGACTGGAATATCTGCATCATCAGCGCTGATAAAAGTAATACTAACATCAGTAGGAGGTCCAAGCTTTTTTTCAAATGATGAGGGACTTTTGGGTTCTGTAGTTGTTATGCGTTCTCTTTACACAGTTGTTATTTATACATATAAAATTACTTGTCCCGACTGATTCATCTACACAGAGCCTAAGCCGCTGGGGCTACAAACTTGAAATTTAGGCAGTTGAAAGAAAGAAAGAAAAGATTAATATTTTATTTGGGACACGCACAGGAAATATAACAATAAAAAAGGACATTAAACCTAACAAAATCATGAAAACAATTAAAAATAAGTCTGAGTTGATGCCTTTTATGTTGTAAGCATCCACTAAGGAAGGATTTTTGCATATTCGACCTACAAGGGGATGAAAAGGCAGCATTTTATTTGTATGAAAAATCTTATTTCTTGAGTTAAAAGTCAAATAAGAAGTTTATCGTTTTTTTTTGTTTTTCTAAACTACCCCCTGAAGGGGGATTGGCGGATGTCAAAGTTTGTATGGAAGAATTTTAACGCGCAGTCCGATTAACTCTGAGTTTCGAGTATACTTAAGACCGAAAATAAAGAATAACATGTATCAGGGTTTTTTGAAAATCTTGAAAATTTTGTCATCTCTGACCTAGACTAGAGTCAAGGGCAAACCTATCTCAAATAAAAAAATAAAAAAATCTACCCCTAACGGGTTACTAAAGTACGAGATCCACACGGACGAAGTCGCGCGGGAAGTGCTAGTCTAACCACATAATGCCAAGCATCATCTTTTAGAAACTTCTCCCTTTTCCTTGATTAAAAATAGATTTTTAACGGGCTAATATTGTGCTATGCTAACTTCGGTTCGTCTTTGCCATGCAAACTAAACAATAGGGACAAAGGACCAAAAAATTTACGCGCATATCGAAATATAGCCAAACCCGTCTGGAATATTAATCAATCATCCATGTAGGTATTCATGAATGTCATGTCAATTTACACCACGCCGACATCCGGCCGTTTGACACGCTGCTAAATCATTGACAGTTCCGGCAGCTGGTGTATCTGTCTGACTGTCTGACTGTCACGGTGTCACGTAGGCATTATTTGTCACGTCGTGATAGCTAGTTGTTAATTCTTTATTGTCTTCCTAGGTCAAGCAGATGTTGGTCGTGCGCTAGTAAAGTGGGTTAAATTGTGGAGGACATTGTTAATTGCAATTGAGACCATGGCCTGTTGTCCGGTCGAAGCGGACCGAAGGGTCAAAACTGAACCTATGGACTAACGTACTAGCTTATGTAGTGCTACTACTAGTGCTATATCTAAATATAGTTAGAATTACAACTAAATAAACTATCTATATTAAAACAATAGCTGGGTTTTGAACTGAGGGGCAATTCCCGTAATTTTAAAAATGTTCACAGCTGATCTCAAGTCTCAATCTGTCAAAAACACCTCTAATTTGAAATGTAGGCATTTTTGACAAGTTTTTGACATTGATTGTCGCTGAGATGAGATTACGACTAGATTTTGAACTTTTTTAATTACGGGAATTGGCCTTTACTGAAGGAACACGGTGGGTTTTAGTCAGTGAAAGTCTGACACGCCCCTTTGCTCCGTCCAGAGCGGGAGAAGAAGGTATCTACAATGTATCGACAGACATAAAATATTTTACACAATTTAAAACAAAAGCATTGGAATTTGATCTTAATAAAAAACGACTGAATTGACAAAAGAGTACCAGTCTTTTAATTTGAAAAAGGTACGACAGAAGACGTAAATTAAACAGCGAAATTCCTAAAAGACAAAAAGTTGATCAATATGACAAATTATATCAAACATAAAAATGAAGTGTCTGAAAATAAAGAGTATCATAATATTTAACTAGCTACATTCTGTGCCGAGGAAATATGTCATTGTGCTCATAACTTGAAAACTACAGATTGCGTTACTGGAGTCGGTCATAACAAGATTTAGCGAGAAATGGAGCAATTCGCGAAAGAAGACGTAATAGACTACTGTTGTTAGACGTAAGCATTCTTAAAGATTTTTATTATTTTTATAACGAGATCTAAAGAATTTATAAAAATATCAAACAGCTTAATGCTTGATAGAAAACGTACGGTCAAGTGTAGAGCACATGTCAGAATGATTTTTTTGTGTATCATCCGCCTAGCCTTTTCCCAACTATTTTGGGGTCGGCTTCCAGTCTAACTGGATGCAGCTGAATACCAGTATTTTACATGGAGCGACTGCCTATCTGACCTCCACAACCCAGTTACTGGGTAATACGATACCCCTTGGTAAGACTGGTTGTCAGACTTTCGAGCTTCTGACGACCCGTAACGACTGTCAAAGATACACGAATGACAGCCGGGACCAACGGCTTAACTTGCTTTCCAAGGCACGGAGGGGTCTTGATATGTAAAGATGGTCACCCATCCACGGAGCAACCGCGGCAAGCGTAGCTTAACCTGACCGATCGACCCGTGCGGCTGTTATTTCTTAGCCACAAGCCCCTCTCGAAGTTGGAAGTTTGTATGCTGCCAAAATTCAGATTTGATGAAAGACGCGAATTATCAAGATTGTACTGAAATAAAGAAAGCAACCGATTAGATATTACGTTTCTTTACTACCAAAGAGTAACGAATACGTGTAAACATATTAATCTCTGGTGCAGAAGGACTGGCTGTCGACACCACAAACTGGCGATGCCGTTCCATATAGCAGTGAGCCAAAATGCATTCCTGAGAGGCTGAGAGCAAATCTCGTAATTTCATGTTAACGATGGCATCTTCATATCTATAAGATTTGGTTTCAATTTCTGATTGGGAGTAAAAACGACTTTCATAATTGAAAGGAGTTAAGTGCACGAAGCTTATTTTTTGAAGACGATGTCGATGAATATCAGCAACCTTTTTTCTTCCAAAAATCCACTAAAGCATCCGCGAAAAAAAACTAACATTTTTAGATCAAAAACTGTTTCCTAATCAAGTAAAATTACCAGGGTCCAAGTGGTAAGCCTCTAGGGCAGCCTTTCCCAAAGTGGGCGATAACGCCCCCTTGTGGGCGCTGCAGGCCTAAAGGGTAAGGGACCCAGAAAAAAATGGGGGCGTTGTGTAGAGGCTTCGGGGGCGATTAGTCATTTCATCTAGGTAGTGGTTTTTAAGTAGGTGAAACAATGGGGGCACTAAAAAATAATTTATTCTCAAAGTGGGCAGTAGACAAAATAAGTTTGGGAACCCCTGCTCTAGGGAATAGTACGGGTAAAAACCTTAAAATACTCTTTGATACCATGGATATAATAGAAGCGGTATGTAATACCTTTTTTTTATGGGAAATCATCAAATGCTTTCTCCCGCTCTAGGCGGAGCGGGAGGGCGTGTCAGACTTTTACTGACTAAAACCTACCCGTGTTCCTTCTGTTGCCTGTGCCGGGGCCATGGTAACTCTTTCGAACATCCCGCGAATCCGGTTGGCATCGGCCCTAGCGGACCCCTTCAATGGTCTGACATCTCTTTGAGGCGCGCATGTAATACTTGGAAGACAATGAGCTCCCAGTGACCATCAATTATGGCTTCCGTCGTGGTCAAAGCAAGAGTGAACAGGCATCTTCTGGGCACGCTTGTTCCATCATAGACCTCATCCATCGCTTTTCGTCAAGCGTGATCGAGGTCAAGAGCAGGCTCACTCACCAATAAAAAAAGTAAACAACTAATTTGCTTGTTCAGTTTAATTTTCCTTCCTTTCTAGATGAGCTCAAAACTAGAACATGTTTAATCAGAGGGTTGTTAAAGTTAACCTTAAAGCCAGAGGTTAACTTCGAGGCAAACCTTGTAGCAAGGTAAGGGTATAATTTCTCTACTGCAAATCTATTTCGGTATTGTAGGCAAATGGCAAGAGTTGTAAATGGGCAAAATTATGTTTGCAGCTGAAACTATGCCAATTGCCACCATTAAAATAGTTGAATGAAATTGCAATACCTACGTCTATTTTCAGTTAGCACATGAAACTATTCAACTCTATCTAGTGCTAGCTGTTCCCCGCGGCTTCGCTCGCGTGGATATCAATACTTCCCTAAGATATCGATACCCCATCACGTCTGTGGAGTTTCGCTAGCTAATTTAATTTGACCATGTATTGAATGCCTAGTGTTCTTCTTCTGTATAATTCATGCTGAATTTTAGCTGTTCGTTTTACGGAACGTTCAATAAAAACTGTTAAATTATTCAAAGCCTGCATAACGTTCCTTTTGAGTTTCGTTTATTATCCTTTGATTATGTACGACAGTATAATGGCTTAACAGAATAATCATAATATATTTTGCAGGAATGGTATAGAGAGAACTTAAGGGTGTACCTTTATCAATATGTAATCCATGTTGCTTTATAGTCATAACGAGTAAAAAAAAAAATGGTTCTACCTTGTCTATATACATATGACCCAAACGAATGGGGGCCCTATAATTATAGAATATGAATGCAATTATGCACATTAGCACAAAAGACATATTTTCGTCTTTTAAATACCTACATATACAAGGTGTAACATAATTAACGCACAACCTCTTAAGGGGTCATTGTACTCATCATTAAGAACAACTTTTACTATGAGACCAAACCTGAAATCGCGAAAAAAATCTGCTGCTCCCTACATTTATGTTCGCATAACTCGTCAAAATGTAGGCAACAGCTGATTTTTTGTCGCGATTTCAGGTTTGGCCCCATAATAAAAGTTGTTCATAATGATGAATACAATGACCCCTTAAGACGTTGTGCGTTATTTATGTTACATCTTGTATATCTGCCTAGCCTTTTCCCAACTATGTTGGGGATTCCAGTCTGGCCAGATGCAGCTGAATACCAGTATTTTACATGGAGCGACTGCCTATCTGACCTCCACAACCCAGTAACTGGGTAACACGATACCCCTTGACAAGACTGGTGGTCAGACTTCCTGGCTTCTGACTACCCGTAACGCCTGTCAAAGATCTCGTCTCCTCATAAAGCTTTATGTCAGAATAAATGTGTTGTCACGTAGTACATAATATGAGCATTTGCTGTCCATCTTAAATTCAAAAATTTCATCAATTAATCATCATGTTCTAAAGTGATATAACTCGTAAAAATTAAAACCATATTTGTGAAATAAAATAAAATATCTATAAAAGCGAGACGAAAATGATTTTACAAACTCAATCACAATGAAGTCCATAACGGATCAGAATCGGTCGGGATTCGCAGAAACACTCGTTAGTAAAAAACAAAGAGCTTTCAGACGTATTGTCTCTAATCAAGTGATTCACTCAATCATAATATAAATAGTGAGGGGACACTACACAGAAATGTGAAGAAGGACCAAACGACGCCGGTACCAATTGCGCAGTATGTCATTGACAGTGACAGCGTCGGTGAAGGTTTTAGCGCCACACACACGCACAGCTCAATTAAATAATATGAGTTATTTTGTATCTACTTATTATGGTTATGACATAACAGCGTCCAACTAGAGAATCTTGGTGCAACAATCTCGACAATAATAAGAAATCCATGCATAGACTGCTCAAGTGTTCAAAGCAGAATGGGAAAGAAAGTTGATTTTTAACCATTTTACATTCGTAAGTATGTTTATTGGCTTAAATTTCATTCAGTGATTTACACAAAATGGTCCTTCTGCAACGTTTATTTTTGGTGGAGAAGGCGAGGACCTCCTGCCCTTGAGAACTGTCTCGGGTTGCAGACCAAAGGAGCGGCGCGGGCGGCGGCGTGTGAATGGGTCAGCATTTGATTAACTAAACTGTGTGTTTTCCTGGAAACGACTGATATGCATACCGATTAGGTTCTTAAAATAACGGAAACTCTTTTATGGTTTGGATAAATTCTCCCGAAATCCGTTTTGAGAATAATTTCCCTGTTTGGGACTTAAGGTAAGCTCTTTAATTTAAATGAATTAACTTTAATGCTTTGAATGGTTACCTACCGTATGTAAATTATGTATTATTGTAGTTTATGTGTGTACATAAACTGTTAAATAAATAAATTAATTAATTGCTTACTCGTGACAAGTTTGAGTCGACATTGGGTGTATGGGTGCTTACATAAAGAAACAGGTTTCCGGTACAGACAAACCCGTGCGGGTCGGTACCGATCGGTGATTTGGTGCAGGGCTAATGTAGCCGACACCGACAAGTTTAAACCTGTTTCTTTATAACTGAGCACATAAGATAACAGGGGAATATTAGACCTGCACCGATCGGTACCGACCCGCACAGACTCGCCTGCACCGGAAACCTGTTTATGTAAGCACCCTATGTGATACGAACGCGCGGGTCTATAAAAGAAAAGATGAAGAAAAATCACAGTTTCGTTTTCCACACTAACCTCCGAATTCCCAAACGACACATTGCCTTTCTTTAAAATATTTCTGTAGCTACTGCACACCTCAAAGTGGCTGTGAAAAAGCGTGGGATATACAATTGAATTGCTTTTGAGAAATCTGCCACGAGTCCTTCCAGGTTTTTATATTGTGCATCTATAGGTACAAATAACATGAATAAAATTGAAGTGTCTGTTTGTAATGTCAAAATAACAGCTTTTTACTAAATGCGTATGAAAGTTTTATACGGTACTTATAACAAAAAAAAAAACTATTTTTAAGATTTTTGTCTGTCTGTTCCGGCTAATCTCCAAAACGGCTGGACCCATTTTGACGGAAATTTCACTTGCAGATAGCTGACGTTATAGGGACTAACTTAGGCTACTTTTATTTTAGAAAAGAATTAGGGTTCCGCGCAAAAAAAACTCTATTGGCGGGTTTAGGAGCAGACATGACCCATATTAAAAGACACGGAGGCTGGAAATCTGATGCAGTAGCCGAGGGCTGCATTGAAAATTCTATACAGAATAAGGATAAAATATGCTGCCGCATTGGTGACAACCTCAAACTAAAAACACCGTGGATAACTGATCCTTGGACACCTTTGTCACCGCAACCATCCACATCAAAACACTATTCACCTAGCCCGCTGCCTCAAGCACCACTTTCACCAACTTTCACTAACCTTCACGATCCAAAATGATCCTCAGCAGACCCAAGTTTCTGAAACTTTACTCAACAGTATTGCTATTAAGTAAAGTCTCAAATAATCTCTACCTCAGCTTCAATAAATGTACCGAATAAAAACATAACTTTTTCTTTCCACACCTGGTCGAATGTATCAAACATTACCTATATATATTTTTCATTGTTTTAAATAGGTCTACAAATTACTGTTACTATTCTTGTCCTTTTTCCTTTTTTTATTATTTTTCTCCTTGTTCTTTTTTTTCTTTTGTTCTTTTCTTCTTCTTTAGTACTTTTTTTTTATTTTTCTTCTTTTGGTTTTTTTTTCTTCGTTTTATTCTTGTTTCTTTTTTTTTGTTCTTTCTTCTTGTTCGTTTCTCATTCGTTTCTTATTCGTTTGTTTCTTTCTTTTTGTTCTTCTTCTTTCGCGATTTCAGGTTTGCTCCCATAATAAAAGTTGTCCATAATGATGAGTGCAATGACCCCTTAAGAGATTAAGACTGATTAAAATTATGCCTTGTAATAAATCTGATTCCACAATTATTTATTTGTCACGTAGACCTATCAAGACACTGTGATAGAGGTTTTATAACACATTCAACCTGCAGGCACTTGCAGCAGGTAGGTTAAGGCTCCCCCGCAGACAGGCGCGACGTGACTCTGGTGGAGCAATTTCTATGAAAACTTCATGGAAATTATTCCACCGTAGACGCCTCCCGCCGTCGTCGCCTCACGCCGTCGCGTCGAGCCTGTCTGCGAGAGCCTTTATCAATTTATCAGAAATTCTTGTAATTCATAATTGCTGCTTCCAAAATTGTGATAGAATCTTCGTTTACAAAAGATGCTAGGACGCATGTTACGTTTAAACATAATAATATAGTGAATTCCCTGAGTGCGTAATTTCGGCTGGATGATTTCAAAATTGTTCGAGTGTAAGGACTGGAATGTTAATCTTGAACAAATCTCATTTGTGTGCTAAGTTATTCCCTTTAATATAATTTATGTTCACAAAGACGTCAGTGTCTTTAAAAAAAAATAACTTTAGAATATTCAGGCACAGAAAGAACAGCTGTTATCGTTGAAATTAGCTGAATCTGAGCATAGGAGGCTGGAAAAGCAAGTACTATCCGTTACGACAGCATAATTGCTGCCTGAAAGACAGAAGCCTGAAATTAAAAAGTTTCCTACTCATAGCTACATTACTACATTTTTATAAAAAAAGTTGTAAAGCGTGCTACACACCTTTTTGGGCTCCGCAAGATTGGGCACAATTCGGCAGAGCCGGGCGGCAAAATAAATTAGCTAGCGAAACTCCGCAGACGTGATGGCTATCGATAACTAAATACTAAAAGAAACGAAATTCAATTATGACATTATTTTGAGGTACTTAAGTATTACAGTTGAACGATAGTTGGCATGGTACATTCATATAATAAAACATTAATTTAAATATCTACAATACATTAGGAATAATCCATACTAATATTATAAATTCGAAAGTAACTCTGTCTGTCTGCCTGTATGTTACCTTTTCACGCCTAAACCACTGAACGGATTTCAATAAAATTTGGCAAGGAGATAGATGGCATCCTGGGGAAGGACATAGGCTACTTTTTGTCTCAAAAAACACCTTGAACACCTGTTCTCATACAGTTTCCCCAAAAGATTATTCCGTATCTTAAAATGGACGCGACTAGACCATGTAATGCAACTACTATTGTGGTGATGTTCACCTTTTTCGCTAGATTGTATAACACATACGCGGATAGCGTGTGTAGCACCCTTAATAAATTAAGTTGTAATAAAAAAAACTATAAAGACAAATGAGTAAAGATGCCCATAATGAGAAAGAGGCATAAACTACACTTACATCGGTTGTAAAAAACTAACTCTTCAGTGTACTGTCATTGACACCAGACGTCTTCAAGTTTTATAGCCAATTTGCTGAATAAATAAAACTGCAATAGAGCACTGAAATTCTTCAAATAAATCTAGAAACCTCAACTACAGTGAACAGTCGGCTCTTCAACTTTATTTATTCAAAGGACTGTCTACTGATTCGTCTGTGCTCGTAAAATGTCATTATTTTAAGGCTCTTCACACACGATCGCCTACGGGGTTGTTGGACCCGGGTACCTGCGGGGCACTTGCGTAACACACTCACAGTAGGAATCGGTTTCATTTTGACAGTTCAACAACATTCATTGCGTTATTTACGAGGTTGAGCAGACAAATTTTTCGAACATATGAAGCAATGGATTAGCAATTTGCTTCATAATCATTCAGATTGTGATATATTGTGTTTTACGCAATTAGGGTGCGGGTAGCGTAGTGTATGAAAGTAGTTCGACCGAAAATGGTTTTTTTGGCTAAAAATGAAAACGAAAGAATGATTTTTGGATTGTCGATAGGGTTTTCTTTGGTAAAAGTATAAGAAATGCAGTGTCAATCTTTTAATCATTCATTATATACAGGGTGTAAGGGACAGCCCTCCGCAGACTGATGGGGTGACTTCAGTATATCATACTAAGATGATCGGTACATGAAATTATTGCAGGAATGTTATGGGAATCCAATAAACCTGATTTGTTTTATTACCTCACACGCAATGTATCGTTACCGTGGCAAAACGCACGCGTAGCGAACGGCAGCGCAGCGAGCCTTTGGCCGCCGAGTATTTCGACATCCATTGCTGATTTTTTGATATTAGCTGTTTTATTTACATAACATAGAATGTAATTTTACATTGAATTAAAAGAATAAAAACTGAAAATACGATTAAAAAAATGAAATTTTTTCTGAGAATATTTCCGGTGGAATATGATTCAAAGCTGAATGCACCCTGTTAGTTTGCGGAGGGCTGTCCCTTACACCCTGTATATAACCGTTTTAAATACATAAATCAGACGAAACTTCATAATTAATAATAATAATCAATGCGATAGAAAGATTTTTTTCTGCATTTGTACAATTGTTACGCTTTTAGTTGTTGTAACTATCGATTTTCTTTGAATAAACCGACGTACGCACGGACGTAATAATATTGCGGCGATTTTTTTCGCGCACTGGATTTTCAACGCTCTGCTTAGCGCCGAGAGTTGAAAATCCAACAGTATGCTTTTTCGACGCGTTGGAATGCACTCTGTTGGATTCGCAATGCTCGGCAGAACACCGAGAGTTGAAAATCCAGCGCACGATAAAATCTCGCCGCGATATTTTTACCTCCATGCGAACGTCGGCGAAATGTATTGAAGTTATTGATTTGTCGGAACTTCATTTTTTTTTTCCGGCCATGGCTGAACCTAATGTACTTACCTATTTATTTCAAACAAAAACGAAAATTGCAGGAAATTGAAAACGAAATTCGGTCGGACTCTTTAGAAACCTTTTTTTTTTATTTGAGATAGGTTTGCTCTTGACTCTAGTCTAGGTCAGAGATGACAGAGACAAAGTCGACGATGGAGCGAGCTTACCCAGAAGAAGCCTGTTAACTCTCACTTTGAAGAGATCGGGGTTGTATGCGTTCGGAAACACAGACGCAGGCAGAGGGTTCCACTCCTTTGCTGTGCGCATCACAAAAGACCTATTTTGGCCTCATTAACAATTTTTTGTTATTCCCCAAAGAAGATGACGTACAAGTGCCATTCCATATTTCAAAGGACTAGCAGTAACCTATTTCAACAGTTCCGGAGTAGTAAGAACTCCTTGCAAGAGTTCAAACACACGGCTACATTATCAAGCTATAAATTTCCAGTATAAGCTGACCTCTCATTGTACGGAAATCTTATACAATGCGAGATCAACTTATACTGGGAATGTAGAGCTTGATATGTAGCCGTATGTACCAAATATGTATTAACTTCAACCAGAAGGGCAATTCTCGTAATTTTAAGAACATTCACAGTCTGATCTCAGTCTCAATATGTCAAAAATACCTATAGGTAATTTCCCTACATTTTTGACATTTGATTGTCGCTGAGATGAGATTGCGACTAGATTTTGAACGTTTTTTCTTACGGGAATTGTGCTTCAGACCATGGGCAACTCTCTCTGATAAAGCTGTTGAAACTCACTACATCCTACATCGTATTTGTCAACACCATTATGTAAATTAAACATTCATACATTTTATTATTATTGTTTACAGTTTCATGAAAAATGTTCGTTGCATAAAACGTTGCGTTGATATCAATTGAATGCAAATATGTGAATAATCTTATGTTCTTGACCTTATTTTGTATTAAATTATGTTGTTTACAGAGCACTGGGTCGAGTTTTTGCATATAAATAAAAGTTTTTTTGCATAATATTGTTGTGAAAAATGTGTAAGTAGATAGGTACTTACTGTAAAATCTTCGCATTATAAATTAAATGATGATTCATTATGTGTAACTTTAAAAAAAAACAGGTTTTGTAATGTGTAGGTACGATAAATTATGTAAAAAGGACATCTATGCAAATAAATAAAATTTAAGTGCGTTTGTAAAGTTAAAATAACAGCTTTTTACTAAATGCATATCAAAGTATATAGGTACCTACGATACTTATAACAAAAAAGCTATTTTTAAAATCTTTGTCCGCCGGCTAATCTTCAAAATGGCTGGACCGATTTTGACGGGACTTTCACTGGCAGATAGCTGATGTTATAAGGAGTAACTTAGGGTACTTTTGTTTTAGAAAAAGAATTAGGGTTCGGTTCCGCGCAAAAAATTAAAATCCATGATATTGTGAACAAAATCCGATTCAAATAGGGAAGTATTGACATCCACGCGGGCGAAGCTGCAGGCAACAGCTAGTTTGAAATATTTCCGTTCTTATCTTTAAGAAATACTAGACGGATCAGCTAAGTGTACGGACATTTAAAAAAAAACCCCTTCCCATTTCTACTTTGTCAGAATGCCTCCAAAATTGTACTTTTATGACATGCATTTTCAGCATCATGATCCTCATTTACCTAGTAATTTATGTAGTGTCCATTTCCCTAACAGCATTAAATTGCGTTTAGAGGATTCTCTCATAATCAGTGATAGGAATAGGTAGTGCTAATTTGCCTAAACTTCGAGGAAGGAAGTAACATAGAGTGGATAATACCTCCTCTAAAATCCCGGAATAATTTTAATGACGTTTAAATCACGGGCCCATTGTGTCACCCTATGTATAAAATTTCTACATTTATATCTGTAATTTTTATGGTGTACAATAAAGAATATTCTATTCCATTCTATTCACGGGATTTAAAAACCACGAATTATTTATTGGACTTTATTTATAGATAGATAGAATAGTCTTTACCATGTACACCATAAAACTTACAGATATAAATGTGTGTGTGTGTGTAACCCTAAAAATGTTATGATTTTTCAAATCAATAATTTGTAACTACATATAAAGTCCGATAAATAATTCGTGGTTTTTAAATCCCGGGTTTTGCACGTCATTAAAAATATTCCGGGATTTTAGAGGAGGTATTATCCACTCTATGTTACTTCCTTCCTCGAAGTTTAGGCAAATTAGCACTACCTATTCCTATCACTGCTCATAATAGAAACACATTAATACCCAACTACCAAGAATCATTGCAAACTCAGATTTATGTTCTTGCGCCAGCTGCAGCGGTAGGTACTATTCAATACGATAATTCTGATGTCATCCAACACTAAAGCAACATCAGCACAGCGGGGGTTCTCTCGACGGAGGTACACCCACCCACGCAGCTTCAATTATCTCTTTATTAGATGCAGTATAACTGTGATGGATGCACTTGTGGGGTGGGTTATTGAACTCTGACCAGGGATTGTGGGTGCACCGTTTGGTAAGATCAAAGATAGCTATGCGAGGTGATTCGCTGAAAGGAGAAAGGAACAAGTTGAGTTCCTGTTAGAAAAAGATTGAACGCTAGAAATGTCAGAGCAACCGCTTCTACCAATCTGAAACTTAACATAGAACTTAAGCCTGGTTTACACGCTGCGATTTAATTGCCTGTTGCATTCCATAAGCAGTAGCAGTGCTTGCTCAGAGGTAACGGGCCCGACTTACCGAGTTGTAGGAGGCACTTTGTGCAAACAATTTCATCACCACTGCTCTCAAATTAATGGTGAAGGAAAACATCATGAGGAAACTGGCATGTCCTAGAACCAAAAATTCAATGACATGTGACATCTACCAACCCGCACGGGCCGCGATTACAGCCCACCCAGAAAGGAGGCCTGTGTCCCAGCAGTGGAAACATTATAGGCTAATTACCAAACAACAAAAGTTGCACCGTCTACTCATCAGTGGTTAAACGATTCAAGTCTTTTGTTGCTTCAATTTTATTGTATGTCACAAGAAAAAAACGTGCATCGTGTAAATGCGGCTTTAAGGATTAATCGATATTAACTAAAGAATGTTGTTGCCAGAATTCAAAGAAATAAGATCGAATATATTGAGCACTTGATTGTAAATATATGGGGACGATGCCATTCTAACTGTTCCAAGCCTACCGTTGCGGTGGACGCAATAACTGAAATTAGGTACTTGGATCGGATAAATAATCGACTGACAAGAGAAATTAGAACAGCCGTTAAACCCAATCGTAATCCTGCGGGGTAATTGTGTACCTAATACACAATAATTGAAATGCCTTTCATTTTGACAATATTCAACAACATTCATTGCGTTATTTACGTTGTTGAGCACACGATTTTTTCAAACATTTATGAAACAATGGATAAGCAATTTCCTTCAAAATCCTTCAGATTGAGATCGATTGTGTTACGCAAAAGGGTGCTGCTTTGCTGAGTGGAAGCCTTTCTTTTCACAGTCACGGCGGCGTGCAGCTGCCGACTATTTAATTTCTGTGATCATAGTGAGTACTACTTAGGTGTGCCCTGCGACTTCGTTCGCGTGGATGTCGTAAGATACACAATATACTAAAATAACAGCCAAACTCCCTCGTTCCCCGACCCGTCGCGTTGCATCGCCCGCATATTACTTTCGCTTAGTGTTCTTTCTGACTTTTTTCTTTTCGCTCGGCTCGTAAGAGTTATAGCGTGATGGTAAATATAGTTAGCCTATAACTATCCTCGAGAATTGGGCTACCAAATGCAAAAATAATTTTTCAAAATTGACTTTTTGTTAATAATTTCATGGGTTTTAATTTTTTTTGCGCGAAACCCTAATTATTTTTCGAAAATAAAAGTAGCGAAAGTTACCCGCCGTAACATCAGCTATCTGCAAGTAAAAGTCCCGTCAAAATTGGTCCAGACGTTTCGGAGATTAGCCGGAACAAACAGACAGACAAAAATTTTGAAAATTACTCTTTTGTTAGGTATAGGTACTGTTTATACTTTCTTATGCATTTAGTATAAAGTTGTTATTTTGAAATTACAAACAGACACTTCAATTTTATTTATTTGTGTAGATGTAGAAAAATTCTAAGTATAAATATAAATCTGTTTTGTTTTTATGTTTTTTATTCAAGTTATCTTATCGTATTGAATGCACGTGTTTCTGTGACAAATTAATCTATTTTTCTTTCTTTCTTTACTTGATGTCTTAACTAGCAAAGCTCCGAGATAACCCGACCAAAAGGAACGTGGGCGTAAACATTGTTATGCAACATAATCAACACTATAAATAACCACTTTCTAAAGATAAAACCACGTGGACCAACTCGGTAAACACTTGAACCGAACCGGTTCAAACAAAGGGACTTGAAGCATTATTTAATGACGTAAACAAACGTGTTATGAAACGATTTGTTGTTCACAATAAAGGTCCTAAGCTGACATAAACTACTGGCTGTAAGGGATGGACCAGATAAGCGTAAGTAAGCCGGCGTAATTTACGTTGAATATGGCGCAAATCGCAGTAAGAACAATGCAACGTAATATTGATGTCTGAATATGATCGATTTAGTTAGGACATCACTAAGCGACTACTAAAAAATGCCTAAATAAAAAACGCTGTAGGATTTTCAACGCTCGGCTTAGTGCCGAAAGTCTAAATTAAAACAGCGCGCTTTTAATTAAGGTGTCGCCTAGTGTCAGTGAAAATAGGCAATAATTAAGCAACAACTAAGTCTGTCCTAAAGCTGAATACGTGCAATCGGTTTATAACTAGCTAAGTAAATAAAAATTAAAATAATATAAAAACTTATTAAAGTTAATACTTTCTGTATGAATATGAATGGGCTTTACAACAATTTTCAAATTGTTCAAGCCATCTAATAGTTCAGAAACAATCTGATAACATAGTTTTGCACGAGTTTCTAACAAAAAGGTAACAGAACTTTCCGAAAACATTTGTATAGTTCAAATGTAAATACAACTTTCCAGACGAATTGTCGTTTCGTGGACAAAAACTTGATTTATTCGGCGAGCCCTATTACCGGCGTTGACATGCAGACAGAGTGCAGACGATAAAGGAAACTCAAGAAATATAGGAACACCCTACTGTTTCTTTTTTAATTTTTTATTTGAGATAGGTTTGCTCTTGACTCTAGTCTAGGTCAGATATGACAGAGACAAAGTCGACGATGGAGCGAGCTTACCCAGAAGAAGCCTGTTCACTCGCACTTTGAAGAGATCGGGGTTACATTGTAACTATGCGTTCGGAAACACAGACGCAGGCAGAGAGTTCCACTCAACCGTGCACCACAAAAGACATTTGGGAACGCTTAGTGCGAATTGGCGAAAAAAATATTTGCCAGAAATATTAAACTCAACCCATACTTCTTAATTTTCCGTATAGTTTTACCCTGTGTACTAATCCAGCAGCCTCTACCCACATCCCTACCTAACATGCGTTACACAACGAACCGCGAACCAACCTAAGACCACCAACCATTCAACCTTTTATCTAAGACACCATCCACTCCACTTGTCGCTGTTAACAATGCGTTGATTTATTCGTCGAGATTTATTTCCGACTACCGTTGCAGACTGCAGATCCAAGATGGCGGCCACAGAGTGCAGACAACAAAGCGACGACGTGATTAATTGACGGGGCAGGGACCTCCACACCCTTATGTAGTGTCTAGTTAGTGAAAACGGGAAAGAACTAGACGAATTATTAGGAAACGGTTAAATGGAATTTTAAAGGTAGCTTTTGGTCACGCGCTCATTAATGAGCACCACTGGTAACTTCTACATGCTTGCAATCTACAATGTGTACTTAGGTGATAACTTAAAATTCCCTGTCAGGCACAGCAAAATACATAGTAAGAGAGAGGAAGCTAATGACATACTTAATGCGTTGTTCAGACTGAGGCGGCGGCGGTAAATACAGTAATTGTACTGTCTGACACTGGCATAATGTCAGATAGTAATTACAATTACTGTCAAACTTTCCGCCACCGCCTCTGTCTGAACAACACATTGAATGGAACGACATAATTACTAACCTCTTTCTCTTTGACCCAAAGGTCGCTTGATAAACAATGCCTCACTTGTGTCATGACATAATTTCCACCTTATGCACCACTTTTACAGATGCACCTCAACATCATTCTCTTGAGCTTATTCCACTTATTCCAGCGCATGTACATTTTTAATAAATTTAATAAGTACCTATGACATGATCAATTCCTAAATAAAAGAAGACAGCCAACACCGTATATCAAGATCAAGAAGATGAAAAGCAATACGCGCCAACCTTGATAGCATTTATCTTTAGCTACCAATATTCCCGCAAAACCATTCAAATACAGTAGAACACCCCTGTCACACCAATAAAACCTCTATTCACGTACATTTATGTCAACATTACAGCATTATTGGCTGCACCGGTGCAGGGTGCAGGCAGACAACAAAGGGACGCGACGGAATTGCCGACCCCACGTGATTGGCTGGCGAGACACCCAGTTATGTGGAGGCGAGACACGGTTATATAAAAGCGGTAAGAGTGTGATACAAACTATTTAGGAGGACGATAAGGTTAGAAATAGAATAATGTTTTATGACAAATTTTATTTATTTATTTATCCATTTACATCTTCTACCATTACAGGGTAACCCAATGCGATAAATGCGTTTAAGTATGCTAACTTAATCGATACTAACATATATGTATAATAAATTACAAACAATAATTGAAAAAAGAAATCGATTGCATTTTCGATCACGGTCTGTACTTATCAATCAATCTGCCTAGCCTTTTCCCAACTATATTAGGGTCGGCTTCCAGTCTAGCCAGATGCAACTGAGTAGGGCAAAACTTGGCTAATCCGTGATATGTAGCTATTCGGTGATAGATAATATGTGTTTTATTACCAAGTTACTACTGACTTGATAAATGTATATTTTTCAATCATTATAGTATTTGCCACATTTTTAGATATAAGTTAGCAAAGCTTCTTTTGTCTACTGTATCACAGTAAATTTAAAAAATAATCTGATCAATGAATCGAATTTTACAATTAAAAAACAAAACTATCACCGATTACCCAAGTTTTGCCCTACCAGTACTTATCCTAAATCTCCGTACAAATTACAAAGGTGGGGTTAGAAGACCAATCGAACATAGAAACAGGACAAGAGCAAGGCATTCTTGATACCAACGAATGAATGTTCTTTCCCTGTTTACCTTCACAAAAATATATATATATATATATATATATAGAGTGAGGATAGAATGGGCTTTCGTTCGTTTGGTCTAAACCGACCTTTATATAAACTAATGATACAGTACAAGAAGGAGACGCAAAAAAAATGTTATAATGACGTTATCGATTGTGCTATTTGCATTATTAATAAAAAAGTCTAATCCAGCGAATAAATTTTTAATTTTTGACAGATTTTGCATACAAAAACTGTCAGACGTCAATTTTATTCCGCAGATAAAATATATCTGACTTCGGTTAAATCAGCCCTAAATGGACTAAGCTATTTTTGCACTGGGATTTACGAAATTATTCCAATCTTAGGGTTTAATTTCATGAAACAAAAGAGTATTCAGCAAATACTCTGTGTCGTTTACCCACAAAAACGTTTCCGGCATTATTTTCCTCTATAACTTCTCCCTGCATTAGGGTACAGACACAAAATATTCGTTTTCACGCTCCTTTCCCCTTCCCATTAGGTTTCATCTAATGGAGAGCAGCACTCTTCGGGAAATTCGGTATGTAAAGCCGCATTTACACGATGCAAGTTTCTTGCCTGTGGCATACAATAAAATTGAAGCAAACACTGTCTTGCATCGTCCAAACACTATTTAGACGGTGCAACCTTTATTGTTGCTTCAACTTATGATGTGCCGCAAGTAATTAAATAGCACCGTGTAAATCAAGCTTTATGGTAAGTTCATACTGTAGTGAATTCTTTGTACAGTTCAGGTACATCGTCTTCACATATTGTATTAATAATATATACAAAATATTGTAAAACATTTTAAGAGAGTAACTCTGGGGTTTCTTGCCCATTTTTCTCCATTCGACCTATTGGAAAGGGCAACTGGAATCAATTAAATTTTTTTGTAAACGACATTCAGAATTGCCTTCTATGTGCATAATTGAAATAAAATATTTGATTTTCACTTTTCTATGAATTAATGAAATGCACCGACCCCAGCATGGTTTGACCAGACTATTATCGAATGAGCCCAAAGATTTACACTAGCCTCTGGACCCTCACGTTTCATGGGGCTTCAGAGACCATTGGGGCTTACGATATGGAAGGATTTGATAGCCGTACCGGATATGCGTCCTAGAGTAGGTAATGGTATTGTGGAGAGACAGGTGATATTTATCTATGGGTTATATCTTATAATGACGTCACCGCCAGGTTGGTTCAGGGGTTGAACTGCTATCTCAACCCTTTTCTATGTCACTGCTATGCTGTGTTACACGTTGCTGTTTCCAAAGCCTTCATCTGAGGTCTCGCTCCGTTCCAGTTCTTCCTTGTAAATCTCGCTAGCAGCATTCTTAATCATATCTCAGTCTTCAGCCGTGTCCATCCATACATTGATTTCTTTGTCGAAGTCATGTCCTGTTTTAGGTTGTCATTCCATGTGTAAATAGGTCGGCTGACATTGGATCTGGCCTTGTACTGCGTTGCTTCGCGGCAGGTGTGGTTCGCGGCGCTTATGGAAACTGTTGTATTGTTCATCGTCAATCGTGACCCAGCTATCTATGTGCTGGACTTTGTAGAAGATATGCCAATCGGTTGTCATTTAAAGTGAAGGCACCTGAGAGTGTGTAAGAAGTTGGCAGAAATATCCCAGCGCTGATTTGCTGATTTCGTTTTCTCCTTTCTCCTCTTTTGACTGTTATTTCTCCTCTACCGATCGATATTTCACCTGACGAAGTTTATTCCGTTTATAAGTATGTATGTACATATCTATGTATTTATTCTTGTATTTTATAGTTATTTTCGTGTTATCTATAACTTAAGTTGCACCTGCCATGTTTTCTGTGTTTTGTTTCGTTTTTTTTTTGTGTTTTAATAAATAAATGAATATGTATGTTGCCGGGTATTGATTCGCCGGTAGGTGAATACACCAGTGTGTTCTCGTTGTTTATGTGCACATGCACATTTACGAGACAGAATTCGGACGCAGCGATTAGCGACTTTGACTTTTCTAGCAAATAAACAAAACAAGCATTAAAATAATAGTTCAGCGGTAAGTATAAGATTTCAACGGACATTTTTTGTATTGTCTTGTCAATGTCAGTCTAAAGTCAATGCAACTGAACCTAATTTACTTGCAAATAGATTACTATAATGTGTGTCTGAATGTTTATTTATGTTTTAATTATAATTCGACCTTCTTTTGTCTTCCTTTCTTCCTTCAATTGTTTACACCAGATATGTATATTATTGTTAAATGTTTAACAAGAAAAATAAATAAATATTTAATTTTAAAGTGATGAGCTAATGAGTGTTAAGGAAACGAAAAGTACATATTGCCTTTCTTCTTCTCTAAGGGTGCTTACATAAAGAAACAGGTTTCCGGTACAGGCGAGTCTGTGCGGGTCGGTACCGATCGATGCAGGGTTAATAAGGTAGTCGGCACCGACAAGCCACCACCACCGAATCTCTACTGGCATACATCGCTGAACAAATTACTATTAAATAGGAAACAAACACCTCATAACGCACAACACACACACCCATACAACACAACTAGCGTTACACTCACGAACATGAACACACACCTATCTCCCATCCACACCCCCACTCTTTCTCCATACCTACATCCATCCTTCCATCCATCCATCCATGCTCAAATAAATCAAAAATTACTTACTCAGCTAACTCTCATTTTTGTCTTGTGGTAGATTAACATCGACACTCGAAACCTAAGGTCCATCATTAACCTGCAATTCAGCTCGGTCGAATCACTGTCTCCTAAGATACAGGCCATCCCTAGTTTAGGAGATAGGATTAAATTTTTATTAGTTGATTAAGTTTAAGCATGTAACAACCTGTATCTATTGCAGCATAACTCTGCATGTCAAAACTTTTTGGTTCTTTATAATCAACCTTTTTTTCCGTTTGTATTTGAGCCTGGTCGATTTTTATCTTTTTATTTCGTGATTCGAATTATTTTTCTTCTGACAGATGGGTCCCCATTTTTTTCTTGGTTGCAAAAAGTTGAATCTATTGATACGGACCCAGTTAGTGGAAAATTATCGAGTTTTTTTCAAGTGAACCAGTCTATCTGTGCCGTCCTATTTAATACCTTATGGCAAAATTATATTGAGAATGGTGTATTAAGTATTATTCTAAGAATTCATCTTTATTTTTTCTGGATTGAACAGCTTTGAACAGGCCGCCTTTCGGCCTCCAGGTTTTGGCCTAAAATTACGCTGGACGTCCTTGGCCAACGTCAAGAGTTGGGTCGCATTTAGGCCACCGAAGGTTTCACAAAACAACGCCAGTTCCTGAACCTGCGACAATCTACAGACTACGTCACCTCGCCAGGACGCAATTACTTATGCCACGGTTTTTTTTATGATAATTTTACGTACAAATTTAATAGTGTAGATAGTACGAGATTTTTTTTTATTCATTAACTATTTAATTTTATTTGTAAAATGTGAGATACTTTGGTTCTCAATTTTTTATAACGATATGTTTTGGTAGCGTTACTTACTAGAGATTGCAATCGACTAGGTAGTACGTTTATTCTCTCGTTCGTTATTCGCGTACCTATCGGACCAAAGTTCTCTATTTCCTTCCCTTCACACAAGACAACCTGCAACTTTTTTATACAATAATATTCATTTTTTTTACCTTTTAATGTTATTTTTTATTTTTATTTTAAAAACTAAATTAAACGTAACGTAGCAGAAAAGAAAAGTGAATTTTTCCGTCTTTTTATTTTTTTTTCGCTACAAAATGGCGCCCGAACTAAAGTAAGTAATTTTGATGGTTACTTAATATATTTTTTTCTGTTATTTTGTGTGTGATGCTCTTCGAGCAAATATAATCCATATTTTTTTCCTTTTGTCCTTTTTCCAGTGTCATGGATGGAGCAGAATATGCATTATAATACAATGATACCATTGATGATCACCTTTTAATGTTGGATGTTGTGTGTGATTGTACTTTAATTCCATAATAATACTAAATTAATAACTCTTTCATTTCTTCCCAACAAATATATTTTAATCCCGAGTTTGATTTTAATGCCTGTATTTGTAGTTCCCTGTAGTGTATGCTTGGCGTGTGAATGTATAGGCGTCGTGTTTCAAAGGTAAGCTTTTTTGCGGTTGTGTGCTTGGTTTCGTTTTTTTGGTATTCTATTAGCCCAATGCGTCCTATTTCACGTTTTGTTTTTCTAATAGGTTCCTATCTTTCTTTGACTCCTAGCCCCACCGTTTAGCTTGCCGGTTGCGTGTCTTTCTATTCATCCACCAGCCATATTACTCGCTAAATAACTCTTTCCAGCTACTGGTAAACATACTCGTGGATTGTTTTATTCAGTTTTCGTTTTTCTCTTCTAACATGGCCGACGAAGGAAGCTCTATTGGCGAGACACCTCGCCGCGGAAGTCCTATTATATCTAGACCCCCACCGATTCCACCTAGGCCTTCGCAGGCCTCTAGTTTGTCTAATGTCCCTTCTCCGATTAAAACTGAAGACTGTCCCCGTTTTTTTCAGAAACCAATTTCACTTTTGAAATGGAAAGTAAATTATTCTGGTAACTCCTGCGTTCGCGAATTTTTTACTTGCATCGATGAACATAAAGACGCAGATGATTTACCCGATCATTACTTGATAAAGCGTTTCCATGAAGTGTTATCTGGTGCTGCTCTCAAATACTTTAGGTCTATACGCCATCCCGATTTATCCTACTCTGAACTCAAGCAGTTCTTTGTCAAGACATTTGGTCCTACTGATTTCGAGTTCAAAACTGAACAAGAAGTCAGAAATATAAAACAGAAACCGGATCAATCTGTCAGAGATTTCGTCATCCAAATATCATACTTAAATGATACTTTACTCAATCCGATTGGCAAATCTTCCCTGTTAGAAATTATTACTCATAACATGCATCCAAGATATTTCCCATGTTTGTCCATACACAGGTTTACTGATCTTGATGCGCTCATTGACACTGCAACACATTTTGAAAGCTTTTTACCTAAACCTAAATCAATTTCCTGTTTAACTAATGAAACCCAGTTATGTCCCAAGTGCAAAAAAAACGGACATTCATATCGCAACTGCCCAGATTTCCCTGGCATGCTCTGTTTCAAGTGTCGGTCTCCAGGTGTTATTACACGTGATTGCCCTAAGTGCAACCCAAAAAATGTGTAAGCCACCGGGGTCACGATAAATCACGTACAGTGTCGCCGGTGATAACTTCAGATTCATCTGACAACCGACCATTTATTGAAATTTTGTTGTGTGAACGTCTGATAAAGGCTCTACTTGACTCAGGCGCACAAATGTCCCTTATTAGTGATAGTTTAACGCATGAACTAGGTATCTCTTTGAATTCTAGCGATACATGTCCCCGTGCAATTTCTGCCAACAACTCGCCTATTGATATTTTAGGAACCGTTTATCTCCCGGTTCAGTTTAATGGTACAACGTTTGTCCACGAGTTTTTAGTAGCGCGTTGTATGTCATCTTCTGTTATCTTAGGAATAGAGTTTTGGAATAAATTCGGTTTAACGTCTGTTTTTAGTAAGGCATTTAACAAAAATATCAAAGGTAATATGTACCTCCCTTCTGTCAGTCATTCCCCTCCTCAGATATCTTGTGTTAGTGAGGTCCGTTACATACATCCCCGTAATGTTTTGTTACCCGACCAAGAGTTAAGCTTACAACAAGTCATTGACGAGTTTGAAGTCATTTCGTCTGAAAAGGTTGGTCTTGGAAAAACTTCTTGGCTTTCACACAAGATAAATACTACAGGACCACCAATTAGACAAAGGTTTTACCCTTTATCTCCCGTTAAGCTAAAAAATCTCAATGAAGAAATTGATAAGATGTTAGAGATGGGTGTCATTCGGCCCTCTCGTTCCCCTTGGGCAAGTCCCGTAGTTATGGTTACCAAAAAAAATGGTTCTGTTCGTTTCTGTGTTGACAGCAGAAAATTGAATAGCGTCACCATCAGAGATTCGTATCCCCTCCCGCGTATTCAAGATATTCTTGATAATCTACGTGGTGCAAGGTACATAAGCTCTCTTGATTTTAGAAGTGCATTTTGGCAGATCCCTCTCGCAGATAACGAGAGTTGTGAGAAAACCGCTTTTATAGTCCCTCAACGTGGTCTATTCGAGTTTGTCAGAATGCCATTTGGACTTACAAATGCGGCTTCGGAAATGCAGCGCCTTACAGATTTGATCGTTAATTTTGAATTCACCTCGACCAGTGATGACTGCGTCTTTGGTTATGTTGACGATTTAATTTTAATTTCCAAAGACTTTCATAGTCATCTCGCGCTCCTTAGGAAGGTTCTCAACCGTCTCAAGGAAGCTGGTTTATCCATTAACCTAAAAAAGTGTGAATTCTGTAAAAGCGAACTAAAATATTTGGGTTACATTGTTAATGAAAAGGGTCTTCAAACTGATCCTAGCAAGCTTGATGCTATTAGAGATTATCCTACCCCTACCACCGCTAAATCATTGCGCGGTTTCATTGGAATGTGCTCCTATTATAGACGATTTGTCGACGGTTTTTCTTCTATAATAGCTCCTCTCACTGCCCTTATAGGTAAGAGAAAAGGCCGCGATCCGATTAGCTGGGATGACGCCGCCGAGCATGCATTCATTAAGTTAAAAGAAGCACTAATCAACACTCCTGTGATGGCTTGTCCTGATTTTTCTAAGCCATTCATTTTACAGTGTGATGCTTCAGCAGTCGGTCTCGGTTCTGTTCTTTCACAGAATATCGATAACGTCGAACATCCTGTTGCTTATTTTTCTCGCTTATTTTCCAAAGCTGAACGCAATTACAGTACTACTGAGCGTGAACTGTTATCCGTTCTTGATTCCATAAAGCATTTCCGCTGTTATTTAGATGGAATGAAGTTCACTGTTATAACAGACCATATGGCTTTGAAGTGGCTCCTTACGTTAAACAACCCATCTGGACGTTTAGCTCGATGGGCTACTATCATCTCTCAATATACCTTTGACATCGTTCATCGCAAGGGTTCACAACATGTCGTTCCAGACGCCTTATCTAGGATTTATGCAAGTCCGGTTACTTTTGATCAGGGTCCCGAGCACACTAATGACAGATGGTACAAAAAGGTTTATTTTGGTGTTCGCAATACACCTCAGATGTTCCCCGCATACGCGATTCAGAATGGTGTTCTCTTAAGACGCATGCCTATTATTAGCCCTCTTAGCGTTGATCCATGGCGTGTGGTTTTACCCGCCGAGAAGGTTCCACTCGCGATTTGGGAAATTCACAATAACTTTCCTTCTATACATCCTGGTGTCACAAAATCCTACCTAAAGATCAAGGAGATTTTTTATTGGCCAAACATGTTTCGTGATGTTTCTGCAACTTTGAGGCAATGTGAGGTTTGTAAGGCTCATAAAATTGCAAACACTCAACCACGAGGCCAAATGATTTGTCCGAAAGATGTTTCATTGCCCCTACAGGTAATTTCTATCGATGTCATTGGACCTTTGCCTGTTGCTTACTATGGTTTTAAGTATATTCTGTCCATGGTAGACGTTTTCTCGAAATATGTCTGGTTATTTCCCCTTAAGAAGGTTGACGCTGGTTCTGTTATTAGAGCTCTGGAATCTGAATTATTCTTCAATTTTGGTGTACCACGTGCTATTCTCTGTGATAATGCTACTGTTTTTCGTAGTAATATATTTTTAAACTTCCTTAGTTCTTTTCACATCGATTCACCTACTTACACTCCTTACTATACTCCTCAAGCCAACACTGTTGAACGTTACAACCAGAGCGTGGTTACATGTTTAAGTATTTTAGTCGGAGAAAATCAAAGAAATTGGGCGAAAATGCTTCCAAAAGTCAAACTCTATCTCAACTCTTGTATTAATTTAGCTACAGGTTTTACTCCAAATTTTCTCATGTTCGGCAGAGAGGTCTTTATGAATTCTTCTCGTGCGAATAGCCAGACTCGAAGCACGAATTTAGCCGAAAGTCGGGCTCAGCACGCGTCGAATCTTTCCTCTCTTGTTGAGGTTTATGCGAAAGTAGCTGATAATCTTTCTATGGCTTTCCTCCGTAATTCTCGGGCTTATAATACGAACCGCACGGCTGTTACTCTTAACGTTGGTGACACTGTATGGAGACGTAACTTTGCTAGATCCTCTGGAGCAGAATATTTTTCGGGAAAGCTTGCTCCTCGCTTCATTAAGTGTCGTGTGACTAGAGTTATTTCTAGAACCACCTATGTCCTTCAAGATTATGATTCTGTCCATTCCAGAACATATCATATAAAAGATATCCTTAAATAATTTCTCACAACTTCAAAACGCGTTGTCCGATTTACACGAATTCAATTGGAATATTAGTTTTACATAAATTTCTTTCCTTTATAACCAAGAATTACAAAATTATTTACGTAAACAAAAAAACTCATTTTTAAATTTCGTAAATATTTCGACAAACTACCATTTCTAAAACCATCCACAGCGACATCTAATTGTCACAAGTGGAACCTTTTGATTACGTCTTATTTACAGCTTACCTCTTGTGTGTAGTGATGTACCATTGTCGATAATTTTTTTCGATAAAACCAAGTGGTTTAACAGTCTCGATCATCCTGGTTTTTCAATGGAGCAATTAATCATAATATCGTTTCTATTTGATTAATGCAGTTGGTAACTCCAATGATTTAGCAGGGAAGTCCTTATAGATTCAACCTGTGCTTATGGTCAGACTCGAAGCATCCATTTAGCTGAAAGTCGGGCTCGACAGGCATCGAATCTTTCTTCCTTTGCTGAGGTTAAGGCGGGATTGTCAGACTCAAAGCGTTAATTTAGCTGAAAGTCTGACTCAACTCGCGTCTTACCTTTCATTCATTGCTGAGTTTTTGTGTTAACATCGCTATTAATCCCTCTATTGCTTTACCCCTTATTTACCCGAGCGTATGAGCTCGCTTAATTTTTTGGCTGTGTTACTAGTAATATCACTAGGACCACTTAGTCCTATGGACTTTCTTCGACTTCTGTCGACTTGTTTCGACTGAAGTCTCTTTCGACAGAAGTTTGTGTTGACTGATGTCGCCTTTTTTGACTGATGTCGCCTTTTTTGACTGATGTCGCCTTTTTTGACTGATGTCGCCTTTTTTGACTGATGTCGCCTTTTTTGACTGATGTCACTTTTGTTGACTGATGTCACTTTTGTTGACTGATGTCACTTTTGTTGACTGATGTCACTTTTGTTGACTGATGTCACCTTTTTTTGACTGATGTCACTTTTGTTGACTGAGGTTACTTTTGTTGACTGAGGTTACTTTTGTTGACCTGATGTCACTTTTGTTGACTGATGTTACTTTTGTTGACTGATGTTACTTTTGTTGACTGATGTCACTTTTGTCCTTTTTTTGACTGATGTCACATCATCTCTGGCTGATGTCGTATCGTCTTTGACTGATGTTGTATCGTCTTTGACTGAGGCTATTTTCTTTCGCCAAGGTTGTTTCATCTATATTATTTTTTTTCAGGGTTTCTTTCATATTTAGGTTAGTTAGGTACATATAGTTTTAATTAGTCTCTAAGGTTTTTAGTCTTTGTCCCTAGGATTGTTAGTTTTTAGTCTTTTGCTTTTAAGTCTCTAGGTTACTCAGATTTTGTGGACACATCTGGAGCTCGCGCTGATAACGTCTAAGTTGAAGGATCTTTAGATTTTATTCTGTATCTCCTGCACTCCAATGTCGTCTATTATATGTATTTTAATTATCTTCTAGGTTTTAGATTGCGTCATGTAAGTTAATTAATTTTCTCGTTCAATCGTTTATTTTATAGGGTTGTCACTTTGTTTTAGGGTTGCCACATTTCTGTTGTATGTATTTTTTTCTTTTTTTGTTGGAAAGGGGGTAATGCAGCATAACTCTGCATGTCAAAACTTTTTGGTTCTTTATAATCAACCTTTTTTTCCGTTTGTATTTGAGCCTGGTCGATTTTTATCTTTTTATTTCGTGATTCGAATTATTTTTCTTCTGACAGATGGGTCCCCATTTTTTTCTTGGTTGCAAAAAGTTGAATCTATTGATACGGACCCAGTTAGTGGAAAATTATCGAGTTTTTTTCAAGTGAACCAGTCTATCTGTGCCGTCCTATTTAATACCTTATGGCAAAATTATATTGAGAATGGTGTATTAAGTATTATTCTAAGAATTCATCTTTATTTTTTCTGGATTGAACAGCTTTGAACAGGCCGCCTTTCGGCCTCCAGGTTTTGGCCTAAAATTACGCTGGACGTCCTTGGCCAACGTCAAGAGTTGGGTCGCATTTAGACCACCGAAGGTTTCACAAAACAACGCCAGTTCCTGAACCTGCGACAATCTACAGACTACGTCACCTCGCCAGGACGCAATTACTTATGCCACGGTTTTTTTTATGATAATTTTACGTACAAATTTAATAGTGTAGATAGTACGAGATTTTTTTTTATTCATTAACTATTTAATTTTATTTGTAAAATGTGAGATACTTTGGTTCTCAATTTTTTATAACGATATGTTTTGGTAGCGTTACTTACTAGAGATTGCAATCGACTAGGTAGTACGTTTATTCTCTCGTTCGTTATTCGCGTACCTATCGGACCAAAGTTCTCTATTTCCTTCCCTTCACACAAGACAACCTGCAACTTTTTTATACAATAATATTCATTTTTTTTACCTTTTAATGTTATTTTTTATTTTTATTTTAAAAACTAAATTAAACGTAACGTAGCAGAAAAGAAAAGTGAATTTTTCCGTCTTTTTATTTTTTTTTCGCTACAAAATGGCGCCCGAACTAAAGTAAGTAATTTTGATGGTTACTTAATATATTTTTTTCTGTTATTTTGTGTGTGATGCTCTTCGAGCAAATATAATCCATATTTTTTTCCTTTTGTCCTTTTTCCAGTGTCATGGATGGAGCAGAATATGCATTATAATACAATGATACCATTGATGATCACCTTTTAATGTTGGATGTTGTGTGTGATTGTACTTTAATTCCATAATAATACTAAATTAATAACTCTTTCATTTCTTCCCAACAAATATATTTTAATCCCGAGTTTGATTTTAATGCCTGTATTTGTAGTTCCCTGTAGTGTATGCTTGGCGTGTGAATGTATAGGCGTCGTGTTTCAAAGGTAAGCTTTTTTGCGGTTGTGTGCTTGGTTTCGTTTTTTTGGTATTCTATTAGCCCAATGCGTCCTATTTCACGTTTTGTTTTTCTAATAGGTTCCTATCTTTCTTTGACTCCTAGCCCCACCGTTTAGCTTGCCGGTTGCGTGTCTTTCTATTCATCCACCAGCCATATTACTCGCTAAATAACTCTTTCCAGCTACTGGTAAACATACTCGTGGATTGTTTTATTCAGTTTTCGTTTTTCTCTTCTAACATGGCCGACGAAGGAAGCTCTATTGGCGAGACACCTCGCCGCGGAAGTCCTATTATATCTAGACCCCCACCGATTCCACCTAGGCCTTCGCAGGCCTCTAGTTTGTCTAATGTCCCTTCTCCGATTAAAACTGAAGACTGTCCCCGTTTTTTTCAGAAACCAATTTCACTTTTGAAATGGAAAGTAAATTATTCTGGTAACTCCTGCGTTCGCGAATTTTTTACTTGCATCGATGAACATAAAGACGCAGATGATTTACCCGATCATTACTTGATAAAGCGTTTCCATGAAGTGTTATCTGGTGCTGCTCTCAAATACTTTAGGTCTATACGCCATCCCGATTTATCCTACTCTGAACTCAAGCAGTTCTTTGTCAAGACATTTGGTCCTACTGATTTCGAGTTCAAAACTGAACAAGAAGTCAGAAATATAAAACAGAAACCGGATCAATCTGTCAGAGATTTCGTCATCCAAATATCATACTTAAATGATACTTTACTCAATCCGATTGGCAAATCTTCCCTGTTAGAAATTATTACTCATAACATGCATCCAAGATATTTCCCATGTTTGTCCATACACAGGTTTACTGATCTTGATGCGCTCATTGACACTGCAACACATTTTGAAAGCTTTTTACCTAAACCTAAATCAATTTCCTGTTTAACTAATGAAACCCAGTTATGTCCCAAGTGCAAAAAAAACGGACATTCATATCGCAACTGCCCAGATTTCCCTGGCATGCTCTGTTTCAAGTGTCGGTCTCCAGGTGTTATTACACGTGATTGCCCTAAGTGCAACCCAAAAAATGTGTAAGCCACCGGGGTCACGATAAATCACGTACAGTGTCGCCGGTGATAACTTCAGATTCATCTGACAACCGACCATTTATTGAAATTTTGTTGTGTGAACGTCTGATAAAGGCTCTACTTGACTCAGGCGCACAAATGTCCCTTATTAGTGATAGTTTAACGCATGAACTAGGTATCTCTTTGAATTCTAGCGATACATGTCCCCGTGCAATTTCTGCCAACAACTCGCCTATTGATATTTTAGGAACCGTTTATCTCCCGGTTCAGTTTAATGGTACAACGTTTGTCCACGAGTTTTTAGTAGCGCGTTGTATGTCATCTTCTGTTATCTTAGGAATAGAGTTTTGGAATAAATTCGGTTTAACGTCTGTTTTTAGTAAGGCATTTAACAAAAATATCAAAGGTAATATGTACCTCCCTTCTGTCAGTCATTCCCCTCCTCAGATATCTTGTGTTAGTGAGGTCCGTTACATACATCCCCGTAATGTTTTGTTACCCGACCAAGAGTTAAGCTTACAACAAGTCATTGACGAGTTTGAAGTCATTTCGTCTGAAAAGGTTGGTCTTGGAAAAACTTCTTGGCTTTCACACAAGATAAATACTACAGGACCACCAATTAGACAAAGGTTTTACCCTTTATCTCCCGTTAAGCTAAAAAATCTCAATGAAGAAATTGATAAGATGTTAGAGATGGGTGTCATTCGGCCCTCTCGTTCCCCTTGGGCAAGTCCCGTAGTTATGGTTACCAAAAAAAATGGTTCTGTTCGTTTCTGTGTTGACAGCAGAAAATTGAATAGCGTCACCATCAGAGATTCGTATCCCCTCCCGCGTATTCAAGATATTCTTGATAATCTACGTGGTGCAAGGTACATAAGCTCTCTTGATTTTAGAAGTGCATTTTGGCAGATCCCTCTCGCAGATAACGAGAGTTGTGAGAAAACCGCTTTTATAGTCCCTCAACGTGGTCTATTCGAGTTTGTCAGAATGCCATTTGGACTTACAAATGCGGCTTCGGAAATGCAGCGCCTTACAGATTTGATCGTTAATTTTGAATTCACCTCGACCAGTGATGACTGCGTCTTTGGTTATGTTGACGATTTAATTTTAATTTCCAAAGACTTTCATAGTCATCTCGCGCTCCTTAGGAAGGTTCTCAACCGTCTCAAGGAAGCTGGTTTATCCATTAACCTAAAAAAGTGTGAATTCTGTAAAAGCGAACTAAAATATTTGGGTTACATTGTTAATGAAAAGGGTCTTCAAACTGATCCTAGCAAGCTTGATGCTATTAGAGATTATCCTACCCCTACCACCGCTAAATCATTGCGCGGTTTCATTGGAATGTGCTCCTATTATAGACGATTTGTCGACGGTTTTTCTTCTATAATAGCTCCTCTCACTGCCCTTATAGGTAAGAGAAAAGGCCGCGATCCGATTAGCTGGGATGACGCCGCCGAGCATGCATTCATTAAGTTAAAAGAAGCACTAATCAACACTCCTGTGATGGCTTGTCCTGATTTTTCTAAGCCATTCATTTTACAGTGTGATGCTTCAGCAGTCGGTCTCGGTTCTGTTCTTTCACAGAATATCGATAACGTCGAACATCCTGTTGCTTATTTTTCTCGCTTATTTTCCAAAGCTGAACGCAATTACAGTACTACTGAGCGTGAACTGTTATCCGTTCTTGATTCCATAAAGCATTTCCGCTGTTATTTAGATGGAATGAAGTTCACTGTTATAACAGACCATATGGCTTTGAAGTGGCTCCTTACGTTAAACAACCCATCTGGACGTTTAGCTCGATGGGCTACTATCATCTCTCAATATACCTTTGACATCGTTCATCGCAAGGGTTCACAACATGTCGTTCCAGACGCCTTATCTAGGATTTATGCAAGTCCGGTTACTTTTGATCAGGGTCCCGAGCACACTAATGACAGATGGTACAAAAAGGTTTATTTTGGTGTTCGCAATACACCTCAGATGTTCCCCGCATACGCGATTCAGAATGGTGTTCTCTTAAGACGCATGCCTATTATTAGCCCTCTTAGCGTTGATCCATGGCGTGTGGTTTTACCCGCCGAGAAGGTTCCACTCGCGATTTGGGAAATTCACAATAACTTTCCTTCTATACATCCTGGTGTCACAAAATCCTACCTAAAGATCAAGGAGATTTTTTATTGGCCAAACATGTTTCGTGATGTTTCTGCAACTTTGAGGCAATGTGAGGTTTGTAAGGCTCATAAAATTGCAAACACTCAACCACGAGGCCAAATGATTTGTCCGAAAGATGTTTCATTGCCCCTACAGGTAATTTCTATCGATGTCATTGGACCTTTGCCTGTTGCTTACTATGGTTTTAAGTATATTCTGTCCATGGTAGACGTTTTCTCGAAATATGTCTGGTTATTTCCCCTTAAGAAGGTTGACGCTGGTTCTGTTATTAGAGCTCTGGAATCTGAATTATTCTTCAATTTTGGTGTACCACGTGCTATTCTCTGTGATAATGCTACTGTTTTTCGTAGTAATATATTTTTAAACTTCCTTAGTTCTTTTCACATCGATTCACCTACTTACACTCCTTACTATACTCCTCAAGCCAACACTGTTGAACGTTACAACCAGAGCGTGGTTACATGTTTAAGTATTTTAGTCGGAGAAAATCAAAGAAATTGGGCGAAAATGCTTCCAAAAGTCAAACTCTATCTCAACTCTTGTATTAATTTAGCTACAGGTTTTACTCCAAATTTTCTCATGTTCGGCAGAGAGGTCTTTATGAATTCTTCTCGTGCGAATAGCCAGACTCGAAGCACGAATTTAGCCGAAAGTCGGGCTCAGCACGCGTCGAATCTTTCCTCTCTTGTTGAGGTTTATGCGAAAGTAGCTGATAATCTTTCTATGGCTTTCCTCCGTAATTCTCGGGCTTATAATACGAACCGCACGGCTGTTACTCTTAACGTTGGTGACACTGTATGGAGACGTAACTTTGCTAGATCCTCTGGAGCAGAATATTTTTCGGGAAAGCTTGCTCCTCGCTTCATTAAGTGTCGTGTGACTAGAGTTATTTCTAGAACCACCTATGTCCTTCAAGATTATGATTCTGTCCATTCCAGAACATATCATATAAAAGATATCCTTAAATAATTTCTCACAACTTCAAAACGCGTTGTCCGATTTACACGAATTCAATTGGAATATTAGTTTTACATAAATTTCTTTCCTTTATAACCAAGAATTACAAAATTATTTACGTAAACAAAAAAACTCATTTTTAAATTTCGTAAATATTTCGACAAACTACCATTTCTAAAACCATCCACAGCGACATCTAATTGTCACAAGTGGAACCTTTTGATTACGTCTTATTTACAGCTTACCTCTTGTGTGTAGTGATGTACCATTGTCGATAATTTTTTTCGATAAAACCAAGTGGTTTAACAGTCTCGATCATCCTGGTTTTTCAATGGAGCAATTAATCATAATATCGTTTCTATTTGATTAATGCAGTTGGTAACTCCAATGATTTAGCAGGGAAGTCCTTATAGATTCAACCTGTGCTTATGGTCAGACTCGAAGCATCCATTTAGCTGAAAGTCGGGCTCGACAGGCATCGAATCTTTCTTCCTTTGCTGAGGTTAAGGCGGGATTGTCAGACTCAAAGCGTTAATTTAGCTGAAAGTCTGACTCAACTCGCGTCTTACCTTTCATTCATTGCTGAGTTTTTGTGTTAACATCGCTATTAATCCCTCTATTGCTTTACCCCTTATTTACCCGAGCGTATGAGCTCGCTTAATTTTTTGGCTGTGTTACTAGTAATATCACTAGGACCACTTAGTCCTATGGACTTTCTTCGACTTCTGTCGACTTGTTTCGACTGAAGTCTCTTTCGACAGAAGTTTGTGTTGACTGATGTCGCCTTTTTTGACTGATGTCGCCTTTTTTGACTGATGTCGCCTTTTTTGACTGATGTCGCCTTTTTTGACTGATGTCGCCTTTTTTGACTGATGTCACTTTTGTTGACTGATGTCACTTTTGTTGACTGATGTCACTTTTGTTGACTGATGTCACTTTTGTTGACTGATGTCACCTTTTTTTGACTGATGTCACTTTTGTTGACTGAGGTTACTTTTGTTGACTGAGGTTACTTTTGTTGACCTGATGTCACTTTTGTTGACTGATGTTACTTTTGTTGACTGATGTTACTTTTGTTGACTGATGTCACTTTTGTCCTTTTTTTGACTGATGTCACATCATCTCTGGCTGATGTCGTATCGTCTTTGACTGATGTTGTATCGTCTTTGACTGAGGCTATTTTCTTTCGCCAAGGTTGTTTCATCTATATTATTTTTTTTCAGGGTTTCTTTCATATTTAGGTTAGTTAGGTACATATAGTTTTAATTAGTCTCTAAGGTTTTTAGTCTTTGTCCCTAGGATTGTTAGTTTTTAGTCTTTTGCTTTTAAGTCTCTAGGTTACTCAGATTTTGTGGACACATCTGGAGCTCGCGCTGATAACGTCTAAGTTGAAGGATCTTTAGATTTTATTCTGTATCTCCTGCACTCCAATGTCGTCTATTATATGTATTTTAATTATCTTCTAGGTTTTAGATTGCGTCATGTAAGTTAATTAATTTTCTCGTTCAATCGTTTATTTTATAGGGTTGTCACTTTGTTTTAGGGTTGCCACATTTCTGTTGTATGTATTTTTTTCTTTTTTTGTTGGAAAGGGGGTAATGCAGCATAACTCTGCATGTCAAAACTTTTTGGTTCTTTATAATCAACCTTTTTTTCCGTTTGTATTTGAGCCTGGTCGATTTTTATCTTTTTATTTCGTGATTCGAATTATTTTTCTTCTGACAGATGGGTCCCCATTTTTTTCTTGGTTGCAAAAAGTTGAATCTATTGATACGGACCCAGTTAGTGGAAAATTATCGAGTTTTTTTCAAGTGAACCAGTCTATCTGTGCCGTCCTATTTAATACCTTATGGCAAAATTATATTGAGAATGGTGTATTAAGTATTATTCTAAGAATTCATCTTTATTTTTTCTGGATTGAACAGCTTTGAACAGGCCGCCTTTCGGCCTCCAGGTTTTGGCCTAAAATTACGCTGGACGTCCTTGGCCAACGTCAAGAGTTGGGTCGCATTTAGACCACCGAAGGTTTCACAAAACAACGCCAGTTCCTGAACCTGCGACAATCTACAGACTACGTCACCTCGCCAGGACGCAATTACTTATGCCACGGTTTTTTTTATGATAATTTTACGTACAAATTTAATAGTGTAGATAGTACGAGATTTTTTTTTATTCATTAACTATTTAATTTTATTTGTAAAATGTGAGATACTTTGGTTCTCAATTTTTTATAACGATATGTTTTGGTAGCGTTACTTACTAGAGATTGCAATCGACTAGGTAGTACGTTTATTCTCTCGTTCGTTATTCGCGTACCTATCGGACCAAAGTTCTCTATTTCCTTCCCTTCACACAAGACAACCTGCAACTTTTTTATACAATAATATTCATTTTTTTTACCTTTTAATGTTATTTTTTATTTTTATTTTAAAAACTAAATTAAACGTAACGTAGCAGAAAAGAAAAGTGAATTTTTCCGTCTTTTTATTTTTTTTTCGCTACACTATGTATATCTTTGGATCAATAAACTTATTATATTATTATTACATTATATTATACCTGCATCGATCGGTACCGACCCGCACAGACTCGCCTGTGCCGGAAACCTGTTTCTTTATGTAAGCACCCTAAGGTACTGTCATATCATGGCGGGTTACTTTGACTCTAGAGCATAATTTTGGCCCACATCAAGACAAATGTTTAGTGTCATTATATCCACACAACAGTTCCGCAAGTACGCGTCTATATCACCATCTATTCGTTACCGAAGAAATACGACGTTCGATTGTATGGTCGCGACACGGCGGGCAGTTCAATTTTTTTTTCCGATTTGGGCCAAAGTTATGCTTTGACAAAGTAACTCGCCATGACGGTACCTACACTTTTTACTCTATCGTACCCATAAGTCGTACGACTTGTGTGTACGAAAGAGTACCTAAAAAGTGTTAATTCATAAAATTCATAAAATCGAGACGGAGTGATGTGGAAATCGTACAAAGCAAAAGGAAAAGTCTTTTGTAAAGTAAATCCACTTTGTTATTCATTACTTTGCGAATGCCCGAATCTATAAACTTATAACTACTTTACCACTTTATCAATTTTCGACAAAAAAAATACAAATAAACAGATAATTTGTACTTTTTTATCGATACATATTATAAACTAAAATCGCTTTTCGTGTCTGTCTGTGTGACCGCGTTGATCTTCTAAACTACACAACGAATGTTGATGCGGTTTTCACCATCACTTAGGGTTTAGAGAATTTATTCCGAAAGTTAAGTTAGTGTGTATAATACATTAATATTTAACTTACATATTATAGGGAAATCTCGATGTTTTGTCGAGTCTTGAACACTACACTTGAATAAAATTTAAAAAAGAAACACACTAATCACATCTCATTAGTATGCACGCAGCAGAGGACGAGTGCAACCTAAGTTCATGGCTGCTCATTCGATATTCAAATTACATAAATTAGAACAACGCGACGCTTGCGCAACACAAAAGTTTCATTATTAATTCATTAAATAATCGCTCAAGGTCAAAACGATCAGGTTACGCTTGCCGCGGTCGGTCCGTGGATGGATGACCATCTTTACATACCGGACCCCCCCGTGCCTCGGAAAGCACGTTAAGCCGTTGGTCCCGGCTGTCATTCTTAGATCTTTGACAGTCGAAGCTCGAAAGTCTGACAACCAGTCTTACCGTACATAAAGTATAGTCCAGTGCAGACGACAACCTCACAAGGTTGTCGTCTGCACTGGACTATACTTTATGTACAGACGCCAGTACATCAAGCTACTACAATCTGTCAGATTTCTTTAATAGATTTTCGACTTTACAATTAGATCTAAAATAATATTGCAAAAGACTAAAAGTACGACAATGTTATGATTCTCTTTGATAATGTAATATGACAGAAGTAAACGTGTCAAACGTCAATAATCAATCAACATGACAACTTACCGCCATGATGGGTTTTTGTTGTGTGCTGCAACTTCAATTGTACATTCTTGTACTTTACTACCAAACAAAGCCAATTAAAAGTAATTGGATGATTAGAAACTGTTTTAATTGTGTTTCCCCATTTTTTAGTAGGGTGTACCAATACATGGCCGGGGCTCCATACATTTTGAAACATCTCCTTTAAACTCCAGGCTGCTACCAGAGACTACTGAGAAATTCCTAACAGAAAAACCCAAAAATACTTGGCCTAACCTGATGAACGAACCCAGAGCGTCGCTCAGTAGCCGCTCCTGGGACCACTAGACCAACGAGGCAGCCAGACTACACTTTAGGGGAAGCGCTAAGGTAGCCCGCGAAGTTCAAATTTTCATACGATTTTTACAATTTGCAGCTCAGTGTCTGGGTGTATGTTGATTAAAGTATGATTCGCGACCGTAATAAATATGTATGTACAGAATTATTTTCATTAGAATCAGTAATAGTTTTTTTTTTAATTTAAGATAGGTTTGCTCTTGACTCTAGTCTAGATCCGAGGTGACAGAGACAAAGTCCACGATGAAGCGAGCTTACCCAGAAGAAGCCTGTTCACTCTCACTTTGAAGAGATCGGGGTTGTATGCGTTCGGAAACACAGACGCGGGCAGAGAGTTAGTTAGTTAGTATAATCCTGAAATGTTAAGATTTCATGAAATAGTCATTCAATAGAATTACTTGGTCTCTTATTGATGACTTTAATGATTATAATTCTGTAAATACATCGCGAATCATATTTTAATCAACATGCAACGTAATACTGACCTGCAAATTGCAAAAAACGTAAGAAAATTTGAATTTCGCGGGCCACCCTGGAGCTTTCACTTTAAACCTTTTATTTATGATCGGAAACTAGTTCGAGTATAGACTTGCTATAAAGAACGCGTCACACCGAAGGCGAATTGGCTCTATGCCAGCGGCTTGTGGCGATATTTAGTACTCCAATTGTAGAGTTCCATTTGCCATGAAACTGCCAGGGGAAAAGTGGTCCCACAGAGAACCAACAGCCGGGGATTGTGGCTGGTTTAGCTAAATAATAACAGCCGCACGGGTCGATCGAAGGTTAAGCTACGCTTGCCGCGGTCGGTTTATGGATGGGTGACCATCCATTAGGTAGTTACATATCGATCGATACCCCTCCATGCATCGGAAAGCACGTTAAGCCCGGCTGTCATTCGTAGATCTTTGACAGTCGTTACTGGTAGTCAAAAGCCCAAGTCTGACAACCAGTCACCAAGGGGTATCGCGTGTTACCCAGTAACTGGGTTGTGGAGGTCAGATAGGCAGTCGCTTCATGTAAAATACTGGCTATACTTTTCCCTGAATTGGCCCTGCAAAATCCACATGCACACGGCTTCTCTGGAACAATCCAAGTCTGCGGGTCCTTTGGTGGGTTAATTCTCACTAGTTGACATTGTTGACACGCGGCCACCACACTCTCAATCTGCCGATCCATGTCGACCCACCACACGTAGCCTCTTGCATACGCTTTTGATGAGGAGCATGCAACAACTTTAACACTTTGTCCGACGAAAGCATTATGACTCTGTTACTCCACAATAAATAACCTTTAATGTGAAAGAGCCTCTCTCCGTGTCCAAGAAGCTCGTAAGCTCGGGTCTGTGTTCCTTCGTGGCCATCCGTGCAAAACGTGACACATTACTTTTTGCTATACGAGTACCACATCTTTGTTGGTCTCCACGGCTATCTTAGCAGCGTCCAGTTCCCAGCCGCTCGGCTGCTCCTCCGGTAGCAACACGTCGCGCAGCACATCCTCCTGTACACTCGACATGTCCGGAGCGGTCCACCTGCTCAACGCGTCCGCGTTGCCGATTAATTTACCAGGCCTGTACCTACTGTATACTTAAATTATAAGTGGAAAGTTTCAATGACCAGCGCAACATCCTTGGTGATATCTGGTCTGGAATTGGTTTTGCGAAATTGAATAAACTGACCAACGGCTTATGATCTGTCCCAGTACAAACGACCCGCCAAGAATTCGTGAAACTTTGTCAATCCAAATATAGGGCCAGGGCCTCCTTATCAATCTGCCCATATCATCTCTCGTGCGCCTGTAGTGTCCGTGTGACCATCATCACGGGCCGCTCTGACCCGTCCTCCATGACGTGTACAATAATCGCTCCGAGACCGTATTCCGATGAATCACAAATGAGAAGTAGTTCTTTCTGCAAGTCATAGCCTTTGCACAGTGTTTACAAATTAAAAACCTACCAATAATTCCATTTCTCCCCATTCAGTTCCCATTGTTTTCCATATTTGAATAAAGTCGAAACGTTACACTCCATTTAACAGACAAAAAGTACTTTCAGGAGATCGACGGCGAATTGAATTTCGATAAATCGGAATGATTAATTGAATTCGGGCCGTAGCAGGAGCAAAGAATTAAGATTGTGATGAGATAATTCAATTCATCAGTCGAAAAGGCCTATTATAGGTCCTAAACATGGCCATTTCAATGAATGCTTTTCTATATGGGAAGTAACCTTGCGATTTTTACCTTAGTAGAACGATTAGCGATCGAAAAGAAAGCAAAGTAATGCATATTTAGATTAATTAGTGCTTAGTTCTATCGTTGTGCACTTTGCGTAAGCAGGCGGGTGGACAACTGCATGCATGAAATAATGTACAGGAGCTAGACCACCACCTCTTAAAGCAGTATTATTGTAATATTACTTCAGTGTGGGAAAGAGATGGAGCTAGACGTCCTGTATAGCTCCATCTCTTTCTCACACTGAAGTAACATTAAAATCTGCTTTAAAAGGTGGTGGTTGGCTCCCAGGTGCACATACTATCTATTCAACATTTATATCATGGAATAAGTTTTTATACCACCTTCCCCTTTTTTGAGTACGGAGGGTTATGTCGGCCCACTACCAACTAAAACCCCACGGTTTCTACCTACTGGTAGCATGAAGGCTCGTGCAGACTGGCACGACACGACACCGATAGAACAATTTCTATGCACACTTCATGGAAATATGAAAACTTCATCTTTTCTACCGATGTCGCGTCGCGCCAATCTGCACGAGCCTTGAGTCAGGGCCCGGGAGATATCTACCTACTCGTACTTCCCTGACGGTCCTTGTCGCATCCAGTAGGTGCCCTAATTGCGTAACACACTGAATGACAGTTCCTGTCATTTTGACAAATAATATCCATTTCGTTGTTGTTGTCATTTCGTTGTTTTGCCAAATTCCAGGGATTGTCTTTCTGAGCATGTCACGCTCTTAGGTGCTGGTCTTACCTACGACCTCGTAAATAAAAACTGATGTGTGTACAGTGCTTCAATTTTCTTAATGTATCTCGGCTTCGTTAAACTTCGTTAAACTTCGTGTTTCGTCAGTAGTACTGACGAAACACGAAGTTTGCCGAGAGACATTAAGAAAATAGTTGTATTGTATGTATGTACTTACGTGTATATGTATGTATGTATGTTCCCTATGGACTCCAAAACGGCTGGAGCGATTTTTATGAAATTTTTAGGCAATCTTCAAATTAATCCAGCGGGCGATCCTGTCAAGTTTGGTAGCGATCGGATCAACAGATTTATTTTTTTGACTTTATGGTAATTTCGTGTCATATTTTTTCTGAACAGTACCCTAACAAAAAGTACTAGGCTTGCATACATTCAATATAGTATTTCAATCATTAGATTTATCCCACGAAAAGGATTTGGATGAAGTTTGGCACACTAACCTAACAAAAAGTACTAGGCATGCATGATTTCAAGATAGTATTTCAATCATGCACCACCAGTCATCTGGCTTTAGATGATTAGACCTCCCCGTGCAAAGCCGGGGCGGGTCACTAGTCTGCTATAATATTACTCTCATTAGGTACCTGTCATTTACTATCACAAACGACTCCATACTTTTACCACCTATCTACTAACACGTCAACATGTCGTTTGCGTATCATTAGTGAACGCTAACCCACTTGATTGACATTACAACAGTACTCGCCATTAGTCTCCTACATGTGCTGTTTAATGTCATAACGGGGTACGGTATTAACTGACGATAATTCTGAGCCTATCAGGGGCGAAGCCTTCGTACAACCCGATTCCTATCGGCTTTCCTTCGGAACAACCACTCCTCGTAATGTCTACTATTGCCAAATAATATGGTACACCTGTGTGTGTAACTGTGTATCACATCACATTACACAGTTATATTTAATACCAGTTTAAAACACCATAAGATTAAAAACCTACAGGTTTTTGTCTGAGTTAATGAGAACTGAACAATTTTTTCTGCGGCTTCCCTCTAATGATGATTGTATCTGCACCACTGGAGCCTATGCTATGATGACACGATGGGAAAGCTTAAGAGGCAGTAATAATAACATAATTGGTAGGAAGGTACTAAAAAATAAAAGAACAAAAACTCTCCACTTGGGTTCGATAAAAAAGTGAAGAACAGCAAATAAACTGCTCTTCTACATACATGGTGTATCAGAAAGGTGTGGTCAAAATTAAGGGTGTGGCACAGGCCATCAAGCTGAACAACTTTCTTCATGGGACCAACATCGTAATTGCGAAAAGATAATCGGTCGTCCCAAACTGCTGACTATTGTAAAAACTATCTTTGCATTGTATAGATTCAATCTCTTAGTGTTATACAATTGCATAACACATGTGTGAGCACTATGTACTTACCTACTTTAAAACTACCATTAACTGGGTACGTCTTTCATTGAGTTGCCCACCACACACAACATCCGTCTGTTCGGAGGATCCTCCCTTTTCTATGGACGATGAGTGAACTTACACCCTGTCCCTCATGCCTCTATAATATAAACAAATAACTATGTGTCTTTGAAAAAATACCTTAAATACATAAAGTACAGTTTACATTAGCATAAAAGTTGATATTCGTTTAAGTAGAAATAACGTCAATTGGAAACAAGGAGACTACTTCATCATTGCTGAATCACACCGTTTCAGATCTTCTATCTTATCGAAGACATGTATCGTAATAATATCTTGGCCCAGCACCCTAATTACGTAACACAATATCCATCAATCATAATCTGAATTATTTTGAAGCAAATTTCTAATCCATTGCTTCATATGTTCGAAAAATGTATCTACTCAACAACGTAAATAACGCAATGAATGTTGTTGAACTGTTAAAATGAAACCGATTCCTACTGAAAGTGTGTTACGCAATTGCTCCGCTGTATTCTAGGGTAAAAGATGTGGAGCAATAAGGTTAACCAGTTCGTCATTAAAACAAAACATTTTTTGATCACTGTTTATTTATTTAATTACCGGTAATCCAAAATTTCTTTGAAAATGATTTATTTTCAGGTTTTATTTATACTTCCAGAATCCAGATTTACATTTTAGCCAAATAACATTCGTATTAAATCAAATGGAAATAATAATTAAACCCGTAGTAAGTTGAATGATTCAGCGAATATAGTGTTAAAGCGGTGTGCTGCTGAAAATAAACTCGACATTGGTTGGCCGCTGAAGTGGGTTGTTAAATATACCGCATGAAAGTTTAATGTGATTTAATTTTAATGCAGTGTTATTTATTTTATGTGGATGTAGGGTTTTAGTTCATTTATGTTTATGCGTTTTTACACATAACATAACATCATCCTGTAATCCCCGAAGGGTTAGGCAGAGGTATACATACGGTGCACCTACATTTTAGTTTAAGTCCCATGTACTTAATAGGGGGCGAGCCTATTGCCATGAACCGGACAAAAATCCAGACTCCGGTCTGTTGCTGAGAAATTCCTGATGGAAAAACCCAATAACACTTCAGACGACCTGGTAATCGAATCCTAGGACCTCATGCTCAGCACTAGCGCTTGCGACCACTTGAACAACGAGGCAGTTATGCGTTTTTATGCCCATTAATCGGTGGCTGGTAGCAGCTGGATGAGAGTTGCCGAGAATCGAGCTGAATGGCGTGCCATTGGAAAGGCCTATGTCCAGCAGTGGATTGCTGTAGGCTGATGATGATGATGATGACAATTAATGATGTAACTGCCTATTCGTTTTGCCGAAATCAAATGGCTATAGAGACACCGACGCGCGAACTGTAACCATGAATTCAGCACGTGATTCTAAACCCCTACCCTAGCGTAGACATTTTTCGTCGGTTATCAAAAAAAAAAATCTGCTGTTTCATAGAAAAGTGCAAAGTATGGAACAGCAATTTTTCTTTTTAACCAACGGAAAATTTCAACTCAGGGGTTCAGAATCATGTACTGAATCCATGGTAACCTGTGCAAGAAGTCTTGTATCCATCGGTGGTTTGAATCGATGAACGAAGCATTATTCAGTTTTCCCATGAGAAATTTCTTAGTATCAACCCGGAGTCTGGTCAATCACGAGCATACATACACCCGCCAACGTTCCCGGTTGCCCACTTTTCGCCCTTATTCCCTTAGTAATAAAGTTGAAAAGTGATCGACCGGTAACGTTCGCCTATGTACCTTACATTTACCTATGCAAAATTCAAAAGTGACTCTCGTGAAATAACTATTGCAACTTTGAAAAGACCTATTTCATTATAGTATGGTTTCGAAAATACTATGTTCGTAACACTATAAAATTTCTATCAACACTTTAGGAGAAAATCGTTATTAGGGTTTCGTACCCGATGGGTGCCAAGCGGAACCCTGTTACTCTCCGCAGTCCGTCAGTCTGTCTGTCAGCGGGATGTATCTCATGAACTGTAATAGGTAGACAGTTGAAATTTTCACAGATTGTGTATTTCTATTGCCGCTATAACAACACATAATAAAAATAAAATAAAGTTAAAAATTAAATGGGCGTTCCCACACTCCCCATACAAGAAACGTGTTTTTTTTTACTAAAGTAAAAACCGCAGTGTTCAATATTGTTCGGTGGGTGGTACCTCCTCGATCCTTCGTGTGCGAGTCTGACTCATACTTAGCCAGTTTTTGACAATGTAAATGTAGGTAATGCTCGTGACTGTACGGCTAATTTCTCAAACAGAATAGACTGGCGAAACGTGAGCGTTCTATACCACTCTTTTTACCCCTTTGAAGAGTACAGGAACGATGTACTTTTTAATTATAATGACCTAGGTTAAAGTGTTTCAAAAAGGGCATATCCAAAAGAACATTTTAAACGAAATAATTTGGGCTTGTCCAGGGCTGTGACAAGAGATAATATTTTACGTTTTTTCACTAGATCTTCAGAAAATTCACAACGTAAAGAAATTTCTAATGAAACAGTACCTACCACAGAGTTCACTATTTTCATATACAATACTTGTGAACTTTGATATGTAAAAGGTTCAACCCAAAGGCGTGTACGCACGAACGAACACGGAACATTTGGTTCGTACGTGTGGACGTAAATTAACAAAGTGAACACGAACACCATATACAGGGTGTAAGGGACAGCCCTCCGCAAAAACAGGGCGCATTATCAGCTCCTTATTTTGAATCATATTCCACCGGAAATATTCTCAGGAAAATTTTCATTTTTTTATCCTATTTTCAGTTACTATTCCTTTATTTCAATGTAAAATTACATTCTCTGTACGCGCCGCTCTTCATTTATGTAAATAAAACAGCTAAAATAAAAAAATCAGCAATGGATGTTGAAATACTCGGTGGCCGAAGGCTCGCTGCGCTGCCGTTCGCTATGCGTGTTTTGCCACGGTAACGATACATTGCGTGTGAGGTAATAAAACAAATCAGGTTTATTGGATTCCCTTAACGTTCCTGAAATAATTTCATGTACCGGTCATGACTGCCTCGTTGGTCTAGTGGTCGCAAGCGCTACTGCTGAGCATGAGGTCGTGGGTTCGATTGCCAGGTTGGGCAAAGTGTTATTGGGTTTTTCTATCTGGAATTTCTCAGTAGCAGCCCGGAGTATGGATTTGTGCCCGGTAGATGGCAATAGGCTCGTCCCCTATTACATGGGACTTAAACATAACTGGTGAAATGTGGGTGTACTACTATAGGTACACCTCTGCCTAACCCTTCGGGGAAACAAGGCGTGATGTTATGTTATGTACTGGTCATCTTAGTATGATATACTGAAGTCACTCCATCAGTCTGCGGAGGGCTGTTCCTTACACCCTGTATATGAATTCAGTTCGACTTGTGTTCGCGCTCAATCGTCCCACTCTCCTTAGAAGACAGGGATTCGCCATTGGAAGTGGTCGACAGTGAAGTAGTCAAAAATTTCACCGAACACCGTCCAAAAATAAAAACGAAATTGGATCGCCACAAACATTTTTGACGAACACAGTATTTGATGCTCGTCAGTGGTACGCACATGCGAATAAAGTGTTCGATGTTTGTGTTCACCATATTCTTCTTCGTTCGTGCGTACACGCGTTAATACATAAATCCGAACTTAGAACATTTGCCTGAAATTCAGTAGGTACGAAAAAATCTGTAAGTACTCCCCTATTCATACAGATTGCACCCAAGAGATTGCTTGAAAACTAAACTTAATGCTCGCTACCTATTCATTGTGTTCGCAATTATTATCAAGCAAACACGGGACATGGCCCAAAAGGTACGAAACTCACGTTCCGAAAACTAGGGACATTTCGCATCCCTAGCAGACGGGGTCAAAGACCTGTCTGTCCTTTGCGACTGAGACTTTACCTAGAACCCACAGGCACAGAATAGATAAGATACAGAAGGCTCCATACAATGAAGGAAAACCAACGCATACATAGACACGCTTCACGTACAGCGAGTGCAAACACGCTGGCATTATTTGAGGTTTGAGGTCACCGTACGTATGATCTGTTACAAAATTATCTGATTAAAGTAACAACAAACCCTGTTCAGGTTAAACACTTACGTAATCACTTACTAAAGGGAATTTAGTAACACATTCATCTGTATTAAGAAGGCTTCATCTTTATATCTCACCATTTTTCCAACAATAACATTATTAAATTGTAATTGAAAAATAATCGACGAAAATTGAGGTTTTAACATTAACCTCTACTGACAAATGAAAAACATCTTTCGAGGGGATTTTAAATTAGAATTTAGGGTTAAATAATCAAACCAATGCACTCAATTTGTAAGTGGCCTTTAAATTGCGAACGTTACAGGCTGATTATGCTATTTAAATTGACATCCACAGATACGTTTCTGATCCATTTGTTTACATTTTCACTATACACGTCTATGTGTGCGTGCGTTTTCGCTCGTTGTATGGAGCCGTCGAGCCGACCTTCTGTAGTATCTATTCTGTGCCACCAAGTCTATTAAAAACAAAAGATTACATTAAATTAACGTAGGTACATCTGCAGACTTTTGAACTTCATTAAAACTAACTCGAAATAATTTTAATGTATTTGAAAAGTTGGTTTTGAAATATAATATTATAAAGCATTTTTTGTTGTTTTCATTATTTTAAATGTGTTTGAGAGAAGTTTTTGGGGAATGACTTTTAGTGACTTTGTTTTAATTAAAGGCTAGATAATAATAATAATAGAAATAGGTAGATTGTGAGTAATGAATGATAGCATAAGCATAGAACAATCAGCCTATAATGTACCCACTGCTGGAACACAGGCCTCCTCTCTGCGAGAGGGAGTGGGAGTGGGAATCAGTGTGGGTTGGTAGATGTCGACTAATAAACAGCGCCTCACATAGGCTTGACATTTTTAACTGTACATTGGCGGAATTCGTGAGGGTGACTCTCGATTTGTTAACTAGGGAATGATAATAGTTTAATCACATTATCGCATTGGGTGTGAACCTGTCAAGATAGTGTAAGATTGTATAAATAAATAAATAATAAATAAATAAATGTCACATGTCTTCGAATTTTTGGTTCTAGGACATGCCGGTTCCCTCACGATATTTTCCATCACCGTTTGAGAGCAGTGGTGGTGAAATTATTTACACACAGTAAAGCGCCTGCCTGGGTTAGAACCCACTACCTGCTACTCGTAAGTAGCCCATTACCACTGGGCCACCACTGCTCAAAATTATGGATGATAAAGGATAATTATTAATACTCGTGAATTTTATGTATCAGTCAGTTACCTATAAATGTGTCAGTGAAAAATATTCTTTATTATTCTCTTCAAAAAGGTACTTTTTACTCAACTGCGGTGAAGCAAAAAAAGGAGGGTTACTCATACACCGTTTTATAAAACAGCCTCCGCCCAGCTATAGCTAGGCGAGGGCCGTAAGGTTTCTTCATAGACTTACTACTTTTCTTTACAAATAGCAAATCACTATTATTTTATTTAGTTTCAATTACTATTAAAATACAGCTGATACTAAAAGAAAAAAAAAACCGGCTAAGTGCGTATCGAACCACGCACAATGAAGGATTCCGTGGTTGGAATGAATTTATCCCAAGAACAAACTGAACTTTGTAGTTAAAAAAATGTTCTCCCATACATCGTTATACCCTCGCGGAAGCGATCGGCGGCGGCGATCTCTCGCGTCCGGCCCTGGTCCAGGCCATGGTACGGAGCTAAAGTACATGGGAAGCCATTACCTCCTTCTGCGAAGCAGTAATGCTCGCGAAGGAGGAGGCGGGACGCGTGAGGGAGAGGCAAGCTTTGCGCCCTCACGCCCCTAGTCGCCGCAGGAGACGCCCTAGGCGTCGGGAATTGGCAGCCGATTCCCGGCCACTGTAGGCGCGAGCTTGCGGACGGCGAGCAATGGGTAGCTCGCCGTCCAGTAAGGACCAGGCCCGAGTCGATGGCGCGTTGTGTTCCACGCGCGCCTTAAAGAGATGTCAGCAGCATTGACGGGGTCCGCTAGGACCGATGCCAGCCCCCCGGCAACCCCTTGCGGGATGTTCGAAAGAGTTACCGTGGCCCCGGCACAGGCAACTGAAGGAACACGGGTGGGTTTTAGTCAGTAAAAGTCTGACACGCCCTCCCGCTCCGCCCAGAGTGGGAGAAGACATTTGATGATTTCCCAACCAAAAAAAAAAAAAAATACATCGTTATACGTCACGGTCAATTCTCCAACTGCACATGTACGTTTGTAATCGCAAAAAAAAATGTGATAAAACTACAAATGAACGATTTTCGGACTTTTCCCTTTACTTGTGCTTCTTGCCAAATTTCATGTTTCTAGGTCAACGGGAAGTACCCTATAGGTTTTGATTTATTTGCGAGTAGGTGTCAAAATATGTCGCATAAAATGCCGTATTTTTTATTGTGTTGACTTAGAAGCTCGATTTTTTTAGAGCTCCAAGGACCGTAGACCTACACTTATTAGAAATGAATTTCAACATGATTCTGCCACGCGTTCCTAAGAAAAAGGGTCTTGACAGACAGACAGACGGACGGACAACGAAGTGTAAGGGTTTCATTGGATATTACGACCAAATGCACTGTAGGTACTGCAAAGCTTTAAATAAAATTATAAAGCTGCGTATTTGAATTTTTATTGCGGCGAAAGTAAGCACTGCAATATTTTACCCATTTAAACTTCCGTAAATGTTCCCTCTCAAGCAAAAATAAACATTAAGTTGCAAGAGACAAGAAACTACGCAGAAAACACAAGCTGCAACAACAACTGGAGAGATGAAATCAGGAACTTTGAAGTTATTCGTATTAAAATCCGATTAAGATTGCCTCTCACCGACGTGTAACATGAAATGAACACAAGCAAAATAATAATAAAAATGCATGCTTTTGTATTTTGTTTGTGGTTTCCTCTATTGTCCTATTAGGCTCTTTGTACACACGCCAGCACATCAAGCTACCCGAAACTGTCAAATTTTCCCGATCAACCTTGAACCTAATGCTTTAGCAATAAAGACGAAAATCTATTAAAGAAATTTGACAGATTGTCGTAGCTTGATGTGCTGGCGTCCATACATGGCACGGTTTCATAACCGCGTGACAGCGGTTAGGTTAGGCGGCGGCTCAGTTGTGTTTTTTCTGTGCGAAAAGATCATCATTGCTTATTACGTATGTACATATATAGAAAACTCAAGAAAGAAAAAAAAGAAAAAAAGAAGGTTTTGGATGTACATCCGATCATCTTATCAATTAGATTAAATAAAGACCTTTCATGAATCAATGTAATTAATAATTCTTGATTTATCTCCATTTTAAAACAAAACTAGCGTAGGTAAGCCGTCACGAAACGTGCAAACATCCGGTGCCATCGACAGACTCCAGTAGACTGCCATACAATACTGATGTGAATCACGCCGCGGACAGACACCATGTAGGCAGCAAGCTTCCATAGTGATCCATACAGCACTGGCGACCGTGCCTAGAAACGACGCATAAACCGAAGTTTTTCACGGCAAGAAAAACGTGTATGTACAAAGGGCCTTAGGGTTCCGTACCTCAAAAGCAAAAACGGAGCCCTTATAGGATTACTTTGTTGTCCGTCTGTCTGTCGGTCAGTCTGTCAAGACCCTTTTTCTCAGGAACGCGTGGAGGTATCAAGTTGAATAAGTATCAAATACGTAAATCTATGGTCCCTTGCAGCTCTACGGAAATCAAACTCTTCTAAGTCAACGCGATAAAAAATACGGCCTTTTATGCGACATATTTTGACACCTACTCGCAAATAAATCAAAACCTATAGGGTACTTCCCGTTGACCTAGAAACATGAAATATGGCAAGAAGCAATTAGGTCTCACAGCAAAAGTAAATGAAAAATTCCGAAAATCGTTAATTTGTAGTTTTACCCCATTTTCTTTTTGCGATTACAAACTTAAATTTACAGTTGGAGAATTGACCGTGACGTATAAATGTATGGAAACACATGTTTTTCAACCACAACGTTAAGTTTGTTTTTGGGATAAATTCTTTTCAACTATGGAACCCTTCATTGTACGTGGTGCGACACGCACTTGGCAGGTTTGTTTTTTTATATCAGTAATTCGTGATGATATCAGTAGATATATTATGCCTTGGAACATATTGTTACATAAAAAGCCTTGTGTACACTAAACTGGTGATGTAGTGAAAAACACATATTCACGACCCATAAACTAAGTTTTACACCTCTCATGATGTAACCAATACTTATAGCAAATAAATGATTACGATAATGAAAAAGCACGTAAAAATCACACATAAAAATTAAACCTTAAAAAAAATATTAGGCGCTATTTATTCAAAAATACCTGCACAACTTTTTAGTAAAAACACCCAAAGATTTTCACAATAAAATGCAATACAATCCCATTAAAAATAATTCAATCAACAAAACTTTCATGTCTCCCAGAGAAGAATTAACAAAAACAACACAACGAGTATGTCAAACTCAAACTCAAAGCATTTATTTCAAATAAACCAATTACAGGCACTTTTGAATTGTCTAAGACTCGGTCAGTTAGTCAGAAAGTTGAAGCTAGTTGCCCATTCCAAAGTGTAGATCTCTATGGAGAAGAACGGGCAAGAAACTCCACGGACACTCTTTTAAATCAAAATATTGTTACAAAATATTGGTTACATCATTCATGTTGAAATTAAGTATGTGAGAACAATGTAGAAAGACGTGCACGTTAAAAGCGTCCGCAACAAAAAGGTAAAAACCAAAAACGATTCAAAAATTAAAATAAGCCGTGTCAGCTAAGAGATGACCAGTCCCTACTGACGGCGCCCGTTCACGAACATGACGTGTGACACAATGATTGTAAAAAACAAGGTTGGTATAGGACCATTACTCACAAAGCATTCTGGGCCATTGTGGAGCGGACCTTGATTATCCCCAGATCAGTCTACAGCACTTCAGAGTACTATTGTTCAGGGCTACATGACTCCCCTACGATGAAATCAAACGAAATCAATCAAGCGGAAACAATCGAATCTATGACGAAATCTAATGTTACATTATCTAACAAAGAAGCAACTGCGATGTGTGTTTTAATAGAAGTCGCACTGAGGAAAATGATTTATTTCAGCTTCTAAGGAGTAGTTTTTCCGCTTTTTTATTGTGGTAATTTTAGTCATTTTATCATCCGTTCAGCGGTCTAATATAGCGAGATCACCCGACCGGTTTCCATTTTCTAGCAGCTAAGTTAAATGTTTTACAATGCATGTGCTCGAAAAGAGCGTTTTCCAAGCGGCCAAACTGTGCGGAAAGTGCCACTTTTTCACACTAGTGCTTTTTACTTTTCAGTTTTTTATTTAATTTTTAACTCCCACCGTCAGCCCGACGCAGAGTTGTTATTATTTGAAAAAAAAATCTAATACTTCATTAAACGCGTAATATTGTAAGTACCTACATATGTATGTTATACACACTTTTATCAACCAGACAAACTTATTTTAATGAATACATTTACAAACAAAGCTTTTTCTTCTAACATTAGATTAACGTACCAAAATGTATGAGTTGATTGACATAACAATTTGCATAACTTATTTTCATGCATCATTGATCCAAGGCGTGTATCGAGTCAGTGGGATTACCTTAATGAAGGTTTTCATGAAAATTCACGCCACCAGTAGGCGCTACTTTGACAAGAGGTCTTCCATTTCGACAATGAATATAAAATAATTATATGATGACGTTCATTATTCGTTTCATTCAGTCACGGCTAAAGAAAATATAGGCGCTTTGACACTTTTGACAGGTGCCCGGACCTGACGTCACAGTGCTGCCAACTAGTGAGCGACAATTTTATGTATGTTGCGTCACTTTCACGTGAATAAACAGTTTTTCTTTCTTTCTTTTCTTTCTAACGACATTTCAGAAAACCCTCATTCATCATTCTCCTGTCCTTATCCCAACTTATTTGTGCTCGGCACAACATGTCTTTTTCTTCCACACTTACTTCTCTATTAGTCGTCATCTCGGTAGTCATCCCCTTTCTAGCCATATCATCTTTCATCCAGTCCATCCAGCGTTTCTTTGGTCTTCCCCTATTCTTATATCCATATTCATGCTCAAAACTTTCCTCACGATATGATTAAACTCTGGATTTTTAATTTGCTAGACTAAAATAAAATAACAAAACCAAAAAAAGGTCGATCGCAGCTGTCATATTGGTCTAGCAAATTAAAAACCAGAGTAGGTATACCTTAACACATATAATGCCGAACTAACAAATGAACTAACTGTATTTTTTTTTTTTGTAAAATACGTCCATGGAATGTGAGGAATGTCTTAATTCACTATTTTCGTTACATTTTACATAATATAATAGTTCGCTTTCAAAACAAGCATATTCCGTCAGCCACAAATGGCTGACACGGCTCAATTGGTTTGGAAAATGTCAGCCATATGTGGCTGACGAGGCATTATATGTGTTAATTAACAATTAATAGTACCACAGATATCTATTGCAAGGACTCAATAAACAAGTATTACACTCCCCCGCTGTGTAAACTTGCATATTTTATGTAATTGAGCCATTTACATACAAATAATGTAATGCAATAGAGCAATTGAATTACATTAGTTTAACATGTATTTATAGTTACGATTGGGCGATTAGATTGTAGTATATCGTAAATTGACTTCAGAAAATCGACTGAACATTTATTGACATAATAATAATATTCGACATTGGTCAGGCAGGGGCAAAGTTTTTCCATATTCCTAGATAACCAGATTAGCTACCCAAACCCGTAATCCAATATCTTTGTTTCCATATCCTACAATACTTAGTCCTATACCAACCGGGGGTTGTCCTTGGGCGCACCTGCATAGGGCGTACAGGGATAATCGTCGTTTGGTGCCTCATTTCATTATAAGCGTCTAACGGGCCTCTGTGAGTTGTTTCAAAGGTCCGGGACCCCAGGGTCCTGAGAAATGTCAGAGCTGGGTAATAGGTCGGTAGGGTACTAGAGATTGATGAATGATGGTGAGAAAATTGGCAGAATCTTTTTTAAAATCAAAAAAACAGTTATATTTTCCTGTAAAATCGAGGTCATGGTTCCTTTCACTGCTTTTCTCTACTTCTACCCATAGTTTCGGTTTTCATCCTGAATCCCATCTCAAAATCCTGTATAAACTGTTTAACTCAGCTCGGACTGATTTTTAAATTTCCGTAATATATAATTTCGTTCGCTGTGTTATTTTCTGATTATATAAAGTTTCGATAATAGCCGCCAAAAAAATACATTAATTTTGGTCGTTCGATTTTGGCGAAAACATGGAGATTATAAAGCCTTAACTAAGCAGGTTATATATCCCATTAGGCATTTAGCGACGACATACTCTGCGTTGATGCATTTTGATGGAAAAAAAAGACGACCCATCTATCTATGCGTCTAAATACACGCTCATCCAGTTAGCGAGATTAACTGGGTCAGTTTTAATGGGGCCGTGTCACTGAAACCAGTTCAGTGCAGTATTTTATAATACACTCTTTTTGCTTTGAAAGCGAGACGCATCCGCAACCCGCCAAAAATACTTTTACGAAATGAAAAGCGTTTTTCACGCTCTGGTTTTTTCTGTAACAGGGCGGGGTGGGTTGAAAATTATACTAATTTCATTCGACAATATTCAGAAGGCAGATTTTCAAATGTTAGACCGTTTCAAAACTAAATTTTTTGTACCAGGGCATCATAGCAGAATAGGTAGTCGGGTTTTTATCAGTCAACAAGGTTGTTAATGATGATGATTTATGACTTACTGCTTATTTATTTGATCCAGAACCCAAACAATCAATTATTGGGGTCTTTATCCTTGACATTTAGTTTTTCAGTTGACTCACTGAATGTGTTTGTCAATGTCGAACGTCAACTTTGAAAATCACATTATTTGCCAAAAGGAAAGAGTAATATTGAACCGGAAACCGACAAACCAACATCTGGAGCCTGTGTAAATGTAATTCTGAATTAAAATCATAAAAACATTGCAATAAAGAATGTTTGCAGACACGCTCGCGAATGGCGCGACCTATATTTAGCGGAGACTGTTGACCCGGTGCCCTCGCCCTGCATCTCTGTTGGCGAAACGTATCGATATACTTTCTTCGGCCTATGCGAGCCTGGTACTTATTGATTTGACTCCGTCTTAAGATAGCTCTCTTGTCCTTTTGTTGCAAGATTGTGCGTGAATGCTAACGATTTTTTTGTGCAAGCAGCTCTTTGCTGTTTTCTTAAAAAAAAAGGGGTTGCCAGGTATAGAAAATTATAAAAACGTTTCTTATTATAAAAAAAGAAACAAAGAGGAATGTTGGTGTCAGGAAAGTAAGACACTAAGCTAATCAATTTTCCGTGATTTTCTTATGAATAGAAATAAAATGTCCTATAGATTGTTTGTAAGGACAAGCAGGTGTCTGTCTCCATAGCAAAATAAGAATTATTTTTATCTGGCATTTTCATGAAAGTCACAATAAAAGTGCAAAACCAACTCGGGCCTGGGTCTCACTCACCCCTTCACCATAGCAAAAACTTTGCTACTTTTTATTCCGCAGATAGATAAAAGTATTCAGTATTCATATTCATAAAGCAAGTACTCCTCATTGCATTGTCTTTGAGCATGAGTAAACGAACTCCTTACTAGTCTGCAATCCTCGTCTATTTGAGTCATAAAAAGATGAATGGACGGTTGAAGCGAAGTGCTGGCGGCTTTCACAATAGCATTTGTTTTAAAGAATAGTTGCAATGTTTGTTGACCCCTGAAGTTAAGTTAATTGAATGGGTAACTTACCAAGCGAAGGTAAATAAATAAATACCTGAATAAGCTATCTTTGTGGATGCAAGAGATCATCTAAGACTCTGAAAAAGCTTTAAAGAGAGAGCCATTTAGAAATTCGAGGCGAACTCAGTCTACATTTACTATACTTGGTTTAATTCAGTTTGAAATGAAATCTCTCTTAAATAATTTTAAGAGACGATCTCGAAACGTAAAATCTTTGATGGAAGAGATCAACCTAACATTCAATCTACGTTTTACTGTGGAATAAATAAAGTATTTAACGATTTTCAAAGGATGAAGTTGTAAAAATAAATCGAATGCAACTTAGTAGGATTGCATAAAAGCATTGAACTAACAAATGCAAACGGAATTCATGCAATTTTTATCACCTTCTTTGTTGCATAATCCGATCACAGTTTGTCCGGAACGCCCGAAGAAGTCCTTGAGCTTGAAAACATACCTGTAACAAAAACAAAATGGCTTCGTTAATAATGAACGAATGTTTCCCAAAATCTGACAACACTATTAACAGTCGACATCGGTATTTATTGAGCATTTCAGACTATCGTTGCCTTGTGAGCATCGTGTATAATGCAGGGCGGTTTATTTTGGTACCCATCGGTACGCAAGCAGTAGCCTGTGACCTAGTTAACTGGCACATGACCCGAGTTGACCTCTCGGCCTAGGTCGCCGGTCGCGCCGCCCGCATCCCTCCGGCCACCTCCAGACCTATCTGCTCAAACCTCCGCCCGTTCTTGTGATCCTGGTACTTTACTCTGCTGGTACGAAACAAATCTTTTACGGTTGCAAGGATTTTATGAGGTAAACTTTTTTATTTCATCCCGCTTTTTGCATAAAGGATTTTCCAGATTCTCTATTAGATGAAATCATATTGTTTTCTGAATATGAGAAGATGTTTTCGTTTCAAACTAAAGCAACTTACGGATTGCTTCAACTTTATTGTATGAAATTTAATTGCTCAACGAGTTTTCCTTTTACAGTGCCTGCGGTTTACTGGTCTCTGTTTTACTTCCTTTAGCCTGAAGCATAAAAATCCAACTAAAGAACCAAACAGATTAATTTATCTTACAGCGGAAAAGCGTTTCCTATAAACGCTGCAAACAACGCCCCCTTTTCCAGTTTATTTATACTCCAATACCACTTAAATAATTTATCACTGCAAGAATATTTTCGTCGTTTCCCCAAACCTCCTCAATAAATACAAGCAAAGTGGTTCGCGAAACGTTCCGTTGCAAATCGCGCCCTAGTTTCCAGTACAATAGTTATACTAGTTTGTTTTAATATAATAGTTCTGTAAGCGATGATTGCACAATAGGTGTAAATCAATCTCTTCATTATAGTCGGACAGGCCAGGACGCGAGGAGCATCGACCTGTATACTAGACAACTTCGACCCAGAGCAGTCGTATAGCACCTAAATTGGAGTAATAAGACCCACCCTTTATATGCAAATTTTCTTTATTATTCACAAGTTGGAGTTTCTACTGGAAAGCGGTTTGACAGTCACTAACCGTGTTTCTACGAATCAACGACTAAAATGAAAACACACAACACAATCTATCCTTGATAAGTCCTTCTGTAAGGTAATTAGACTGAACATAAACAATACTAATTAAATAGACGAACGCATAATCAGGAATTAATACAGTGTTTACACAAGTATTTTCCAACGAGAAAATCTTTAGCGATACATTTTCCTGATGTTTCTTTGAAAGATTGTAAGTTTGTTTTTTAGAACGTTATTTTTTTTTTCTTTTGGCTTCGCACGTAAACGTTCAGTTACCGACTGACTTCCTACATATTTATGTTAGCCTAATACCCGTCTGCTAACCAACAATAAGATGAATGGGTAATCGCGTGCAAAGTTCCCATGAATTTAAAAATTGTATCCGATTATGGCGTTCCAAATAAGGCGGAATTACATAGCTGTGCCAAGACAGTTATTTCTCGGAGCTGATGACTAACCCCCTTGATGTGTGGTGTGAACTGTAGGACAAAGAACCGTACGCAGCAATTTATAAGTGAATCACACGGCTGGTCGAGAATACTGACGACTTTGTCATCGAGGACGAGGTTTTCAAACGTATTTAAAGATTTTCCACGAAAAATGTATTTCACATTAATCTGTAAACTGTAGTTTAAAGGGATTTCGATGACCATCATAATTTTATCTCGAATATGTCCATTCATAGCAAAATATTGGCCACCCTTATTTTTGGCTCCCCTTCTACAATTGCAAACAATCGATGTCCAGCAGAGGACTGAGGCAGATGATGATGAACCAATCGGATGCATTGTATTTTATAACCCAGCGATTGTTTATATTAGCATTTTTTTTTGGTAGAATATACCCTTTTTAGTGTATTTTTGAAATCCTCAAAACCGGAAAACTATAGGTGACGAGAAAAAAAAATCGCCATTTTTTTCGAAATTTTTGGGATAGTGGGAGTATGGAAGATCACGTGGAGGGTCTAAATTTATTTCCAAGCAATAATAATAAGGCGTAGTCGACTCGAAAACTCGTTTGCTGGCTGTGTCATGTGCAAAAGTGTTCTAAATGAAGGTATACACATACACAAAAAAAATTAAAGCTTCTCAAAGTACAGTGGAACCAACCATGCTAAACAACTAACAGAACATAGCAGATAAAAAAAAAGACCAAGCTTGCAGAAAACGAATTTCGACGTTCAACAACCTATAAAAATACAAACTTTCGCAAAACGCTGTATTGCCAGTCTGGATTTCGCAGGATATCATGTTTCCTCAGTTACCTCAATAAAGATTTAATTAGGAAACAACGAGTATCGGTAGTCTATACATAGCCGAGAACCGATAAAATACACGTGTCTCATCTCTTGATCCAATTAATAATTGTCGGCATATCTAATTGAAGTGATCACGAAACATAGTCGAGAACAGATAATATTGTGGTTATACTGCTGTCGTGGTTCGGGGTCCACTTTTCTGTAACTTAATTAACTGTGATCTATTATCGTCACTGCATATTAAATGTCACTGAACATACTCTGACTGACACCTTAGCAAGATAACAATCAATCTGCCTATCCTGTTCCCAACTACATATGTTGGGGTCGGCTTCCAGTCTAACCGGATGCAGCTGAATACCAGTATTTTACATGGAACGACTGCCTGTCTGACCTCCACAACCCAGTTACTGCAGGGTAATACGATACCTACCCCTTGGTAAGACTGGTTGTCAGACTTTCAGGCTTCTGACGACCCGTAACGACTGTCAAAGATCTACGAATGACACCCGGGACCAACGGCTTAACGTGCTTTCCGAGGCACGGAGGAGTCTCGGTATGTAAAGATGGTCACCCATCCACGGACAACCGCAGCAAGCGTAGCTTAACCTGATGGATCGACCCGTGCGGCTGTTATTACTTAGCCACGAGCTTAGCAAGATAACAATATCCATGGATATTATGAATAGAACCCGTAGGTAAATCAGACTAGTCATTCTAGTATCACAAGCGCTATAAAGGAAAGACACACATACAGTGACGAAACCAGCGGCAAAGAGCAGTGGCCGAGCGGTGGCCGCGGAACAATTTTTTACCGTCGCCACAGCCACGCTAGGCCACCGCTCCTCGCCGCTGGTTGCGTGCCCGCAGCCACATACTCACATAAGGATGTAACCGTCAGCTAATTATAATGTAACAACTACATAACAGCTGTCACACCTGTCTTTCACACCCGCATCGAAGCGCATCTTCGTAACTTCCACGTCACACATTCTATAAATAACCCTGTACTGCTCAAGTGGACAACAACAGGCAACAATGATACAAATTCCACAGCAGTGAGACAGGGACGTAATTGGAACGGGAATTGATTTATGCATTTAGTTGCCAAGTGTTAACTATTTCTATACATACCAAGGGCGCAGCTTTCATACGACCCGATTCCTATCGGCTTCCCTTCGGAACAACCACTCTTCTTAGTGTCTCCTATTGCCAAATAATATGGTACGCCTGTGTGTGTAACTGTGTATCACATCAAATTACATATATTTGAAACCAGTTTAATACAGACATCATAAGATTAAAAACAATACAAAACTGCCTACAAATTTTTGTCTGAGTTTATGAGAACTGAACAATTTTTTCTTCGGCTTGCCTCTAATGATAATAATTGTAGCTGCGCCACTGATATATACCGCAGGTGTTTAAAACACACATTAGCTACATTAATCATAAATTAATCCGAAAATATTATCAATCACAAAATCAGACGCGTTTCGCGGCTTGAGAAAAATAATGGCAGGACGGGGTGTACAAAACAATATCTTAACTTTTTTAAAGTTTCTTAAACTTGAATATTGCGTAGAATGTTTGTCTGATGACACAGATGCTTGGAAATTATTTTGTGTGAGTAATCACACATTACATAAATAAAAAATAATAACATAACAACTTTTACTGGACACTACTAGCGATTAATTGAAAAAAAATGGATATTATTGTTGAAAACCTTAAGTTAAAAAAAAAAAAAGGAACAGACTTCTTCTAAGACAAGTTTAGCTTAATATGTTCTAAATGGTCTAAGATATCATCCTCTTCAGGCTTTGCACCCATCTCCTAAACAACCTGTATATTGTGATCGGGGTGGGAAAGGCTTCCATTGAAGATTTTATATCTTCGCCCTACATTTTATAACACAACGTTCCCATCGGGGCCTCTTTGCAAGCTTCTGCGTCATATGTGACAATCTGTCATACCTCCTGACAGGCTGCTGCCACATTAGTGACAGCCCGTCACAGAGGCCTGTAAGGACGGAGGAGTTCGTATGCCGCTATAGTATTATTATTTACGCAAATTGTACATATAGATAACCTTCATACACATCAATAGGGATGGCAACTGTCAAAATGGCGCTGTCGTAGCTAGTTCCCAATACAAGCCAATAATACAAGGCGTGAGATGGTTTTATTTTATTTTTGCGAAAATGATGCGTTTTTGTGTTACTAAATACTCCGAAATTGGAGTCCACCATTTCCCGAAAGACCCTAAAATTAAAAGATGGTGGCTTAAAGCTATTCGTAGAGATTCAACAGAGTAGAAACATTTTAAAGAAAGTGACTGAGGATATATTTATGGTTTTAAATTCTGACACTTTCGATAGGATCATTTATTTGATTTAAAATATTGAAATCACAGAAAATAACGAAATAGCGAAATAAAAGTAAACTCATGACTGAACGAAACGTCAAACTTATTGTAGGCCGTGGGGACCTAGCTATGATCACGCCATCTACAATTAGCTTTGCCCGACCTTCCCCATTTGAGGCCACAAATACCACGAATTTCAATGTTCTAATACCATAGACCATAAAGCTACAACATTGAAGGATGAGTTACATACATGGGGTGGCAGGGATATCAACACGCAACGTGTTACCATGGATTCAGTACATGATTCTGGATTCTGAAACCCCTGAGCTGTTCCATATATTTTGACCGCGTAGATATTGCACTTTTCTACGAAATAGCATATTTTTATTTTTTGATAAACGACCTAAAATTTATACGCTAGGGGGGAGGGGGCTAGAATCATGTACTGAATTCATGGTTACAGTTCGCGCGTCAGTGTCCCTGCCACCCTGTATACTGGATGATTTTTTTACCGTCTCGAAATGTTTACAGGGTGTTCTACCCATGAATATGAACAACTTTCACTATGGGACCAACTCTGAAATCACGAAAAAAAAATCTGCTGTTTAATAGAAAAGTTTAAACCTACTTGACCAAAATGTATGAAACAGCTGATTTTTTTTCGTGATCTCATAGTTGGTCCCATAGTGAAAGTTGTTCATGTTCATGGGTAGAACACCCTGTAAAAATTTCGAGACGGTAAAGAAAATCATCCAGTATACATATTTGATAGACAGAAGTGCGTCATACACTTGCTATGCTTTCATCGAGTAATTATGGTTTTCTATTTCTGTTTCGGTTATAATGAAAGGTTACTTCCAGTGAATCGTATGTCACAATGTCTGTTGAAGCTACAACGCCTACAGAGCCTAAATAAGTGTTATAAGCAGGATTTTGTGTGCTGTCATCCATTGTATCGTTTTCTTGGTAGTTATATTGTTAGAAACTATATTGAGACTATTAGGTAACGTTTTTCTCCGACGTCTGAGTTACTTTACCATGAAATTCTTGGAAAAGAAGTCTTGAGAATATTTATCAATGTGGGCTTTAAAAAAACAACTATTGAATTTCGCAATGAAACGCGACACTATTCGTTTGAGTCCGAAACAACAAGAAAGTCACAAATTCTGCTCAATCATAAACCGAAAACTATAAGCTGTGACATTATTTAGTCCTAATGTCCTACAAAAAAGCCATACCTCATTGGTAAAGTTACACGACGTTGTCTTTGTGCGCTTTTATAATTTCTTACGTAACGATATGATCGTGGACGTCCACGGAATCACGATAACACAGGGAAATAAATGTGTAGAAATATATGCTTTAAAATCCGTGCACGTTATACTTAACTTGCACGGATTTCCATAGGTACCGTCGCGAACATTTTATGGACGTCCACGCTAATATCGTCACGTTAGAAATTATAAAAGCGCACAATACGGCCCTGTTTGTCAATAACCGAGTTCAGCGCATAGTACCCGCTGGGAACTCATTACAGCTTCATGTTTGTTGCTCGTTATATTTGCTCATATCAGTGGTATATTCAATATCATTCATTTAAAACGGATTTTGTACTGCTTCATATGAATTTCATATCTTTACGTCGGAATTACACGGTTCAGTTTTGCTTTTCGATTTCACCAATTTGAATCGTGTGAACATCAAAGTAGTTTTATCCATTCGTTTTAATTAATAGTCTTGTTGGTGCAAATAATACCTATATTCATATTCTCAAAAAAAAAAAAAATTGTATCTTTCCATAAGTTTATTTTTGAGTCCTCGAATTCGCTTTAATTCTCTTGGTCCTTTTTGCCTTTCGTCTATCACTATATTATAATATAACAACATATATTATATTTACTTGGACAAGAAGATATAATGAATCCTTGCTCAAAGATGAAGGCCTATAGGCCTAACTACAACCCGCTTGCATCCAGCAACTTCTTACTATAGAGTTCTTCCTTTTTTCTTTCTTTCTTTATATATTTCTTTCGGGTTGTAGTTGCAAAGGCTATCTTGCGGCTGGTCTCTTGTCGGCACAAGTCATACAAGAAGTGCTTACAAAAACCTATAAACCCACTTGCTTATTAAACCTATTTTTCATTATTTCTTTCTTACACCGCCACTCTGGTGAATATAATAATAACAATACCCCACCGCCGTATCTCTACGTTGACGTCGTGGTGGGGCTTGCGCGCTCCGAACTCTAAGTTAGTGCTGGTGGCGTTTGCTTTGCCGGGTCTGGGGTGAGAAGCCGGACCAAGAGACGTACATAAACCCGCAGGGCATGTGGCAAGCTGTTGGGCAGTAGCGACCCCACGGACCCTATCTTCCGGGAGAAGTCTTGTTTCTCACCTCTGGCTTGCCTTTATTGGCCGGTTGGAGTGCACATTGACGAAGAACAGAGCTCCCACCTCTTTATTTCTTTTACTGGCCAACTTGAGTGGAGACTCGCAAGAGCAAACGTGCTCGGAGGAAGGTAGTATTCCAGTAAGTGCTGGTAGGGATCTTGACCATCTTCTGGACTCTGGGATTGTCCTGATAGTCGTGGAGTACCTCTCCACTCCTCAAGCGTCTCAGGATATGTTGCCGCCTAGTCACTACGTCACTAAGTGCTAGCAACAGTTTCCGGAGGCACATTATTGAGTGTGCAAGTCACCCTCTGCCATTTTTTCCGTGTATTGATCAGGCAGGGGCCATAGTTCATTCATAGTTCTAGCCTCTAGGTAACCTGTCCACCTTAGCCATCAAAACATATAGCCTAATATGTTTTTGTTTCCACGTTCTGCAATAGTCCTGCACCCACCGGGGGTTGTCCTTGGGTGCACTTGCATAGTGCATACAGGGATAATCGTCGGTTGGTTGGCTTCGGCCCCTCGTATGAGGCTCCAAAGGTCCGGGACCCTAGGGTCCCGAGAAATTTAAAAGACGAAAAAAAAAGTGACATAACCGTCCTGCATGACGGGAATCTCGTGAAAGCCGAGAAAGATAATCAAATCAAGTATCTTGACTTGCCTTGCGAGGTTGTCGACATGTGGGATGTGGACTCAGCGATCATTGTGCCGATAGTCGTATCAGCCAATGGATTAATTGCCAAGAGCCTCGACCAGCACCTAAGGAGCCCTGACCTTGCTACCCTGTTACCGATACCGGTGGATTACTGTTTTTATATTTTAATATTTAAAATATAATTAAATGTAACATTATCATTGTAACATTGAAATTATGGAGATAATAATAATAAAGCCTCTTTATTCTTTAATAAAAAATAAACAAAGAATAACCAAAGAAAAAGTAAATAATATATACAAACAGCACAATCAGCCTATAATGTTCCCACTGCTGGGACACAGGCTTCCTTTCGGTGAGAGGAAGTGGGCCGTAATCCACCACGCGGGCCCAGTACGGGTTGGAAATAACACATAAAATTGAGGAAATTATTTAAGTGCCCCCCTCTTTGGATAAAGGCCTCCCTTTCTTGCTACTCTTTTCTGTCCAGAGGCCAATTCTGGCCTGCTACCTTTTCGATCTCGTCAACCCATCTTTCTCGGGGCTCCATCCTTGTTTTCGTTTTCCTTTTAGGCTTGCCCACATGGTGGTTCTTTTACTCCATTTTATGTCTTCGGAGCGTGCTATACAAGCCCCGCCCAATTCCCCTTGCAGTTTCTGCGAGTGTTGTAGGGGGTCTATCACTCTTGTCTTTTCGCGAAGGGTGGTGTTTTTTTTTTGTTTGTCAGCTGTTTGTGGTCAGCTGATTACCCGGGTTATCCTGTAGTGCCTTAAGAGCGTTTACGACGTACGGCCCTTCATACAAACTTTCAAGTCCTTGTTTTTCGAAATAAATTAACCGATTTTAATGAAACTTTATACTTACGCAGAAGCAGGATACGTAGGTTTAAAAAATTAGTTAAAAACATTTTCGAAAAATAGTGGTACAGCAAAATTCGAGCGATTTAAAATTTTCCATAGAAACAGAGATTTCCAATCATTTTTTTTTTAATTTCGAAAATGTTCTTAACTAACTTTTTAGACCTATGTATCCTGCTTATGTGTATGAAGTTTCAATTTAATCGGTTTATTCATTTCGAAAAACAAGGACTTGAAAGTTTGTATGAAATGCCGTTCGTCGTAAACACTCTTAAGTTTGATGTTCAATATGCTTCTACCAGCCAGCTAATATGGTTGATAACCAGACCCAGGGTGGATTTTTATGTCCTAATTAGCAAAATATAACAACGCTAACAAAGTTTTATAAGTTTCAGTCCATCCATCCATCCATTATTCCAAAAGCTTCATAAAACCATAGAATAAAAAGGAAACTAGTCATAATTGACAGACAAGGTACACATATACTCAGCCAACAAGCTAGATGCGTGTCCGTAATGGTGGTGCATAATATCCTGTAACATTAATTACCAGCGGACATTACCTCTCGTTATTTGCTTGTCGTATGATGAAACATGGCTTGTTTACAAAGACTTTGTGGCTATACACGATATGTAGGCATGAGACACGTGTATGGACAGTTTGTAGGATATTTCACGTTTCAGAGACAGGGTGCAAATTAAACTAAGAGTACCAGGACATCAGATTGTATGGAGAGGTTTAAAGATGGAACAGCTAACGGCAAAACAAAAGAAGGCTGGACTGGGAAAATTGGATGCTGAACAAGTTCAAGAGAAAATGGAACAATTAAACTATGTAAAACTAACTGCAGAAGATCTGCGATCACGCTTTAAACACTCAATAATAAAAGGATTCTTCTCATAAACTAAAATGTAGGAAATGTTTATCTTCTCTTCTGGAAAAACATAACTGGCGAAATGTGGATGCACCGCTGCCTTACCCTTCGAGGAGTACAGGCGTGATGTTATGTTATGTGTTCTTCTGGAAGATGTTTTTTTTTTAATGTAGCTTAGGAGGAAGAGTGAGATATACCAGCTATTGCAATAAAAACAGGTAAACAATTTCAGAATAGTAACAGCTGAATATTATTTCCACATTTTCTAACAGACTGCAAATATATTCCATCTCAATCAATTGATTGCTTAGCGTCCCAAATCAATTAGTTGATTGATAGTGCAACTACAGGTGGGTGTGAACATCTGTGAGATACTCGGAATCGATCCCATTTAATCATTTAACTGTTTAAATTAATTTATTATCTTGTTCTAGAGGGACTTAAGGAAGGATATAAAGTTCATTGGATGCTTTTTCGCAAAAGTAATTTAATCTAACTCAGATTAGAGGATTCATTTAGATCTGAGTGGGCTTATTTAAACTAAGGTCTTTGTTTCATCTGCCTCATTGGTCTAGCTAGCGCTTGCGACCAGCAAGCGCTACTGCAAAGCATTAGGTCCTGGATTCGATTACCGCGGGTCGGGCAAGGTGTTCTTGGGTTTTTCCATCTGGAATTTCTCAGTTGCAGCCCGGAGTCTGGATTTGTGCTCGGTTAATGGCAATAGGCTCACCCCCTATTCCATGGGACTACAACATAGGTAACTGGCGAAATCTGGGTGGACACCTCTGCCTAACCCTTCGGGGAATACAGGCGTGAAGTTATGTTATGTTACTGCACTGTCTTTACATTATTTAAGGCTTCATCGAATGCATACAGTAAATAAGTATAGTTTTATTGTAGGTACTCCAGAAGTCATGGGTTTGAATTTGATACTATTATTTACTTTTTTCTACATATTTTAGTACCGCTATAAAAACTAATCGAGATTCAAACAAGAGGATATCGATGTTTTCATTTGTTGTTGGACAACACTAAAACTGCCTCGTTGGTAGAGTGGTGTTATTGGGTTTTTCCATCAGGAATTTCTTAGTAGCAGCCCAGGGGCTGGATTTGTGTGCAGTTGATGGCAATAGGTTCGTCATCTATTACATGGGACTTAAACATAACTAGACTGCTTGACTGCCTCATTGGTCTAGTGGTCGCAAGCGCTACTGCTGAGCATGAGGTCCTGGGTTCGATTCCCAGGTCGGGCAGTGTTATTGGGTTTTTCTATCTGAAATTTCTCAGTAGCAGCCCGGAGTCTGGATTTGTGCCCGGTTGATGGCGATAGACTCGCCCCCTATTACATGGGACTTAAACATAACAGACGAAATGTGGGTACACCTCTGCCTAACCCTTCGGGGAAACAAGCGTGATGTTATGTTACAACACTAAAAATAATTTTCGGTACCTAACGATACAATACCTATCAATATAAAATAATTTCGACCTTAGTAACTCGTGAAGCAGAATGATCTCTAAAAAAATACGTTACAGAAATAGAAATATTTTACGTGGGACATAATTCAATCAAGTATTATAAATCATTGTACACACGGCTATGTATCAAGCTATATATTTCCAGTATAAGCTAATCTCGCATTGTATAGGATTCCCGTACAATGCGAGATCAGCTTAAACTGGAAATTATAGCTTGATATGTAGCCGTGTGTACAAGAAAGCCCGGACAAAGGTAAATACGCATCCAATGTCCGATACAGACGTTTTCCTTTTTATCATTATAATAACAATACTCGCAATGTATTTTATAAGATTAGATAAGTCTGCTGACGTCTATCAGAAAATCCAGTTCATGTACAAACGAGACAACATGGCGGCTTTAAATTTATTTTTAATTCTAGACTATCAATCTGCCTGCCTTTTCCCAACTATGTTGGGGTCAGCTTTCAGTCTAACCGGATGAAGCTGTATTTTATATGGAGCGACCGCCTATCTGACCTCCACAACCCAGTTACTGGGTAACACGATACCTCTTGGTAAGACTGACTGCGCTAACGACTGTTAAAGATCTACGAATGACAGCAAAATATTGTTAGAAACACATTACTACATTACATACATTCTAAGCATTTTATTTACCTACTGAAAAGTTAAGTTGTTCAACTATTTTTTGTAGATGTGCGGTTTCGAAGCTCACATTCTTAATTAATCATACCAATTAAGTAATTAACAATTTACACATCAAATGTAGCGCGTTTTTCTATCCCAAATACTCTTTAGTCTATTCCCATTATTAAACATGAAAAACACAAACAATGTAAGTTCATTCAACTTTGAAAATAAAAAAGATACAAGTGAACAATGTAATCTTAATAATCGATTTAAATTCGGATGGTTATCACAATGATTACCATTACCACTAAATAAATATTAATTGTTCAAGATAATTACAGATGACGATGACAAATGGAAATACGAGGTGTGTTGACCCTGCCGAGTTTTATGTTCAGTTTACATTGTTCCAGTCTAGTAAATCACTCTAGCACTGGACTGGATGGTCTGCACTGTTCCAGTCATTTAAAAACTGTTGTAGAAGTTAAATCAAAATCAAAATATTTTATTTGACATAAACCTACATGGGCACTTATGCAACATCAGAAGCTAGGCGCACTGTTCCAATTGGTCCTTTCCTATGGAGAAGAACCGGCAAGAAAGTCCACGGTTACTCTTTTAAAAATAATTGGCTTTTACAATGTTTACAAATTACAGTGTTAACAGGTAAGGGAGGACAGTGTAGGCCTGTCAATAAGTACCAGGTACCTACTTAACAAAATAGGAAATGGTCTACAACTCTACAGTCTATTAAGCCTACAACATTCTTACACTCACAAAATATATACGAATCTATTTAAAAGAGAAATAATAATAATAATAGTTGCGTCGAGCTCGAGCGACGAGTATTTTTCCCCGCCGACGTCGCCAACACCTGTACGTCGACAGGGGAGAGGCCGGCCACCGAGGAGCTTGAGACTTAGGGGCCAACCGGCCCCGAGCCGGGTCCCCGCTGCCGGTGGTTGTGTGCAGCGCATGAGATGGACTCAGTCTATGAACGAGAACGTCATGCGCGCATATTACGGGTCTACAGAGGGGGGAACTAACCTCACTGCGTACCGTGTTAGAATGCTGTCTCTGTACTAGGTACTGGAACCAACCGTCAACGTCTCGGCCCAACGACTATCGGATCAGGTGCGGGTCATCCAACGCAATCATAGGTTAGGCGATGCCGCACTGGATAGGCTGTGCTTAGAAGTATTGAGCAACCATATCGTCTCAACTCCGGCACAAACCGCGGTACAAGTTTCAACTATTGATTCAATCCCACCGCGGTCTAATCATGGTGTTGTAGAGGAGGATGATAGGGTTGCCACAGTAAGTAGCCAGTGCAACGCCCGATTGAGGAGCGCACTGGAGGATGCGTTTCTCGAGTATAGGTCCACTCCGACCGAACTTAGGCCCCGATTACCACACTTGCCTATGCACAAGAAAAATAGGGCGCTGGTGTGTGCTTTGGACTCGCAGCTCAAGAATTTTTTCGAGAGCAGCGAGGATCTCATTGATACACATTCGATCCTGTATTGCGCAGCTGTTGCGGCATGTCGTTTAGCTAACGTCAAGTTTCCAAACTGTGACGGAGCTACTCGACCAAAACCAGCCGTACCAGCCTGGCAGTGCAGGATCGAACGTCGTATCGATGGGACCAGGGTACTCATCGGCAAACTATACTGCTTCAGGGAGGGCAATACACGACCACGAGTGATGCGCTTTGTAAGGCGGGCATTCTCGGGGACTGGAATCAGCCCTCGAGAATACATGTCCTGTGTCACAGAGCGCATCGACTTCCTGAAGCAGAAAGTTTGTGCATGGGCGAGCCGTATTCGGCGGTATAAGCGGCGGGTCGATCGATACACGCAGAATCGCATGTTCCAGAGCGATGAGAGGCGGGTATATAGAGCTTGGGAGCGACCTGAAAAAAGTGTGGCGGACGTGCCCCGCCCAGATGATGCCACCACGAGTACATTCTGGCGCAGCATCTGGTCGGTGCCCGTCTGTCACGCTGAGGCTGGCTGGATGCAGGATGTCGAGCGAGTGTGTGGAACTATACCAGAAATGGAAAAGGTCTTAATAACGCCATTAGACGTAGCCAAAGCAGTCCGCCCGTTGCCAAATTGGAAATCACCGGGACCGGACGGACTGCACAACTTTTGGCTAAAATGGCTAAGTAGTTCACACACTCGCCTGGCATCTCAATTCCAGTCATCCTTAGAGTCTGGGTCGCTACCGCAGTTCCTAACAACAGGCATTACCCACCTGCTCCATAAGTAAGGAAGTCCCGCGGAACCCAAGAATTATAGACCGATCACTTGTTTGTCGACGATCTATAAACTTCTAACATCCATTTTGAGAGTGAAAATAAATACGCACATTGAGAGTAACTCGATTATGTCTTCCTCTCAAAATGGATGTAGGAACGGGTCCCGCGGTACTAAGGAGCTACTCCTCATTGACATGGCCATAAGCCAACAGGTTCGTCGATCCCGCAAAGATCTGTCGACATGCTGGATGGATTATAAGAAGGCCTACGACTCGGTGCCACATACATGGCTCATAAGGGTGCTGGAATTGTACAAGATAGATGCAACTCTACGCACCTTCCTTGAGTCGTGTATGGGGCAATGGAGGACGGTCCTTCGCTATCCAGGGTGTCGACAGATTCAGGGGAATGATGAACCTGTATGGATTAAACGGGGAATATTTCAGGGCGACAGTTTGAGTCCACTTTGGTTCTGCTTAGCCCTGAATCCTCTAAGTACACTGCTGGAGGATTCAGGTCTAGGCTATCGGTTGAGGAGAGGTGGTAAGGTCATATCTCACCTCCTCTACATGGACGACTTGAAACTCTTTGCCCCTAACAAATTGCGACTGGTGGAACTACTGAAGGTAACTGAAACTTTCAGTAACGCCATCAGGATGGAATTTGGTGTGGACAAATGTGCAGTCATGCATGTAAAGCGAGGCGAGATTATGGAATCCGAGGGGATTCAACTCTCGGATTCCATAAACCTTAGAGCCCTCTCATCAACCGAAAGCTATAAGTATTTGGGTATGTCGGAAGCGTTAGGCATCAATGTTGCTGACATGAAGCAATCGTTGAAGGAGCGCTTCTTTGGTCGCCTGAAGAAGGTATTAACTAGTCTTCTTTCAGGCGGAAACAAGGTGCGCGCTTTCAACGGTTGGATCATGCCGGTTTTGATGTACTCTTTCGGCATACTCAAATGGACTCAGACCGAACTCGACGCCCTAGATAGAAGGGTCCGTACACTGCTGACCGCAAACCGGATGCATCACCCACGCTCATCGGTGATGAGACTGTACATCCCGCGGAAGTGCGGGGGTCGAGGCTTTTTAAATGCGAAGACCCTCCACAATCGCGAGATATACAGTCTCAGGGAATATTTTTTAAAAGCTGACGTGGGTATGCACCGTGATGTGGTCGCAGTGGACAAGGGACTCACCCCACTCTCCATGGCTAAAGAGAACTGGCGCAAACCTGTAGTACTTACTACAGATGACCGCAAGGCGGTATGGCAAAGCAAGGAGCTTCACGGGTGCTTCTATCGGGCTCTTCATGAGCCTGGTGTAGATTTCCTAGCGTCCGTATCCTGGCTACGTTTTGGTGACCTTTTTGGGAAAACCGAAGGTTTCGTCTGTGCAATTATGGACGAAGTTATTTTGACGAATAACTACCGGAGACATATTATGAAGGACGGGACGTTTGACGTGTGTCGGGCATGCCACCGTCCAAGTGAGTCCATCAGACATATTATCTCTGGTTGTTCTCGTCTGGCTAACGGAGAGTACTTGCACAGGCATAACCAAGTGGCCAGAATTATTCACCAGCAACTTGCTTTGAAATACAAACTTGTGGACTCTGAGGTACCGTATTACAAGTATGTGCCCGACCCAGTTCTCGAAAATGACCTTGTCACGTTGTACTGGGATCGGTCTATCATCACTGACAGGACTATTGTCGCCAATAAGCCTGATATAGTGGTGATAGATCGATTAGCGCGCCGCGCAATGATAATCGATGTTACCATCCCACATGACGAGAACCTCGTGAAAGCTGAGAAAGAGAAACAAATAAAATATCTCGACTTAGCGCACGAGGTTGTTGACATGTGGAATGTGAGCTCGGCTGCCATTGTGCCGATTGTCGTAACGGCCAATGGCTTGATGGCTGACAGCCTCGACATCTCTCGAGGCTCTCGTTAGGCGGCTGGATCAAGGGCCGGATTCAAAAGGCAGTTCTTCTTGATACGGCTCGCATTGTGAGGAGGTTCCTGTCTCTGCAGCCCTAACCACCGGTAGCTTGGACCCTGCTCCCGATACCGGTGGAACTCTATTTTTTATATTTTTAAATGTTTTTTTATATCTTTTTATTTTAAGAAATATTTAAAAATGTAAATAATAAGATGGAAAAATTAATAAACGAAATAATAATAATAAAAACCTATTTAAACCAAATGACATGATAGCCAGTACCTACAACTGTAAAAAAAAACAAAACATAACATAAGATCACGCCCCGTTTCCCCGAAGGGTTAGGCAGAGGTATACCTATAGTACACCCACATAAAAATCTAAATTAATATCCTGTTCACAAAAGCCACTAATAAATAGTAATATTAGTAATAGTAATAATCGAATCTACGATCGACTATCGACAAATTACGACAAAAAAAAAAAATACCGACAGTAGTAAATGACCGTTTACACGATTCCAGGGGCGCTGAATTAAATCTACCAACTAACCACTGTTATTTTGTCTCTGTTTCACCCAAGGGTAGAAAATGCCATTTATGCCCCGCCTCAGTACATTTTTGTGCTTGAAGTAATCATGTTTCCGGATGAAAATTATTAAGAAAATGTTCTATTGGTTTTCTATCGGCCTTGGCCTTAACTCGTGCGGAGTTGTATTAAAATAGTTACAAGATATTCTTTTATCGATAACACGGTAATTTATTTCCTACTAACCACGGATTATTAGCCGAGGAAAATGGGTTTGATTTTCCTCGGCTAATAATCCGCTAATAAACGCCGCGTTGTTTCTTGTATTACGAGGTTATGACGTAGGTAAATATAATGATTCCGGTACCTATTTTGGTAAGAGGATTTATTTCCCGCGACTGAAAATGCTGAAAAAGCACCTAATTAAAAACAGTATTTTTTTTAGATCACATGGGATCATATTGGGAACCACAGCTAGTTAAACTACAGAACGCCACCTGCTACGATCCTTAAATACTCCTTTTGCCTTGTTTACGTTCATACATCTGGTCATACACGCACGCCGGTTGCGAGTATTACGCACCTGACCTTTCTGACGAACATCACCAATAAAGTCACTATAATGTCTTCCTAGGGCGTCCCCTCCCGGCGAACAAAACAGCCAATTTAATTAATTATCAATCTTTGGAAATGTCACGTCATTGTGCTTAGTTATTTTGAGGTAAGTATTCCACCTAGAGCATCGATTTGAACATCACTTGAGCAAATGGCACCTAAGTCATTCCCCTTCGGGCCCCCAAACAAAATTTTGTTAAAAAGTTAACAAACAGTTTTAATAATTAATTTAATTTAAACAATGAATTTATGTCGGGACAAAAAGAACTTGTGGATTTACGAGTATTGTATTCCACAAATTGGACTCAACCTACTTATTATTATGAAATCCTGCATGTCAGAAAATCATTACATTGTAAGGTTTAGATTGCACACAACTGCGCATGTTATACACGACTAAATAGAGTGATTTCACTCTCGACCCATGTCTACTTGAGTGGAACAACAATAAGTTCACTAACAAACATCGTGCAGTCCCTAATTGCGCCTTAAGTTTTGATGTCCAGCGCAGTACCGCTGTTTATTTAACTTTCCTTGTGTCTATACAACAGTTCAATGTCTATTTAGCATCCAGTTTATCTTGACACTTTACACAGAGCTGCATGTAAAAGGAACACGGTCAAATTCAACATTATTATCACTCGTATTTCGCTGTGAGAGACAACAAGAAGACCAGGATCATCCCACGTACCGCTCTCCGGTGTGACGGTCACTCATGGTGGTGTGCTGCCGAGCGTCCAGGCCGTGCTACTGCCCAAGAAGACCGAGAAGAAGGCTTTTAAGCGTGACATTTGATTACCTCGCGGCCTCGTTATGAAATTCCAGTTTCCATTTTGACTGCAGCTCTAGTTACATTAGGCGCTTGGTGCAAACATTGACACGTGTTAGCATTATCATTGTACGTCGCTCTATTGTGTATCATGTAAACCTGTGCTTGTCAGACTGACGTATTTAGTTGTTTGTAGCACGCGACAGTACTGCGATGTTAGGGATATAGTCGTTACAGGCATTCAACCACCTCTGTCTGCGAGTGTACTTACACCTGGATAGCCGCAGATGTTTACGTGCACCTTGTATACAGGCTAAAGGGAATAGAGACGTGGTCCTTAGGTCCAAATGTCCCAATTCCCTGGAACAAATTTATCCAACCAGGTCATAAAAATCCGAATAAAGTCGTAGTCGGTACAAACTTTGTGTAATATTCTACAAAACTAGACGATTGAAATGATCGCAAATTATAATTAAGTGAGTGAGTGTGAATGAATTAAACCCAACGAAAACATTATAATACCCAATTATCTTTTCTAGCAACCCGCACCGCACCTGCTTCGCACCGTTTTTACGAAATGCGAAACATTGAGATTTCTGTATTTATAAAGTTTAATACTAATGTAGTATACACAGTATAGTATACAGTACACAGTAGTGTAGTAGTAGTTTTTCTTCTAAATTACGAAACTAAAAAGAATTTATTCCGGTAGGTGTACCTATAGGAAGAAAATCTAGGTCACACAAACAGACACGAAAAGGGACATTAATTTATATTAAGTTCCTATACAAGTCTAAAACAAAAACAAATGAAAGTCAGAGATATTTATTTATTTAATACTTCATGCACAGAGGCAGACTTAATGCCATAGGCTTTTACAACCATTCAACCTTTGGGTGATGCAGAGATACAGTCGCAAATAAACGTGAGGGTACCCAAACAAAAACAGATGAACACCTACCCTCGGCACAGCATCACAAATTAAACTTAGCTTAAGTACAACCATATATTAGTCCTCCCACACTATTCTAGAGCGATAAGTAACACGAGTGGAAAATGGAACGCTTATGAAGCAGTTTACAAAGAATGGCTTTGAGAACGAAAGCCAAGCTGATTAGAACTTATGAACGACCACCTAGCTCTTGCAGCGAGTTAGGTTCCCAATTAGTGAGGAAATATGGGGAAAATGCTCCTTTTTCTTGAAGATATATGAACTCCAAGATAGGTACTGCAGGATTGTGGGGCTCTAATGCACTTGCGGAAATAAGTTACCTACTGCAACTTTTATTTTCTGCGTTGATGGAATACAAAAAGTGGCATAACTACTAGATAAGTAATGTTATGGCAGTAGACACACAGACATAGTGAGTTCCGAAAATGAAGGCACTGATTTTCTTTATATAATTTTTCAACAGAAATGGCTGAAAAGCCTGTTGTAGACAGAGGACTAATTTTAACGGCATACGAATGTTGCCAGACCTTTAAAGACATTAAAAACCGAGCAATTACTCAAACAGTCTAAAACGACTGCTGCACTAGACCATAAAATTAGAAATCTCAACAATTATTCAGACTGTATGATGACTTTTGAGACTAAGCTGCCCATCCAATGAATATTGCTTAGGCCCCTGTCCCGCCGGTGGCGATTAACGAGAAGCGAGTAGAGCTATAGCAACGAAAAACGAGTCGACAAGCAACAAGCAGCGAGTGCAATGAGCAATTACTCGCTGGTATGCGTGAGACTCTCGGCGACTGTTCGTTCAACCCACCAAGCGAGCGTCACAAAGCGAGTATTCTCTTTGATATCAGTTCTTATCGCTGCGACAAACGAGTACACGCCAGCGGTGTGAACAGCCAGAGATCAACAATTAATATAATTATAAATATATGTATCTCTTTAATTTACACAGGACCTACAATCAGTTGCACGCTTGCTAGTTGCGTCCTCGTCTACAAGTGCCCAAAGCGCAGGTCACTCTGTGAACGAAGCGAAGTTCGTTTAGCTTCGCTCATGTAGCTACCGTGTCTTTTCATACCTACTTCTGTTCATAATTCGCAGTGTGCAAACACGCGGTAGTTACATGAGCGAAGATAAACGAACTTAGTTTCGTTCCCAGTGTGGCCTGCGCTTTAGACGTTCTAAGTAAGTACTACGCTAAAGCTGGGCTATCACTAAACCATTCCTAGAACCTCTGAATAGCTTACATGTTACTTATAACGTAATAACTGCAGTTTACGGCTGAAAATCAAATGGTAAGACGATAAAGTTCAAGAGTGTTCAACTATTCATGAACGTAGCTAACCTTTATGCAAAGCTCGTCGGATACATAACTACACCTGTGAAACATTAATTGGTACTTGTTAGGTACATGTCAAATACATGTGTTGGAGGTAATCTTACTTAATGTGCTTAGTTGTTGCTAGCGGAGTGTGGGATCAAATACCGATACATGTAAATTTTAACTGTACAGTAGACCTCGAAATTGTTTTACTACTTTTGACAACTACATAAAAAAAAATCCTCCAGACCGAATTTTGGCCATGGCGACCAATCTCGGCGGACACCAGCCTTCGGCGCGAGAGATATTATAGTGCACAAGTGTGTGCGCAGACACAGGTGCACTCTCTCTTCTCTCATTCTCATAGTCCGGTGGGAAGACCTGTGCCTGACAACTACATACATAAACACATAACGTCCATGTAATCCGCGAAGGGTTAGGCAGAGATGCGCCTATAGTACACCCACATTTTTTTAGCCTGCAGAATAAGCAAACAGAAGTGGCAGTAGGCAAGCCGAAGGACCGATAGCCGGTGGGGCAGACGAGTCCTGGAATGGAGACCGCGTATTGGCAAGCGTAGTGTGGGACGCCCCCCAGCTAGATGGACCGACGACCTTAAGAAGTGGCTGGGACAGACTGGATGCGGAAGGCGGGGGACAGGGTGTTGTGGCGCAGCCTGAGAGAGGCCTATGTCCAGCAGTGGACTGCGATAGGCTGAGTTCATGTTGACACCCACATTTATGTTTAAGTCCCATGTAATAGCGGGTGAGCCTATTAATATAAACCGGGCACAAATCCAGACTGCGGGCTCCTACTGAATTATTCCTGATAGAAAGACCCAATAACACTTTGCCCGACCTGGGAATTGAACCCAGGACCTCATGCTCAGCAGTAGCGCTTGCAACTTGGCGAACTCAAAATTTCTGTACAAAAAACGTAAGAAATTTTTAATTTCGCGGGCTACATTGTAGAAATGGCCTTAAGGTCAACGCGCAATGGTAGCCCACGAAATTCAAATTTTCTTGCGTTTTTTGCAATTTGCAGGTCAGTGTGAGGTTGCCCTGGCTGGAGGCCTTACTTTATTGAGGCACCCACTGGAAAGCTCGTTTAAGCAGCCAACAACCTCCTAGGTTGACCTGCGAGATGCCATTCATAAAAAAAAAATACTTACAGAACTAAACATTTAATTTCATATAAGATCATGGTTGTAATTCTGTAAATACATATTTGTTACGGTTGCGAATCATATTGTAATCAACATACAATACATACTAATACTGACCTGCAAAATGCAAAAAAAAAAAAAACGTAAGAAAATTTGAATTTCATGGTCTTCCCTGGCGCTTTTGCCTTAAAGTATTATTCACATATAAATGATTTTATTTCTGTAAGTAGATTTATACAAACACTTTTACACGTCAAACATTTTTTTTTTAAACTAGATGAGGCTGGCGTTTCCTATCTGACTACTCTGAGAAGAAAGGCCGAAACAAACTCAGAGGTCACAGTCTCTTTTAAAGTCCAAACATAATCTTGGTCAGATCATGTGAAGACCATGTAGGTTGGTGTCTGAAATGGTCTTTTGAGGAAAGAACCACACAGATTGAGTGGACCTGTCCAGTTAGTGCAAGCATCTGTCAGTAATCGTACAGCTCAACATAAAAGTTAAGGAGCTCAACGATTCGACGAACAATAGCAAAGAAATAGGTATCGTCTATGGTTATCTTCCGTTACGATCACTTCTATTCCTATTTCTAAGTTCTGAATTATCATACATAAAAGTATACATAATTAATCTCCAAAAACCCCGCTATAAAAAGTACTAATACCAAACAACACACAATGTAAGCCAGATAACATCCCGTTCCCCGAATGGCTAACGCTGGTCGTCTGCGGTCGCCTAATTGGCTTAAAGCAGATCGGTGCGCTCGCGGATTGGTTAATAATAGAAGGCAGTTTGCCGTGCGTTATCTAGCAAAAGGTTGCATGTTACTTAAATGTCAAATTGGTAAGCCTGTTAATTGATCCTATCAGTTTGCGTGGAAGGGCAGCTGATAAGCTATGGTGGAAATTAATTAAGCTGAGTGCAAATTACCTTCGAGGCAAGCTTGGAATATGATTATGACATTACCCATTGCATAGGAATTGATAGTTTTATTCAAATAGAACTTAATGGCATTATTATTTATGGAAGTAAGGGAGATTACACAAGCACTCATTCCAATCCACAATGCTCTTAGACACCTTACCAGTAACTGTTTCAGATTGTATAACTACCTATACAGGGTGTGGCGTAAATAGTGGTCCAACGTCAAGCGGTCGATACACCGTATATTCAGCTGTCACATACCACAATTTGAAACTTTTTTCCATAGATCTCAGAATAAAATATTTTTATTATTTTTTAAAAGTTTTACTACACCTTGCTTTACTAATTGGGCTGTACAATTCAGCTCTTTTTGAATAGAAAATGGCAACAACTTTTGTTTAAATTAAGGAGTCAGTTATTATTATACTATTTTAGAATCTGCGTTAATTTAACAAGTTTTTAAAATAATGGGCACCGACAGTGTCGTACATTTTTTTTACACCATTCGCACCTCAAGTCACACAATTTTCTAGACATTTGAGTTACATTTTGAAATAAACACATTTTTCTTTATTACCTTTAAAATAACATTTAAAAAATTACTTGCATGTGATAGCACATGTATTCCACAGTTATAATCAGGAAAAAATATGATAAAATAATATCTTTATTAGAAACTACAGCCACATTAGTAAAGCAAGGTGTACATTTTTCAAAAAAATAATAGAAAAATATTTTATTCTGAGATCTATGGAAAAAAAACATTTCAAATTGTGGTATGTGATAGCTGAGTATACGGTGCATCGACCCCTTAACTTTGGACCACTATTTACGCCACACCCTGTATATATAATATATCACCATCAAATAATGCTTTGAAAAAACACAAGAAAACGTCGATTCGAAAATAGAAAAACTATTCGAATAAACACATGTACGAATGCAGTGTACTATCGCGGACTTTTGCGGTGAACCAATTTTCAGCCTTATTATTTTAGTAATAAGGTCGAAAATTGGTTCACCGCAAACGTCCGCGATGGTACCTATACCGGATTCAAGGCATAGGAAGTACAGCTACAGGTATACAGACTCCACATTAGCTTAGCATGCGACAGATCCTGCCATTGTGAGAGCCAGACTCATGGGGCAATGGTAATATTAGTCAACAACAGCGTGCCCAAAGTCAAAGCATTTATTTGAATTAGATCATTTACAGGTACCGTACTTTACCGTAAGTCCTTTTCAATTGTTCAGTTGGTCGGAAAGTTTTATACACAAGACTTCCATGAACTAGTCCAGAAAAGCAAAGCAAATATACATAAACGAATTTAAGAAATTTAATAACAACATTTACCGAGATCTACAAGACGTAACAGATACTGCCTGATATGATGTGCTCATAAAATAACTCACTCAGAGCTTAAACCTCAACTACCTATACAAGATTCCATGAAAATAGGAGCTTAAAGGAGATAATCTTAATTAAATAAAATTAAAATAAATAAAAAACGTTTATTGTCACTAAAAACATACATTAAGGGGGAAGCGGTAAGGTAGCCCGCAAAATTCAAATTTTCTTACGATATTTGCAATTTGCAGCTCAGTGTCTGGGTGTATGTTGATTTAAGTATGATTCGCGACCGTAACAAATATGTATTTACAGAATTATAATAATTAGGATCAGTATACAATTCCTTAAGTTAGTATAATCCTGAAATGTTAAGATTTCATGAAATAGTCATTCAATAGAATTACTTGGTCTACAGAGTTGTATTGATGACTTTAATTCTTATAATTCCATAAATACATATTTGTTACGGTCGCGAATCATGTTTGAATCAACATGCAACGTAATACTGACCTGCAAATTGCAAAAAACGTAAGAAAATTTGAATTTCGCGGGCTACCCTGAAGCTTTCACCTTAAAATGTGACATTCACTCAAAGTCACAATTTTACAATTAAAATGTATTACAAAGAATTTATCCTAAGTCCTAAACTAGGCCAAGAACTGTATTTTGGGGGTCAGTGTTCAGCCATGGAATCTATTGAAATAAAAACTGCATTTTTTAGATCAAGATACAAGCTCACACTGACGTGCAAATTGCAAAAAAACGCAAGAACGTTTGAATTTCGTGGGCTATCATTGCGCATTCACCTTAAGGTCATTTCTACAATGTAGCCCGCGAAATTCAAAATTTCTTACGTTTTTTTGCACATAAATTTTGATTTCGTCAGGTTCTCAATTTGAAATTCTCAATTCGGCAACCGAGTGTTAACGTAGAATATAAGCTTCAAACCGCAGAACACATTTTATCTCAGCAGTATGCACCATCGTCTTTGAACGCACCGTCTAGACTAGATCCCTTCTGCTCCATTTACACTATGATTAGTGTAAATGATAAGAAGTTAAAATTAGAAGTGTTTACAAAGATCGTTAAGAGCGTTTATGACGTACGCCATTTTCGAGTCCTTGTTTTTCGAAATGAATGAACCGATTTTAATGAAACTTCATACGCATAAGCAGGATACATAGGTCTAAAAAGTTAGTTAAGAACATTTTCGAAATGTCTTAGTTAAAAAAAGATAATTGGAAATCTCAGTTTCTATGGAAAATTTAAAATCGGTCGAATTTAGCTGCAACATTATTTTTCGAAAATGTTCTTAACTACCTTTTTAGACCTATGTATCCTGCTTATGCGTATCATTAAAATCGGTTCATTCATTTCGAAAAACAAGGACTTGAAAGTTTATATGAAATGCCGTACGTCGTAAACGCTCTTAAGGTTTTAAGGTTACAACTGCTAAACACACATGGCACTTGATTTATATGAAGTACGCATTTTACCTTTATTTACTTAGGGCGCTATTGTAAATGCTCCCACTTTGCTGATGTTGAAATGTTTTGAATTTTCAATCTGCCTGCCTTTTCCCCCAACTATGTTGGGGTTGGCTTTCAGTCTAACCGGAAGCTGGATACCAGTATTTTACATGGAGCGTCTGCCTATCTGACTCCACAACCCAGTAATTAGGTAACACGATATCCCTTGGTAGACTGGTTGTCAGACTTTTGGGCTTCCGACTACCCGTAACGACTGTCAAAGATCTACAAATGACAGCCGGGACCAACGGCTTGACGTGCTTTCCGAGGCACGGAGGGGTCTCGATATGTAATGGATGGTCACCTATCCACGAACCGACCGCGGTAAGCGTAGCTTAACCTTCGATCGACCCGTGCGGCTGTTATCATTTAGCTACAAGCCCCTTGTGCCTACATTATTTTATTTCGAGTTATATACAGCTGCAAATCCATCAGTCCGCGAAACATTTCATTATCGATGCGTCCACCGAACTCAACTTTGCATATCCGGGCAAAAACGACCAAAATGGAAGTCGTCGTACTTTGCAACATGTCGGAAAAGGGAACGAACCTTTGTCAGTTTTGCGGCCTACTTCCTACGTCCCGTTGTTGAATTATACATCGTGTTTTGGCAAATTGTATACTGGAATACAGAAATAAACAGAATTTTGTTGGCCGACTTAATGGCAGATGGTTGTGATGCAAGCAAGAAATCTGCATCCCAGTTGCATTTAGTTGGTTTCGAGTTGTTGTTGCTACAGATTTTCTGTTGTCTTATCCTTTGTTGAAATTAATTAGTTTACTTTTCTTGGTAACAAGCTTGGAACGTTCCTTTGAATTTCTATATTTAGATGATCTGATTGCAATAACTGGAAGCTTAGGATCCATTCACATAATTCTGGAAATTCGCTACTCAGTTGTAAGCTGTTGATAATGGATTCAATACCAGAGAAGCAATTAGTTTTAACTAAGTAAAGAAAAAAATTAAATTGAAGTGTCTGTTTGTAATGTCAAAATAACAGCTCTTTACTAAATGCATATGAAAGTTTATACGATACTTATAACGAAAACCATTTTTTTAAATTTTTGTCTGTCTGTCTGTTTGTTCCGGCTAATCTCCGAAACGGCTGGACCGATTTTGACGGGACTTTCACTGGCAGATAGCTGATGTTATAAGGATGTTATGGCCCAGTTCTCGAGGATGGTTTTTTTATTTTTTTTTTATTTGAGATAGGTTTGCTCTTGACTCTAGTCTAGGTCAGAGATGACAGAGACAAAGTCGACGATGGTGCGAGCTTACCCAGAAGAAGCCTGTTCACTCTCACTTTGAAGAGATCGGGGTTGTATGCGTTCGGAAACACAGATGGTTAAAGGCTGTATAACATCACGCTACGACCCTTAGAACGCTAAGCGAAAACGAAGTAATAGCGCGGGCGGGCGATGCAACTCGGCGGGTCGGGGGACGAGGGAGTTTTATTAAAATATGGCTGTTATTTTAGTATATTGTTACGACTTCCACTCGAGCGAAGTCGCGGGTCATAGTTAGTCGATAATAAAATTGAAAAAGAACTGCAGTAATTCCTTTCTGTAGTCGTTCTTCATTCACCATCATCCTTCTAGTTAAAAGTAATGTAGAACAATGGTTAATATTCTAGCAGGAGTTCCATCATTTCATTTCTTTTTTTGCTACATTCTTCATCTACACCGATTCACTATTCTGTTAAGAGGGGATGGAGCCTGCGAGGAATTTGATACATAGGTATTTGAAGAAACTATTGCCGTCGCTCTGCGCCCGAACAACCGAGTTATCAATGCGATAGGGACAGCTGCAGGTTCACAAAAATGTTGACGAGATGGACGTTTCGTATTCCTCTTTTTTCTTATTGAACACTGAGCCGATTCAATTATTTTTTACATTCAAATTTTAAGCAAGAGTATGTCTATATCCCTATGTCTGGTTGTCCTCTAATTACGGCGGTAAAAATGGGGCATTTTTATAATATTTGGAGGGTCATATTTTCTTTCGTGTCTACAACAGACCTTGATTTTATGGAAAATAAATGATTACTCTAGAGGCATTATTCAGGAAGAAAAAAGGGGAATACATTTGTATGGAGAATCGCAGGCCCTGTTCTGCCTTAACTAAGAAACCGCCAAAAGTAAAGTTCCTAACATTAAATTTTCGCCATAAAGGAACAGCCTCAAAAAATAAATTCTGGCAGCATCAAAACTTTTAGAATTTATCGCTGTCCAAAAACAAATAATTGAATAAACTTTCTCATTATAAATAAGTAGACCGGTGAACTATCTGTAAAATATCTAAGTTTCCTTAGGATTTGTAAAAGTTTCGGTAAATGAGGTCTGAAGACTGAACTTAAATATCTTAGTACCTTAATAGTAAATACGTTCTGAAAAGGCGCGAGATGAATTTTTAACGATGAACATAATCTAGGTGAGAGTTTTATAATTCGTGGTAACTTTAGCAAGTTTATTTAATCAAAGTCTAGTTTCAATTTTACAATTTAACCATATGTTATAGTTATCCTTTCATTCTAGATTGTGAATCACTTTGTTGACTTGTCTAACGGCCGAACCCAATAACCTATTTTCATTATAAGACAGATCGCTATTGATGGTTGACAGTATAATTCTATCTGTCCTTATGTCAGGCCGGTAAGATTCCATAGTTTCTTATAGATTATTGGGACGTAAAAACTATAGGTAGATAGGTTTTCTATCTCCAGTATGCCAAAACCTGTGATAAATAGGTTATTGGGTCCGACCGTAAATCGACTTAAGATCATGTTGACTATCAACCAACCAAAAGTTTATTAGATCATAAAAGCTGTAAGTATGATTATTTCGTAAGCCTACTGGGGGGTTCAGGGAAATCTAAAAAGCACAGTAAACATAACATCACGCCGTGTTTCCCAAAGGGTAGGGCAGAGGTGTGGGTTATAGTACACCCACATTTCGCCAGTTATGTTTAAGTCCCATGCAATAGGGGGGCGAGCCTATTGCCATCAATCAGGCACAAACCCAGACTCTGGCTGAGAAATTCCAGAATTCAAGGACAGTAAATTTTTTCTTAAAGCAATCAATGAATGTGAATTGTTAGAATAGTAGAGAAGGACGAAGGGAACGCTAGATATCCATACAGCATTTGCGAAAGAAGATGTGGCTAGAGATGCATTGAAGAAGAATACTACAGCGCTGGCCCTAAACAAAGTGGAAAAAGGACAGGAGCATATTGACGGTACAAATATTAAACAATATTCTCAAATAAAAAATAAGACATTCGCAATAAAATCACAAATACACGACCCAGAAACAACGCACCTTTTCACACAAACATTTAGACGCTGCGTTTCACAATGTTTATACGCAAATGCAAATAGATACAGTGACGTGGATAATCCATCAGTTAACTGATGCGTCTAAATTGGGCCAGATGGAGCGTTGCATGTCGAAATTCGAATACGGCTTTCGCCCCAGGCTTGCGACACCGCATAAACGTGTGAAGTTCCCTTTAATCTGGTTAAATATTTCGTCATAGGATGTTTGGACGGCTTGGAAAAATAAATGGTGTAATATTATGGCTGTAAATGGGTTAGTTAGGAAAATAGGAACAGGATGTGTCTTCGTTTAGAATTGAAGATCTAAAAGCGCTTGAAATGGACTGTCAAGCTTTGTGGTTTGAAATGCTGATTTTGGATTGGCGTTAAAAATGACAGGTGATGGACGGTTTAGTTTTTTTGGGATTTTATCGACGTGACAAGACGATGATGAAGACGAACTCTTTGAAAAAAGAATTCTATTTCAGGAGTGTGATTTTCTTATTGACTCGAGAAAAGGTGCGAATATAGTTGGGACCTTCTATTGCGGTTTTGAAGCCGTTTAAAACTAACATGAACTTCAGCAATAGCACGTGTACATCATCAATTAAAATCGTGTATGTTTTACTTTCATCTCAAGGCCGAAATCCACTCTTAATAACATAAATATCAGTCATACAGATAACCTCATTCTAAACGCTTTCATACAAAACAGACACACACTGTGCCTATTTGCACATCTTCTGATAAACGCTCATTCACTAACTATTATCTAACTACCTACTATTTCAAGTAGGGCTGCCTAAGTACTGGGAAAGTACGTCATTAATCGTCTTCTGTCATACATATCGGTATAATACATGAAATGCTGTGGTAAAACGATGAGCCAATCAGAACGCATTATGGTGGGCGTCATCACCAGTTGATACTCTTCTAATGCACCTATAAAATCTATACAAATATAAAATTAAAGTGTCTGTTTCTAATGTCAAAATAACAACTTTTTACTAAATGCTCATGAAAGTACGTATATATACGGTAAATAAAAAAAAACAATTTTTACAATTTTTGTCTGTATCTACGTTTATTCCGAGTAATCTCCGAAATGGCTAGACCGATTTTTACCGGAGTTTCACTGGCAGATAGCTTGATCTTATAAGGAGTTGCCTAGGTTAATTTTATTTTAGAGAAATAAATTACGGTTTTCCACGCAAAAAAATGAAAACCCATGAAATTGTGAACAAATAGCGCGGTCGGGCGATACAACGCGGCGGGTCGGGGGACGAGGGCGTTATAGTGAAATGTGGCTGTTGTATTAGTATATTGTGTATCTTACGACTTCCACGCGAACGAAGTCGCGGAGCAAAGCTAGTTGGTTAATAAAATTAGAGAAAATAAATCATCATCATCTGCCTAGCCTTTTCCCAACTATGTTGGGGTCGGCTTCCAGTCTAACCGGATGCAGCTGAATACCAGTATTTTACATGGAGCGACTGCCTATCTGACCTCCACAACCCAGTTACTGGGTAATACGATACCCCTTGGTAAGACTGGTTGTCAGACTTTCGGGCTTCTGACGACCCGTAACGACTGTCAAAGATACACGAATGACAGCCGGGACCAACGGCTTAACGTGCTTTCCGAGGCACGGAGGGGTCTTGATATGTAAAGATGGTCACCCATCCACGGACCAACCGCGGCAAGCGTAGCTTAACCTGACCGATCGACCCGTGCGGCTGTTATTTCTTAGCCACAAGCCCCAATTAGAGAAAATGAATATTTGCAGTATTTCGTGGAACTCACTACTCACTACTCATTGACTCACTACTACAAACTAACTGCCTCGTTGATCGCAAGCGCTACTGCTGAGCATGAGGTCCTAGGTTCGATTCACAGGTCGAGCAAAGTGTGTATACAATAAAGAGCATTCTATCTATCTACCCATAAACAGGCGTGTGTAAACATAAGTTTACAAACTGATTTTAAAACAATACATTTTAGAATCAAAAAATCGCAACTGAATTGAATTTCTCGGTTGGAATATTTCAAAATCAATTCGCTCCGAAATATATCCAGTGTAATTCTATTACAAACACGCTTCACTAAAATGCATTCCGCTTCGCTATTCCACAGCCTAACTTTATACAGTTGGTCAACGCGAACGTTTGAGCAAAACCGCTGGTTTTACTCGTTGGACTGGATGGCTCTGGCTTATTTCCTGACTGCATTTCCCGCGCGACTTCGTCTGCGTGGATTTCGTACTTTAGTAACCCGTCAGGGGTAGATTTTCAAAAAACCCTGATACACGTTATTCTTTATTTTCGGTCTTAAGTATAAAAAATATAAATAACAGAGAACAGCACCCTAATAGCGTAACACACTATCTAAAATCTGAATGATTTTGAAGCAAATTGCTAATCCATTGCTTCATATCTTCGAAAAATTTGTCAGCTCAACAACGTAAATAACGTAATGAATGTTGTTCAACTGTCAATATGAAACCGATTCCTACTGTAAGTGTGTTTCGCAATTGCCCCGCAAAACGTATTTACAAAAAGAAAATCTGTACAAGGCAATGACACAGTGAGCAGCGCATGGGGAAATTGTAGGATATTATGTACGCTGTGGTACCATTGTTACGCAGACACGTAAACATCTGGCAACCCTGTGTATGTAGGACATCTAATCTGTGAGTTCCTCTTGCAACACAGTCAAGCTTGGTTACCACAGTTAGTTTACAAGCAGTCGTAAAGTTCGTGTGATTTAATAGCCGTGTGGGTGTTAAGTGGCCGCCATTTGCTACGCACGGAGATTCTAAAGCTACAATGAGGTTGAATAATTTAAAGAGTTAACTTACAAGTTGTAGAGGAAAAGGCTAGGTAATTTCTTTCTTTGATATTCATTGCTCATTTCAACTAGATGTCGATAAGGAGGAACGGCACTAACAAACAATTCTATGTAAATAAAAATGAAATGCTGTTGAAAATGTGCATTGAGAACGGCTGGACCGATTTGACAATTTTTTGTTTTAATGAAATAGCCAACATTTATTTTGCTCCTATCGATGCGTTCATGTCTAAATAATAACAGCCGCACAGGTCGATCGAAAGTTAAGCCACGCTTGCTTCGGTCGGTACGTGGATGGGTGACCATCCATTACATATCGAGACTCCTCGGTGCCTCGGAAAGCACGTTAAGCCGTTGGTCCCGGCTGTCATTAGTAGATCTTTGTCATTCGTTACGGGTAGTCAGAAGCCCAAGTCTGACAACCAGTCTTACCAAGGGGTTATCGTGTTACCCAGTAACTGGGTTGTGGAGGTCAAATAGGCAGTCGCTCCATGTGAAATACTGGTATTCAGCTGCATCCGGTTAGACTGGGAGTCGAACCCAACATAGTTGGGAATAGGCTAGGCATACTGACTGATTTCGCTCCTATGGATGCTCTCTTTTGAGATCCACCATCATTATAAACTTGGTGTTTATATAAAGAGCCTCCACAAGTGACGGGGCTCCATGGACAGTCATCTGTGATTCAACCATGTTTACTGGTTTATTTGAAATGTAGGAAAAAAGGAGATCTTATGACTTAGAATTTATGTAACGAATCTTTGGCATAAGTCTCCATATCGCATTTTGGAGGTATCTCAGTTCTTAGAAGACCATACTGTGTAAATTGGACACCAAAGTTTCTATAATATCGGTATTTGCGGACGAGTTGGAGCCAATTGGCATCGCCCAGCTGATTAGTACAATGACGTTAGGCAGGCGCGGGCGCACGATGCAGTTTGAAAGGACAGCTCTGTTTGATTCGCGATTACTCACTGTTGGGACGGTGCTAATCAAAATGCGTCCGTTTCTTGTCATGTCAAATGGTCTTTCTATTTGTTGGTTGCATTACAACTGAAATTTTAATATTTTTTGGTACATTTACGTTCTTTTGGACATTTGTAAGACTAGTAACGTATCCGTTTATAATTTTTCCTGTCACGCATGAGGAAATTAGTGAGTGTAGAATCTTTCCCAGAGATGTAATAAAGGATATGATTAATTACAAGGAAGTATACTGGTATAAACTTTCGAATCCTCTTATTTTATCTATATATTAGTTAGGTTCTGTTAGAAGCGAGGTCTAACAATAAATTAATTCCAACTTAGGGAATACCCGAAACCCTCAACAAATGATTGCTCATTCATAATTATAGCTCTGCAGTTCTTGTTCTATCTAAGAACCTCAGGATCGTCAATGAACATTTTAGGACTACTTAGGGCGGATTTCACCAATGAAACTGAACGCGATCAGCACATCTAAACTACGTTCAAGAGCTGTCAGTGTCATTATTCTAAAGAAAACGATGACACTGACGGTCCTTAAACATGGTTTATGTGCAGATCGCGTTCAGTTTCATTGGTGAGATCAGCCCTTAGTAACTATAACAGGTTCAGTTATGTTCATTGTATTTTTATTTCGTTTTGTTGTTTATAGAATAGTGTGAATTGTCACCCGTCTATCGATGGCCAATTGACCATAGCCTTGAAAAGCTAATTTATACTAATAGCTCCATGTATAATTTCAATATTACTGATACCTAATTATGTTATTAACTGTAATGCCATGACATATTCGTGTGATGATCCTGAATATTATTAATATTGAAAGTGTTTTCATGGAAAACTTATTTGAAATAGATCTGATATACAGGGTGTCTCAGAAAGGTGTGGCCAAAATTAAAGGTACATACCATCAAACTGAACAACTTTCTCCCGGGGAACAACATCGTAATCGCGAAAAAAATATCAGTCAAATTTGGTCGAGTAGGTAATTACCTGTTGAAGTTTTATATGAGACTGATATTTTGTTCACGATTACGATGTTGGTCCCATGGAGAAAGTTGTTCAGTGTGATGGTTTGTACCTCACCATTAATTATGGCCACACTTTTCTCAGACACCCTGTATAACCCTACTGAGTACATAGCATACCTGCTAACATAATTGTAAATAATTTACTACTTATACTTAAAACTATTTTCGTAAATAAAGTTTTCGACACAAAACTTATATAATGAGTATAGTCGTATAATTGGCTAAATTGTGTTAAGAGTTTAGGTGGATAAGTAATCATAAATCATAATCATAATCATAAATCTTTATTTATCTCAACATCATATTACAGGCACTAGTTAATAAAATGCACAATCTTAAATAGAGAAAGGTGTCTGAGGTAGGAGGGTCCTGAGTTACAGATCACCCGGCTCTCTTTTAATGGACATGTTAATTACAAAACAGTTAAAGTTAAGATATACTTAATAGGCATTATAAAGTCTGATAATGCAATTGAGTGCAGAATGTAAACAAAAAATAATAATTAAAAACAAAATCAAAGAAAAGCAAGTCAACATAAAGTTCAAAGAAATATACAAACTATGTATATTATTATTCATTGATACATACTTAGGTATATAACTAACAAAATAAAATACTAATGAGCATAACAAAAAATGAAGAATGGAAATGGGGAAATGAAGAATGTTGTGTGTATGAATGTATGTAAGTCTAGGTGTGTGATTGTAAAAGTAAAAATGGTAGGTAAATAATATATGGTAGAATGTGGGGACGAGGAGGTTATCTATGGTAGGGAACTTCACACCCACACTTCGGAGGTGTTGCAAAAAGACATAACGAGGTTAAATCTATTAATGAAACAAAAGATGTAACTTTGAATCGGACTCGCAAACGAATGGTTCCGTACTACCGTACAATATTTAACACTACATAGTACCTAGTATACGCTCGTAAGAAAATTTCAAGTGTCTACCTATTACGGTTCAAAAGATACAGCCCTGTGACAGACAGACGGACGGCGCCTTAGTAATAGGGTAAAAGGAGGCCAACCCTTTGGGTACGAAACCCTAAGAAGAGAAACGGAGACCAACATATTGCTCCTTTATTTCACCGAAATATGAAAGTTCTGAACTATGTGCATATCAAGGAGTAGGCACAGGCAATAGTATATTACCCAACAATTTCTCTAATCAACAAATTCCTAGTAACTAGTAAGTAGGTAATTAATTCCCGAACGCCTACTAGATGTCGGCACCAAGAACTGATATCATATCAGTTCCTGTCACTCACACCGTAACATTTCTAATGAATTCTTTACTAGTTTCAAATTAATTTATGTAACAGGAAACCATTCATTCCACTTCAAGTCAAAATTTTGTTACAAGCTAGATAATTCTGTCACTTCAAAATGTTAGAAGTAAGTACGTTTACTATGTTAATAAAAGTGCCAATGTTGTGCTGTTTACAAAATGTCCCAGAACTATACCTATTTTAGTAACCTCAATCAACTTACCTAGCCTTTTCCCAACTATCTTGGGGTCGGCTACCAGTCTAACCGAAAGCAGTTGAATACCAGTATTTTATAAGTAAGTTTATTATAATTTAAATGAGTTTTTAGATGAGAAATGTTTGAACATGTTTTACTAATTTGTTATTTTTAATTATACATATAATTTATCGTGACATTTTTAAATAACTAGACTAGGAGTGACATTATACTTTATTTTTTATTAATATTTGCATGCCACTGTTTACGGCAAACGTGATGATCTGTTATTATCTCTAGATTTAACATCTCTTGCATGCTGACAATATGTTGTATGTATTGTACTCATGTTTGAGCGAATAAATGATTATCTTATCTTATCTTTATATAGAGCGACTGCCTATTGACCTCCACAATCCAGTTACTGGGTAATACGATACCCCTTGGTAAGACTGGTTGTTAGACTTTTGGGCTTCTGATTCTGACTACCCGTAGCAACATTCAGTCATTTCATTACTGTCAAAGATCAACGAATGACAGCCGGGACCAACGGGTCTCGATATCTTATAAAGGACACCCATCCACGAACCGACCGCAGCAAGCGTAGTTTAACCCTGCGATCGACCAGTGCGGCTGTTATCATTTAGCCACGAGCCCGCCTTACTAACCCCCTAACCTCTACCTAGTTGCCTACAGGATATTTTATAAACGGAGCGCATTTTCTCTGTGATCCAGCATCGGTCAAAGAACATATTGGCCACTGAAATAAAGAGTTTGCATATCCGACAGGATTTTAGGAAAAAGATATCGCGCACTCTTTTAAAAGATGTCGTCTAAACAAGGTGTATTTTGACGGGTTAGGCGAACATAAATGTAGGGAACACCAGATTGTTTTTCGCAATTTCGGGTTTGATCCCATAATAAAAGTTGTTCATAATGATGAGTATAATGACCCCCAGAGTTAAGGGATATCAAAAGGAACACTTTGTCTAAAGAAACCATAAATGACCTTCTAAAGACAAACGGGCTGATGGACTGTATTATAAAAGCAGAGAAACCAGTGGTTCAACCAGCACCCTAATTGCGTAACACGCCATCAATCACAATCAAAAAAATAAAAATTAAAATTAAAAAAATTCAAAATAAATAAAAAAATAAATAAATAATAATAATTAATTAATAATTAATTACTTAATTATTTTATTTTTTGAATTATTTGGAAGCATATTGCTAAGCCATTGCTTCATATATTCGAAAAGTTTGTCTGCTCAACAACGTAAATAACGCAATGAATGCTGTTGAACTGTCAAAATGAAACCGATTCCAATGCACGCGTGTTCCAATGCAAGTGTGTTACGCAATTAGGGTGTAGGTTTGAGATAGATCCATGTCTAACAGTAGACTCAACAGCTCGCAGCGATTGATTGAAGCACTCTCCAATTAAAACAATACCGGACACACCACATCCTTTCTCCATAACGAGTCATATTCGCTAATAACCGTGCCATTATCAACAAAGCACCACTTATTCCCCCCTCCCCCCTTTAAATACCCCATAGACAGCCAGACCGGTGTCACTGACAATTGACTATGTTGCACAAAACTACTGACTTGTGAAGTCACAGACGGGTGCGTGTGCGCCTTTATGAGCGTGTTTATATCTAGTTCTTTTGTTCTTTGTGGATGTTTTGTCACAAGTGGAAATATTTTGATGGGAGGAAGGATAGATTTAATCATAATAGGTAGAACACCGGTAAGAAGAGTAGACGTTATGATGATGACAAGGATTGTATTTTAATAAGTCAAGCCAATGCAAAAAAGTGTAAGTCCTACCATTCTATGAAGCGAATGATAGACTCATGATAAACTATTTATAGTATATATCATAAGTTTCAGAAAAAAACCTCATAAATAATACCTCTCCAATAAACGACCAAAAAAGAAGATATTGAAGATAACTATGGATAAACTAACAGACGAGAACCACTAAATACAAAGTAACCACAAACAAAATAAAGAAATTCCAGCGTTCCTCTTTCTACCACAGACGAGTAAAGTAAGCTAGTACAATCTCCAGCCAAGTATTATATCCAGCCAGTATTGTCCCATTGTCAGCCGAGCTGCCAAGGGCTAGTCTCCCACCAACCGTATTGTTGGCTTGGGGCCATTCCTTGTTCAAGGTGACGAGCTTTCGACGGGAAAGTTAAGGGAAATATTTTTATGATAGAGGTATGTGCCAGTTTTTAATTCCCTACGCTTTAGGTACATAAGTAAGGATTTGTTTGTGGAAAAGTAATATCTATGATGATAGAGACTTCAGTTGATGCACAGGAAATCCCCAAAATGAAGAAGACATTGGAAGGCTATATTTAGTGGCAAAAATCTAAAATTAACAAAATGTGTAACAAAAAAGATTCAGCAGAAGGTTGGAGTACCAGGCAAGACCCAAAAGATAAATAATAGCAAACGGAAAAGAAGAAAATAAACGGAATATATACATACGTATTTATATAATTATTTGTCCCGATTGATTCATCAACGCAGAGTTTAAGGGGGTGAAAAGGGGGGATTTTGTTTGTATGAAAAATCTTATTTCTCGACTTAATAATCTTGAAACTTGGCACGAATACTTATCTAAGTAAATTATGAAGTTTGTAACTTTTTGTTTTTCTAAACTACCCCTTAAAGGGGGATTGGGGGGTGTCAAAGTTTGTGTGGAAGAATTTTAACGCGCGGTCCGATTAACTCAAAACTCAGTGTTTATACTTAAGACCGAAAATAAAGAATAACGTGTATCAGGGTTTTTCGAAAATCTTCCCCTAACGGAGTACTAAAGTACTAAATCCACGTGGACGAAGTCGCGCGGGAACTTCCCGCCGGGAAGTGCCACTTACTTATAAAAAAATAAACTATACACAAGCGACAGAAAGGTAAACTTCCATAGCAACGTGGAATCCAAAATGAACCATATTCCTCCATATTACTGAATGGCTGAAGAATTTATCAAAGCGATTTGTATTACCGATATACGTCTGCGTTCAGACTGACTGACTGGCTAATCATGTTACTTGAATGGCGATAGAAATTGGTTTCATTTGGCCTTTGAAAACGACAGAATGGAACCGATTCCAATTATAACTGGAGCTACACGGTGGAGTGGAGACTGTTTCAAACGATTGTGAGTGCAATGTTTGTGATTGTTCTTTTTTTTTGGGTTTTTGTTAAAGGGTAGTCTATGATGGTTTCGGCACTAGGAACCAGGGGGCCAATCACCACCTCTTAAAGCAGTATTATTTTAATGTTACTTCAGTGTGAGAAAGAGATGGAGCTATACAGGACGTCTAGCTCCATCTCTTTCCCACACTGAAGTAACATTAAAATAATACTGCTTTATGAGGTGATGGTCTAACTCCTGGAAGATGACTTCCAGGAGTTAGACCATCACCTCTTACCACATATTTGATGTAATCAACCCTATCTTTTTGTATGAACAAACAGATAGGGTTGATTACATCAAATATGTGGGAACTTAACACCTATAAGCAATTTCTCCAGAACCGGTAGACGGTTTATAATAAAATTCTTATTGTTCTTTATCAATTACATTTATAGAAACTTGATTCAACTGCAAAACTTTGTACTATTTTAGATAATTATCGGATGCCCACTCAAAGAACTATCATGCGCAAACGCGGAATGACTGGCATGCCAACGTATGACTAGCATGCCAACGTCATTTACTGGCAGCATATAACCCGGCAGGTGACACTCGCATCGTGACTAGTCGAGTGTGAATCGAACTTTATTTTTGTATCAGATGAAACTTTGTGGACGTGATTTTCGTCGCGATTTCCACCGGAAATGTCTGAGAACTGAGCAAATAACGCCTTTGGGAATGCTACGTCCTTTCCTTGCTCTCGGGAATACTACATCCGAGTACATCCATGATATGATTGGGCGAAAGTTATATGTATTGATAGTTTGGGAAACTAGCAATATTCTATTTTATTTTATTTCAGGATTAAAAACAGGAGTACAGTTAAATGTTATACATACTATCTTACTAATTAAAGAAAATACTTATTATAGTACTAGCACCATTATACACTTATTAATAAATTGTTGATTGTTAATGTTACGTGAGACAAAAAAATCTGAATACATATATGAGTGAACGGAGTGAAAGATTAAATGAATTGACTGATTGAATGAATGAATGAATGCTTTCTAATAACGTTTATACTATTGGTATATCAAGTAATTTTTCGCTTGACGAACTAATATTAGGTCTTCTTCATCGTCGTTCCCTCAATGCTGAGAATCGCGACCACATACGACGCGTCTACAAGTTATATGGTCTTCTGTAGTGTGGACCGCTCGGTACATGCTGCCTCTTACAGCCTTCTTGATCGCGCCTGACCATCTCGCTAGTGCTCTGCCTTGAGCGCGTTTTCCTTCCAGCCGGCCCAGTATCATAAGCCTTTACAGACCATGCTTAGGTGAATTAACGCATTATATGTCTGTAAAAGCTGAGGGCACGCACCTGTTTTAAACCACCTAAATAATAATAATGCACCTGTAGGTTGTCTGTAAAAGATCGCTTTTAGCGATAAGACCGCCCATTGTGTCACCCTATTTGTACTACATTTATATCTGTAATTTTTGTGGTGTACGTACAATAAAGAATATTCTATTCTATTATGTTTTAATGTTGATAGTCGCTTGGTGATGTTAAGGTAATATTAGGTAGAGGTACCTAATTGCCTATACCTATTTAAATAAATAAAATAAAAAATAAAAAAGCCTTCTTTTCTTGCTAGTTGTTTACAGAACAGAAATTAAATCTAAATTCAAATGTAATTTTTGTGATATTATAATATGTATAATTAAGTATAATTTTTAGTGGGAATTTGTTTATGCACCCCCTTCACAGGTCTTAAAGGCCTCCTCCAACACCAACCAATCTTCTTTAGATTAGCGTTGAAAATGCCGGAGTGGTTTTTTTTTTCGTTTTTTTCGCATGTTACATAGAAAAATTAACAGAAATAATCCTTTGGAAAGAAAATTCAGGATTCCTTCGAATTTTTCACTTGATGTTTTGAAAAGTTGAAAAAAACCAGTTTTATTGAAATATTTATTCTTAGGTGAAATATGGAACAAATAGGTAAAAATATCCACCTAGCTCTCCTCGGCCACAATCTCAATTTCACTGTCCGAAGAATCGTCAGCTTCACCAGGCTCGAGCTCGAATTTGAAAGTTTCTTTTTTAGAACTGTTTATGCAACTGACAACTAGAATACTAGATGCACAACAGTAAGGCGCGCGCTGATAATTTTTTAAATTCCAAATGGAGGGTCCATTTTATTATTACGTATTATTATGGAAAGATTTAAAAGATAAATAATATTATAAGTTAAATATAATAAGTACGTACATACCTATTTGAAGACAAAAAACATGAAATGTTTCCCGTTTCTTTCATATTCTTCGGTTTTATTGAAACAAAAAAAACATGAGATAAACTGGATGATTTTTTTTACCGTCTCAAAATTTTTACAGGGTGTTTTACCCATGAACATGAACAACTTTCACTATGGGACCAACTATGAGATCACGAAAAAAAAATCAGCTGTTTCATACATTTTGGTCAAGTAGGTTTGAACTTTTCTATTAAACAGTAGATTTTTTTTTTCGTGATTTCAGAGTTGGTCCCGTAGTGAAAGTTGTTCATATTCATGGGTAGAACACCCTGTAAAAATTTTGAGACGTAAAAAAAATCATCCAGTACACTGGCTCTTCTTGAAACTTTCGAATGAAACATTGAAAAAAAAAACAATGGAATTGGATAGAAACAGGAATTTTTCCTATTTTTTTCAACGCTCTACTCTAGAGGGCTACTTTAACCCAGTTTGAACCTCCCAATTTCTTTGTCTTCGTCCCATCTAGTATTAGGTCTTCCTTTTTTTCGTTTTCCTTATGGGCCCTTCCGTGTTGTAACTCTTTTAGTCCATCTCTGATCCTGAAGGCGTGCTAAGTGTTCGGCCCATTTCCATTTTAAAATTAAGGCTAGTACTAGTGTCTATATCAGTAGCTTTGGTAGTTTTACTAGTGTAGAATTATCTGTATTTTCTTTAAGTTCAGCATACTACGTTCCATTACTCTTTGGTACGTTGTTTTTTATAATGTTGCTGAATTTCCATGTTTGACAGCCATATGTTAGGCAAGAATTTAAGACTTTAGGTTTGAGATGGGTAAGTAGATTACTCTTGAATATTATTTATTTTAAACTCCAGTACTTATTCCATGTTATTTGTATTCTACGGTTTACGTCAAGGTCGTTGCAATTTCGGTTGAACCATAGGTATTATTTTGTTTTCCAAGGTATGCCTATTTAGGACCGAAGAAATAAGATTATTTCGACTCGAGAATGTAGAAAGATATATACTTATCACACAAATAATAAGCCCAATAGCTAAATACTCTAAATATCTATAATTTCTAACGTGACGATATTATCGTGGAAAGCCACGTCCATGAAATGTATGGAAATACGTGCACGATATTATCGTCGCGTCAGAAATGATAAAAGTGCACAGTCTTAGACATTGGCCACTTACTAATAAAACCAAGGAGGCTATTCTAAAACACAAAATAAAAATATAAAACTCACTTGAAAGTTAACAAAAAAAAAAAAGAGAAAAAGAAAACAATCAAGTTTCCTCCAACACAGTCGAAAAATAATTTTCACCAAAAATTCAAAGGGCGACTACGCACTATCAGGATAAAGCCACACGCGCGATTAAACTTGTAACGCTTCCCTGCACTGTGAATTCTAAATTCAAATGCAGATAAAAGCCACACACAAAAAAAATGGATTAAAGTATTCAGTGTCTCGATTCTTTTTGTTTCTTTTTTCAAAGGGTTTAATGGTCTTCCTTTGCATTTTCCATTCAGTGTGTATTACGTTGAAAGGTTTTTTATAGTGTTATTTGTGAAGTTAAGCGGGACGGGAATGAATTTTGTTTTGGTATTTTCGGATACAAGGACGGTCGATGAGAGCATCCTGAATTCTTGGAAGACGAAGCTAAGTTTCTCATCGTTTCTAGCCTGGGAAATTGCTAAAATAAAATAGCTCAACATCTTAAATGGAAAAAGCTTTGTTACGAGAGTTCTCCTTTTCCCACAAACCGAAGTATCGTTCCGTCAATATTATCCACTTTTCCATTCAATTTCACATCAAAACACTTGAACATCGTCTCATGTAATCTCTAAGTCAAGGTAGAAGACGTTAAGTCTTGATATACTCGTAGCCTCCGTAACAGGCTTTGAGCGATTATCTATCTAAAGTTTGCAGCCAGGCCACTGCATCATAATACACTCCAAAACACCGGCAGAATAATGAACTGGCAACACTTGTGCTGTTTTGTTTTCATATTACGGTTTTTGCACCAAGAAGGTTGAATGTTCCTTTTTGGTCAATTATGACTAATATATTTGGGGTTTCCCTTTAGGGCTTTTTTTTTTTTTTTTTTGTGGATGGGAAATCATCAAATGACTTCTCGCGCTCTGGGCGGAGCGGGAGGGCGTGTCAGACTTTTACTGACTAAAACCCACCCGTGTTCCTTCTGTTGCCTGTGCCGGGGCCACGGTAACTCTTTCGAACATCCCGCAACTCCCTTTAGGGCTGAAGGCGGGTTTTTAAAGTCGAATTTAAAATAAATATCCATTATTTTTTAAGAGCAGTGGTGGCCCAGTTAGAGCAGTGATGGTCCAGTGGTAACGGCTCCGATTTACCAGTTGTTTGGTCGTGGGTTCGAACCCAAGCAGGCGCTTTACTTTATGTATATAATTTAATTACCACTGCTCTCAAAACGGTGAAGGAAAACATCGTGAGGTAACCGACATTTCCTAGAGCTAAAAATTCGATGACATGTGTGACATTTGACCCGCACTGGGCCCGCGTGGTAGATTAAAGACCACTCCGTCGCGTCTCGAAGAGATGAGGCCTGTGTCCCAGCAGTGGGAGCATTATAGGCTGGTTATGCATTATGCAACCCTTCATTTTTTCTTATAACAAATTCAATAGTGCGGGCCATAAATAAATTTTATCAAACATTGTAATAGGAAGCCTGAGACTGTATACTTCTTTGTCTGTGCCAAAACGCGATTGCTGTTCTTATTTTTCTTTGTTTCGTTAAGATCGAATAAAAATACCGTGGAAAACTGACGGAAATAATAATTATATTGACCTTATTGGTGATGTTCTTCAGAAAGGTCAGTACTCGCAACCGGCGCGGGTGCGTGTATGACCAGATGTATGAACGTAAACGAAGCAAAAGGAGTAGGTAAGGATCGCAGCAGGTGGCGTTCTGTAGTTTCTGCCTACATCCATGGGAAGAAGCGTGAATTTATGTATGTGCGTATATGTGAATCATTAGATCCCAGAGCATTGAGGAAATTATGCAAATTCCTGTTTGTTTCTGTAGCAACAAAGTAAAAAATTACTATGATCGTAGATAAACACGCGAAGAAGTAACCTTTGATGTAATTAAGTAATTAAAACTTAATTGCAGAGTCAGTCCAATTATCAGAAGTTATTTACGAGATATTTGAATTTTAAAGACTTTTTACAGTAGATTTTTTTCTCACATTTTTGTCTGCCTACCTAAACTCACCTATTTATGTTCTACCGGTTTTGGTCCATAGCTTAGTAGGTACCTAATCAAAAATGATAGTAGGTGATGAATCTTCTGAAGCGGGCTGGGAAAAAAATTCCATGTGAATAAATAACTAGGTAGCTTGTCCAATATTTTTATTTACGATGATGAACATATTATGATATACAGGCTGTGACGAAAATAGTGATCTAACGCTAAAGGGTCGATACACCTTATATTCAGCTATCATATACCACAATTTGAACCAATTTTTTCCATAGGTCTCAGAACAAAATATTTTTTATTCTTTAAAAAAAAAATAACAACTTGCTTTATTTGGCTGTAATTTCTATAAATTACATTTTTTTTTATTTTGTTTATAAATTGTGAAATACATGTGCTATCACGTGAAAATAACTTTACAAATGTCATTTTAAAGATACCAAAAAAAAAGTGTGTTTATTTCAAACTTTAACTCGAATGGGGAAGGTCGGGCAGCGTATTTCCATTTCCGTGTACATTAGGAGGCAGTAGGGAGGTTTACTGCCTTGAAACACGCACGGGTTTGTCGCGCTAACTGCCTTTACAAAATCGTGTTCAATTCAAGGCACGCGTCCTCCAACCGCGCACGGGTTCGCAACACCAACTGTTCTTCTAAACACGTGTTCAATTAAGGGTACGCGTCCTCCAATCGCGCACGGGTTTGCAAGGAGTATGCGCCTTGATTAAGCGCCACAAATCCGTGTGTGTTCGAAGGTATTTTTGTGTGAATATTAATGTGAATGTGAATGGGCAAGAAAACTCGAACAGTCTTTAACTTTATATTTAAAAGCACACTTATTTCAAACGCTGCACAGTGGAAAAACAAACGAATGTTATGTGACTGGCGAAATGGCAAGACGCGACCGAAGTTGTTTACGCGCGAACTTCAAGACTAAGTTCCATGCATCGCCTTGAACACGTGTTTGGAAGAACAGATGGCGTTGCAAATCCGTGCGCGATTGGAGGACACGTGCCTTGAATTGAACACGATTTTGTACAAGCAGTTAGTGCAACAAACCCGTGCGTGTTTCAAGGCCGTACTGCCTCCTAATGTACACGGAAATGGAAATACGCGATCGGGCAAAGCTAATTGTAGATGGCGTGATCATAGCTAGGTCCCTACGGCCTAAAATAAATTTGACATTTCGTTCATTCATTCCATTTCTTGTTCATTCATGAGTTTGGTTTTGTTTCACTATTTCTATAATTTCGGTGATTTCAAATGATTTTTATCAAGTATTTGACATAGAAAGTGTCAGAATTTAAAACCTTAAATATTTCCTCTTAATCACTTTCTTCAAAATGTTTCTACCCTCTGTTTAATTTTTTCAAAATCTCTACTAATAGCTTCTGGCCACCATCTTTTAATTTTAGGGTCTCTCGGGAAATAGTGGACTCCAATTTCGGAGTATTTAGTAACACAACAACGCGTCATTTTCGCAAAAATAAAATAAAACCACCTCACGCCTTGTATTATTGGCTTGTGTTGGGAACTAGCTACGACAGCGCCATTTTGACAGTTGCCTTCCCCATTTCCAGAATTGTGACTTGAATGGTGTAAAAAATGTACAACATTGTCGGTGCCCGTTAATTTAAAAACTTGTCAAATTAATGCAGATTCTAAAATAGTACAATAAATAATAACTGATTCCAATATAAAAAAATATAGCCATTTCTATTGAAAAGGAGCTGAATTAAAAAAAAATACACAACATGCGACTCTTTTAGCAATCCGTCAACACGTTCTATCTATTTAATAGTATTTATAGTAAATACAATTCTGACCAACATTTTGGAGCTCAAGTTTAATTCCAAAGTAACTTTAAGGTATAATGATAGATTATAAATTATCAAATCAAACGCTGGAGATTTCAGAGAGCAGTGAACTCAACTTTTTGACCAATAAGATCTTTGATTTACTTCTTAAACGTTCAAATTAAGTACTCCCGACCTCACAACATCCTTCTCATATCTATACATAATATATTATACATTAAAGTCGCTTGTCATGTATGTCCATGTGACCGCGTTGTTCCTCTAAAATCTAAACCACGCAACGGACTTTGATACGGGTTTCACCATCATTTAGAGCATTTATTCTAGAAGGCCTATGTGCATGTCGTGGCCAGATCTTAGAATTGATCATTTCATGAAGTGGCCAGCTAAAATTTATCATATCGTTTAAACGTTAACGTTTAATGATATGTCAGTCGACGATTGGCCATATCATTAATGTAGGGAATCTGTCGTGGTCCGAACGTAGAAATGACCTTATCGTGATCTGCCTGGTCATTTCACGATACGCCGCCATTTCATGACTTGGCTGGTTATATCACGATGCTCCTAATCCAAAGTCGGGCGGATCGACGAAAGCAACCTATTTATCGACAGGCCCAACTGGGCATATCGCAAAGTAGTTGCATTTCACCCCGCTAGTGGCACCCCGACCAATTGGGTTAGATTAGGTTAGAACTGTGACCAATCGCGCGCGAGCCGAGCGAGCGAAGTGAACGGTACCACGGAAGCGGCCGGCGAGCGTTACATTCAAGTTGGTCGCAGTTACTTAGCTATTTAGTATTTTTAGGATCCTAAAATAGGAATTATTCGAGTAGGAATAGATGCACAACAAAAACAAAGCGATATCAACCCTTCTACCGGTGGATAATCCATATAGTTTACGATATGATCACTAATGTTTGGCCACATCATGAAGTAGGCGTGCGTTTAACTGTTCATGTCGTCTAACGTTGAGCATTTGCCACAATATCATGATCTGACCAGCTGTTCTATTTCATGGAATACAACCATTTCATGAAATGGTCGAACACTTCATGAAATGATCAATTCTAAGATCTGGCCACGACATGCACAATACATTCTTATTAAATCTCCATAATTATATTAAAGAAATCAAGATATTTTGTCAAGTCGTAATAACGACTCACGACATCCCTTTAAAATCCAACAGTAGACACAAAAAGAAAATTAAATGAAAACAATTTTCAGCCAGTGATAGACAACAAAAAAAGTACCCCTTCAGACTCCACGTGCCACCTATCAAGAATATAACAACCCTTCACACCCCGATTGACTTTCCCCTATCGCTGGCTGCATCTCCGCATCGTGACGTCATGCCCTACATAGCCGGTGCGGGTCAAATGAGTTGCAGCCCGGTATTTGGGTTACAGTAAGGTCGAAATTTGTGCCTTAGTTTCTGTAACGAGGAAAGTTCCCAACTTTCGCTTGAGTATTTTTGGAGTGTAGTTTTTGTTTGGGCGCATTTGTATGATGACTATGAGAAAATGTTTATTATTAACGATTTTGGTATTAAAAAACTATGTACTTCATTTAGAGATTTTATTTTTAGGAACTTTCCAGATTGCTATGGCGAATAATCTTTGTTTTGGATAGAATAACTGTAATTGTTAAGGTATTTATAGTAAACGTGCCCCTTTTATAAATATACGATTATTATTATTATTCTAAACACGTCTAACATATCTCGGGACCCTGGGGTCCCGGACCTTTGGACGGCGTACGAGGGGCCGAAGCCAACTCGCAGACCTTCGACAATTTTAAATGATGAGGCAGCAATAGACGATTATCCCTATATGCACTATGCAAATGCACCCAAGGACCTCCCGGTTGGTGCAGGACTATTGAGAACTTGGAAACAAAACATATCGGGCTATGGGTTTGGGTGGCTATAGTGGATTGGTTACCAAGAACTATGCAAAGACTATGTCCCCTGCCTGATCAATGTTATGTAATACACGGATAAAATGGCGGGGGTGATTTGCACACTCAATAAGGCCTGTAATAACCTGTCCTCCTCAATAAAATTATTTCATACTACGCATTTTCTTTTTCATGACGATGTGTTTTCAATTAAAATTTTCCTCCAAAATTTTGCATTCTTTAGAGGTCTGGCTAGCATTGACAACTCCCTTCTTACATAATATTGTCCCTCGCCAAGGAAATTATGATACGCCCCTCATCAGTGATAACCCCCAAAATTATACAATATTTTTCTCCGCAATTAGCATAATATTATTAAGAAATTCTTTTCCTGGTCCATCCATTCACATCTTGGCTTATAAAACAGCTCGTTTTAATCCTCGTTTATCACTTTTATGTCGACGGCGCTTATTGCAGATTCTTTTGAGACAGGCGCTACAAATGTTTTAAAAGAAACATTCATAATAGTCATTGTGACTAAAGAAAAGCTGTGGATTTTATTTTTCCTTAAATAGTTCTTTAGAAATTTATTTTTAGCGGTGTTTTGTTTCACCCCCTTCGGAGTCTATGCGGGGGCTACCCAAGTGTTGAATACCGGGAAGAAAGGTTTTATTTATTTCTTCGAACTTGCAACTCTTTTTTTACATAAGATATTACAGAATAGCCCGTCAAAACCCACCTTACCACCATTATCACATTCAACACATGGTTACCAAACACACTAAAAATAAACGCCACATAAACGCCAAAAATTATTTTTCTTTTTTCTTTTACGACTTTCGACAACAGTCTTATGGCAGGTTTATACGAGCCCAGTAATGTGACAGTACAGTAAGTCAGTCCAGCGCTGACTTGCAACTGGACTCGTGTAGACACTAGTTTCAACCTAGTCCAGGGGGCCGAAGCGTAAATTCGAAGTATCGGCCGAACGTTCGGAAGTTTTCTACTACACTTCATTTTATTTCGTTCGGTCGGATCCGAACCGACCGAAAGAAATAGAAAAAGTGTAGTAGAAAACTTCCAAACATTCGGCCGATACTTCAGAATTACGCTTCGGAGTAGGCCCCCAGTGCTGACTTCACGCCTTCAAGTCAGTCCAATTGACTAACCAACCTATGTATTGTCAGGCCCAGTAGCTTCCCCCACCTGGTTTACTGGACTTACTGCCGATCTCGTCTGCATGAACCCACTGACTGGGTCCGAAATTGCGAGTCGCTGGGTCCAGTCACGGCCATCGTATAAACCAGGTATTATTTTATAGTCGGAAGAATGTGTGCGTGCGCATGCATGTTTGTGTTATGTGCTGACGCTACTCGTCTTCATGCACACATTCAAAGTGTGTTTGTACACACAAGTAAAGCGCGTGTTGCTTCGTCATATAAAAATACTATAATTCTATGAAAACGCTTCTGTACTAGGATGGCGACATTGCCGCATATCGCTGTTTTCTTAGGCACTAAGCAGATGATGGACAATTTGTCCGCGACGATAGAATGTATTGATAATCTAGGCAATAACGCACACGTAATACAAATAGACTCCCAGGATTTCCTAATACTAGATTGTCCATCGTCTGGTCAGCGCTTTAGACTTACATCGTCATTGCGATTGGGCGACGTTATAAGGATTAGCAAGTCAGCAAAGCAGTAAGTTGCGCAACTAAGACGTAACTTTAGTATCGCCACATGCTCACATGCGGAAAGCTTCTAAAATCGATAAGATTTCTTTTATACTGCCTATAGAAACCTTATTTTACTCCAACCTACAAGAGTTTTAAACATTGGCAAAGCAACGCTCTCAGACCGCTAGTTGAGTGTGTGCTGGAAGAAACAGCCACACAGGCCATTGTTTCAACTAGCCTTTACACTGCAAAGTCTTTGACTTTAGAAACTTGTATTTTCGAGTTTTCTTTTAAAAGAGACGTGTTTAAAGGATGGTGCCCACGGATAGCATTCACTCCACGAATTTGTTTTGCAAACATTCGTTCGTGAAACAAACAGTTTGGTGAACTGTACTTGAATCCAAAAGGCGCTCACCGAGTGAGAGTTAGTGCTTAGCAAGTAGACTGCGCAGGCTGGAAACTGCTAGGTAGTGTATAATTGAAACTAGCAGAATAGGTTAGTACGTATAATTACATAGGTACAAGTAACACGGCATCACAGGCGAATGCTCCCAGCGAGGGAGCGCCAAATCACAAAAAAACAGCTGTGCTCGCGAACGAAAGTTCGTTTCGGAAACGAGTGTTCGTTGCGTAACAAATTCACGAAGCGAATGCTTGCGGTGAGTAGGTTCCGTCCGCTCTTGCATCCTTGTTTTAGGCAGGTTTTTAATGTATGTATGTAATTTTCAAAAAACCTGTTAATCTCTTTTCCAAAGGAGGTATAAGTGCGCGTCAAACTTTATGGCGGCTGTGAAGTGCGCTACTCGCTGCGCAGTACCGCACCCCTCACCCCCGCTGACACGTGAATTTGTTACTGCGCAGCGACTCGCCTCGTGTTCAGAGCCGCCATATAGTTTGAATCGGGCTGTACCAGGTCTAACCAGATGCTGAGTTATCAACTTTTCAAAGAGTTGCTACCATCAACTAACGTCACTAACACCATTTCCTACTGAAGAATCTCCTGTTCATCCAATATCAATAACAATCTGCCAGCCTTTTCCCAAATACATATGTTGGGGTCGGCTTGCAGTCTAACCGGATGCAGCTGAATACCAGTATTTTACATGAAGTGACTGCCTATCTGACCTCCGCAACCCAGTTTTGGCGCAGCCGTGGGGCACACAAAGAAACAAAAAACAGAAATAAAAATATTAGAATAGTATTGTGTGACACAATACTATTTTAAGTTTTTTTTTCTATTTTTTGTTTCTGTGTGAATATTGTGCGTGGAAAGCGCGTTAAGCCGTTGCTGGTCCCGGATGCCATTCGTAGATATTTGACAGTCGTTACGGGTAGTCAGAAGCCCAAAAGTCTGACAATCAGTTTACATGTGACATCGTGATATACAGTGTGTCCCTGGATAAAGTGCACAAACGAAAATTGATTAAAAATTGATTATCTTTTTTTTTAATATTTGTATTATTAATATTGATGGTTTAATTTTTTGTCACCTACGATAGACCCTTTTTCTTAATTTTTTTTTTGTAACTAACCCGTGTTTTTTATTTGCTAAGCATCATGTGATCTTAGCCATTATCACTGTTTTTATTTCAACGAAATACTCGCAATATTTCAAAAGATATAATTTAAAAAAAGGGTCTGTCGTAGGTGATAAAAAATTAAACCATCAATATTTTTAATACAAATATTTTTTTTTTTTTTTCCAATTTTTTTGTCGATAAATTATGGTCTAGTTTCACCCATTTTCGTTTGTGCGCTTTATCGAGGGGACCCACTGTATGTACCCAGTAAAGAAAGAAAGAAAGAAAATAAATTTATTTGACCCAGGTTAAGGCACACAGTATTCACACAAAAACAGGCGGCGGTAAGTAGCGGCTTTATACCTATAGGGCGACTTCTTCGATGGTGACAGTCCCATGGACCACGCGGGCGACGGAGGACGTACTGCGCGAGGTTACACCGCCTGGCGCGTCAGTATAAGGTACTTACCTTGTGCGGTCGGGTGCGCGTCAATTGTTTTGACCCGCGTGTCCCTTCACCCACTAAGACCATGGGAATGACACCAACGAAGTTGTTGGCCTATACATACATATTTAGCTCTTAAGCTTGCGAAATAGCTATTCTAATAAATAATAAAAGAATCTGCAAACAACATCAGAATCCACCAAGTAAATCCTTCTCGCTTCGGATTTAATATTCTAGAATACATGATAATAATGCCGTGTTATAACCATACAACTGTCAAAGAATGACAGTTGTGATGTGAATACACAGACAATTAAGTTAGTAGTCAATTTGCTTAACAATTAATTTATCTGACTTTACTTAAAAAGATCGTGACAACGCACAACGTTCGTTTATTATGTCAAGTCCTTGCATTTGAATAAGTTCTCTCAGAATATAACGTAAACTCAATTAATTTTAAGAATAGACTCTATTGAGCGTTACTGAGTTACTGACAGAGTCAAAGTGCATAATATTATCTGATCTCACTAGTTTTCTAACAAATAGTTATGATGGAGCCATTAGAGAAGCGATACGACCGTGCAAGGTTGAATTTTTGTCGAAATCTTTGATAGATTTGATCCTCTAAAGGCTCCTTCAAAAAGGCGAGACGCGTGACGCGATTCGCACGCGACACCGCTTTTCGCGCGATTCGTGGTGACTTTGTGTTGCGTCGCGTGTCGCGCCTGCTTGCAGGTGCCTTAATGAAAAGTGAACTTAGTTAGGAGTACCTCTAGCTCTAAAGAGCTAGAATGTAGTACATCACTATGGAATTCAGAAACAAAGAATCTCATCATTACCTCAATTTATTTGGGGTCGGCCCAACGTGTCTTTTTATTTATTTATTTAAACTTTTCACACTTAAAAAAGTACAAAGGCGGACTTAATGCCTTAGGCATTCTCTACCAGTCAACCAAGGGTGGTGATGATCTTTTTCTTCCATACTTCTCTATTAGTCGTCATCTCTCACTCCTTTTCTAGCCATATCATCTTTCACACGTCGATCTATCGTTTCTTTGGTCTTCCCCTACTCTTATAGCCATCCACATTCATACTCAAAACTTTCCTCACGACATGTTCCTCATTCCTCCGCATCACATGCCCGTACCATGACAACCGATTTCCGCACAACTTTTCAGTCACCGGTGTCACTTTCAGACTTCCTCTTATATACTCATTTCTTATTTATTCTATCCATTCGCGTATTCAGAATCTAAGAATCTAGGTACTTAATAAAAATCTTAAGAGGCTGACAATAGCTAAAGCGCGGTCACTGTCAGACTGCATAGAAAAGAAAGAGAAGCGCAATGACAAAACGCTGGTAATTTATTGCAAAATATGAAGCAATTATCTATTTACAAAAAGTCTATTGATTGGACTAAAAAATTAAAACACTATTACGTTAATATGTTGTGTGTAGAATAATCTGACAAAAAATCAGAATGAATGCATGTATACACATACATGCATTCATTCTGATTTTTAAAAACCATACACATAGACACACACACACGTGTGTGTGTGTGTCTATGTGTATTATGTGTATGGTATACACACACACACGTGTGTGTGTGTGTGTATGGTATACACACACACACGTGTGTGTGTGTGTATGTGTATGGTTTTTCATCGATAAAAGAAATTTTTAGAGTTATCTTCGTGATTTTTTTCTATCGTATCAAATTGGTTATATTATGTTTTCAACACACTATCTAACTAGCATATATCCTGAAGAATATCATATATTTTTCTGATTTTGTTTACTGCAGTGGATCGTATACTTTTAGGCATTTAGCTCCTTAAATTCATTAATTCACTGACAGCCAACGCACAGCCTGCCTAAAGCTCTAGGTCCCCCATGTGGCCCATAGCACAGCATCATGCTGAGTAGAAGCCTTCATGTCACAGTCACGATGTGCAGCTACTGATTATTTCTGTTCTGAGCACGTAGATCGATTTTGTTTATTTTTCTTTATTATGTATTCGAGTTACTTGTTTCTGTGACAAATTAACTTATATTTAATTTTCGTTCTTTCTTTTTGTTTCTAAGCATATATTTGCAAAAGAGTTCCTTACTAGAACGGAGTTATTTAAGGGGGAAGCGCTAAGGTAGCCCGCGAAATTCAAATTTTCTTACGATTTTCTCAATTTGCAGCTCAGTGCCTGGGTGTATGTTGATTAAAGTATGATACGCGACCGTAACAAATATGTATTTACAGAATTATAATATTAGAATCAGTAATACAATTCCTTAAGTTAGTATAATCCTGAAATGTTAAGATTTCATGAAATAGTCATTCAATAGAATTACTTGGTCTTAGAGAGTTGTACTGATGACTTTAATGATTATAATTCTGTAAATACATATTTGTTACGGTCGCGAATCATATTTTAATCAATATACAACATAACATTTGAATTTTGCGGGTTACCCTGGCGCTTTCACCTTAACGCAGCTTGCGGTAGGAGTTAACTGATAGAAATCGTCACATAACGAAAAAACTTTATGCCCCCTCCATATGCGACTTTCTCTCTCTCTCTCTCTCTCTCTCTGTCTCTTTCTATTATATACGAGTGTGAGTCTATGAGCAAGTATCGCAGGAATTTCATTCCTGTCAAGGGTCCCCCGACGGCACAACTTTTTTTTAAACGAAACTGGCACTAAGAAAGGGTTTTTACTTTAATAGGAGATGAGAGCTTCAATGAAGTTCATCATTTTTGCCCATGACAATCCCATCGGGCACATGGCTTGTCGATAGACAAATGAAATAAAAGTGATTGTCAACAATTTCGAGACAGTGCAGAAGTTAGCTATCTTTTGAGCATCTTTCCGGATTAAAATCTTATTGTAACCATGCTGTAAAAATGACATTGGTAATGACGAGTTTTGCTTGTTCCCGTAAAATACCACTTTCAACACAAGCAATTACGTACAGCCAGAAAAACATCAAAGTATGTTGACATCGTAAAGCAGTATGAAGACAAGAGACGAGCTACTTTTGCAAACTTTTTAACAAGCTGAACGATAACATTTTCTTTTAGAACGCTGTTCATTTTATCGCTCATCTCATCGCTCACTTCAAGGCCCACGGTAACGAGAGGTTCAACGACCATTGCTAAGAATATGAAAATCGTATACAAGGTGTAACTTAAATAACGCACAACCTCTTAAGGGATCATTGCACTCATCATTATGAACACTAATAGCGAAACGTTCCCTACCTTTTGACGAGTTATGCGAAGAGAAATGTAGGGAACAGCAGATTTTCTTTTCGCGATTTCAGCTTTGGTCCCCTAGTAAAAGTTGTTCCATACATTTTGACCGCGTAGGTACTTAGTGCACTTTTGTAGGAAACAGCAGATTTTATTTTTATGTAACCGACGAAAAATTTCAACGCCGGGTGGGTTCAGAATCATGTACTGAAACCATGGTAACAGGTTGCGCGTCATATCCCTGCCACCCTGTATACCTATTGTGTGCCTTACGACCACCTTGTGTTAGTATGGTCTAGCGTGGATGCAGCTGGGTGGTCGGAAATGTTTGGAATAGTAGGTGTTAAATGTCGACGGTATCTGACGCGTGCATAAAGAGCACGAATTCGCTTCCAGAGGCGTAGCGCGCTAACACCTCCATTCCTACCGGCTTCCCTTCGGAGGATCGGAAGAGCAACTTCACCGACCACCATTGAGAAATAGCATATTCAGTAATGTCTATGATTACCAAATTATATAGATATATTTAATACACCGTAATATTCAAATAACAAAAACGCCTATTCTTAGCTTTGAATTCCAACAACAACACAAATTGTTCTAAATAAGCCGGCGCCACAACGTGATAATCGTATTTGTATGACTATTTATAACTGAACAATTTCTTCTTCGGCTTCCCTCCTACAAAATGTCAAGCGTCGCCACTGTTCGTTTCTCTAAGGTTTTCTTACTCTATGGCTTTACCTTACCTATTGTATTGCGATGGGTAAACGGGATAAAGATCTTGAATCTCTGAGTAAGCTTAAATCTTAATACACTTTAGTTTCTGTATCTAACGTTAAGGTTTTAAGCAGGTTGAGGCAATCAATTTCATCATATCAACGTCATTTCATCTGCCTAGCCTTTTCCCAACTATGCAATTGGGGTCGGCTTCCAATCAAACCGGATGAAGCTGAATTACTAGTATTTTACATGAAGCGACTGCCTATCTGACCTCCACAACCTAGTTACTGGGTACCTAACACGATACCCCTTGGTAAGACTGTTTGTCAGACTTTCGGGCTTCTGACGACACGTAACGACTTTCAAAAGATTCACGAATGACAACCGGGACCAACGGCTTAACGTGCTTTCCGAGACACGGAGGGGTCTTGATATCGTATGGTTTGTATTCTCCTCAAAAAAAGAACATAAGAATGTAATAGCAGTGATAAAAATGCATGAAATGATAAGTCATAATACTGATAAACATAGCCAAAAACAATCAACTAAAGAATCATGACAAATAAACCACGAATACATAATTTACATCGCTCAGGATTCGCCTTTATAATATTGTCATGGAAATATTCAAGCATATCTCATCGAAGCAGAATTCATAAATTGCTGCAGTTTCCAACTTTTCACAACGTTATGCTTCTTTATATCCCACGCGAATTCTTCACTCGTATGAACACGATTCTGGCACCTACCAAACTTTGCAATAAATTGAGGGAAATAAAACTATTGAGAGTCACATGTAAACGACTTCTAGAGCTAACTATGCTTCATCAATAATGAGGTTGTGGTACAAAAAGGTCGTAGTGGAAAGACAATTTAATAAAAACTTCTTGTCTTTTCTGGTACATTCAACTTTGTAAGCAGACCAAGCAGCAGTAACTAATTTCGTGTAACCATTGAGATTTATAAATCAATGGCTATATTTAACAGAGCTTGGAACGTTATAACTTCGAATCTAACCTTTTCTATTCAAATCCGATTCCCACAATCAGAACGTCAAATTCGCTTTGACACTTTCTGAATCTTTTTGTTTTTAGCCCCATTTTTGTATACGTAAATTCTAAGGTTCAATAACCTGTTCCTAGACGGATGCACAAAACCACTAAATCACAAATTCAAACGCCAGATTGCTAAACCGCAACGAACGAAGCTGTAGGATCAGTCTAACGACATTTAATACTAACGCAGCAGAGCGAGGCACACACAATACTATCAAACAGAAATAGTTCCATACAGAAAAGGTTGTTGCACTTTCTACAACAGGTACTGGTAACAATAAAAGTGTTTACTGTGGGTAATCTGAGATGACGTGCGTACTTTCAAATGCTGGAGTAACTGCGGTTGCAGCTTACCACAGAACATTCATTGTGAATTAAAACATTTTGCGGAACATTTAATTCGTGGGCGGGGTCTAATTACTGTGGCGGAAGATCGCGGTCGCCAGTGCCTGATGTTGTTGCAGAAAAACGTGGAAGATTTGTTCATGCGTGACAATGACGGTTTTTTATAGAAATTTAATATACTTAGGGTGAATTTTATTGAATTAAATTTCATATTGATACCTACTTGGCTGTACGCAAGTTTACCTGTGCCCGTATTTAGAATAATAATGTTAGTTCCTACTTCCGACATTTGGTGTCGCTATCTTTACCTTCACATGTTTTTACTTACTGTATCGTGTACGTTTGCTATGAGAAAATAAATTATATTTAGGTCAAACACACACAGAAACCTTGTTCATTATTTTATCTCGAAGTAATTTCACCAATGAAACTGAAAGCGATTAGCACATTTAAACCACGTTTAAATGCTGTCAGTGTCATCATTGTTGTGCAATATTGCCACTGACAGCTCTTGAATGCAGTTTAAACGTGTGTGTTTAAACGTGTTCGGTTTCATTGGTGAAATTGACCCTTCATCGTTTTGTACAAGTCTGATGCATGGATGCATCTTGTAAAAAGGTACGTTAAGAACATATAACAAGTATATGGATGTTGATCTTTAAACTTATAACAGTAGAAGCATGTAGAAACCAAAATCTGAAAGAAAAAAAAAAAAAGGATAGACAGACAACAATTATTGATTGGTGGCTAGAAAATGGAAACAAACTGTTTACCTGTATCTGCTGTATCCAGCAGAAGAAAACATAGACAAAAGAGACAACTTTAAACAATGTTTTCTAACGCACAATTCCTCAAAGTCATATCATTTGATTTGTTCGACTCCTGCGTCTGAATGATGATGGCCTCTAAGAAGTAATAGTCTATCATATTTTATAGATTCTCGTTCCTTTTGCTCGAAGGCCCCCATCTTCGATATTGTTACGTACAAAGTTGCTTCTTGCCAAGTTAAAGCTGGAAGTCTACCAAGATTAACGAAATTTTATTGTTTTGCTTAGTTATGGTTTTCGGTACCTTTGTCTTTTTGCTGCCTGGTACTCGTACAGTTTCCTCAGTATTAAATTATTTGCTTATTTGCTTACAGAAAAACAAGGAGTTTGGGGCAGGCCTATGTCCAGCAGTGGTGCAATGGTGGATTGGTGGCCTAGTAGTAACAGCCCCGACTTACGAGTTGTAGTTCGTGGGTTCGAACCCAAGCAGGCGCTTTACTTTGTGTAAGTGATTTCATCACCACTGCTCTCAAAACGATGAAGGAAACCATCGTGAGGAACCGGCACGTCCTAGAACCAAACATTCGAAGACATGTGACTGGGCCCGCGTGGTCGATTACGGCCCCCCTCTCGAAGAGAGGAGGCCTGCGTCCCAGCAGTGGGAACATTAAAGGCCGATTCACACACACTATGTCCAGCAGTATGGTCTTTCGGCTAAAATGATGATAATATGACGACAGAAAAATATATCAAATCAAATCATTTATTTCTTTGCAAACATGGTATATAGAAAATTCAAATAGAATAAAAATACGATAAGTAACAGATACCTAGGGGCTTGTGGCTAAGTAATAACAGCTGCACGGGTCGATCGATCGGGTTAAGCTACGCTTGCTGCGGTTGGTCCGAGGATGGGTTCGTGCCTCGGAAAACACATTAAGCCGTTGGTCCCGGCTGTCCTTCGTGGATCTTTGACAGTCGTTACGGGTCGTCGTAAGCCCGAAAGTCTGACAACCAGTCTTACCAAGGGGTATCGTATTACCCAGTAACTGCGTTGTGGAGGCCAGATAGGCAGTCGCTCCATGTAAAATACTGGTATTCAGCTGCATCCGGTTTGACTAGAAGCCGACCCCAACATAGTTGGGAAAAGGCTTGTAACCTACATATAAATAATACATATACTTTAACACAGCTAAGTACGTCAGTAAGGAGCAATTAATGATAATTGTGAGTGCAACACTACGTAGATATTTTTTTCACACAGGAAAATCACTGGCTGTCTACATTTTTACTCTACCAAAGACGATTAATAGACCAAAACGGTAAACAAACAAACGAAATGTATCATTATAATATTATATCAGTGCTAGTTGCTACCCCAAATAAACTATAAATTAATGTAGAAACTCCGGAGGGAGGCTAATACAAACTAATTCCAAACTATTACAAATATTCAGGTGCAGTGCCACAGAACTAGGTTACCTTCGCTCAGTGTTGCTAACATAAAAAAAAGTTAGAAAGTCCGAAAATGCATACTACCTTCAGCACTAACTTTTTTTTTTAATTTTGGGTTAAGGGGCCGGCGAACCATGCGTAGTTCATACAAACGAAATACCAAAATAATTTGTAAATTGAACATATTCATAAGGTAATGTGTATTTATTGCGATTGCATTACAGAATATATAGGTTCATGCATAAATATTTTGAAAGGACACTGATTTAAAGACGAGATATGGGGAATTTCAAATTTCTATAGAAAACTTATTTTTCTCATATCTCATCTTTAAATCAGTGTTCTTTCCAAATATATATTTGGGAACCTAGATATTTTGTAATCTGATCGCAATAAATACACACTACCATAAGAATATGTTTGATTTCCAAATTATTTTGGTATTTCGTTTGTATGAACTACGCATGGTCCGCCGGCCCCTTAATCACCACAATCAGTAGACGGACCTCGTTTGTGACCACACGAAAAGCAAGAAACACGCATTTTAGATTTTTTCTTTCACATTGCGCCTAAAGTATAAAAAAAACAGTAGAAATATGGACTAAAAAAGAAAGCAGGGATGCCATTGAAAAAACAGTAGGGTTGGCAACACTGCCTTAGCTCACTAATCTCATATAACCAGCGACAAGGAAGTGCGCTGACAGGCTGACATAATGGCTTTACCTATTTAATGACGTCACAAGTCGGTGTATTATCTCATTACTGCCCGTTATGGAAGCCCGAGCGATGCACACTTATTATAAGCTGGCTTCTGTAATATGCATTTGTTGGATCTTGTTTCTATGCTGGTTAGTAGGTAATCCCTCGGTGACATTATGTAGGCCTGGTAGGCCAGTAGAGCTACAGTTCGTGTCAGGTTCGACATTTTGGTTTCCCTAGTAACGTTTACTCTGACCACCATAGTTTTGTTGTCAAATATTGAGTTTCTGCTCGACAAAGATAGCAAAGACAGTTCCTCCTAACCCTGACGTGCTTCTAACATACACACCAATATTTTGCAGCAGATTCATGAAACATATCATCTCATTTCATCTGCCTAGCCCTTTCCCAACTCTGTTGGGGTCGGCTTCCAGTCTAACCGGATGTATTGTACCAGTATTTTACATGGAGCGACCGCCTACCTGTCCTCCACAACCCAGTTACTGGGTATTACGATACCCTTGGTAAGACTGGTTGTCAGACTTTCGGGCTTCTGACGACCCGTAATTGGATTGTCAAAGATCCACGAATAACAGCCCGGACCAACGGCTTAACGTGCTTTCCGAGACACGGAGGGGTCTTGGTGAAAGATGGTCACCCATCCACGGACCAACCGCGGCAAGCGTAGCTAAACCTGATCGATCAACCCGTGCGGCTGTAATTACCTTAACCACAAGCCCTTTGTTTTACAATTTCTTTCGAACTGTAAATTCTTTGTAACTTAACTTTGACCCTTAAACATTTAGACACGAGAATTTCAAAAAATCCAACCGATACTAAAGTACCTAGGTATCCCTGCGCTTGGTATTTAATTTTGGAATTCTGTATACAGACAGCTTCAACTTGCATACCAAGCACAAGCAAGGAATTTTCCGAATTTTGTGTCAAGATTTGACAAAATTCTGTTTTAAATACATCCCCAGAGACGGTGCAAACTCCGTGAGGGTATTCCTAACAGTGCAAAGGCTTGATAACAGCAAGACTCACGGAGGTATTACACACTGAAATATAACAACGACCAAACCAACTCCAGGAGTAAACGCGCGTATCATTTCACTTCAAGCCGCGGCGAATTGAACAAAGGATCTAACTTTGCCCATAGATGCTCAAGTTTAGTCTGTGGCTTTGTTGGCATCCTGCTGTCTAGTTAAATGGACGGTAGTAGTACGTTACTAGACAATATAGAGTTTCAATTCGATGAGGATCTTCTCGTAAATGTTTCTACCTTACCTCGTTTAAGGCATGTAGACGTCTCTCAGTAGATGGCTCTGTTAAACCATTGTACCTCGTGTAACAAAGGTACGGCCGCACGGGCAATCTATTCTTATTTAACATCGGTGCCTAGGTAAATAGATATTCAAGGTCAATTTCAAGTAGCTAGCGAAACTTCGCCTAGACTTGATGGGGGGTATTATGTCTAAACATGATAAAACAATAAAATCGATGTTCCTTTTTTGAGATCATCGACCGCTAGCTTAAGTACTTACTTACATAAAAACTTGAGAAAACAAGATATTTTTTTTTTGGTTTATCGTGTTCATTGATAGGTAGTAGGTACATCACGTCTCTGAAGTTTCGCTAACAAATTAAAATAGGACCATGTCTAGCAGTACAAACAGGGTTATTGGTAAAACCTAACAACCTCTTAAGAGGTTGTTAGTGTTTTACCAATAACCCTGTATATCTTATGTCGTCATAAAATATTTGACGGCACGGTTAGCGCAGTGGCTGAGCGATTGGACTGCTGCACTGCGTGTCGCGGGTTCGATTCCCGCACGGAGCAAATATTTGTATGATCTACAAGTAGTTGTTTCGGGTCTGGGCGTTTGTGTTTGTGAGTTTCTATGTTTGTAAACGCACCCACGACACAGGAGAAATTCCTAGTGTGGGGCAACGTTTTTTAAAAAAAAGAAAAAAAAAGAAAAAAAAAGAAAAAAGAAAAGAATTCGTCAGTCAGCGATGGTAGTGTGGCTGATTGACCCGACTTCAAATAAGGAGTTCTCAAATCGGATGCATTTTTTTAAAAGTAATGTTTGTTAACTCCGTCATGTACAAACCGATTTGAAAAATTCTTTCCAAAAGAATTTTCCAGAATCCATACTCCATACTAATATTATAAATTCGAAAGTAACTCTGTCAGTCTGTCGGTCAACCTTTTCAAGCATAAACCTGGGAAAGGATATACTTCTTGTCTCAAAAATAATCCTACAGGGAGTGATATAGGGGATGAAAGTTTGTATGGGAAACCCAGCATTTCTTAAGTTAAGGATATAAAAATTCAAATTTATGCTTTTGGTCGGAAATAAAGAATTATATGGTTCAGCGTTTTTGAAAAATCAACAAAAAAAAGGGGTAAAATAGGGGTTGATTTTAAAAATCACAAATAATAGTAAACATTTTGTGTACCACTTTTTAAGAGATTGGAAATGTAGTCATAGTTTGTATCTTGACTTCTTGAGGTAACATTTTAGTCTTTATTTTTAAAAGGATCGATTCATGGGGAATTGAGGGAACTCCTCAAATATCACAGGCATATACAAAAAAAAAAAAACTATAAATATTTCACGGGTGGCGATAAGATATCTCGATTAGACTATGACGAAGTAAATTTAAATAAATGGTTCTGATGAAAATGGTACAATCGAACTGATCTGATGATGAAGCCGAAAGGTAGGCACCGGAACTCCGTAATAAAACAATGTATACTAGCCGTGTTTGGGCTTATTGGAATTGTCATGAGATGCACTCTGGCTATAAATAATTTTAATAGTACCTAATATGCTTCAAATTGCGCTACTTGAGTCATATGTTATGTGTGGCCTTGATTGTCAGATGACAGATTTCGTCAACGATCTGTCGTAGTGTGGTTGATTTAAGAATTTGTTGGCTACGGCGTCCACACCTTCCAAACTTCTGACACAGCGCGACCTTATATTTGCCTTTTTGCAAAGTTTTATTTGAAACTCCTGAGGTGGTCGCATATAAAGGTCAAATTCTGATGTGTGGTTTTTGCGTTAGCTTCAATAATAAGTATTTTTTCCATTTAGTGTATGTTGATGATGTTATTATAATAACTTCATGTCACTGTTATTTACTTAGCAAGCAGTGGTACACGAATTTGGATGGGGTAGGTACCACAACTAAAAAGTGGAAAATAAAAATTTATGTATAAAAAAAAAACACTACAAAGTGAAAAATAACTTTGATTTCGGGAGTCGGTGGCAAAAAACGAAACCAAAGACACCGACTTCCACAATTAAAGTTATTTTTCATTTTGTAGTGTTTTTTTTGGAAGTAGGGCAAAACTTGGGTAATCGGTGATAGTTTTGTTTTTTAATTGTAAAATTCGATTCATTGATCAGATTATTTTTTAAATTTACTGTGATACAGTAGACAAAAGAAGCTTTGCTAACTTATATCTAAAAATGTGGCAAATACTATAATGATTGAAAAATATACATTTATCTAGTCAGTAGTAACTTGGTAATAAAACACATATTATCTATCACCGAATAGCTACATATCACGGATTAGCCAAGTTTTGCCCTAGGTTGTTTTTTTTTTTTGTATAAGTACATAAGTTTTTATTAAAATCGGTCTACACGGTCAAAAGTTATTTCTTATTTGTTATTAGAGCGTGACCGGCATATTTTTAACTAAGCAAAGTCCTCCCGCCGCGTCTGTCTGTCTGAACGCGATGAACTCAAAAACTTCCTAACGGATTTTCATCCGGTTTTCATCAATGGACGGAGTGATTCATGAGGAAGGTTTAGGTGTATAATTCATTAAGGTTTTGTATAAATTGGCTGAAACATGATGATATGATGATTGTTGAAGATGTCGGGAAAAATCATGCCGACTGGGAGCATTCTGGCGTGCGCCGCGTAAACCAATAGAGTATTACGGAACACAGGGTACTTTTAATCCCGGTAGTACGTTCCCGTGGGATATTTTTCGATATCCACGCGGGCGAAGCCGCGGGCAAAAGCTAGTGGTCCCATATAAATTTGGTCAAATTCTAATGAGTGGTTTTTGAGTTAGCTTAATATCACGTATTTTTTCCACTTAGTGTATGTTGATGATGTTATAATAATTTCCTGTCACTGTTATTTACATTGCAAGTAGTGGTATATGACTTTGGAGGCGTAGGTACCACAACTATAAAGTCAAAAATAAAAATTTTTTGCAAAAAAAAAACAGACTTCAAAAAAAACACTACAAAGTACAAAGAAAAATAACTTTAATTTCGGAAGTCGGTGGCAAAAACTAAAATACAGATCCAAAGACACCGACTTCCGAAATTAAAGTTATTTTTCACTTTGTAGTTTTTCTTTTTTTGGAAGCTAATCGGTTGTTTTTTTTTTTTGCAAAAAAGTTTTCTAGTCAGCCAACAGATAGAAGCGGGTAAGTTCTAAACTTCAAAGAGAAAAACGCTGAACAAAACCATGAGCTCAGTTTTAAAGAAAATAATCTAGAATATCAACAAAATGCAAGGCAATCCTTCAATAAGATCTTATCATCAGCTCCATAATAGTATCTACATTATGATACCAAGTGTGTAATGAATGATCAATGCACTCGCGTTTCATACGACGTTTTTCAATACACTTTATTATTTTTTGCCATAGGGAATCCGCGGGCCATATTTCATAGTAATAATTACTATGAATTCCCCCCCTGCCTGCGGATTCCTTATAACGTGGTGTCTTCGCAGGTTGAAGGAGAGGCAAACGCACGAAGCCGTCGAACAGTCTAATATGTATTAAAAGCATAAAAACTGAATAATTTGCATGTTATTTGGATGTAGAATACGAAATACTTAATGTTATTTTTTTGACAAAAATAAATAATTTTATGAAATATTATGTTAATTTATCATATTTTATATAAGTAGGAGTAGGCCTAAAAAGGCATAAAGTCTCTTTGATGAGATTAAAAAAGCGCACATCTCCGATTAGTAATCTAAGGCGCACATTACCGCACTAGTGCCGTGCGGTAATATAAAGTAAAAAGCACGCGTGTTTAAGGGTGTGTTTCCACTGAAGCGGAGACGAGCGAAGCTGAGCAGAGACGTGCGGGAATCGACCAATCACAATGATTGAAATCCTCATCGCGTCTCTCGTCTCGTCTGTGATTGGACGATTCCTGCACGTCTCCGCTCAGCTCCGCTCGTCTCTGCTTCAGTGGAAACGCACTCTTATACACTGCATTATGAACCGAACAGCGGTTCAATAAGAGCCACTTTACGAGCAAGCGTGTTGAAAAATTGTTTGATTATCTACGAATGTTTCGACTATCTTATTTAGAGAACTGCTAAAACGACATGTTTTATTCATTCAAACACAATTCTAATGAAGTCGCCCAGTGTGTTGAGGTCACAATAATTCAATACCTTATATAAAGCGCTTCAACAAATATTCATGCTTTTAGCGCGCATTTAGTGTTATTGGCAAGGGCCCAGCTTTCCTAAACGTTGTGTACCTACTACAGATACAATTTATACCGCTGGAAGGTTACAAAGTAATCCGCGCTACCTGGTTTTTTTATCAGAAACTGCTTCATAAATATTAATTGATAGCCTCACGTGTTCTTTGATGTCATTCTTCGTGGACAAAATAATCCTTGACTATTGATTTGCTTAGTAAGGGGGTTTGTTCAAAAGAAAGTGTGTTTTGCAAACGGGAGGGTCGGATCGGACGGCACGAGTATAATGCAATGCAAGGCGCGCGCCCGCGCGGTACCAGTCCGACTAGTTGCTCGATCCGCCCCGCGTTCCCCTCGCGAACAGCTGACAGCTCCGACAACAAAGAACAACCCAACCCACACAAACATAACACGCTACGTACAATCACGACACATTATTATTATTTACAACACGCGACTGTATTGCTGTATTGATTGAATCCCTTCAACTACGCCAATAATTATAACGTATCAGTCTATATTTTATGAAACAACACCAAATTGGTTCATTTTGAAGCCAAACACTCGATAAATAAAGGCCTTTCATCAAGCCTTGACGTCGCAATCTAATATTATTATAGCACAGCTACATGACAACGGGCTCAAGTATTGAGTAAACAGTGTTGACCATGAATACCAGGCCCTCCTACGTAAAAGGTGAATACATACGACCTAACAAAGGGCAACTTAGTACTTGCCTTTCTTTTCATCCAATACACGAAGGGCCGCGAGTTGTGGCACTCCGGTGAACAAGTCTCTTTACAAAACAAGATTGTCTGTTTATTATGATGATTTATCACGGCATCATTGTGTAAAACGCGACGGTCACATAGGTCGTAGTTTTTCACTGTTCGGTTGCTATGGTGCTGTGACTTATCACGACACTTAACTCCCGAGTCTTTTTTAATCCAAATCTGTTGTCATATGTATCATACTTTACGTGATCAATGTTTACGTTATATTACGTTTTATGTGTTATTATTTACATCACTATTTAGGGCCTGCGAACGTGATAATCGTTGCACTGCCTGCGCACTTTATTTGCTGCGCTTCTGCGTCAACAAAACAGTCTCTCGGCACTCAATGTCGGGCGAAATCGCCGCCTCGCTCGGCGGTCTGCCCTCTCATTCGCTAGCCTAGGAAGCCTCGCGGTTTTGTCCCACTCTCACATTTGACGTTTCGCCGGCTGGGTTGCAGCGTTTTAATTTCAAAACATAGAATGTATTTCTTCAAAAACCTTACCAAACGATTCCGTTTTCATGTTGAGTATTATGTTCCGTTTCAACAAGTTAAAAGCTGGCATGATTAACTTACATAGATTTTTTAAATGCGCCTGCTAAAATATTTTAGCAAAGTCGCAGCTATAATTTTCTTGCATGTTCTGATCCACAAGGAATATTTAACAAGTCTTTCCCATCACTCACTGTGGGGCGTAAACAGCGAGAGAGAAATACAACATTATATCTTTTTACTATTCCGACCCTAATAACGAGCAGTTAGGTCACCACTTCACCAGACAAAACGTAGAAATACCAAAACAGTAGAAGTGTGGGTAGCTTTCTTTTGACCTTTCACATTTCGTCGTTGACGATTGCTAAATTCATAGACGACGCTATTCTAGCTTGAACTTTTTCGCAATCATCTTCAGTTATAAGGTCAACAGCCTAATCATTGCAGCAGAATAATCTTCAGTTCTCATCAAGAATTTGGGACATTGAATCCTGTCTTCAGATGATTTATTTTCTTCCGTAGCCCGTCAAAAACTACTTTCTGAAAAAAAAAAAACAAAACATCGAGAGCATACTTAGAGTTTATTAACAGTATCACAAAAATTACAATATTATTTTAAATATCTATGATTCCAGGTTGCCAGCAGTTATGTGTTCTTCTGCCAGAACTTGGCGGCGTTGCGGGGCGTCTTGCCTTTGCCCGAATTCTTTTTTGGCGCAGAATGGGTCTCGCTGCCGCCGCCCGTGGCAGATTCGTCGTTCTCTGCTTGCGATTTCAAAGTTTTCTTTATGTACAGTATCTGTAAATAGATTAGAATATTTGTATATTAATTAATTTTTGTAATTTGATTCATAGAACTACATATAACTTTGCTGGTATACACTACATTTTAATTTACTAATGGTGGTGTAAAATTTTCAAAAGAACAAATATGAGAGTTGTCCTGATTGACATAAAGGGAATCCCTAAATAAAAGATTGTGCTTTTCATGCTTGAAGAATAGTAGCCCAGTTGCCATTTAGGAAGATCATGCTGGGAAGTTTCGTCAAAAAGTACCGATTCTCAGCCTAATCTGACTAAACAATTTCTGATTTTGATTGGACTCCAGACAGAGTTAAGCCTTTCCTATGTCAGAACTCAGATAGATCAACTGTATGGTTCCAAGTTACAAACCTCCTGCTCAATCGCCTGTTGATGCCTAATAGCCCTTGTCTTATGGTGATTGGCCCTCTGTATGTGCCTATCAACTGAACTGAGGACTTGCTCGCAAGCATTACACCAGTCTGCTAGCACATCGGCGATTGCAGAGGCATCTTCGAGGCGCGCGTCGCGACCCAACGCGACGTCGACTTCCACTCTCTTGCATTCCTGATCCAGCTTGCCGTGGATTATGTCTGGAATGTGAAATGAGTAACGATGTAAGGATTGTGATACTTCAAATAATAACAGTTTTTGGTATTCATTAATTTAGTAATTTTTAGGTAAGTAATTTAAAACTAGATTTGTTTAATTATTATTTTTGTATAATGTTTTTATGCATGCAGAGTTTGCTTGTAAGTTATTGTTGCAACATTGCATGTACATTTTGCATATTACCTATGACAAAACCTGTGGACAATTGTTGGTAAACCAATAAATTAAAAATTGGTGATATTGTCAGAGATCAAAGTAAAGTAAATGCTATGTTTATACACATTATTGTTATTTAGATGCTTTTGTAACTGGGTTTTTGCAGTGGGTAGAGTAGAGCATTTAGATTCAATTCAAGCCTGTTTGAATTCAGTAAATCAAGAACTGGAGCAGTATAAATATTAACTGTAGATTGGTTGGCAGGCTACTCAACATTTTGCCTGCATCAGCAAAAAATACAGTTTATATATAGGTACAGTTAAGTTTCTTTTAACCAACTTCATTTGCATAGGCTCTGCAATGGGGCTATCCTTTTTGTGCTCACCAGTTGGCGCCACTGGCGAGAAAGGGCCTGTCAGTATTTTTATTTGATATGTTTTCAATATGTATATGTACCTTTTACTTCACATAATGTTTATTTTATTACATTTTAAAACTTCAAATGAATATTTACATTATAATGTTTCTAAAATGGGTAAGCATGAAGCAGGCAAATATTATTCCTCCTCCAAGTGTTACCAAATTAGATTCTAAGTTCTTACAAATCTTAAGCCATAAGTAATCAGCAGTGATTGAATAGGTAGTGCTAATTTGCCTAAACTTCGAGGAAGGAAGTAACATAGAGTGGATAATACCTCCTCTAAGATCCCAGAATAATTTTAATGACATTTAAATCCCGGGATTTAAAAACGACGAATTATTTATTGCACTTTATTTATAGACAAATAGAATACTCTTTACTATGTACACCATAAAAATTACAGATATAAATATGTGTGGTGTGTGTGTGTGTGTGTGTAACCCTAAAAATGTTATGATTTTTCAAATCAATAGTTTGTAACTACAAATAAAGTCCAATAAATAATTCGTGGTCTTTAAATCCCGGGATTTAAATGTCATTAAAATTATTCTGGCATTTTAGAGGAGGTATTATCCACTCTATGTTACTTCCTTCCTTGAAGTTTAGGCATATTAGCACTAAGTACCTACCTATTCCGATCACTGGTAATCAGGAATGGTACAATTTATACAAAACATATGAATATTTAGTACAAATCTATGATAGAAAATCCTACAAATAGTGAACGTTCAGAGACATTTGACATTTCGGAGACCTCACACTACACTAGCGCCTCTAGCGGCGAATTGTAACATGGTAACCCTCATTCTAAGGAATTCTGATATTTTATACCTCATCTTGTTAAGGAAACAAGAAAACAGTTTTACATTCAACAAGAAACGAAATCAACATCATCTCACCTGCATAAATAGCTTCTATAATAAGATCCTCTAAATCCCTTACATTTTTGATATCTAATTCTTGCAGCAGGACACTATAAGGGATACATTTCTCCTGTGTGGCCAGTGATGCGATTGTCAAGTGTTGCAACTTCTTGCATTGAGCTGGAGTCAGTTCTAGGTAGTCAGACTTGTTTTCAAGATACTCTTTGTATGTGCCATATGCAAATAGATTTAGAGTCTTCAGGTGAGTGGCGTAGGGTCCAGTTTCCAACTGAAATGGTATTTTTTTGTGTGAGTTCTTTTATTGTATGAAGACATTAACAGTTCATGGAGGTTGTAAAGGTAATTAATAATGGTGTAGGAGTTGCAAATAGTACATTTGATGAGTATGTTGTATATTGCTGTTATGTACTTGAAATTGAAAGTATTCTTAGCTAGTACCTTCAAATTCAGATTATCATTTAAGTTTTATGAATGGTCAACATTACATACAAATTATTGATGGTGAATAGCTTTTACCCAGAGGATTCATTTGATTCAGAGTTATACAGCATAGTACAGAAGATAACACACAATGACTACACACAGAATGACTTCTAACCTCTTTTATATTCGGCATTTCAAGAAGTTCGCCGAATACATGAACTCCTGGCGCTTCCAACACCTGTTTAATGAGTTCCGCACATGCTGATCCCTTGGCTCCTTTCGCTAACAACACGAACTGCTCCAAAGGATGGTTGGTGGAAAACGACAACAATGAAGAAGGTTCATCTCTGTCCATTGACATAGGATTCATGGTGAATGTTTCAAAATTATCTACTTTCTCACGTAAGTTACACAGTTATAGGTTTCTAAAAGCACTAAGTAATTATTGCACAAACTTGTTAAATAGTTCTTTTTACTGATTTACGACGATTCATGAATTTACAATCTGATGTGATCACTGATGATTGACAAATTCGACGATTTATTTTATTTTGACACATAGCATTGCGTTTCGTTAATTTGTTCGCTAGATATACGATTACTTTTCCGGACTGATTTTCAGGTTTTTGACCAATTAATAAGCTCTGTATCATTTATCTCTGAATAATTTATCTTTATTGTTTTTTTTTTTTTACGAAACACTATTTTTTTCATTGTTATATTGTGCATAAACAAAACGTTTTAAGTAGCTTACCATAGATCTTTACTATTTGGTTTTTCACTTTTTCCACCTTTTCAAAAAAATGTTTTACTTTATTCAGGTTTTGCCGTATATTTTTCGTATTAAAACATTATCAGGATTTGCTGGAAAACGATAAAATATAATTATTTGACAAAACCAAAAACGATTATTCTGGACAATACATTCTAAGATTAATTATCATTGCTACGAGAATGAGTTGAATTTAAAACCCATAATTGTCCATAAACAATAAAATGGCGTACGGTTTTTTGTGTGTGCGATAAAATTATTGTTTCCATGAAATCCTAAGATTTATCTAAGTTTTGGCTAATTAATCATGTTTATTAGTATTTAAACACAAACATGAGTAGTTATAAAGTGTCTAATAAACTAAACCACGCGTCGTTTGTTGAAAATAATGTGCGTGTCAATCCTGCTCATAGCGTCGTTGTCCTATGCCGCCTTTTATATTGAGTTGATTAAACTAATTTACGAAGATTTCTTCGTGTAGACTGGTGTTCGTCAGTCAATAAAAGCATCGTTAACTATGAATTTACATAGATAGTACGTTTTTGTCGGCATTGTGATCGATGAGTGCGTTGTGCGTTTGTAGTTGTGAAAGCGTACATACATGTTCGCAATGATAAAACTGTCATGACTCTTGTTTACTATCAAATAGCGAATTTGTGTTAGTGAATTAGTTTTTGTAACTGTAATGAATCATATTTGTTGTTAAAAATGTGTATGCCAACTCCTAACAATGTTTCGGGCTTCGGTTACTCGTGGGGCTTCACGAGTTCTGCGGACCTTACGAAGAATGAGGTGGAAACACCGAGTAGTCTGAGCTATACTTTGGGAAACACGGTATGTATAACAATGAAATTAAATGGGATTTGTCGCCCGAACTCCTTACAAAGTGATATACTAGTATAGTAATTAACTTTCACATTACAATACAATCCTAATGTGTTTTGATGCAATCCAATTTTTTTAAATTAAAGCTATTGTCACAGCCATAGGTATTTGGTTCCAATTAGATATCGGAAAACCGCAATGTTTACATGTTATTGTTACATCATATTGTTCTATTCTACTTAGAACATGAAACACATGCATACTTAGATATGCATGTGTTTGAATGATGAAATCTGGTTGACACTGACCCTTTTGTCCTTCATAATGTAATATCATATGCCGAAAACCTTTTACATTAATTGCTATTTAAAAATCCTATCTAAATAACCTGACACATGCTGTGACTTTCTATTATTCAGTTTGTTTTGTGATGATGAAGTTTAAATTAAGAATACAGTTTATTTTTATCTGATTCATAGTTAGACTCAAGGATAAAGTGCTGTTTAGCTTCTTTGATTACTTTAATAAGAACTACCTTTAACTTCTTTAATAATATAAATTGGTACAAAATGATGACTGTTCAATCAATAGTATATTCCCTCGGCTGTCAACCGACCAGCTAGTGGTTGGTAACAATAGAAATTTAATTTTGTCTCGTAGCATGACACTTGAAGGTCTAGTATTAAAAGATAATGTATACTTACTACCTACTAAGATCTTATTGCATAATAATTATTGTTTTTCTTCAAACAACCACAAAACTCATCAATATACCTTATTATGATTATGTTAACCCTGCATAGAGGAATTCATTGGAGCTCAAATCAGTATGAAGTGGAAAAATAAAAACAGTAGGTGTCTAGATAGAATTTGTTTTATGTTCATATAAAATATGTGATCACTTAAGAGGGTTGTCACATTTTGCACCTCTCTCGCTCACACGGGACCAAATTTTTAATAATGTTAAATGAAAAGATGCATTTTTGAAAAATGTAATCAATGGGCCGTCTACAAAATAATATTAATTTAATAGGTAATTATTAAAAACACATTTTTATTGTGGCATTTATTTACATCATCTCAAAAACAGATCATAATACTTAATTACATAAGTTTATTAGATAACACAATAGAAATGTGTTTTTGATAACTACCTATTAAATTAATATTGTTTTGTAGACCGCCCATTGATTACATTTTTCAAAAAAGCATTTTTTCATTTAACATTCTTAAAAATTTGGTTCTGTGTGAGCGAGAGAGGTGCAAAATGTGACAACGCTAGAATAGGTGCACTGGTGGCCCCGTGGTAACAGCCCCGACTTACGAGTTGTAGGTTGTGGGTTCAAACCCAGGTAGGTGTAAATAATTTTAGCACCACTGCTATCAAAACGGTGAAGGAAAACATCGTAAGGAAACCAGCATGCTATAGAACTAAAAATTAAAAAACATGTGACATCCACCAACCCACACTAGGCCCGCGTGGTGCATTACAGCCCACTCCCTCTCGAAGAGAGGACTCGTGTGTCCAAGCAGTGAATTGAAACTTTAGGCTATGGATGACTGTCCTTTCCTTTTTTTATTGTTTGCAATACCATTTAGTGCCACAGCATTTACAAACTCCACATAATATTACCTATTTAAAACTTACTTTACTTACTGGTACTTTAACTTAACTTCATACATTTCAATAAAACATATTTTGTTTCTTGCAGGTTTCCCCAGAAACAACACTGACTGTTATGTCCCACAAGACACCGCAAGTGCAGGAAAAAGTGGGTGCAGTCACAGTAGCGGTATCAAATGCAGGTGCACAACTAACGAGGGTGGTAACTACTGGCACCCCAGTCTCTGGAAGACGGATGTTTGTAGTGAATGATGCCGCAGCTCATACATTGAACAGGGTGTCGCAGCAGAATCAGACCACTACTATACATAGTGAGTGTACAGATCAGGGTATATATTCAATATTTAAGCTTTAATTAGGAACAGTAATGTGTCATGCTTAATTCTACTCTTACTCAAGCTAATAAGTCATGCCACCTGCCAGTCAGCCAAATCAAAGGGCCACCTTTAGAACAAAAAAAAAAAAACAATACTGGGAAGGCTCAAACATACTTTTAATTAAATCAGCTGATCTCTAGGACACTGCTGGGCTTCTCTTTTATTCTCTGGACCTCAGCATCGCGTTATAAATCTGTTTATGTATGCATTTTAATTACAAACATTGTGGAACTTTCTAAATTATCATCCTTCATCCATCTTCCTTATCCTCTATTTAGATTTTAATTTTTAGCGAAATACTCTTTCTAGCATTTGCAATACTTTCTATCACGACCTTGAGCTTGAGCTATAGGTCACAATCTCTAAAAAGATCTATGAAAAATATAATTCATAAGCAGAATAATTCAGAAAACATCAACTTCTTCCTGCCATTGTCTCACATTATTTGGGGTTGGCAAACAACATATTTTTACCAACAATTTGTCAGAACTTCAGAATACTAAGCTGATTGATTCTACTATCTTCACCTTATGATTGGCTCTAAATGATTATTCATTTAGAGCCAATGCAGACGGCCTTTTTTATTTGCGCAAACGCTACTAGCTTTATTTTCCAAGGCAGAAATCGCGCCGTCGATGCGCAGACGACACGTGTTGCATGGAACGCCCGTATAAAAAAACTCCGTCTGCATAGATCCTTAGTTATATCTAACCTCGAAACAAAAATAAAAATAATATCACGCATGTATCATTTACAGCGAACTTAGCAGCTAAGCCGTTTATGACACCAATAGGTCCCATCCAGTTAACGGCGGAAGAATGCAACGAGATATTGATGAAGCGGGCTCTTCAGGCTCAAGGCATCGCGACCCCGGTCATAGACGCTTCACAACTGAACCATACGTTATTAAACGGTGGCTTGAAGAGTCTGGCAGAGGCGACTGCTCAGCAAACGCAGGCAGAAACCATTCAGACGACCACGGTACATCAGCATCATTTGTTGCATGCGAAACAAGAGCCTGGGACAACTAATAATTCGCCAAAAGTAAGTGTTTCTGTTTTTTGCTTTTCTAGATGGACTACATTAAAAAAGTGGCTGGGACAGACTGGATGCGGAAGACGGAGGACAGGGTGTTGTGGCGCAGCCTGAGAGAGGCCTATGTCCAGCAGTGGACTGCGATAGACTGAGTTGATTGCTTGCTTGAAGTGTTTCTGTATTTTGTTGTAAGGATATATGTGATAAGTTATGATAGTGATCTTACTTCGTGAATCATAATTATGCATATTAACCATGACTTAGGTTCCTGCACGAAGTCAATTTGCAGTTGTATGTGCGGTTTTCTTCAACTCTGTCCACTAAAAGCTTCTCTAGTAGATATCTTTAAGTTGAAGAGTAACATCATCCCAATTGTTGATTCAAGGTCTATTAAACTCTACCCATGTAGGTAGGTTCTCCATCAGATGGTGGAAGAACTGAGCTGAACATAGGGCCTCTCCCCAAATATGGAGATGAAGTACATGCTTCTTATTTTGCCCTTTAGGCAAGGATTTCACAGTCGTTTCAGTCGAAGCTGGATGCTTTTGACCCTGATATCGTTAACTTTCTCAAAACTCATAACACAGGTACCACATAATAAATAACGCGTTGTTAGGCGGTGTATTCGCAGACGGAGCTGATGAATACCAACTCGGTGATGACGACGGCGCCGCCTGCCGCTGTGAAGGAGCGCCCTTACGGCTGCGACGAGTGCGGCAAGTCCTTCCTGCTCAAACATCACCTCACGACGCATGCGAGAGTTCATACAGGTTGGTGAAAATCAATGTTCTATTTTTTGAAGTAAAAACTTCTATAGGCGCATCTTGCGCTCTTTCTGAACAGTGAACGAAACTGAACCGTCACGCTCGGGTCAGTGACGCTGAATCGGGTATACTCGGCTCCAGTCGGTGACACTGAATCGGGTATACTCGGCTCCAGTCGTTCGGTGATGCTGAATCGCGTATATTCGGCTCCCATCGTAAGTTTTTACTTCTATTGTGTGGTCATAAGCACGCACCCTCTTTTTTATGTTTTGTGAGCAGAAATCTATGTACGTAGTTCCCGGTCGACCACTTTTCAACCTTAGTGCTAAGGGAATAAGGGCGAAAAGTAGACCGGAAACGTTCGCGGGTGTACCTATTTATGGATTTAGCTCTCGTGATTTTTTTTTCGGGGTTGTCTGAATACTTTTCTACTCTAACGAGGTTGCGCGTGCAAGATGAGCTTATGAATGAGGGTCAGCGCAGAAAAAACGGGCATGTTCTTTGCTGTCAAGTTTTGAGTAAAAATATGAGTGAGGATGCTCGAACGTCTCTTGCACGCTACTTGGAACTATATTATAGTAGTGATTAAGTTCATTATCAATCAAAAACTGCTCGAGCATTTTGCTGCTTTGTCTGCGCTGACCTTAAGAGCACTGGTTGAGTTTGATGCTAGCCAGGCAACTCTAAAATAAAGATGTCAGTAAAGCTTAATCTACAATTGCTTACACAAGTTGAATGCTATCAATTCTTAGGAATTATATACATAAATATACTTAGCATACGGGAAAATTTAAACAAAAATAATTCGTGCGGTGCGGGCGTTATAGGCGATAAAATGTGATTGGCACACATTAGCTCATTTATACCGATGGTTGGTAATAAACCAGTCTCATTTAGGTAACACCATTCTACAACTGTACAAGGATTTTTTGGCGCGTGGCGAAAATCGGAACGAAAACCGTCTTCTTGTTTTTTTAAATACAATAAAAAAAAAATAAACTGGCCCCTCTCTGCCTCGTTTGTCTAGTGGTCGCAAGCGCTACTGCTGAGCATGAGGTCGGGCAGTGTTATTGAGTTTTTCTATCTGGAATTTCTGAGTAGCAGCCCGGAGTCTGGATTTGTGCCCGGTTGATGGCAATAGGCTCATCCCCTATTACGTAGGACTCGAAACATAACTGGCGCAATGTGGCTGGAAACATAATTGGCGCAATTACTGGCTAAAACCCACCCGTGTTCCTCCAAATGCCTGTGCCAGGAGCTACGGTAACTCTTTCGAACATCCCGCGACCTTGGCTGGCATCGACCCCGTCAATTACTGCTGTCTTTGAGGCACGCGTGGAACACAACGTGCCGTCGACCCAGGCTTGATAAGGACCGGATGGCGAGCTACCAGTTGCACGCCGTCCGCAAGCCCGCGCCTACGGTGGCCGGGAATCGGCTTTCAATTCCTGACGCCCAGGGCGTCTCCTGCGGAGACTAGGGGCATGAGGGCGCAAAGATTGCCTCTCCTTCACGCGTTCCGTCTCCTCCTTCGCGAGCATTACTGCTACGCAGAAGGAAGTGATGGCTTCCCATGCACAACATCGCCCCCCCAGGCAATGTCATTCTGACGCCAAAAGATCCTTGAAGGCTGAATTACTGTGTACTGATCATTTTGATGTTACTAATGTCTTTTTTTCATGATTTTACGTGTGTCTATTAAAACATAACACTTTCATGATTCTGGTCTCGGGCAACACAGGCACACAACTCGTTTAATTAATTTAATTAACACCATTAACGTAATAACCACCATTACATATGACAGTTTATTGACACCATACTTAGCATAATTTTCTTGTTTAGCATATCTTTTACTTAAAGATAAGCTAAGGCATATTTTCACTCAATATAGAATGTCTAACGAATGCTAAACAGTGTTAATTTGTAGGCAAAGTCCAAAAGTTTAATTTGCCTCAGGCCTATAATATTTCATTTAATTCCATTAATCTACGGGTGTGTTTAGGCCTGTCCTAAGTTGCGCCTATTTCTCGACTTATCTTTAATTCATACAAACTTAACTATTTGCCCGCATTTTCTTGCATCCTAAGGAACTACGTCATGTTATTCACACTAAACTGGGTGTTTAAAAATCCCATGTTTTTCTCTTGGTCCTGCTTAAGCTCGGTGCCAAACTTCATTGAAATCTGCTCAGCAGTTTCGGCGTCAAGAAGTAACAAACATACAAACACTTTCGGATTTATTGTTTTAGTGAAGCAATTGTACTTAAATATTTTTGATGCATGTTTTTATAGCTGCATAAATCTCCAACAGAGCGCAGACGAATTTACGAGTTATATTTAGACAAAGTAATAAATGCCCGAATTACTGTCGACGGACAGACAGACATCGAGCAACGACCCAATTATTTTTATGAGTTTACTAATATGTTGCTATGAACTATGAAACTTATACTTGGAGCCTAAATACGTGAGGGGACATTTATTTTGTGTACCGAACATGAGATTTTATGAGGACCGAAAGTTTTCAGAAAGATACTCCTTTTTTCAGACCTTTTAGTTTAGTGATCGTATCAAATATGGCTGATTATCCTTCACAGTAGCTATTTTCGGTTGATTAGTCAAACGATAGTTGATAATTGGTTGGTGTTGCATAATAATGAACATCCATCTCTATACAAAGTTTATTCATCGTGATTTTCTCGCTGAGGCGTTGAACTTACGCCCTTTTAGCTTATAGCCTTTTTGCGTATGCTGTAATTATGATCTGTTTCTCTGTCTTGGCGCCGACAGAAGTCGATAATAACCGGTCAGGCTTACAATTCGTTTAAATGTCATGTTCCATTTTCGCTCAACAAATATACAAGCACGTTTGGCCTCTAAAACAACATTTATTACGGTGTGCTAATTCAAAGCATGAATGACTTCTCCGTGTTTTTCTCAATGAATTCTGTGCAGTAAATATCAAACGTGTAGTTATGCAACTTTGTAGTGACAAAGAAGCTGTTGCTGTGAAACAAGGAGCTATCAAATACTATTTACTTTTTATGTAAATGTAATGTTACTGCTTAAAAATGGTTACAGTATTTCGATAAAGTAGATTAATTAAAATTACCAGTTATATAACAAGTTTTGACTGCCTCGTTGGTATAGGGGTCGCAAGCGCTAAAGCTGAGCGTGAGGTCCTGGGTTCGATTTCCAGGTCGGGCAAAGTGTTATTGGGTTTTTCTATCCGGAGTCTGGATTTGTGCCCGGTTAATGGCTCGCATCCTGTTACATGGGAATTAAACATAACTGGCGAAATATAGATGTACACCTCTGCCCAACCCTTCATGGAAACAAGGCGTGACGTTATGTTATGTTATAACGTGTTTTTATTATTATTAGTCAATAAAAAAACGCGAATAGAACCTATGTATGTAAGAGTGTTGAGATATTCCGTACAGAACTAAAATACTTACTTATTTATGCTACAAGTGCGGAAAGTAGGTGATTCTCGGCGAGTGGCACTTTTTTTCACGAGGGCGAAGCGAGCGAGTGTATAAGTTGACACGAGTCGGAAATCATCTTACGCACGTTTATCTTACAATGTTTTACTATGCATTGTGCGAGGAAAAAAAAATACACAGATCGAATCCGAACTAAGCAAGAAATTAGTAAAATAGCGGGCTTATTTTAAATACACGCGCGCTCAGCATATCTACTACTGCGCATGTGGAAATAGCTGCCACGTCGTATTGCAAAAAGACACGAGCAAAACAAACGTTCAGCCAAACATATTTCATGAATATTTAAAATTAATTTATTGATCAAAATCTAAATCTAGAGCATCGATCACTAATAAAAAACTAGATACACAATGCCATGCAAAAGTTCTCCTAAAACGGTCGCCAATTGTGTTTACCTATTCTAGTTGAAATAAATAAGCGTTAATGTAAATTCAACCTTAAACACAATACTTAAAGTTGTATTCACAAAGCTCAACATACATCAAAACAAATCCAACCTTAACTTCAATGTGTTAAAGTCAGAATTACAAAGTGCCAAAATAAACATAAAATTTTACGACCGAGGCTCGCCGCTAGGACAAGGTAAGAGTGGAGTCGAATTGTCCAATATTTTTTTGGTTTATTCTGTGATTATAAATGGTACTTTTTTTCAATTTTGTTAAGCTTAATGTATTAAAAAAATTGGTGTACATAATAAAGTATTTTTAAAATGCTTTGAACACACAACGCTCGTTTGGGTAGGCTTGAAGAATTCTTCGGATCTTTGACGTGCTGTAACTGATATCCATTCTCCACACCTCACTGGATTTCGAGGAAAGCTAAAAAAACAAAAACAAAATTTCGCATCTTTAATTATATTAACATGTACTTAATCAGTCAAAATTAAATCTATAAAATGTTACTATGCTATTTATAGAAACAATAAAAAAGTCTCATTATAATAATCATAATAAAAAAAAAGAAACAATAGCGTCTCCACTATTGGAACAGAATCAACGCACATAACCCGAACAATTCAAGTGGGCATGCGATATTATGATTATTACGTTAAGTCAGAGTCTTTACAATTGAGATGCTTTTTAACTCCTGATGTTTATTACGACTTAATTTAAAAAATGTTTTTACGATGATTTCTTGACAAAATATCAGTATTTACAATACAGTGATAACAATTATATAATGATAATATTAATACTCACCGAAAATATGAAACTCCGTCCTTTTTTAGCGTCCTGGATGTGTGATTTTTGCAGTTTTTAAACGAGCACTTAGGCATGTTTACAGTCGGAGCGTTCGAACGCCACTAGATTAAATGAGCGCCCAAATCTTGAAATGAGTGGACATTCGGTGAGGACATTTTTCGCCGCTGATTGTGTATCTAGTTTTTTATTAGTGATCGATGATCTAGAGTAATTAATAACGTGTTTAATGATGTATTAGTTTTATTGTAAGTACCTTTTATACGAATTATAATATGTACTTTAATCTTAAATCTTTATCTGTAATTTGTACATTTTTTTTTCTCAAATAATAAAAACTCTGTCAGGCTGACGACGGAGTTAAAATTAAAAAAAAAAAAAACTGAAAAGGAAAAAGCACTAGTGTGAAAAAGTGGCACTTTCCGCACAATTTGGCTGCTTGGAAAACGCTCATTTTACGCCAATCACTACTTCATATTTTCCAAGGATTACTCAAGATGAATAGTAAAATACAGTGTCTTGTCATGTCCACCTCTTACCACTGACCAACAATTTCCGACTTCAAAACGGCTTTAAGGGCTAGTATTTACTGACAGATACTTCAGGATGAGAGAGATGTTTAAAGCTGTCCACTCAGCCTATCGCAGTCCACTGCTGGACATAAGCCTCTCCCAAGTTGCGTCACAGCACCCGACGTAAAACTTAGCAAATACTTGTCATAGTAGGTATGAATCTTCTAAGTTTATCTCGAAACATCATGAGGAAACCTGCACATAAATATAATTCTGAAATCGCCAACCCGTCTTGAGCAAGCGTGGTGATCAATGCTCATGTCTTCTCTGTATGAGAAGAGGCCTTTGCCCTGCAGCGGGGCAATATAAGCTGGTATTACTACCCGGTTCTCCATTCAACACTCTTCCGTGCCGTCCCTAAATCTCACTAACTAAGCAGTAAAGTAAAGTAGCTTTAGGCACCATCTACATAAGCGAGAGAATCGCCGCAATTCTCTCGCCCGTGATGCGAGATGGTGCCTAAGTAGTCGCGGAGTGCGCGTACCGATGCGGTTCGCTCTGTTTCAGGTGAGCGACCGCACGCGTGCGTTCACTGCGCCAAGACATTCGCGCACAAGCATTGCCTCAACACCCACCTCTTACTGCACTCTTCTAATCGCCCGTACCGCTGCCCCGAGTGCAAGAAAACCTTCACGCTCAAACACCACCTACTCACACACTCACGGGTAATCAATAATAATAATAATTCTTTTTTCAAATTAACGTTTCATAGGTGAACGGCCGCATGTGTGCGCGCATTGTGGGAAGGCGTTCGCGAGGAAGCACTGTCTCAACACGCATTTGTTGCTGCATTCGGCGGAAAGGCCGTATAGGTGCCACGAGTGTAAGATGGCGTTTACGTTGAAACATCATCTTGTTACGCATTCGAGGGTGAGTTTTTTTTAGTTAAGTTGATTAAAATGCATGGTAATCACCAGCTGTTTCAAATGGTATAGAGCAATCAGTCCAATCTTTCGTAAGACCACGAACGATAACGTGCGTCGCTTGCACAACGCGAGGCGGGGCGACATCGACCAATCGTTCGTCAGAGTTGCACGCATGCGCGGCGCGTGCTCGAGGATCCGGCTTTTTGGGGTGACGTCATCTGTCAACGGGCTGATATTGAGATCTATAAATACTTGAAAATTGATCGTTTTCGTCGGATATAATTTGGAATATGTACGTCATCAACATTGTCATGTCTATCATTACCAGCCTGCACACTGATGGGTAGTAGTATATATGAACATTATGAGCGTCCAGGAGCCGTATTATGACATTTTAATGCCATCATGTTTCCAGTGCAAGAGAGAGATGGATATAAACATGACCGCTAGCACCATCCCTTTTTCGGTGAGGAATCATAATGGCATTTATACTTCATAATATAACCCCAGGCGTCGTACTTCGACTAACTTTATATTTACTGCGTACCGTGTCTGACGGTACTCACAGGAACCGTTCATTTTTCGGGCACGAAAAGTATTTTATGTGACTCAGGATTACTGTAGCTGTCTCCCAGTGAAAGATTTTTGTAATCGGATCAGTATTACAGGGATAACCTTTTACAAACATACCAACGACTTTACTACTTTAATTAAATATGGGTGTACTATAGGTACCTCTGCCTAACCCTTTGACGATTACGGGCTTGATGTTATGTTATGTAGAAATATAGATTTAATAGACAAGACAAAATCACCAACAAGCCTTCTTGCAATCTTCTTCTTAGCGTATAGACGTTTGCTGACGCAGCCATTAGGTCTTTACATGTGCAGGTGACAGGGCATGCGGTGCAAGATAGAAGGTGGGCCAAGGCCATTGTCTGTATAGAGACGCCGCATGCGCACCGGAGATCTGCAATGAAAACCTCACACATTACTCGATAAACACTGTACTTCAACATCCTCCTAACATTTCAGGTGCACAGTCGAGAGCGTCCGTTCGTATGTGCCGAGTGCGGCCGCGGGTTCCCTCTGAAGCGACACCTGGTGACGCACAGCAAGTACCACGCGGGGGAGCGGCCGTACGTCTGTAGCGATTGTGGAGAGAGCTTCGCGCAGAAGGTACGTGTCGTAAATAATTCGGAGAAGATAGTAAAGGTCTCAATATTGGCAGTTCAAGTTGGTATTAATGATTCAGGTTCCGGGGACTTATCGTTATAACTTGGGAAGGAGCCTCACCTGCCCTCTGGCTAGGGTTTAAAAATAATGTTAAATAGCTGTGGTCCGTTCATGGAATCTCGAGTAACTAAGTTAGTTTAGAGCAGTCTTTGGTACCTCATGCTATTTGTCTCTGAGTAAGGTTAGGAGCACACGATGCGTTACGGCGCCGCACCGCAAAGATTTCGCCGTATCGGCGGGCACATGAGCGGTGCGGTGCCGGAAAGTTGTTATGTCGCGGCGGCGCCGCCGGCGCGCCAGCAGTGTTGGACAGTCTGTTAATAAAAATGGATCGTAAACAACCGAGCGGTGCCGCTCCGATGTCAAACGCATTCACCCCTCCCCGCCTCGTCTCGGCGGTTGCATGTCCGGTGCGGCGCCGCAACGCATCGTGTGAAATGCCACAAATATTTCTAAGTGTTGGATGAATGAAATAATCAACTACTTCTTGAACATTACATTTATAATGTGTAAGTAAAATGAAACGGCACTTTAATTATGGTGGCTTTAATAGGTGGACACGCGCGATCGCGACATTAAAGATCGACATGTATCCTTGTGCGCTGATTTTAGCCGAATGCCGGGTGGGCTTACGGCGTCTCCGGCGCTCGCGTCGCCGCCCGCTCACCCCTCTCAATCCAGGCGCGTTCAACGTTTAGCGCATTTAGGCGCGTTCACTAAGTAAGACGACGCAGCGACATCGGTCCGGCGCCGCGCCGCCGCCGCAACGCATCGTGTGCTCCCCCGTTCTTAGAGTACATAGATTATTTTTATAACCTTAGAATGTGTGACATACGTTGCGTGCTTTTCTCTGCACACCCAAAATGACAGATAAAGTACAAGTTTTTAAACAAGGCACCAAGTGTTTGGTTACTTAAATAAAATTATTATTATTATTATTTGTCTTCAGTTGATTTTCTCGGCTTAGCCGGGTAGAACTGATGGCACGGGCCTAAGCCAAGTGTTCATCAGTGGGGTTAAGTGTGGGAGTAATATTGGATACTGCTTGGTTCTCCGCAGTAGACTGTATGGTAACAGAAACTATATTTGAGGGGGAGTAATGGTGCAAGTTGTCAGACTCACACTGTAGGAATTTTCTTACTAGCCTGCATGTATTGAGAATCACTGCCTTCTGCAGCAGGTGGTAGGTGTTAGGTGGCAGGTTAAGGGACCTAAGGGACTGATGAAGCTGTTTGGGTATTACTCCTGTTGCAGATAGCACTATAGGGACTATTGTGACTCTTTGGAGATGCCAAAGTCGGGTTATTTCGTCTTTTAATTCGGTGTATTTGGATAGTTTTTCGGCTATTGTAGTTTGTAAGTTATGTGTATTTGGCACGGCGATGTCTATTAGAAACCCAGTTTTATTTACTTTGTTAACTAATGTGATGTCTGGTCTATTAAAGTGAATTGTGCGGTCTGTGAGTATGGCTCGATCGAAGTACAATTTTGTTGTAGAGTTCTCCAATACCGTTTCAGGGTTGTATTTATGGGCACGCCACAATTGCGGCGATAAGTCCCCTCTTTGAGGAGTGGCTGGAGAGGCGCCACGGCGTCCTCACCTTCCGCCTGACGCAGGTCCTCACCGGACACGGGTGCTTCGGGAGGTACCTGTTCCGGATAAGGCGGGAGGAAACGCCCGGGTGTCACCACTGTGTGGATCGCCCGGAGGACACGGTGGAGCATACGGTGGAGGTCTGCCCGGCTTGGGCGGAGCACCGCCGTGTCCTCGCGGAAGCGATCGACGGCGGCGATCTCTCGCGTCCGGCCCTGGTCCAGGCCATGGTACGGGGCGAGAGTACATGGGAAGCCATTACCTCCTTCTGCGAAGCAGTAATGCTCGCGAAGGAGGAGGCGGAACGCGTGAGGGAGAGGCAAGCTTTGCGCCCTCACGCCCCTAGTCGCCGCAGGAGTCGCCCTGGGCGTCGGGAATTGACAGCCGATTCCCGGCCACCGTAGGCGCGGGCTTGCGGACGGCGAGCAATGGGTAGCTCGCCGTCCGGTAAGGACAAAGCCCGAGTCGACGGCGCGTTGTGTTCCACGCGCGCCTCAAAGAGATGTCAGCACTATTGACGGGGTCCGCTAGGGCCGATGCCAGCTAGGGTTGCGGGATGTTCGAAAGAGTTACCGTGGCCCCGGCACAGGCAACAGAAGGAACACGGGTGGGTTTTAGTCAGTAAAAGTCTGACACGCCCTCCCGCTCCACCCAGAGCGGGAGAAGTCATTTGATGATTTCCCATCCACAAAAAAAAAAAAAAAAAAGGGTTGTATTTATAGTATGGTCCTACAGTGTCTATGAGTTTGTATTGATGTGCTAACTTCTGGTGTATGACGTTGGCTACTTGGTCGTGTCGATGTTTATAATCTGTCTGGGCTATTGATTTGCAGGCGCCGGTGATATGTTGGATTGTCTCTGGAGAACTATTACATTTTCTACAATTGTCGGTTGCTAAATTCTTTATAATATATTTTCTGTAGTTTTTGGTCTCAATAACTTGGTCTTGTATTGCAAGCATGAACCCTTCAGTCTCCGGGAATAGTTCGCCTCGATTCAACCACGCGTTCGACGCATCTTTGTCGACATTTAATTGGCATAAATCTTGGCGATGTCTCCCGTGTAGAGACTTCTGGGTCCACTCTTGACATTTCGTTCTGTCATCTATAACCTTTTCGTTTTTTTGTTCTGTAGTGTCTTTTAAATTAAGAGGTGTAAAATGTTGGTCGTTGTGTGCTATTAGTTTGTGAAGTGGGGAAGATTCAGTTTTAGCGAAGAAATATTTTCGAAGAGCTGTGATTTGCCTGTTGTGTAAATTTAAGATATCTATAAGTCCTCTGCCTCCTTCTTTTCTAGGTAATGTTAATCTTTGTAGACAAGATCTTGGGTGGTGCTTGCGAAATTTAGTCATTGTAGTGTTGATTTTCCGTTGTAAGTTTAGCAGATCCGTCCTGGTCCAGTTTATTATCCCGAATGAATAGGTGAGCACAGGTATAGCATAGGTGTTGATGGCTTTAATAGTGTTTCGTGAATAAAGCTGTGTTTTTAGTATTGTATTAAGTCGGTGTTGAAATTGTTGCTTAAGTTTTTGTTTAGTGTCTTTGTAGTGTATCTGAAGGGATTGACTGTAACCTAAGTATTTATAAGTATCTAGTTCATCCAATGGCTCTATTCGTTCTCCTGTTCCTAAGGTGTATTGGTGTTGGTAATTCTGTCCTGCTCTAACTGAATTTATTTTGCATTTATCTATGCCGAATTCCATTTTAATGTCATTTGTGAATTTTTCTGTTAGGTTAGCTAGCTCATAAAGTTGACTCTCGGTTTCTGCGTATAGCTTAATATCATCCATATACATTAAATGATTTAAAACGCCTTTCTGTGCCTCAGTCTGTCGGTCGGTAACTGTAGAATTTAAAGGGACTCCTAACGAGGTAGCATTTAATATCTTAGATAGGGGATTTAGAGCCAGGCAGAACCATAATGGGCTGAGCGCATCTCCCTGGAAGATTCCTCTCTGTATTTTAATTGGGCTGGTATCTATTGTTTCGGTTGGAGTTGCAAGTCTAAGTACTGTACACCAAGTTGTCATCATTTTCTTCAAAAAAGTAATTATTGTTGGGTGTATTTTGTAAATTTCTAATACTAGCACTAGCCACGAGTGGGGAACAGAATCATATGCTTTTTTGTAATCAATATACATGGAAAATAAATCAGTTTTGGATTTCTGTACTTTTCTTAAAATAACGGAATCTATAATTAATTGCTCTTTGCAGCCTTGACTGTATTTCCGGCATCCTTTTTGCTGTTCGGCTAAGATGTTATTGGCGTCAATGTGTTCGTATATCATTTCAGATATACAGGATGTGATGATCTTATACAGAGTCTGTAAGCATGTTATAGGTCTATATTTAGATGGGTTAGATAAATCATTGCGATCTTTCGGTATCATGTAAGTTGTGCCTGACGTTATGTAAGAAGGTATCTTTTCGGGATCTTGAATAAAGCTATTTATAAAATTATATAGATAGCAATGAACTGCTGTAAATTTTTTGTACCAATAACTATGGATGTGGTCAGATCCGGGTGCTTTCCAATTATGGAGGCGAGATAGAACTTTATGAAACATTTGTGGGGAGAGGTGCTCAGATACCATTGTCTGAATGTTTGTGCTATTTGATATTTCTGAATGTATCCAATCAGCTTGGGCGTTATGATGTATAGGTTGTTCCCATATCCCTGCCCAGAAGTTTTGTAATGCTTCTGGGTCAGGAGTGTTAAGCTCATCCTCATTTGGGTTGTTATTCTGAACATTTGTTGTTGCCTGCCTGATTTTGCGATAAAAAAGTTTTTCGTTTTGGGTGAATTGGGTATTTTGTTGTTTTCTCAAAGTGCATGCCTTATATCTTTCGAGTCGGCCTGTTGCAACTGAGAGATTTTGTTTAACTGTGTCTAGTGTGTGTGCTACTTGTGTATTTGGTTCTTCGTGTATGCTATGCATTCTATATAGTTTTATGATTTTGTTTACATGTTTCCTTAATTTTCTACTACTACTGCCGTTAATAAATTGTGTCATTCTACCTATTTTTGAACGTAAATCATTTACTTTTCTTTCTAGTCGTCTTTGCCATTTTGGTTTGTATTCGGTTTTTTTACCTCTTGTTATTTCTCTTGGTTCGAGTGCTACTTTTGCTCCGTTGACCTTAGCAATAGTCCATGCCGCACAGTATATAATGGTTTGGAATGTGTGAAAGTCTGTGCCGTTGTTAATATTTTCAGGGAAAATGATTTTGTTTAGGTAGCTAATTATTCTTGCAAGATTTTTAGATGGTTTTTGTTTTGGAATATAAGTTCTATTTGTAGGGCTAGTGTCTTTATAAAATTGGTATGCTTGTTGGAAAGTATCATCTATTGTTGGGTCCCTTTCTAAATTAATTTGTGGGTTAGGTAGAATTTCTGTACTATTTAGTTCATTATTATCCGAAGTTTGTATAATGGGTATAGGTTCTTCTATATAGTTTATGTCAATGTTGCTTGTTAGCTGGGTATTGGTATTATTGATATTAGTAATACCTGCTAAACTATTGTAATTGCGTGTGTTTAGGTTTTGTATATCTAGTTCTTTCGATACCTCTGACATTAAAGAATTTAATTTATCATCGCTTATATATTTATTGTTTATTATTGCTCTCCTCTGATCAGCTATTCGTTGTTCACTTAAGTGGGCAAGTGAAGGAAATTGTTTAATGAAGTCTTCATGCATAGGTTTTCGGTATGTAGTTTCATTAGTGCCCAAAGCTGTAACTCTATAGCAAGGAACTTATATCCAACCTGGAATGTGCACAGGCTGCCGATACGCGGTCCGAGCGAGATAGCTTCGCGAGAGCCCTCTGTCCCTTTCATTAGGGTGACCAAACAATATGATGTAGGTATAATATATTAACCAATAATTTGATTTAATAAAATAATAATAGTTATGCTTTAAGGATGCATTAAAGTAAATCGCATTAGGGAGAATTTTTCAATATTTATTTGGTAGATATTTACAGTCAGGTTCACACATTACTAAATAAAACAGTTTTATGCAATTTCTGTCTTAAAGTTGATTTGTGACCTATAATTTTCAATGTTTGAGTTTTACCGTGGCTCATCATACGGGCGGTAAGATAATGAGACGCAATGCTTTTAATAAGTTGCATTTCGTGTGAATCTTCACATTGAAATGATTGAACGGGATGTGGCGGATCAAAATAATTTCTGAGAATACTATAAAAGTTTTGCAAAACAAATAATATAATTTTTACTTTATTTACCTTTTTTAACGACTGAGCTGTGAAATTTGAATATTTTTTCTATGTACAGAATGATTTGAAAAACAAATTTAGAAACATATTTTAATTTCCCTCTGTCTATGAATGACGTGAAGGATGAAACTTTGCACACATCAATAGAGTGAACATAGTCATGATCATCATGTTCCTTATTAATAAACAAGGCAGCAAGACAATGTTTGCAACTTAATTTTTCGGATATTTTTTTTGCACAGCATCCAGCCATGTAGTAAAGTATATTGTTTTTGTAATATGAAAATTCTTCATTATCTACATAAAACAGTAAATCGAGTAGTTGGTCTTCGCTAGCCTCGGCATTTTCTATAATTGCTCGTTTGGGATGTCTGAATTCCAAAACTGGAGTCATTTCAAAATCATCCTCAGTGCCACAATTAGCGTTAACACTGGGTTCCACGCTATTGCGAAATAAAAGTTTTCGCAACGTGTACCGAAATTGAAGCGAACTCGGGTTGTCGTTTAAGGCACCACACCTTCTAACGCAAGAAAAAAATATTTCAAGATTATCCTGCGAACACTTATAATATGTTAAAAAGTACTTCATTTCAAGTGTACTATCTTTTAGTAAATCAAGACCCAAGTTTGCAAAGCTAAATGTATCAATAATAAATCCAAGAGCAGGAGTTTTACGTCGGTGTTCAAGGATATTTGTGTCATTGATTTTTAAATTCATCAAATAGTTTCTAGTTTCAGTGAGCGCATTCATCCAAATTTCAGTGTTTTGCAAACATAATGGTGACTTAAAGCCTTTACCAAAGGGATTTTTTGAATTGAATATATCAAATATTCTATCCAAAACTCGAATGTACTCGACAGTAGCTTCGCTTCCTTCAAAACGCTTATCGCCACTTTTTGCTAAGAATTCAATTGCGTCGGCAACTGAAGTGCTCAACACTTGTGCTGCTAATTTAACATTCATCTTTTTACCAGAAAAACCAACGTGATTACTAGTAAGTTTGTTCGCTAATTTGAGCCCTTCCTCTTCTTGTATTGCATCTAATTTTTTTATAAAATTGAATTGTATGTCACCTTTCACAGAAGTCATATTATTTGTTTCTGCAAAAACATTTCTGGATAGCTTGAGCATATGGGGAGGATCTAAAATGCAGTGGATTTGACAGTCTTTTGTTGGGTGCTTGAAACTTGTCGTCATTTCAGGTAATGTGAACCTGCAACCTAAAATCTCATAAGTTTTGACATTAACACAAGTACCATCACACGTTAGGGATCTTACTGTAATATTTGCTTCTGATAACATCCTAATAGCTGTTAATATTAACTGCGATTGAAGCTCAGCTGATATTTTGTTAATAAAAAAGTAAGCTATAGGACATTTAAATCTTTTTGTGTAAGATACAATCATGAAAACAAGAGCCTCAGAAGCTAAGGTTTCAGATTCATTTGGTAGAATTCCTCCATAATCTACATAGCCCCAATATTTATCGGTTTTTTTATCGTATCTTAGTTCTGTTCTAATTGCCATATAATCAAAAAGAAGGGCTACATTTTTAAGAGAGGCGTCCTTGGCTGCAGTTTCTTTTAAGAACATGATAACTTCCTGTATGAAACCAACACTACAGTCACGTGTAGCCAAAAGTCTTCTCAATGTAGCTGGATGAGGGAGACACACATGTTTTCTTAAAAAAAGATACGCTTTTGGACTGTAGAAGTGCAAAGTTAGAGCAAAAGATTTCAATTCTTCACTATACCTTACTTTTTTGTTATTAATAGCATAATTAAACTGCTCATGAATATGCACAAAATTCATTTTTATGACGCTTTCAATTTCTTCTGGGTCATGGGTCTTTTTTTTTATCACATTTAATAAAGATTTAAGGCTATCGATTCTTAAGTCTCTTCTTTTCACGCGCTGCTTCAGAACTTTCACTTCTCGTTTCAAACCTTCAATTACTTCACATTCATAGCGAATTTTTTTCGTAGGAGGTTCCTTGGAGGTGCTAGGCATAGGGCTGATTTCAAATTTATGCTCAGGAGTGACTGAAATATTCGCGGATTTCTCAATAGACACTTCTGCTTCACTTGTTACTGGGGCAGCTTGAACAATCATATTGCTTAGAATAGCTATCTTTTGTTCTGGTGGAACCATCTGCAAATTAAAAAGGCCTATTATTTATGTTGGTACTGTGAAAAATGTAGCATTTAGGGCAAATTAGAAAAAAAACATCTAAAATCCGTAAATCCAGATAGATATTACCTTTAATACGATTTAGGTGATATATATGTAGACTATTACAGACTGAAAGTTCATCAATAAACATAAATCCATAAATCAAGTTACGCTACCAGAAATCAGTTTTATTTGCAGTACTAATTTTGTTTACTATTCTTTACCCACCTTAGGAAAAATAGTTGGAACAGCATCGGATTTCAGTTTTGAAACTGAACTATGTTTTATTATATCCTGGGGCCTGAAGTGAAGACTGCAAATAACGGAATAATTTTTGATGTTTGAATGACTTGGAATGACATCAAGCCATTTTTTCCTCAGTGATTCTTCTCCAGGTAGTCTGAAATTTTTTTATTTTTTATTTATTTAAAATTTACGAAGGGACACCTAAATCAGCGATTAATATGGGAAGTTGAAATTTTTTTGCCATTTCCCTACAATATTCCTCGGGAAATGTGAAATTTCATGATCACGTCTATTAAGTATTCGGTAGGTACACCATTCCTTATAAAGTTATATGCGTGGCGTGTACTACAGAACATTCTCAACACAAATTACTAAAATAAATGTTAACATCAGCCTAGTATAAACAAAAACACCTATATAACAGACATACGTAATTATGCTTACGTTGAAGACTACCTCCTATTTATATGCTGCATTTTGTAAATAATCTTACAATTTCGTTCATTATGGGCACCCTACTTCAAGAATTGAAATATACTTACTTGAAGAAAGAAACACCGCATCCTGCATAGGATTCGCTTTTGCAACCTTGAATCGCACACTTTTTAACCATCTTTATTACGTCCGAATAAAGAAATTGATTGTTTTATCGTCGAATTGCGGTTAAATTAAATATCACCAAGTTGATCACAAATTACTTACAGCAAATTAATATGGCTGACGGGTTGCCAGTCTAACTTATATATATATATTCTACTAATAATATTTTCTTTTTTAATTACATTTCAATACAGTGTCCAAATTATTGCTAAAAATGTTCTCATTCTAACAGATAATTGAAAAATATTAGAAATATATCAGAACGAAAATTAATGTTTTTTTAATAAGACATGAAAATATTATTTTTTCCTACCATTCCTACTAAATTCGGGAATAATCCTCCTGGCAACACTTTAGAAAGGGACACAGGGCTCTCGAAGCGCTTTCTCTCTCAGACCGGATTTCTCTTTGACCAAGTGATTGTCTGTTATAGAACTTAGGTTCATATACATAAGGTTTATTTTTATATTGGTGTCAAATTGACAATGCACATTCCAGGTTGGATATAAGTTCCTTGCTCTATAGTAGGACCGCATTAAAGCTTCGTTTTGTTCACTGGTCCACCTCATTCGAGCCTGTGTTACATTTTGTTCACTGGTCCACCTCATTCGAGCCTGTGTTACATTTTGTTCACTGGTCCACCTCATTCGAGCCTGTGTTACATTTTGTGTACTGTGTGTCTCTAGGGTTGTAGGTTGCATTTGTGCAGATTGTGTTTGTGTATGTATTTCTTGTCTAAGGTCGATGGAGTTTTGTGACTGAAGGGTAAAATGGTTTAGCTGTAGTTGATCTAACTCGTGTTTTACTTCGTTTCGTATCTCATCTATTGTTTTTTGTGGTAGTAATTTGTTATTTATTATAGCTCTACGTTGGTCTCCTATTCTCTGACGACTAACCTGCATATTAGGGTATTTTTCAGTGAATTTTAAGTGGAGCGGTTCAAGATAAGTTCTTCTGTCTGTATCAAGTGATGTTAATTGAAGATAAGTGCGCAGTATGAACTTATTCATATCAGGTGTCCATCGTCTGCGCTTACTAGGTACACTTGTAGTGGGTGCAAGCTCAGAGTCAAGGTTGGCTTCCTGCACAACACTATCAAGCGTGCTGGTGGTGGACAAGCTAGCTGTTCTTCTTGTCATGTAGGAGGGGCGAGTCGAAGGGATGGATGAAAATAATGAAATAGTATCATCGCCCGTGGAATCGGCTGTGGCTTCTACGTAGTGAGCCCGCCTGGTCAACTCACTGCGACCAGCTGTAACAATTTTGTCGGTGGGAGCCCGCTTGCTCAACTCCTCACCGCCGATGGTTCGCATGCTGTGGCACCTAGCATCGGCTCCAGATGCGCCCCGGCGCTCCCCGGGAAGCGGCCGTAAATTATATATTTTCTTATTGCTCATCTCCATAAAGGGTTACCTTTCCTTGTTAGCCGCATAAGTTTGTTGTACAGTTGTACAGTACGCGTGTCCGCCCCCCACGTAGCTAGGTGTTCAGCTCGGACGTAAGGTTGGATTTTAGGGGGCTTATTATTATTATTATCTATTTATTTCGGACAGAAATCCATAAGTGTTAGTTACAATGTTTCTTAAGACCTATGTTAGTAGGAACATAATGTGACAAAAATACATTTTTTAACAACTAAAATTAACAATTAAAATTTTCCCGTAACTATTCCCACCCAGTGTGCCTGTATGGGACAGTCATGGCGGGATGCAATCATTTGCAAAATGCTGTTGGTGCTACCGCGCAGTCTTTGAAATAATGACGCCACTTTCTTACGCACTATAGCGTGGAAACCGTCAACACGCGCGTTTGCAAACATTTGTGACGCACTACAGTGGCGCGGCAAACCCAACAGCATCCTGAAAGCATTATTATACTGAATACGCAAAATTACAACAATAAAATTATTATACTGTAGTATTACTAATCAAATATTCTAATGTTCCAGGAGCACCTAGTAATGCACAGTCGTTTCCACGGCTCCCTCTCCCCCTACGTGTGTCCGGACTGCGGCGTGACGTTTGCACGCAAGTTCCAACTCGTGAACCACGGGCGAGTGCACGGGAGAGTGCCTCACGCGTGTCCCGTCTGCGGCAAGGAGTTCCTACAGAAGAGAACACTAGTCGCGCATATGAAGTGAGCAGTAGTCTTAGGCCCGCTTGCACCACCAGTCACTAAATAAATTTAGCACTAACCGTATTTAAAACATGATTCGGTCTCTGTCATCTTCAAACGATAGACAGAAATAGAACGATCTCTTAAATTCGTTTAGCGTTAAACGTCTTGATTGATTAGTGCTGCAAGTAGGCCTTACCGTAGCACAGAAAATATTTTATTATTATTGTATAGAAGTGGAACTCACGCCCCATACATGTTCAAAACTTTGCTGTCGCCATAACGTAAACTGTGGGGTTTCGAGGTGAATAAGACTTTCAACAGATCAGGATTGTACCGGGTACAATTTCTGGTAAAAAAAATTGTGTTTAGGGGTACACCTTTCTTGCAACTACTCAATCTGCCTAGCCTTTTCCCAACTATGTTGGGGTCGGCTTCCAGTCTAACCGGATGCAGCTGAATACCAGTATTTTACATGGAGCGACTGCCTATCTGACCTCCACAACCCAGTAACTGGGTAATACGATACCCCTTGGTAAGACTGGTTGTCAGACTTTCGGTCTTCTGACGACCCGTAACGACTGTCAAAGATCTACGAATGACAGCCGGGACCAACGGCTTAACGTGCTTTCCGAGGCACAGAGGAGTCTCGGTATGTAAAGATGGTCACCCATCCACGGACCAACCGTGGCAAGCGTAGCTTAACCTGATGGATCGACCCGTGCGGCTGTTATTATTTAGCCACGAGCTCCTCTCTCTCCTTTCTTGCAACTACTATAATATATATAAGAGAGCTAGGTATTTGTGTTAGTTTCCATGCTGTCCACGTCATCCGTAACGTCGAAACTTGTGTAATATGTATGTATACGTATATTTTAAATTCGTATTATCTATCTTTCAGAATACATACAGGGGAAGGCGCAGTCGCGTGTTTAGAATGCGGTGAAGCCTTCAAATGCAAGTCAGAGTTGCAGCAACATTGCAAAATGACGCGGCATTGCCTACAATCGACGCAATCTCAACAACAGCAACAACAACAACAACAACAGCAGCAACAACAACAACAGCAGCAGCAACAACAACAGCAACAGGTTAGAGCTGACTACTAAAAGTCAAATATTTTAGTGCAATTCATTTGAAAAGCACCTTACACGAAGCCTGTAAGGACACATCAATTTTGACATTATGACAATGATTAAAATTACTGATTGATGTGTTGAAAAGATTAAAAAAAAAAATCATGTATATTTGTAGGATAAAAATTATAGTTTACTTACAAGCAATTATGATAGTAACACAGCAGTGGTGCAGCTACAATTATCATTAGAGGGAAGCTGAAGAAAAAATAGTTCAGTTCATGAGAACTGAACTATTTTTTCTTCGGCTTCCCTCTAATGATCCGAGTTTATGAAAACTCGGAAAAAACCTATAGGTTTTTAAACTTATGCTGTATTAAACTGGTAATAAATATAATTGCCTATGTAATGTGATGTGATACACAGTCATACACACAGGTGTACCATATTGTTTGGCAATAGAGTGGTTGTTTCGAAGGGAAGCCGATAGGAATCGGGTTGTATGAAGGCTTTGCCCCTGTAACACAGGTTACTTTCTGTTTTGAAAGGACAGGAATGCGCTCTTTTTGTAAAAAAATATTTGTATTTCCTTAGTATACTGTTGCAATAAGGGCAAGAGAATGATGATTGCAATAAACAGTTTTTATCTATATGTCTAACAGCAACAACAAGCGCAGCAACAAGCACAACAACAGGCGCAACAACAAGCCCAGCAACAAGCGCAGCAACAGCAGCAACAACAACAGCAGCAACAACAACAGCAACAACAAGCAACTGTGATAAAACAAGATGATTTTAAACCGCAAATTGTACAGGTAAGCTTATTCTCTTGAATTCAAAATGCAAGGTTTAATTTTTCTTATTAAAATTTCTATTTTACTATGAAATTTTGGAAGCAAGTTCCTTAACGCAGCTTGCGGTACGAGTTGACTCGTAGAAATCGTCACGTAAAGAATAAGCGTTATGCCACCTCTATGCGACTTTCTCTCTCCGAAGTATCGGCCGAATGTTCGGACGTTTCCCACTACACTTTATTCTATTTCTTTCGGTCGGTTCGGATCCGACCAAACGTCAAAATGAAGTTCGATGGGATCCGAACCGACCGAACGAAATAGAATAAAGTGTAGTAGGAAACGTTCGAACATTGGGTCGATATTTCGGATTTACGCTCTTCGCAGTAGACCCCATGCTTTACTTTTGTGTTAACAAGTGAAGTTAAATAAAAGCGTTTAAAATTGGCCCCTTGACTTTAACTAAAGACACGAGCATTATGATGGTGGTGATCCTGTAAGTTTGCAAAGTCTCAAATTGCCGCCAAATATTTCACTATTAATTTGTCAATATTACTAAATTATGAAATATTGTGCACTGCACTAAAATCTATACAAATAAATAAAGTATTGGGGGGGTTAATTCTTAATAAATAAAGGGCATTGTCTCGAATTGCCATATCTCTCGCGATGCGTCCTTATCGCAACGGCGGATTTGAAGACATTCTCCGTAAATTAGGACCATGTCCGCATATTCGGCTGCCGTGTAGTTTGGATGTGTATTTGACATCACGATCACAGGTTTTTAAACAAGCACTAGGTAACATACACAAAAACAATACACGACGTAATATTTACGCGCACGCACGAGTCTTAAAAAGTGTGTCAAGGACAAGAGCCCGGCTAGCACTACAAAAACAAAACAAAAGAACTTCGATTCTTAGAAGGGGCGCGCATCGCCTGCGCCGGACGCTCTCTCTTTCCTTCAAGTCGCAGTAATTCACCTACCTTTTCGTACTTTTCCATTGATGCGATGTTACCCCGGCAAATGACCTCTGCGCCTACAGTTCTTTAAGTACAGGTTGCTCCAAAATGCTATTTTAGAAAATTGTAAATAAATCAATAAATAACGTTTGATGAAATTAAAATATCTTAATAAAACGAAAACACGAAACCGTATACGTGTGTTAAATTAATGTCGCCATTAAAGCTCCACGCTGTATATAAAAATAAGTGAAGTGTCTGTTTTTAATGTCAAAATAACAACTTTTTACTAAATGTATAAGAAAGTATATATGGTATTTATAACAAAAAAGCAATTTTTAAAATTTTTGTCTGTCTGTCTGTTCGTTCTTCCGGCTAATCTCCGAAACGGCTGGACCGATTTTGACGGGACTTTCACTGGCAGATAGCTGATGTTACAGGGGGTAACTTAGGCTACTTTTGTTTTAGAAAACTAATTAGGGTTCCGCGCAAAAAAAATTAAAACCCATGAAATTGTGAACAAAAAGTCGAATTTGAAAAATTCTTTTTGCATTTGGATTCTTTTTGATCCCAATTCTCGAGGATAGTCATAGGCTATTTAACTAACATCACACTATGACCCATAGGAGCAAGAAAAATAAGTCAGAAAGAACACTAAGCGAAAACGAAGTAATAGCGCGGGCGGGCGATGCCACGCGGCGGTTCGGGGGACGAGGGAGTTTTATTAAAATGTGGCTATTATTTTAGTATATTGTGTATCTTACGACTTCCACGTGAAGTCGCGGGGCACAGCTAGTATTGACTATGAATTACATCAATCAATTAGTTATGCTTGAGATAGGTTCTGTAATACCGACCCCAAAATGGAACGGAATCTTTATTCATCAGCTCATCATGAGGCATCACAACTTTATTTCTTTTAAACATTCTTTATAATGTCATTTTGTTATCAGGTTATTGGTGCAGACGGTCAAATAATAACGGAGAAGACGTCGCCAGGATATGCATGTCCAGAGTGTGGTTCCTGTTTCAATAACAAGGTTAGTGCAATGTGATTAGCATACAAACAGTATAATGATTGAATTTTTAACCAATTTATTATTGGTCATGAGCTGTCAAACAAAACTAAACTGGAGAGGTCTATTTACATTTAGGTCCGCTTCCACCACAAATCACGTAAACACATTTAGCGCTAAACGAATTTAAAACATCGTTCTGTTGTAGTCAATCGTTTGAAGATGACAGAGATAGAAAGATGTTTTAATTATGTTGAGCGCTAAATGTATTTAGTGATTATTTTGTAGTGCATGCAGACTTTAATATTAAACGTCTAAACCAACGCGTCGGGAGCATCAGACGCGTCGCAAACAGCTCATGGTCGTTGTGTTTTCTTATGCAGGTAGCGTCTGCAAGAGCGCGCCATCTTCAATGATATAATATGTATCGAGGTCGCTCCCCGCATCTCTTTCGTATCGTAGAAGCTCCTGTTCCCCTGACACTCCTCGCGTTGCTAACATTTCCCGCGCTGATTAGCCTGATTTTTATGCTTCCTTGATTAACGTCTGCTCTAACATTATTCTGACACGTGCATGGTGTTCCCAGGAGGCGCTGTCCCTGCACGTGCGCCTGCACGCGGGCGACCGCACGTGCGTCACGGACCTGTGCGCGCTTACGGCCGCGCTGCAGCCCGGCCTCGTCGCCGCCGCGCACACGCAGCACAGTACGACATACTCACTGTTACTATAGCACTCACTGCTTCGAAATAAAGGCAGTGTCATATATTACATTGGACGTACGGTTGACAATAGTGTGTAGAGTCTTGTCCGTACGCAAAATACGTATTTGGACGTGGAGATGCGGACCCCAGCCCGTTATATCGCTAATACACTCACCGGCGCTTACGTAGCTCTGTGTGGCATGTTCTAGTTTTGTCTGAGATCTGCATAACCCACACATTAATAAAAAATCGTAAATAAGAAAATGTACAGTATGAAAGTATAAAAAAAATCTCAGAGAATAAGTTTCGTTTGGTCACAAATTCGGGTTTAGGGCTTGGGCCACATTTACTGCCGCTGAATGTACTTTGTGCTTTCCCCAGAATTTGTACCACCAAAACAACCCTTATTGCTACGAAAAAATTGCGCTATCAATGTCAATTTGTTACCATGGACGCACCGAAATACACCTTCCGTTCTCCTCGCACATCTGTGCGTGAAGACGAGTAGCGTCAGCACATAACACACACCCACACTTCGCCATTGTTTCGGATGGTACCGAGAGCTCCTGAGCTTACACACATTCACAGCGTGTTTGTACACTTGGTAACCACAAGTAAAGCGCGCGGCGCTTCGTGAGATAAAAATACTATATCACCATACAGTTTATAACATGTTTGGGCTCGACTCCTCAACATGTTCACACAACAGCTTCACCTAACTTGGGGATGCGGGATAGGTTGTTGTGGCGATGTTTGGAAGTCTATAAAATTACCATAACGACCTGTCCTGTGCTTCCCGCTCCCAGCGGATGCAGCAAGTCGTGGGTACACGGAGCAGGACGGATATTCCCCATTCTGGCCGGATACGGCCCGATTTTGTGTTGGCGCAGTACGTCTTTTTTCTTCCATACATGAAGCATAGGCCAAAATATCCGTGCTCACATCTTTGTTTAGTGTAATTAATATGTGATAAACTTTTCCTTGTGTTCATTAATTAAAGGATATCATCCATCATTTTCAGGTTTCATTATTCCAGATCAGCCTAATATACAGATAATTTCGTCGAACTCTAACAACGTTGGGCATACGCAAGTTATTGCGGCGGTGAGTTTTTATTTGTATTTTATTTTTTGCATAACCTATATTAGCATTATTTTCAGCATCGATGAACTAAATCCATTCTTTCTATTTTATTTAACCTGTAGGTGGGACCCTATAGGTTAAATAGCTGCTAGGCAAAGGTCCAATTCCATACTATCCACACTAATCTATACAAATAATAAAGCTGAAGAATTTGTTTGTATGTTTGAACATGCTAATCTCTGGTACTACCAGTCGGATTTGAAAAATTCTTGTTGCATTTGATAGCCCAATTCTTGAGGAAGCTATATACCATCACGCTCCGATCCTTAGGAGCCGAGCAAAAAGAAAAAAAGTCTGCCTTTTTTTATTTGCTAGGCTACTAAGAGTCGTAGCGTGATGTTAAATAGCATATAACCTTCCTCAAGAATTTGGCTATCAAATGTAATTAAAATCAAATATAATTAAAATCAAATCCGACTGGTAGTTTCAGAGATTAGCGCGTTCAAACCAACAAACATACAAACACTCTTCAGCTTTATCGTCTTCCCGATTCAACAGAAACTGATTTTTATACAAATTAAATTAAATTTATCAAACAATGTAGTTACAATTATTAATGTTTTTTTTTTAACATCGATAATAGTATTTTAAAAGCCAAAATGCACATAACTCAATTTTGGCCAAAATGTTAGTTGGATCACTTGGCTTCCAAGCCACCCAATTAATCATAAGGTATAGCATGATACATAGTGTAGCGAAAAAAATAAACCGTAATGGAAAAAAAGATCAGAGAACCAAGGTATCTCGCATTTTACAGATTTGAAAATTTAATTAGCCATATTTAATTTGCCACAAAAAAATAAATTAGTTTATTTTTTTGTGACAAATTCACATACGTGATGGGTATCAATATCTAAACACGATAAAACAAAATAAACTGATTTTCTAAACTCGTATTTGAAGTAAGTACACTAACAACGGTCGTTGGCTTAAACAAAAAATTTTTTTTCGTTTTGTCATGTTTAGATAGTTATACCTATCACGTCTGCGAAGTTTCGCTACCAAATTTAATTTGACTCTGTATAAATAAAATATGAATACCATGTTTCTTGTTACATTTCAGAATCATCAAATATCGGCTCCCAGACCGAAGGTTCACTTTTGTGGCGATTGCGGGAAAGGTTTCGCGGCTAAACATGGTTTATTGGCACATCAAAGAAGGTACGTTACGAAAAAAAATCATTATAGTCATAGTGGGTGACGTCCCCATCAGTGTTTTTCGAGGATTTGAGACAGTTTTGGACAAGTTCAAATATCTATGAATTTCAGTCAGAGACTGCTTTTATAATTTATTGGAGGTAATGTAATAGTATTACAACATGTCCCGGAATTAACGCACAACCTCTTAAAGGGTCATCATTATGAACAACTTTTACTATGGGACCAAACCTGAAATCGAAAAAAAAAACAGCTGATCTTTACATTTATGTTCGCATAACTCTTCAAAATTGAAAAAACAAAGTGAGTGAGTCTTCAAAGTGAGAGTGAACAGGCTTCTTCTGGGTAAGCTCGCTCCATCGTCGACTTTGTCTCTGTCATCTCTGACCTAGACTAGAGCAAACCTATCTCAACACTTTCAGGTTTGGTCCCATTGTAAAAGTTGTTCATAATGATGAGTACAACGACTCCTTATGAGGTTGTGCGTTAATTCTGGGACATGTTGTATACAGATGTTATACTAACCGAGTAAGGTCAGAAATTTCTCAAGAACTCTTGAAATGCATAGCAAATTTTTCGGTTCAAATTGTTTTATTTTAATCATCTTTTTATTATTCTAACTCTTTTGGCCTTTGCGTGATATTAAATAAATAAGATAGTAACAAAATCTAATTCCTTTCAGACATCCTGACGGCAGCTGTACATTACGTACCCACGTGTGCGATCAGTGTGGCAAGGCATTCTTCCAGAAGAACCACCTAATGCTGCATCAGAGACAACACATGGACCTGCCGCCCCGAAGTGTAAGCAAATACCCTAACCTTTACGCCTCTGCCCCCACCAAGGTAAGCAGAGATGTATGAAGCATATACACTTATATATAGAAAAATGCGGCGGGGTTCGTAGCTAAATGATAACAGCCACACGGGTCGATCGAAGGTTAAGCTACGCTTGCCGCGGCCGGGTTGTGGATGGGTGACCATCTTTACATACCAAGACCCTCCGTGCCTCGGAAAGCACGTTAAGCCGTTGGTCCCGGCTGTCATTCGTAGATCTTTGACAGTCGTTACAGGTAGTCAAAAGCCCAAAAGTCTGACAACCAGTCTTACCAAGGGGTATCGTATTACCCACTAACTAGGTTGTGGAGGTGAGATAGGCAGTCGCTCCATGTAAAATACTGGTTTTCAGCTGCATCCTGTTAGATTGGAAGCCAACCCCAACACGATAACACCCCGACCACCATAATTACCATAGTAACGATTATGTAATTAATTCATATTGGACTTATTGTAAATCACAAATCTTAAAATTAATTGTACTTAGTCACTATATTATTATGTTCCGATAGAATGTATAGAACTTTAAAAAATATTAACAAAAACTACATTCTTACAACTAAACAGATTCTGAACAAAGTTGCGAAAAGGCTAGGTAGATTGAGTTATATAGGGTTATTTGAAATTGGCTAGCTAAACTCCGCAGACGCGATGGGTATATCGATACCCATCGCGTCATACGAAATAAGTATGTGATGCTTTTTTTTTTGGTGAGGTCAACCTCGGCTGTTAGTGTTGTTACTTCAAGTATGAGTTGAGAAAAACTTTTCTTATGTTTTATCGTGTTAAGATATCGATACCCATCACGTCCGTGAAGTTTACACTAAAATAAAAGATTTTTAAACTGATATTTTAAGTGTTTGCAATAACTGCGGTCGATGACCCCACAAAAAAATGATCAAATTTATTTATTCTTTGTTTTATCATGTTTATTTATCGATACCCATCGCGTCTGCGGAGTTTGGTTAGCCAATTTAAAATAACCCTGTAGAAAAAGCTCGGCTTTATAGACCGTCGTCTCTTCCTCTCATACCCGTGACTTTCGAACGCTCGATGTGCAATATTAACGGCCGGATACTAAAGTTTAGATTATTGGCTATCGTACAACGAAATGACTTAACATCAAGGCAACTAAACGTGGGGTAAAGCATTCACTCATTGCCGAGTTGTGTTGGGGTTGAGTTTGCTCCCGTAGTAGAAGAATACAAGTAAATGGTTTACGCCCTTTTTAAATATCCCACAAAATAAATGCCTACTTATCGAGTTCTTCTCATTTGCCTGTGATTATGATAAATACTAGGTGACTTTGAAAACATGCGACGAAATTTAAAGGGGAGTTCTACCCATCATTATGAACAACTTTTACTATGGGACCAATCTAAAAAATCGACCTTATACCAAATGGTACGATCGGGTATGTACTTTTATAGGGGAAGGTCGATTTTTTTTTTTGCGAATTCAAAGATGGTCGCGTAGTAAAAGCTGTTCATAGTGATGAGTAGAACACCCTCTTAAATTTTGTCGCATATTTTCAAAGTCAGCCTGTATAAATATCATGAATCAATTTAAAAAGAAAAATGAATGCGGAATAAATTGATACTTTTTGTAATGTGTCTATATAATACCCGGTGCTCGCCCTTGTGCACAAAGTTTAAAAAATATTAGTAGGTAAAAGTTATTCAAAAATCTGAATTAGATCTGATTCAAAAATTTACTTGCAGCAGAGTCAAGCCAACAACGCCGTAACGCAACAAGCCGCGCAACAGGCAGCGCAACAAGCCGCGCAACAGGTGCAACAGCAAGTCGTGCAACAGCAAGTGCAACAACAGCAACAACACCAGCAACAGGTGCAACATCAGAACAGTCTGGAGTTGGACCAGCAGGACCATCAGGCCACGCATATACAAGTTGTAAGTTAAGTTATAGTTAAGACGATAAAGAGAATAGGGATGATGACTAAAAGTATTTTTTGTCCGTCAGGTAGATTATTAAAATAAATAAAAAATATTGGACACGTATTTTTCTTTTTTTACGTAATCAAAAGATTACGGCGATACATTGAGTTAAAATGTGGCATGACTTCACGCCTTGCTAGATTTTTTTATACTGAGTTGTGACGTAGCGAGCCCCCATTTCCCAACTTTAATGCGTTTTATCTAAGTAACATAACATAACATCACGCCTTGTTTCCCCGAAGGGTTAGGCAGAGGTGTACCTATTATAGTACACCCACACACACACGTTTATCTAAGTAATTTTTTATTAATATGATATAGCAAAAAATACGTGTCTAATATTTTTTATTATCTGACTGACGGACTAAATAGAATTTCTTTTTTTTTTTTACCAGGCATCATTTCTATTAACTTTATAGAATTCTGTAGTGAAAAATATCACTTTGATTTTATCTAAATAAATTGTTTCGTTGGATAAGTCCTCAGCGTCAACTCCTTTACCTTTGATGTCGAAATTAATGCACAAAGTACATCTGCCTACATGTCACCAACCATTATGACTTGGCCCACCACTAATGAAACGGCGATGGAAAAAAATGTGATTACGTCACGATCCAGCATGTCTTAGAACCAAAAATTAGAAGACATGTGACGTCTTACAACCTGGGGGCCTACTCCAAACCATAAATCCGAAGTATCGGCCGAATGTTCGGAAGTTTTCTACTACACTTCATTCTATTTCCTTCGGTCGGTTCCGACCCGACCGAACGAAATAGAAAAAAGGTAGTAGAAAAAATCCGAACATTCGAATTTGAATTCAGAATAGACCCCTGCATTGGGACCTCGTGCATTGCGGCTCGCTCCCTCTCACATAGATTGAGGCTGATTATGTGACAACTCTTGTCCAAATCAAAAGTTAATTTAACACATTTTATTCTCCTACACTGGGGGTCAGCAAACCGCGGCTTACGAGCCGCATGAAGCTCTTTGCCAGACAGTATTATGAAATAAAAAGCTATAGTGGATTCCTAATCTAAAAACTAGCATTTTAATGTATGTTAAGTCATAATTTAACTCAACACCTCTTGTTACATGTGTTTTCATGATTGTTTGGTTACCGGTTTCAAAGTTTGCTGAGCCCTGGCCTAGTCTAGTACTGAATAATGTCCAGATCATGTTCGAGAGAGTAAATTGAACATTCGAATGCCCATAGTTACGAGGGAAGAAGAATCAGTAAGAACGTAATACAATATTTTAGTATAGTAGGTGGTTTTAGTAATGTTGATAGTTAGCTAAATGTAACATAACAACCATGTTTCCCCGAAGGGTTGGGCAGAGGTGTACCTATAGTACACCCACATTTCGCCAGTTATGTTTAAGTCCCATGTAATAGGGGGCGAGCCTATTGCCATCAACCGGGCACAAGTCCAGACTCTGGGTTGCTACTGAGAAATTCCAGATAGAAAAACCTAATAACACTTTGACCGACCTGGGAATCGACCCAGGACCTCATGCTCAGTAGTAGCGCTTGCGACCACTGGCCCAACAAGGCAGTCAGTAATATATTGATAATAATAATAAAACGTTCATGTGGGATTATTTTGTATTATTATTGTAATGTAACACTATTGTGTTGTATCTTTTACAATTTTATAAATAAAAGTTGTTTGTAGAGTTATTTTACAAGTTGTGTAGCCTGTGTAGAAGTAAGGAAAGCATAAACAATTTATCCATATTAGAGTATTGACAGATAAACAAGTACTTTGAGTAAAAATGGAGCTTGTCCGGGAAAGTGCTAACCAATGGTGGTTAGCACTTTCCCGGACGAGCTCCATAGGTATGGACCCATTTCTGCCGGCAAACAACATTGCTGTGCATTCCATCCCATTTGAAGGCATTAGCCATCCATACGGTGTCTGCGAACATCTTATGGGAAGACTTTTCAGTTGTCTCTGAGACGCCAACGCACCTATAATGCTTTTGCCGCAAGATGCGCTGCTGTTCCGGAGACAAAGCTGAAAAGTCTTCCCTAGGCCTCCTACTTCTCCGCCACCCAATAAAATAAAACGTGTGTTTTAGGTAACAAACAGATCAGGTCAAGTAATCGGCAATCAGATCGTCGTGGGCTCGTTGGGCGGGACTAGGCGACTGGTGGCGCCGCTGCATATAGTCGGGAGAGATATCAAGCCGAACATCGCGCATCTCACGCATAAACACCATGCGAGACAACACACTACCAGGTGACAACACGCATATGCTAACATACACATAACACAAATGCTTGCCGTCTTTAGAGACAGAGCGACTGATGATCCTACATGATGTGTGTGTGTTAATCTATTTAATAAGTCTTAAATTCACTGACAGATAATGCATGTGCCAATGTGCCTCTGAAAGCATGTTAAGCCGTTGGTCCCGGATGTCATTCTTGGATCTTTGACAATCGTTACGTCACGAGAAGCCCGAAAGTCTGACAACAAGTCTTACCAAGGGGTATCGTGTTATCCAGTAACTGGGTTGTGGAGGTCAGATAGGCTGTTGCTCCGTGTAAAATACAAAGAAGTATAAGATTCAGCTGCATCCGATTCAACTGGAAGCCGACCCCAACATAGTTGGGAAAAGGCTAGGCAGATTGATTGACTCACAGAATATGCACAATGCTTGAAATTTTGTACAAGAGTGCCTTATATATAACGTAGTACACTAAGAAAGGATTTTTGAAAAATTTTCCCCTAAAACGGTTAACTATGGAAGTTTGTATGGCAGCCGATGGGACATGCCATCGGGCGCACGGCTCGTACTCGCATAATTCTGTACCATAGTATTGGAACTAAGCAGAATGCTCAGGACTTGAATCAGCGTTTCTTTTAAGAACTTAAATAGAAAACGCGCCATAAAACACAACACACACTAACATAGCTATAAGTATCTATTAACTTACTAACATAATATGGACTTGTACCAATTACTGTGTGCTTGGTTTGAAATAAATATTTTCAATTCAATTCACAAAAGCCAATTCACATACCATCTAAAAAAACAAAACAATTTGGCAAATCAAATATTGTTTTGATTGTGAATGTTTCATATCCATGATAGAACAAATTTATTGTGGTTCTACCTCATGCATTCAGGTGATATCAGTAGTTAGTTGAATAATCCAAATAAATAAAACTAAATAAATATCATTTGCATCATTCAACAAAAAAATTTGCTGCTGTCAAACATTTTTAACCAAACTTTATGTTCCACAGTGGTGACGCAAAAGAAGTCGGCGGCCTCGTCCTCTCAGCAGGTCGAACAGGCCTCATAAAGTACGAGATCTCCCTCCCTCCCCCTGCGTCTGTGGTCCAAGTGCAACAGCTGGACTGAGTGAAGCGTGAACCAGACGACTCTATGGTCGTCTGGCTCAAAAAGTGATAGTGTGACACTCTAGTGATATGTGTGAATAGTATGCTTGTACGGAATAAGGGTTAAATGGTGGGAAGGACAATAAAATTGATAGTTGCAATGTGTAAACAACACATTGATGACAGGTGTGAGGTGTGTAATTGAATGAATTTTTTGTCGTGTGTGTTTTAAACCTACATGAACTGGGTATTTAATGTAAACCACATTATCCAGTTCATGTAGATTTATTTAGTTAATCCACCCCCAAAAATACCCCCTAAGGTAGATTCGCGGAAACGCATGTCCGAGAATCCATCCTTAGCCAGGGTGAACAGGGGAATATTATGGATATTAAAATTCGTCCGGTTATTGCCCCTGCAGCCCTAAAGCAATTTGCAGTTATACTGACTACATACCTGTTATGCTTATTTTGTATGTTTAGTTACTAACCTATTCATCAAAAATGGATGTGAGTGTATTGATAGTGACTGCACAATGCCAGAGGGGAAACTGGAAGGAAATTAATATCAATAGTCCCATAGTCCACCCTGGCTTACGGTGGATTCTCAGACGTGTCGAGCCTTTTCAGGTAGAACATCGTAAGCGACAATTTGCACTTTTTACAGGAAAGGGTTTTTTCTTTCCTAACTAACGATGTTTTCATTTACGATGATAATTCCTTACAACAATAAAGTCATGTAAATTTAAAATAAAATTTAAGAGTAACTGCGACAAGATGTATGAAAATCACTGCCATGTTAATGTGATACAGGAATTGTAATATAAATATTGTAAATAGTTCATGTTGCCTTCAATGAATGAGAAACACTAGTCTAAACTGTCACTGAAGGTGAATTAAATGGCTAAATTATAAGTACAATTCGGCAGTTAGAGTTTCATTCAACTACAAAATTGATTCAAAATATAAAAGCAGACAGAAAAGTATTGCACAAGTTGTAGATAACATTGAAGGGTTAAATAAAACATACCTTGAATGAAGGTAATCTTCCATTGTGCATGATTTTACAGATGAGCAATAAACATTCTTCAAGCAACTTTAAACCATATTGCCAACCGCATAAAGATAAAATTTAAGGTCCGTCATGTCCTGCTATTTTGATCTTTATGGAGTTAACAATAAAGTATAAAATTCGTGAAATGTGCTTGCATTTTCATGAAACCGCGTACCCTGGGCAGATAACAAATAAAAGAAGAAGAAAATCAATTAATTATGTATCATACATTTTTTTTTCTTTTCAAGTTCTGCAATACATTCTCAGTGTTGTTTTGGGGTATAAAATGTGCAGGGAAGCACAAAAGTTCTACAAATAATATCGTACAAGCATACTTCACACACAACAATTAAATATTGGTACATTTTGTATAAAGTTGATGGACATGTGCGACTGATCGCGAGTGTAAATACAGTGAACGTACAATGAACAGTGCTGGGTTGTTATTGGATCATTTCGGTTTCCACTGCAGGTTTCGATATTCACGGTTTTGGTATGTGTGAAAATTGTGCAGTTGATTTGATTTTCTACCTGTGTAGAATAGAAGGTTGTCGGAACTATTGAAGCCGATTGTTGCTCATAATTTAAGTACAAATGCAATTCCTAAAGTCAAGCCTTTTATAAGTAAATCTGAGGATTTTCTGATTTGTGTGTTATGGTTGGGTGGTGACAACAGATGAAGGTTTTCAGATACTAGGTCCTTAGTCTACAAGGGTTTGCATAGTTGAATCTAGAAGTCCTGTCATAGAATCGCTCAAAAGTTTTACATATAACTTCGAATATTCACACATACCAAAGCCAAAATATTCTTTGCCAGCATATTGGACTAAAAAACTAAGCCTAAACTAAAAAAAAATATAATGCCAATAGATTGGAAAGCTTTATTTAATGTTTAGAGGTCTGCCTTACAATAGAGCCTTAATTTTATCGTTCTTTGTCATATAGATATAGAGAACACGGGAACTACTTAATTTCGATGGCAATAATGAAAACTGATTGATTCACTTGTGTATAAATACTTATAGTAAATGTTCTAAAATTTAGAACATTGGTGTGTAAAAAGACAAGGTATAGAAACCATGTTTTTGTGTATAATAGTCTAGTATTAAGGGCAACTTACTATAGTTAGTAATTTCTTGTACATATCAACGTTTTTACGACACTGAGCGGCGGATTTTGTAATAAAATGTACAATCTCTTTGTAGGTTCCAGCATTTAAGTTTTTGGTTAGTTTGTTTCATGTTTATCAGTTATGTTACTGGTTATTGAAGTAAGTTTTGTTGAATATTATGTTTTCTTTTTGTCCTAGTAAGCCAAGTCCTTTGCCAAGGTTTTTGTGCCCCACTCCAGGCCTTTACCCTGCAGTGGGACATAAAAGATGATAATAATAAGCTATCTGCGCACAAACCTTAGGGATTCACAAAAATATTGGTAAGTAGTCAAAAATGCTAGTATTTATAATTATCTCATTCTTCATTCATATAATGTTCTGAAATTATTTAATGCCCGATAACATTACTGATACAAACAATTCAACCGTTATTATATTTTAGGCGTCTCGTCGTATAAGCTTTCTTTAAGTACATATAAATAATCAGTTTATTTTCCTTTTTTTATAAAGTTATGGCAGTATGTGAGGCAAATGCAAATGGCAAATGTAATGTGCAATCAAAATTCAAGATTAGATGATATTATAGATCTGAGTTTTTTATTTTAAAATATCAAACAGACCCTTTTGATGTAACTTAGAGTTCTGCCTACACTGGTGTTGTAGACTATTAGTGTTGATTGCTATAGTCCCGCGCGGAACTCGTTGGCCGCGCTTCAGGTGTGAGGCGGCGGTTTGCCTAGTGATCGCAACGCACATGAGATTATAGACAGTGACGACTAATCTCGAGATATCGCACTTAATAAAATAGAAAACAGATGTGTCATGCGTAGTAAGTGAACAATAGAAGTGAATAATTAAAAAACATTTGAACTTTTAGAAGTTTTTATTGTATTTTTTTTTACTTGGCCTATACTGTCCCACTGCTGGGCAAAGGCCTCCTCCAATTCCTTCTAGAAACTCTTCCCGCGCCATCTCGAACCAGGCCTCACGGTACGCGTCCAGGTCATCCCGCCACCTCTTTCTGGGTCGGCCTCGGCGGCGCCGTCCATCTTCAGGTGCGGAAACTTGCCCAGCGGTCATCGTGCATACGGCTGACGTGACCCGCCCAATCCCATTTTAGCCTGCCAGCCTTCTTGCCTACGTCCAGTATAACCGTTTTGGAACGCAGCGTTGTGTTCCGAATTCTGCCCTGTCTTTTTACGCCTAGGATGCTGCGTTCCATCGCTCTTTGGCAGACTCCAAGGCGGAAAAATTTTGCGACTCTGTGAGCGACCAGGTCTGAGTACCATATGTTAGGACGGGCAGGATACACATGTCGATGAGTTTGGGTTTTAGGGAGATCGGCAGATCACCCTTCATTAGCGTCTTCATAGACCAGTAGCTTTTCCAGGCGTTTTCGATTCGGCGGTCAATTTCCCTTTCCTGCCTGTTTTCGAACGAAACTAACTGGCCCAAGTAGATATACTCATCGACATAATGTGTTTCCTGCCCATCTAGCTCGACCCTACGCTTTAGTGCTGTTGGTCATTAGTTGGGTTTTAGAGCGATTCATCACAAGTTCCACCCTGAAGCTAGCCGTGCTCAATTCTTAGAGCATGGTCTGGAGTTCTAGAGCTGTGGGGGCAAAAAGGACTATATCGTCGGCAAATCGGAGGTTCTGTTCTCTTCTTGCCGACGTCGATGCCCTTGGTTTTCCATGAGGCTGCCAGTGACTTAATATCTCCTCAAGTGTGCTAGTAAACAATTTGGGAGAGAGTGGGTCCCCCTGTTAACACCTTATTGGATTCTGAGCGATGGTCCAGCAGTATTTAATTTAATGTTTGCGGAGCTATTGTTATTTAGTAATATTTTTTAAGAGGTCAATATATATGTTTTGTCGAGTTCCTGCTGTTCTAGGGATGTGAATATTTCATTGTGTTTAATACTGTCAAAGGCCTGCATGTAATCTACGAAGGCCAGATATAAAGGTTTATTAAATTCTATATATTTTTCTAGGGTCTGGTTTAGTGTTTGAAGGTTGTTGAAAAACTTGGGCGAAATCCGGCTTGTTCTGGTGGCTGATGTTTATCCAGTTTCCCATCTGTACGATTATGTATCACTTTAATAAAAGCCTTATAAATATGAGATGTCAGACTGATTGGGCGGTAATTGCCGATATCGCTTTTATCGCCTTTTTGTGCAGAAGGACTATATTTGAATGGAACGTTGAATTAGGCACTATCCCTGATGTTAGTATTGTGTTAAATAGGTTGGTATGGTGAGGCAACAGTGTTGAAGAGCCAATTTTTAATGCCTCGGTAGTGACTCCATCCTCTCCAGGACTTCTGTTGTAGCGCATAGTAGTAAGTGCTCTGTGTACTTCATAACCACTTATTAAGGGATGGAATCTGGGAGACTGTATTCTGAGTTGATCGGGGGTGGTGAGTCGTCTGAATATAATGCTTTATAGAATTTGGTTGCTATTTCCATGATTTCATCCCTACTGTGGTGTTTCATTCCGTCATTGTCTTTTAGACTATTGATCCAGGTTTTTCCCTTTGTGACGTCAATGTTTCAAAACCCTAAGAGATGTGAATTGTTCTAGAGCGGTTTTGACTAAATGTGTGCTAATATTTCTCAAATCTCAAATTTTTATTTCTGATGTTTTTAACTTTTTACTACTTTTGATTATTCTGGTAATTATTGAATTATATTGTTGTTATTGTTGTAATTATATAGTCATTTAAAATAAACCAAAAACAAATTATTCTAACATATCCTCTAAATCAATGGATTCTGGACTTTCTGAATTTGAGTCTGAATCATCTTGTAAGTTTACAATTTTTTCGTCCAGTGTTGCATTAATGTGATCTCTGGCCAGGCAATTTTTATTATTTGCCCACACAAGCTCGATCGGGTTGAGGCCTGGATGGTATGGAAGTAGCCTTAGAACAGTATGACCTGCAGTTTTAAGAAGTTCATCAATCGTGTATATTTTTTCTGATTGGGTCGTATTAATTAACCTCCAAGAGTTCGGGTTTGATCATCGAGTGAGAAAATGGCACGTTATGATTTCGCAACCAGTTCTGCATATTCATTTTCAAACTGGAAATAGTCGGTTTCTTCTCAGCTTGCACACCATGATAAGCAGCATTATCCATAATTACGACTGAGTTTGGTGGAAGTTTAGGTATTCATTTTTGATCAACCCAGATGTAAAAATTTGTAGAGTTCATATCTCCGTGACAATCCCCAGTTTTTGAATCTGATTTAAAAATCAGCAAAGCATTGTCGACTAACCCGTTCCGACTGCCAGCGTGAACTACTTATATTATTAAAGTCTTCCTTTGCCTATATTGGAATAAATTTCACTCTCCAATGAAGATTGCCAATATTTTTGAACATTGTGACTTTGGTTGACGTAGGTTTCGTCCAAAAAGAATATATTCCGGGTTGTCTGCTCTGTATTTTCTTATGGCCCTCAAGTGTTTTACTCGCCATTTAATAATGTTTGCTCTCTCTAAATGGATCTCTTCGATTTACATTTTTTAAATGAATATCCCAGTTTGTGCAAAAGCTCTCTTATGTTAGTCCGCAATGTAAAATTTTATCTTTTGATACAGCATTTAGTTTTCGAAGACTTGGAATTTTCTTTTCAACCGTACAAAACTGGTTTTATTTTTCCCCTTATCACTCCCAAATCAAAATCATCAACTTGTATTTTCTTTTTATTTATTTTGGTCTGCGCGGATATCTAAATTTTGCTTCCCCCGTATTTTGCAAGGACGTTTTACTTTCAGCAATTACTCTCCTTAGACTACGTTCTGATATCCCTGTTGCTTCTGCTTCTAATTTATGTATATTCGCATCAGTTTTATATTCCAAACTATCAACGTCGGCTTTCCGTTTTTGAAAAAACCTATGCACTTTGAATATTACATTTTTAACTTGTATAGACAAGATTTTAATAGCAAGATGCGTCCGCCGATAAATAGTTATCGGCGGATGCATCTTGCTATTGAATCTCATGTGCGTTATATCTAAACTGGCCGGAACTTTTGACGCTTGTTGCCGTCGCGAAGTACGGCGCTGCACTGAGTAATGACAGTAAGCGCCCCCGCCCCTCCGTCGCACCGCTCACATACCAAAGGCGCGGCAAATTAGTTCCGCGTGGACTGTAATTTACTAGGAACTGAGTTGGCCAAGTTGCATCATGAGTTGTCAAACGAAAATATACTCTAAGGCAGTGTTGTTTAAGGTTCCGATTGTATTTGATGTATCACAGAACTAAAAATAACCCAAGTTTTATTGGAAATAAACTTTCAGGAGGGATAGTCATATGAATTCTATTTTTATATTTTTGTAATGTGGAAATTGCTTCAATGTGTTTAGTTTGTAAACTTAATTTTGTGAAATTCAAGATGCTGAAAACTGTACTTAATGGTTTGGAAGTCTAGTCCGAAAAAATGGCGTTTTTCTGGCTTTTCAATAAAAAATGGGTGCAAGTGATGCAAAGTCTTCCATAGCCGTTGGAACCGTAAACAACATTGCAATTCTTACCAGAAAACTAAAATAGAAATGTCTATTATTATTGGTATCTAATTTGAGTATCTAGTCTGTGATAGGGAATGTCTATTTCTGTCCGTAAAATGTCTTACGCCGAATAAATACCAGTTAAATTATATCTGGCAGATAGATTCAAATCTGATAGATAGTGGCTACTTTGTAAAACAGGCCCTTTTTGTTATATTTTTTACTTGACTATGCAAAAATTGTGAAGTTCGATTTATCTTTACTGAGATACCTACTTAAATGATTTAATTATACTATACCTATTTACACGAATGATTTTATATTATATACGGTACGATAACGATTCGAAACGATATCTTTTCGGACATTATTCATAGACACTACGAGAAAAACTAGTCTGGAACGTCCGAAAGTCGTTATAGTGTGTTTATGATTCCTGAACATGGCAAACTAAAATCATGATGCATGCAAAGGCAAATTACAATCAAGGCATGCCATTTTGATAGTAGATAACTGGATGCACTTACAATACGACGGATAAATCGTGGCTGGTCCGAACTTAGCACAGAAGGCTGCGCAATAACATTTTCTAGGAACCAAATGGTGACATAAGGCGAGTGTGAGTGAGAGAACATGTGCGAAAGTTCGGAGAGCCTATGTTCACACCGGCCATGATTGTACTAAAAATGTATTACTTGTTTTTAACTCTCATCTCATAATCTTCCATTATTTAATGACGTCCATTTAAGTAAATAATATCAAAATCATGTTTTATAAAAATAAATTCAACATATTACGGACAGAATTATGTTGAAGTCTGCTTAAAGTTTTTATGTACACAGTATTATGTATAGAAAACACATAAACAGAAAAAAAAATCTGGCAACCCAGAGCGACTACTTCCACATAGTGTATGTTTATTTTTAATATTTTAAATCTTGATATGTTGTTTGCCATTAACTTACATGTAAATATTATAGTGGATATCTATAATTTTTATATTAAATGAGAATATACATACCGTAATCATGTTTTTGTATTATTTTATTATAGAAATGAGTACCTTACCTTACATCTGCCTTCAAAGGCAAAGCGATTGGTGATTGGCAGCGATTTTAGGCTACTATCAGATGACCAGCATGACTGGTTGCCCTGCTCCTCTTCTTTCGATTAGAGATGTAACGAAGGTAATAATAGCGGATGTGGAAAAATAAAGAAAAAACCTTTTGGTTATCAAAATTTAGAACTGTATTTCACAGAAAAAAGTTGCGGCTTTGTCACCGTCTAGGGATTTCTTAGTGGTTCATAAATTAAACCAGCTTCACTAAACAGTTGCACACTTTGTACTCAACCTGGCGGTGGCGGAGACTGTTGCAATAATTTAATTATTATTTTTTCCTTTATTTCACTATACATATACCTAAGTACTTACTTATAAATTATAAATATTTTTAAATATTAGAATATAAAAACATTTAGAAATTTAGAAAATAGTAGCCCACCGGTATTGGGAACAGGGTCTAAGCTACCGGCGTCAGGGCTCCAGATAGAGGAACCTCCCTAACAATGCGAGCCATGTCCAAAAGTACCGCTTTCAGAATCAAGCCCTTAATCCACCTGCCCAACGAGAGCCTCCTTAGGTGTTGGTCGAAGCTCTTGGCAATTAAGCCATTGGCCGATATGTCTATCGGCACAACGATCACTGAGTCCACATCCCACATGTCGACAACCTCGCGAGCCAAGGCAAGATACTTAATTTGTTTATCTTTCTCGGCTTTCACGAGGTTCCCGTCATGCGGGACAGTTACGTCAATTATTATTATTTTTTTATGTTTATATATCTCGGGACCCTGGGGACCCGGACCTTTGTAAGGCGTATGAGGAGCCGAAGCCAACTCGTAGACCCCTTAGACAATTTTAAATGATGAGGAGGCACTAACCGGCGATTACCCCTATAGGTATGCACTATGCTAATGCACCCAAGGACAACCCCCGGTTGGTTCAGGACTATTGTAGGACATGGAAACGAAATATATTGGACTATGGGTTTGGGTGGCTATAGTGGATTAGTTACCAAGAACTATGGAAAGACTATGTCCCCTGCCTGATCAATGTTATGTAATAAACGGATAAAACGGCAGAGGGTGACTTGCACACTTAATAATGGGCCCCGGAAAACGGTCGCTAGCACATTGTCGTAGCAACAAGGGGGCAACATGTCTTGAGGTGCTTATGAGGAGTGGAGAGGTATTCCACGACTATCATCAGGACAATCCCAGAGCCCGGAAGATGGTCAAGATCCCTACCAGCACTTACTGGAATCCTTCCTTCCTCCGAGCACGTTTGCTCTTGCGAAACTCCGCTCAAGCCTGCCAATAAAGACAAGAATGAGGTGGGAGCTCTGTTCCTCATCAGTGTTCACTCCAGCCGGTCAATAAAGACAAGTCAGAGATGAGGAACAAGACGGGAGATAGGGTCCGTGGGGTCGCTACTGCCCAACAGCTCGCCACATGCTGCCCTGTGGGTTTATGTATCTCTCTTGATCTGGCTCCATATCCTTGACCCGTTTCGGCAAAGTAAACTCTACCGACACAGACCCAGAGTTCGGAGCGCACAAGCCCCACCACGACATCAACGTAGAGATACGGCGGTGGGGGTATTTTATTATTATTTTAAAATATATTTTTTTGGGTTGATATCTTCACCCCATATTAAAGGGACTTCGTTTAGTTTTGGAGCCGATTTTCTTTATTAGACTTCCGTTAAAAACTTGCGGAATTACGATTTCTTGCTGAAACCCGTTTGCGGAGGCGGTGGCGAAGTTCTGACTAGTGACAACCCTACTTTCGATAGCACTACGCTGAAATTGGATTACATTGTCTCCCTTTACACTTACACAAGCCTAGTTGATCTAAATTAGACCACCTAGTTCTTCAATAGAACAGAAAAAAATGCTCGTGGTCATAACGGCGTTGGTTGACTAAGAAATATGGACAGAAGAATAAATTGCTGTGCCAATTTACATTACATGAAGGAATTTAAATATAATTTGTAAACACACTCAATAGGTACCTATATGTATTAAAGTAATTCGTTTTCTTTTACGACCAAAGTCAGACTGGGAAATGTATTCGAGTTAAAAGCTAAAAATTTAATATACGTACCTAAAGCATACCCCTCACGTAGTCAATAGAATGACTTGTGCTTGACCTTTACGCCATTAGGCTGAGGGTTGAACATTTTCAAATATCCCTCGAGATCCCAGGGGGCTCTAAAAAGAGGTCTTTTTAGGTACCGACGAAATAAGTTTCTGAAATGTCCCACATTCTAGGGACGCTTGAGAAACATACATTTTTCAAAAACTTCGACTCGTCCACGTTCTACCCACTAGGGTCCTATAAGGTTGGAGTATATTCAGTTGTCCAAATTGTTTCGTCCCTTTAGTACGTTTGGCGAGATTGCCAGCGTTTTATGAAGGATGGTAAATTGGCGCGCAGTAAATGTCTGTAGGGAATCGTGACTTGTACCTTACATTCGTCGAAATATCGTAGATTGTATGGATGCGATTCATGCGATTGATTTTATTGTGGAACTGGTTCGATTTTGGAATGTTCATTTTTGATTTAGGAAAAAAACCTATGTTACCGCGTGATAATTCTGCTCAAAGATGCTCCTGTTCATCTCCACTTTTCGACCTTATTACTAAGATAATAACGTTTAAAAGTAGTTCACCGCAAAAGCACGCGATGGAAAGTACAACCTACATAATAAGTTGTGAAAATTGGAATAATGGCAAAGGAATGATATAGGGCAAAACTTGGGTAATCGGTGATAGTTTTGTTTTTTACTTTTAAAATTCGATTCATTGATCAGACTATTTTTTAAATTTACTGTGATATAGTAGACAAAATAAGTTTTGCTAACTTATATCTAAAAATGTGGCAAATACTATAATGATTGAAAAATGTACATTTATCAAGTCAGTAGTAACTTGGTAATAAAACACAATTATCTATCACCGAATAGCTGCATATCACGAATTAGCCAAGTTTTGCCCTATTGATTGCCAATGCACACGTCATGTACATGTAAATTCTTTAAAATAAGTAGAATGGGGTACTGGGACCCCAAGCCACAATAACTGGGCAATAACTGGCCAAATATGGGTGTAGGTAGGTGGCTACGTTGATCGCTACTGCAGTAGCGTGAAATAAGGTAGCAATTTATACCTCTGCTCAACCCTTGGGGCATACAGGGGAAATGTTAATGTAGATATGAAAACATGATATCTACAGCCTGCAGTCCGGTCCAGATTGAAATAATCCGAACAGCACTCAAATTGCGTTACACACTATCCATCAGAATCTGAATGATTTTGAAGCTTATTGCGAATCTAATGCTTCATATGTTCGAAAAATTTGTCTGCTCAACAACGTAAATAACGCAATGAATATTGTTGAACTGTCAAAATGAAACCGATTCCTACTGTAAGTGTTATGCAATTGCCCCGCAGATTGACCAACCTCAATAAAAGATACCCAACGTCACTCGTGAAAGGAATCGTCCGTAACTCCGAAAATAAAGTGATCCGACCGATACTAGACGATTCTCTTGTCCTCTAGTACATAAAACACGCCGTCGATGTCAGAATAAGAAGAAACCTGTAGGCGAGGACGTTTTATGTGCGACTATATGCAGGGACGAATGTTAAGGATCCGATCGTGATCGAAGTCGTTATGGTTCTGGGGAGCACAATTTTATTAGATGCTGGAGTCATGTGTGTGAATTTTAAAATGAAAACCCAAAAAAATGCACGTTGGTAGGTAGGTGAGGCTCCATAGCCTAAAAACTTTTCAATGCAAACTTCAGAAAGACAAAGACGTTTCAAAAGATGTTTTGTAGGTTTTACTACCTATAACATAACACCACGTCTGTAATCCCCGAAGGGAAAGGCAAAGGTGTTCCTACATAGGTATAGTATCTACACCTACATTACCTACCCCGTCAATGTATAAATAGTTCGTTTTTAAAAGTGGGTAGGTACTTACACTGGGTACCCTATAGCTAGGGTTGCCACCTTATTTGGGACGAATAAAGTATTTTTTCATTTCGGTAGAACAAAAATAAAGTAGGTACACAGCATAAAAAAGAGTACTTATCTATTTTTTAGTTATTTAACTACAACAATATACTTTTTGTCAGCTACTTTTCGCAACATTCAATAAATATATTGTCTTTCTTGAAGATAGTTACAGCCCCTTTACAATCAACTTTTAAATTAAAATAATTATAATTATGATCAGTTCGTTTTTAATTAAGTTTAGGGAAGCTTTGTTCCTTTCCTTCCACTTTACATTTATAACCAGTAAAAAACCAGTAACAGTCAGAGTCGACGTGAAGAGAGTATTTTAGCGTACTTTATTGGTGTCATAGATTATAAAGTACACCTACACGGAAAAGAGGACAATATTTTAGAGTACGGGTGGCAACCTATACCTAACCTGCTAATTAATTAGCCACCCGCCCAACTTATTAGCTAATCTACAACGTGGATCTGGATGTACGACATTAAATTAAAACGAGCGATTAGTCCATCGAAACGCTTTAAAACACGAAGATTAGTAGTTAATGGAAAATATAAAAATTGCAGTTTTCAAACAAAATAAATAGCAGAATCAACTGCATAAAAGTAAACACGCTTTATCTACGAAAAGTCACTGGCCAACGGTGCGGTGTGGGGTGCGGGGCGCGGCGGCGGGCGGCGGCGGCGGCATAGTATAAAGAGAGGAAGTACGTTATCTTCATACAAACGCACCGCGCGTGTGCGCCAAAGTATCTATGCGTCGCCGCACGCACACTTAAACAAATCTCGGCCCGTTTCGCAGCGCGCCAGTCGGGGCTAACATCGCACGAGGTTCGCGCGTCACGGCTTTTCGGCACCGCTAAATGAATGAAAAATGTGTGATAAACGCAGGAGAACGTATTGCTGTGTGTTTGGGTGTCTTAATAATTCATCGATTCCAGAATTGTCTCTGTTCAAATTACCTATTGAACGAGAAAGAAGTCACTTTTTCTAGCATATCATTTTTACTTGATGATGAGATACCTACTTACTTATTTTTTGTTGTATTAGTTTTCTATCAAACAGAGGAAGTAGGTAGGCCTACATTCCCACTAGAATGTACTAGGTACCTACTTTCGATCTGTCAATTGATTTGCCGCTATTGCTTTGTTTATGTTTAGTCATGCCGATTTATCAGTACCTATTGTAGGTATAGTAACTAAGTACCTACTTACAGTTATAAAATCATACTTAAAAAATAAGTAATTGACTAATTGTGAATCAGATAAATAGAGCAAAGTTCGAATCACCTACCGTTTACTCGTGCTCATCACCGCCCCGCGCCGCCCGTCTGCTGGCCCGTCGCTCTTTCTTTCATCGTGAAAGGTTTCATCATCGTTTAGGGACCCAGACAATACAAGTAAAAAACACAACTTCCCGACCCTTGCCAATTTATTGGCACTGAATTAAAATTTAACTAAAAGTGACAACCCTGAGACAGTAGGCAATTATATCGCGGATTGTGCCGGAGATAGCCTACTTCCTCTCTTTATACTATGGCGGCGGTGCGTGGCGCAGGTATCTAGGTACTTTAGCCGCAGAACAACACAAACTCAAAGTGGCGCGTTGTTAATTAAAAGATCACTGATTGAATGATTAGTTACAATAATCACATAATATCAAATCACAATCAGAATTTACATCATCAATAGAGTAAATTTTTTTTTTAAATTTTTAGTGTCCGTTGTTCATTATGCACAAACGACGTCTTACTAAATTTTCACGGACTCGTCGTAACGTAACAAGTCCCCCATCTGCCATTATTTTTAGTTTGTCGAAGGCATTAAATATTTTAATTTTTAAATCGTCTATAGTGTTCACTTCTCGTGCGTATACACCTCGATTTTTACGGCCCCCCACAAAAAGAAATCCAGTGGTGTCAGGTTAATAGCAACTAAAACTTTTCATAAAATCACGACAATGCGCGCGCGGCTCGTCTCGTGATGAAAAACATAGCACGTGCTCTCCTCAAAGGGCGCTAGTGCACTGACTAACCTAATTATTGAGAATCCGAGGCTTTTTGCCGAGAAAAAATCCGCTCACACACACTCGCAATTGTCTATGCACCGCTAATGCATAATTTGCATAAGTAATATTTCTTTCTCTTTCTAATTGTAGGATTTTGTGGGACTAGGCGGGGCGCGTCAGAGTGGAATCGTATGACACCTTTCTCTGTCTTTTAAGCGTATTGAGACGCAGAGAATAGAATCATACATTTTGCACAGGTTCTTGACCTTACAATGTTTACCTATTATTACGGACTCAGATCTACATCATGTTGAAAAATAATTTCCTGTGGCTAAAGTATTCATTGGATTTGATTGATTTTTTGTATACGGGTAAAGAGCATGATTCTCTTTACGTGGTTCAAAGTAATGTCAATCGTCCTGTTCCACCTTGTATAAGCCTAATTTAATTAGTCTCAAAGATGAGCAGAGGTGAGGTGGTCTAGGGCACCGCTTTACTAACAAAATTACCCTTTTAAATTCCGTTTAAAATAAAGCCTAAAAATGCGATTAATTTTTCCGACGTTATCAGTGTACAATGTCGTTAAAATATTAGCCGAGTTATTTAAAACGTCTCGAAATAATGGACTTAGAACAAAGGAACATAAAGGACCAAAAGATTTGCGGTAGAATGTTCGAGAAATAAGGACAAAGGGGTGACGGGCTGGTTTTGTCTTGATGTACTTACGCGTCGAGGTCAATCGTAATGAGTTTTGGCGAGCGATAGCGTAACCAGAAGGAAGGCAATAAACGTAGTAGGTACCTATCTATTTCATTCAGGAAAAATCATAGTAGTAGGTATGTACTTTGGGTAGGTACCTAAAGTCACTACTCCGATAATATTTCCTGAAATTTTTAACTCTGTGAACAAAGCTGTGTCCCCTAAAAAGCTTGCTCCATTCATCATCTGCCTAGCCTTTTCCTAACTATGTTGAGGTCGGCTTCCAATCTAACCTTGCTAATCTTTTTTTTTTTTTTAATCTTTATTTATTTAGAGGCTTTTGGTTATCATACATAACCATGTCAGCCCCATCATAACTCATAACAAACATATTTTTACGAGCTAAGAGACAAGAGATGCTCTATTAGCTAAATAGCTGCAAACAAAACCTTGCTAATCTTGCTATCCCACCAATACGCACTAAGCGTTTCCAAATGTCTTTTGTGATGCGCACAGCACAGGAGTGGAACTCTCTGCCTGCGTCTGTGTTTCCGAACGCATACAACCCCGACCATTTCAAAGTGAGAGTGAACAGGCTTCTTCTGGGTAAGCTCGCTCCGTCGTTGACTTTGTCTCTGTCACCTCTGACCTAGACTAGAGTCAAGAGCAAACCTATCTTAAATAAAAAACCGGATGCAGCTGAATACCAGTATTTTACATGGAACGACTGCCTATCTGACCTCCACAACCCAGTTACTGCAGGGTAATACGATACCCCTTGGTAAGACTGGTTGTCAGACTTTCGGGCTTCTGACGACCCGTAACGACTGTCAAAGATCCACATGAATGACAGCCGGGACCAACGGCTTAACGTGCTTTCCGAGGCACTGAGGGATCTTGATATATAAACATGGTCACCCATCCACGGACCGCAAAAAAGCTTGCTCCGTTGAATGTGAAATAATTACGACGAAGGCAAGATTTAATTTGATTTGTGAAAGTGTGAAATTTCCTTCTTAGATACCAGTTTTCCACGTGAAAAATGATGTTTTTCTATCTACTTATTCGTATCGGATTCCTATATACCTACCTTATATTACCTACCCGTAGGAAAACATACCTTTTTACACATTATAAGGTACCTAAGTTCTTACTTTTTTGGTTTATATTATTATCTATACCCTTAGTTCCCAAAGTGATCCAGATGGTCTCCCAGGGGTCTCCGGGAGACTCGACGGGGGTCTACGTTGGAGTCTATCTTCACATTTTTTGAGTTTTGGGACTATGGTAGAAATGTAGCTGCAGGGGGTCCACCGGAACCAGCTAAATTTTGAAATTGGTCTATGAGAAGAAAGTCTGAGAACCTCTGATCTATACAATCTATAAATCTGTACATACAATACAGATGTAAATTATTTACATACATATAAATAAATAAAATTAAAGTGTCCGTTTGTAATAACAAAATAACAGCTATTTAAAAGTATAAACGATACTTAAAACAAAAAGACAAGTTTTAAAATTTTTGTCTGTCTGTCTGTTTGTTCCGGCTAATCTCTGAAACGGTTGGACTGATTTTGACGGGACTTTCACGGGCATATAGCTGATGTTATAAGGAGTAACTTAGGCTACTTTTATTTTAGGGTTCCGCGCAAAAAAATAAAACGCTAATCTCTGGAACTACCAGTCGGATTTGAAAAATTATTTTTGCATTTGGTAGCCCAATTCTCGGGGATGGTTATAGGCTATTTAACATCGCGCTACGACCTAAGGGTCGTTTCGTTTTGCTCGGCTCCTAAGGGAGCCGAGCAAAACGAAAAAGAGTCAGAAAGAACGCTAAGCGAAAACGAAGTAATAGCGTAGGCAGGCGATGCAACGCGATGGGTCGGGGGACGAGGAAGTTTTGTTAAAATGTGGCTATTATTTTAGTATTTATGCACCTTACGACTTCCACGCGAACGAAGTCGTGGGGCATAGCTTGTCACAAATCATTTCATTCACCATAACCCAATGACATATCTACCCCCAAAATTTAAATCGCGGGAATTCGCACTTTTGTTTCAACATTTTTAAACTGGTGTTTTAACGAACGGTTGAATCTTCATATTATTTACTGTGATTAAGCTTATCGTATCTTTGTTAATAATTTAGATATAAAAAAAAAGAAAAATAGGAGGACTTGATGTGGGACTTGATTTAGGGGTCACAGTGCTGTAAAAAAAGTCATAACACCAGTAACACGACTCATTGTAATTATAACAACAGGGGCTGATATAGGTACCTACCAAAACGTACATTCAGTCTACCTATACGTCTCATCGTAAACGCTTCAACTCGGCCTTCTCATCCAATTACCTTCAAACTGATCGCGTCTCCAGGCTCACATTTAGAACCGCTCGTCATCCATTAGGTAAAGCGCAGTTTTTATGATTAATGACGTTAGAATCGGATAGAGTAGAAGATGGCCGCCCTCATCCGCCTATTGTCGTATGATCCTTTTATTCACGAGTAAAGGACACATTAGAGAGTCCCTAGCTGAATGCGTTGTGATGTGAGTGAGCGTGCGATTTGTTTGGAGCCCGGCGATACTCGCGTCATTTATTTTTTGAAGGATTAAGTACATAGTATACGAGTGTGTCTTAAATTAGAGATCCATTTTAAAGTTATTTAGTTGACATTTATAATTGTTATTACTTTAAGGGGGAAGCGCTAAGGTAGCCCGCGAAATTCAAATTTTCTTAAGATTTTTGCGATTTGCAGCTCAGTGTCTGGGTGTATGTTGATCAAAGTATGATACGCGACCGTAACAAATATGTATTTATAGAATTATAATATTAGAATTAGTATTACAATTCCTTAAGTTAGTATAATCCTGAAATGTTAAGATTTCATAAAAAAAAGTCATTCAATAGACTTACTTGGTCTTAGAGAGTTGTATTGATGACTTTAATTATTATAATTCTGTAAACTCATATTTGTTACGGTCGCGAATCATATTTCAATCAACATACAACCTAATACTGATCTGCAAATTGCAAAAAACTTAAGAAAATTTGAATTTCGCGGGCAACCCTGGCGCAATTTCTGTTAGATATCGAAAGCGGACTAGATGATTACGATTAGGTTCAAATCAAACCTTTACTAAAGTATAGTAAAGCTTAGAGCATATAAATGCTCTAAGTAAAAATAATACAAAAAGTCCTAAAAGGAGTGTTCCAAAAATACAAAGTTTCGAAGATAACATCAATCATAATTAAATTAGACTCGCAATGTGTATATCGAAGTTTCATTGATAAGAACGAGTAAATCATTTTCATTCAAACCAATCATTCATATTTAAAGCTAAGAAAATGCGACGTTGTCATATTCCACGTAAGGGTGTTTTAAATAAATCATCGTGACTTTGACGAATTATTTTGTATGAAAAATTAAAATGAAAAAAAAAAATTAATTGAAAAAGAATTCATATGCCAGTTGATTCTTTGACATAGGACACGTTGTATACCTAACAACTCTGTATTTTACGGATCGGTTTATCTACCTATTACATCAATCCTTAAGTGGTCGAGCAAAGTGTTAAAGCTCCTGCAAACAGGCGCGACGCGGGACGCGACACAATGGCACCGCGTGTCGCGCGACGAGCGGTGCCTTTGAGTCGCGCGCGATTCGCGTCGCTTGTGTGCGCCTGTTTGCAGCAGTAATTTCTCAGTAGAAGCCCGCAGTCTGGAATTTGTGGCCGATGGTGGCAACAGGCTCGCCCCTATTACATGGGACTTAAACATAACAGACGAAATGTGGGTGTACTATAGGTACCTACACCGCTGCCTAAACTTTCGGGGAACAAGTCTTAATTGTTATCTTTTTTAGGGTTCCATAGTCAACAAGGAACCCTTATAGTTTCGCCATGCCCGTCTGTTTGTCTGTCTGTCCGCGGCTTAGCTCAGAGACTCTTAGTACTAGAAAGCTGTAATTTGGCACGGGTATGCATATTAATCACGCCGACAAAGTGGTTAAATAAAATCATGATTTTTTTACATGTAAAGTGGGGGTATGCCTTTTTTCTAGCCCATGTTATGGGGTGTCGTTGGATAGGCCGTTCAAAAGTATTGCGGGTGTGTACAGACAATTTTTTGATTCAGGGATCCGTTTGCGAAATATTAAGCTTTAAATTGTAATTTTTTCTTAGAGTCAAGTGTGTTCGCCCCGCCCCCCGCTGCTAAACGGTTAGTTTTGGATATGTAAAAAAACTCACGGTAGTAGTATATATGTATAACAAAGTAAAAACTTAAAAGGACATGAATATGTTTTTCAACTACAATGTTAAGTTTGTTCTTGGGATAAATTCGTCCCACCAAAAACATTTCATGTAAAATGTTGCCAAGACGACCACATAAGGTTTGCCCTGTGAAAAAGATATCAGATCTCATGTAGAGCCAAGCTTCTGAATCTACACGGCCTAACTTTACCGACCCTAACTTCACAAATTCTACATATCAGTAAAAATGTATGGCTTCGCCATTTCGCTACCGTCGTGGAGGTGATGCGAATATTTAGTTTCTGAAGTAAGTAACGAAACAGCCAAGCCATACATTTGTACTGATATGTAGAATTTGTGAAGTTAGGGTCGGTAGAGTTAGGCCGTATAGATTCAGAAGCTTGGCTCTACATGAGATCTGATATCTTTTTCACAGGGCAAACCTTATGTGGTCGTCTTGGCAACATTTTACATGAAATGTTTTTGGTGGGATTTCAGTTCTTTTTGTAAGTTGCTAGGCAGTCTTTTTAGTGTTTAATTTTTTCTTCTTTTTTTGGGGTGTATTTCTTGCATATCAGCAGTGCCGGTTTTCATAGCCCATTCTCTGTCTTTGCCTTTTTTCTTTGATGGTTGTAAATACTGAACGTGTATACACTGAACTTGTAAATACTGAACTTTGTTTACATACCAAATTTCGGCTTTCTAGCACTTCAGGAAGTACCCTAACATTTTGAAGTCTCATACAAACTTCCACCCCCGCATTTTAGGGGATGGGGGGTGAAAGTTATAAGTTTATGAATTTTTTTGTTGGTTGTATACTAAACTTAGATTACATACCAAATTTCAGCTTTCTAGCACTTCAGGAAGTAGCCAAACATTTTGATGATCATCGGTGTGTCAGTGTATTAGTGAGTGTGTCAGTGACGAAATCGGTGTATTTTAGATATCAATAAAATCTAAAGTAGGTATTAGAGCTATTCAATTGATACTTTGTATGTTTTTCAAATATCGCAGCATCATGCTGAGATAGGAGCCTTTTTGGCCTCGCACAGGTCTTCTTTGTTTTGTTTTTTTTTTCTTTCCTTTTATTTTATTTTATTTGTGTTTATGATATTGTTAGTTTTTATGTTCATTTTATTGTTGTATTTCCTGTGCGTGTCCCAAATAAAATATTTTTCTTTCTTTCTTTCTTTCTATGTTTAATAAGTCTATTATTGACATCATATCCTGAGAATATGAACTATCTGGTACATCGGAAACCAACTCTATGAGAGTTCAAAAAAACGACGAAACACTTCGAGAAAAGGTAGGTAGTGCCCTTGCGCTTCGCTTGGCTCGTCTTCGCGGGGGCACTACCGTGCCCCCAGATCCCAACTACGGAACCCTTGATTGTGCGTAGTCCAACACGCACTTCGCCGGTTTTACACGATGGTTAACTTTGGATTTAAACAGTATATTTTGATGATAGTTCAAATAAATCACCACCGATTCCTATTTTAATCAATCTTGAATTTAGAACACATTAGCGACACTACGTTACGAAAATTACCATAGACAAAGAGCTATCAGCATTATTAATGGCCAGTAAATTACGAACTTATTCCCATTTTAAACCTCTTTAACATACTCGAAAAGGCTCAAAACCACTAAAACACATCAGTTACATAGTTTTCCAGTAAACCGTTGAACCCAAAAGTTTCAAACTGTTTGCAACAAATTAACTCTGCTTTTAACTTGTAGGTACGTTAACAAGGACACAAAGCTTTGTTAAAAGTAGGTATTCACTGTTGAGTGAACAAACATCAATGTCCACACACTCACAGCTTTTGTCTGATAAATGGGATATTATATGGTTTTAAGAGGCAATCGTTTCTGAGTTGGTTGCTGTTAGCTAGGAATACATACATAAACTCACGCCTTCTTCCCATGGGGGTAGGCAGAAACTACAGAACGCCACCTGCTACGATCCTTACAAACTGCTTTTGCCTCGTTTATGTTCATACATCTGGTCATACACGCACGCCGGTTGCAAGAACGTCACCAATAAGATCACTATATGTCTTCCTAGGGCGTCCCCTCCCGGCGTTTCCACTCACATCTGCCGTGTAAATACCTTTTGTTAGTCGACTTTCATTCATCCTCTCAACATGACCAAACCATCTAAGTATACTCTTTTCATTTTTTGTCACTACGTCTTCTTTTAAAACGCACCGTCGCGTTGCCTTATAACATCATTAAATGATCTTAGCTAGGAATGTCTGATTGAATGCGTAATTAGTACATATATGTAATACTATTAATGATCATTACAACACACCTGTAATTCCCGAAGGGCTAAACAGAGGTGTATAGAGGCATGAGGAACAGGGTGTAAAGTTCACTCATCCTCCATAGAAAAGGGAGGATCCTCCGACCAGACGGGTGTTGTGTCTGGTGGGCTACTGCCCGACGGTTGATGTCGGGATGTTGTATATATGCTAGTCGTGCGGTAAACTCTGATTGCGCAATGCAGGATTTTGCGTGATGTCAATGTGACGCGTTCCATTGTGGCGATGTAGATATGCCGCCACATCACTCCCCTCCGGAGACCGGAGGTCGATAGTGGGCAGAGTCGTGTATCTTGCGATGTTTGCCAGGGCCAGTTGAGGTTCCAGTGAGTCGGAACCGGGTGCCGCATAGTTCACGGTGAGTCGGAACTGTCTGCGGAGATGCCCCCAGTGAGTCGGGGTGGCGCTGCGTTATGCTTCAGTGCGTCGGATGGAGTACAGCGCCGGGTTGAGGCTGACTGCTGGCGTCGACCAGGAGAGATTGGAAGGGCTCTGCTTGTTTGACCGGCCGAGAGTGCAGTGTGCTGTGCCAAGGTTGCTGATGAGGCTGAGGGTGATGAGCCTCGCCCTCTCTCTGGGTGGTGCCTCTATAGGTGTACCTATAGTACACCCACATTTCGCCAGTAATGTTTGAGTCCCATGTAATAAAGGGCGAGACTATTGCCATCAGCCGGGCACAAATTCAGACTCCGGGCTGCTACTGAGAAATTCCTAATGGAAAAATTTCAATAAAACTTTACCCGACCTGGGAATCGATCCCAGGACCTCATGCTCAGTAGTAGTGCTTGCGACCACTAGATGCAAAATCGATTCAGTCGTTTCAGAGATAGCTAGAGCAAACAGTTAGACAACATTTTTTTTTGTTATAAATACCATTTTCATATGCTTTTAGTAAAAATCTGTTATTTTGACATTACAAACAGACACCTCAATTTTATTTATTTGTATAGATGAAGGTATACAGGGTAATTTTTTTATCACTAGCCAAATTTTCACAGGGTGATCTACCCATGAATATGAACAACTTACACTATAGGACCAACTCTGAAATCACGAGAAAAAAATCAGCTGTTTCATACATTTTGGCCGAGTAGGTATTGAACTTTTGTATGAAACAGCAGATTTTTTTTTGTGATTTTAGAGTTGGCCCTACAGTGAAAGTTGTTAATATTCATGGGTAGAACACCCTGTGAAAATTTGGCCGGTTATTGAAAACTAACCCTGTATATTGAAACAGGCAGTAAGATGGTATACTACATAATGAAACAGGTTTTTTTATGTCTGTACCTACTCTTTATTAATATCACTTCATTGTATCCTTCGGAGATTGACTTTTCACATCATAAATTAATACCTAATTAAATACTAAACAGGATGCTTAATTATAAATCGCACTAAACAAAAATAATATTCATTTATAATAAGAATCTTTTATTAATTATACAATAACATAATTTTAAATACAATAATCATATCTTAAAGTACAAAACAAGCACAAAAGATACTGAAAAAGATATAACGAACGAAATATCTTTTACCCTTTCGAAGCTAAGATTCTCTAGTAAACCAAGAAAACTTTTGGTTCTTTACCGAGTAATTAATCTTCTGTTGCTTGTTTGAAATCTGGCTTAATCAAGACATCGCTGAACTGAATAAGGATCGACTTCCATTGAGGTGTAACATGATTGATTGACTCCCAAAATTACAAGTCGATTTTAGAGAAAAGGTGACTAAGCTTAATGAGACCAGGTTCATTGATTTTATATTTGAGTTAACAGAAATTTGTGTTAATTTTAAGATAAAACTGAGGGATATGAATTGATAAATGACATTAAAAGTCAATGAATTGATCCATAGACTATCTAGAAATCCATGGGATAACCAGAAAAACAGGGCGACATTTTAAAAGTAGGCGGAATCAAGCCCAGTTTTACCAAGTTGAAAACTTTAGAACACTTTCAAAGTCCCGGACATTTTGTTTTGTTTTGAATGAGATGGCTAACTAAATAATAACTCTTAATTGAGCAATATACTATCTCAACAGACAAAAACATAAACCTAACTTAATATTAAAATATCACATTGAAATTCAAGCTGCGTTCTGCAATACGAAATAATAAGGCGGGTGTAGCCTGTTAACTCCTACTGTGGCCATGGTCGGCATCGGTCCGTGCCACTCGAGCCTGTACTTGTCTAAGACTCGGGTAGTTAGCGAACCAAGCATATGTCCGACTACTCCAGTACCTGAAAAGAAATGTTATATTTTTATTTTCTTATTATATTTGCAAGAAGTGTAGATACCAAACGCTGTTGCCATTTTATTTGGCACTAACTGGAAAACAATTCGTTAAATAGACTCATAATCATAATAAATTCGTTAACTCTGATTTTTAATTTAATTTTATGCTATTGTAATGTAAGTCAGTTTGCCATTTGTACTTGTCAATTTAGTCTCTGAGATTAAAAAAACAGACCATAGACTAAAATGACTTAACATAACATGACTAAAATGTCACAATGACAAAATAGGTCGATCGTCGCTGTGATTTTGGTCTAGCAAATTAAAAATTAGAGTTAGGCAGGGAAGTAAAGAGAAAAGTAGCATGACATACGAGTATCATCACGCCTGTATTCTCTGAGGGGTTAGGCAGTTATGTTTAAATCCTTATGTAATAAGGGGGCGAACCTATTTAATTGCCACCAACGAGACACAAATCCAAACTCCGGACTGCTTGCTACTGAGAAATTCCTGAGAGAAAGACCCAACCCGGACACTTTGCCCAACCTGGGAAATGAACCCAGGAACACACGCTGACTAGGACTAGCTGATAAAAATATAATTATGGAAGAAGATATGCCACGCCGAATTCAAATAAATTGGGAATAAGAGAAAGCGAACGATGAATAAAATGTTTGAAGCTAAAAAATACCTGGACAGGCTTCTCCAAAAGGCAGGGATGCTAAAGGATGGGCTCTCGAAGCCTTCAGGGGTTCCCAACCTTCGCTGCACCATCGTTCAGGCACGAAGGCTTCTGCTCTGCCCCATTGCTTCTCTGATTTGCTGGTGATGCCGTGTGCCAGGACTATGTCCACCTGTGAAAGGAAATGTTTGGTTTAAAAAATAGGAAGTGTGGAGTAAATTTTTCTTTGTATTTAACTGTTTAAAATGGGATCTATTTCTTTACTGGTAGGTAGCTATCTATACATCCATACAAATAAATAAAATTGAAGTGTCTGTTTGTAATGTCAAAATAACAACTTTTTACTAAATGCATATGAACGTATATAGAAAAATCCCGTGTATTTACAATCTACTGTTATATTATTTTAGTGATAGCTATTTGTCAGGAATAATCTGTAAGAATGCATCAGTCAGAGTGTCAGTGTTGTGCCATTAGGTAGTATATGCAGAAACGCAGGCGTTCATTAAATTAACTAAAAACGAAAAACTTCGCAAGCGATGAGAAATTGCTAGAGAAAGCTGCGAGTGTCGACCTCAGGACGAGCTTCTTCTGACAACTGTGTAAGTCACTTGCTCCCGCGTCACCAGTCCTGACTCGCTCTATATTTTGGCTGCTGAGACCAAAAATACAAACGTAGTATAACGGGAAGTTTTATAAAAATGTGGCTGTTATTTTATATTGTGGTGTCTTACGACTTCCACGCGAATGAAATCGCGGGTAGAAGCTAGTGTAATATAACGGAAAACGGTGCTATCTTGATCAATCTATTCATATAACATATCGTCTATATTTCGCCGTAAACTCCGGGCTGCCGCTGAGAATTTCTTAATCGGAAAAATCAAAGACACTGTGCCCGGCTCGGGGTTGGATTACAAAATTCCTTAGAGTCGACCAAAGAGCCAATCCTGACCAATCTATTCTTAGCAATTTAGTTATTTAATACGTTACTATTCATAGGGCTTAATTATTAAGAGGGCCTCGTGGCTAAGTAATCGAAGCCGCACGGGTCGATAGATCAGGTTAAGCTACGCTTGTCGCGGTCGGTCCGTGGATAGGTGACCATCTTTACATACCGAGACCTCTCCGTGCCTCGGAAAGCACGTTAAGCAGTTGGTCCCGGCTGTCATTCGTAGATCTTTGACAGTTGTTACAGGTCGTCAGAAACCAGAAAGTTTGACAACCAGTCTTACCAAGGGTAATCCCTTTATTAGGTTAGGTATTACCCAGTAGCTGGATTGTGGAGGTCAGATAGGCAGTCACACCATGTGAAATACTGGTATTCAGCTGTATCCGGTTAGACTGGAAGCCAACCCCAACATAGTTGGGAAAAAGGCAGGCAGATGATGAATACGGCCCCTTGTTCCAGCTACACAGGGATACTTTTAACTTCATTATGCATGCTGTGGTCTCCTATAACTAAGTGAAGGAGACACCTACTTAATATTTGATGTTACCCATTATTAATGTGTCATGTATTGTGTAAATCTTTTGCAGGAGATCCCAAACAAATAAATAAATAGATACACTTTTAGTTTAAACAGTATTATACAGGAAGTGTCAGAAAGGTAAGGTCAAATTTAAGGGTATGGTACGGACCATCAAACTGAACAACTTTCTCCATGGGACCAACATCGTAATCGAGAAAAAATATCAGCTGTCCCGTCATTTAGTATTGAAGCTTTGTAACTAATAGTTTTTTCTTGATTACTATGCTGCCGTGCTAAACGCAAAAGCGGTATCTCAGGGAAAGCTACGAGTAGTTTCGAGAAAATTGAAGTTTTGTAAATATTATTTTCTTTTAATTAGATGCCACTATTTGGCTTAGTTCATTGGATGCGTATTTCTTTAAGTTATCCGATGCAATAAAAATCAACTTAACGATTTTTTTTTGAGATACCGCTTTTGAGCTTAGCACGGCAGTATGTTGTTCCATGGAGAAATTTGTTTAGTTTGATGGTTTGTACTACAGCCTTAAATTTGACCACACCTTTCTGATAGATCCTGTATAACCATGAACATTTTAGGTGGTTCGAAGAAAGAGTTAACATTGCTTATTCAGAGTTACATAGGTATTTTAATTGTTTGTTCATTTCCGTTGAAAATACAGTACAGAGTTTACAGTATCTTACCACTCACAAAATATAAAACGAAACATCATTCCCAGATACTCTGTTATCTTTCATAACTTAAAGAAAGCATGAGAACCGTAATTTAGGGAATATTGTTTGAATAACGGTCGCTCTTTTCGAGAGGTCGTGTACAAACAGTTAGTAAAATTGCATCGTTCTTCGTATGCAAGGAGACGAAATACGGAGCTTGAAATAATAATGTTCATTTATCATGAAATGAAGGAGAATCTTTTGTCGTAGGTTACTTATACAAACTCTGGCAACTGAAATCACTTGAGATAATTTCGAAGGGGTCCCACTTGGTAGACGGTTAATTTGCGCATCAATGTGTATCAATCACGTAATTGACAATTGCGATTGATTGTTTCGGGGCTCCTCAAAGTTCCGTAACACATATTATAGAGAAAGAATTTTAAAGAAATTTTGGGCAGTTGTGTAACAGGTATAGAACAGCCATCAGAATGTATTTGCTATTGAATTATTAGTCCTTAGTCCTAGAAACAGTGATTTCATTTTCATCTATTGTTTAGTGTTTCACCGAAAATAGGTAATGGCTGCCGAATTTCCGGACCCTGCTTAGACAGAGAGCCCAGAGAGACTGGTGAACCCTTAAAAATTTTGGAAACTGGAAAGTTGTTTTTATACAAAACTAACTGTGCCCCGCGACTTCGTTCGCGTGGAAGTCGTAAGATACACAATATAATAACTAAAATAACAGCCACATTTAATAAAACTCCCTCGTCCCCCGACCCGCCGCGTGGCATCGCCCGCTCGCGCTATTACTTCGTTTTCGCTTAGTGCGCTTTCTGACTTTTTTCTTTCTGCTCGGCTCCTAAGAGCCAAAACAGTCAGAAAAAAGCCGTAGCGTGATATTAAATAGCCTATAACTATCCTCGACAATTGGGCTACCAAATGCAAAAAGAATTTTTCAAATCCGGCTGGTAGTTCCAGAGATTAGCGTTTTATTTATTTTTTACCCAGAACCCTAATTCTTTTTTCTAAAATAAAAGCTTACTCCTTATAACTTCAGCTATCTGCCCGTGAAAGTCCCGTCAAAATCGGTCCAGCCGTTTCGCAGATTAGCCAGAACAAACAGACAGACAGACAAAAATGTTAAAAATTGTTTTCTTGTTAAGTACCGTATATACTTTCATAGGCATTTAGTAAAAAGTTGTTATTTTGACATTACAAACAGACACTTAAATTTTATTTATTTGTATAGACTAGCGCCCCGCCCCTGCTTCGCACGGTTTTTACGATTTGTCGAAACATTGAGATTTTTATTTTATTTTTAATATTAATGTATATACACGTAAACCTACCGAAAAAAAATGATCTGAAACTAAATGATGCTGTAAACTGTATCAGAATTCGTTGCGTAGTTTAAAAGTACAGCGCGGTCACACAGACAGACACGTAAAGCTACTTCAATTAAAATATGTATAGAAACTCACCCCAGCCGGTATCTCATATCCACCAACGACGATATCTTCTCTGTTCCGTCTGACCACTCCTCCCGTTGCAGGATGGAGTCGCATCGCTTCCCTCGCGCAGGCGGCCACATAGGGCAGCTCTGGGCAATCAGCGCCGGCCTCCCTGGAGGCTATGGACCAGTGGACTTCGTCGTGGGCTCGTTGTTGGCGAGCCGCGTGGAGGGAGAGTTGGTAAAACATGTTGATGGCTGTTTGGGCAAGCTGTTGGAGAAGAAGTGGGTTGAAGATCTGGTAATGGAAGACTTAAGACAGGAAGAAACACGACTGAGTAGTAGTAATAGTAGTATGTAACCTCTGTTTATTTTTCTTATTTAGGTACAGTCCCGAGCACTAATATACAAGGTGTAATATAATTAACGCACAACTTCCTAAGGGGTCATTGTACTCATCATTATGAACAACTTTTACTATGAGACCAAACCTGAAATCGCGAAAAAAAATCAGCTCCTCCTACTTTATGTTCGTATCATCCGGTTAGACTGAATACCGACCCCATCATAGAGATCGTAAAAGGCTGGGCAAATTGATTGATTGAAAGTAGGATAAAATCAGTTTTAAAAGTGGCCAAGTGTATACATATTAGTGCTCGTGACTGTACTGTAGGTAGGCAGGTACCTAATGATCGTATTATATAATAGAATAATTCAATGGTATTTCCTTAGAATGCCTTCTCTAGAATGAACAATCATGTTAACCATTTTTTTCCATTCTTAGATCGTGATAAATATTCGTGCCTTTGATATTAAATGCATCATTTTTGCCCACGAGTTTCCTGATAATTATAAAAAAATATGATCTTAAAAAAAACCCATAGTTAACCTACAGCTTGTTAGTAAAACCATAGAGAGAAACATTTTCTAAGTTCAAGGTAATGTGGTGTGTTTCATACACACCACATTACCTTGAAGTAAAAGAATCGTCTTTATCCGTTTGGAAATGCCGAATATAAGATGCAAATATTTATACCACATTATTAACTATTACTGGATATTTAAGATTACTTAAGGTCGATCGAAGGTTAAAAGCTACGGTTGCCGCGGTCGGTTCGTAGATGGGGGACCATCCATTACATATCGAGACCCCTCCGTGCCTCGGAAAGCACGTCAAGCCTTTGGTCCCGGCTGTCATGCGTATATCTTTGACAGTCGTTACGGGTCGTCAGAGTCCAAAAGTCTGACAACCAAGTACCTGAGTACCAAGGAGTATCATGTTACTCAGTAACTGGGTTGTGAAGGTCAGATAGGCAGTCGCTCCAGGTAAAATACTGGTATTCAGCTGCCTCCAGTTAGACTGAAAGACGACCCCAACATAGTTGGGAAAAGGCTAGGCAGGATGAACTCCAGCCAGTAAGATGTTGGTAGCGAGTGGTTAGATCCACCTCTGTAGAGGCCTCAGTTTGTCCAGCAACGCTTGTTCCGGCTTCAATTCACCGGAGTTGAGCGAATCCAATGCTTTCAGCAGGGAGTGTTCTAAAGAGAAAGCAATGTGTAGGTCTTACAGGTACTTACAGGATGAACCCCAGCGAGTAGAATGTCGGTAGCGAGTGGTAAGATCCGCCTCTGTAGAGGCCTCAGTTTGTCCAGCAACGCTTGTTCCGGCCTCAGCTCACCCGTGTTGAGCGAGTCCAGTGCCTTCAGCAGGAAGTGTTCTGTAAGACTGCAAAGGAGATACAAATGAGTCATCATTATCATCTGCTTAGCCTTTTCCCAACTTTGTTGGGGTTGGCTTGGCTCCCAGTCAAACCGGATGCAGCTGGATACCAGTATTTTACATGGAGCGACTGCCTATCAGACCTGGACACAACTGATCTCCTGTTACCCTTTTACTTAAGGCGAAATGGGTCTCAAAGAAGATATTTTGACGCATTTCGGCTGCACGCAAAATTATTTTTTGTCCTCAAAAACTACAATTTTTCCTTTTTTTCATGATTATAATAATTTAAGATTTTCTTTAGTAAATTCTGAGGGCCACAACACGATTGACACAATTTGGCTCGATACAAAAAATCGCAGTTTCCTCCAAATTAGCATTTTTTACGAGAAAAAACTGTTTTATTCGATTGTAACAATAAAATGTCGTCTACACATCACCATTAAAAACAAAAGGAGATTATGGGTTTATTTTATGAGGACACCGAGCGCGCAGTGGCGCCCTCATCGTTTTTGGTTATTTCTTATATTTTAAAATGAAAATTCAGAAAATAATCATGTTACGTTGTGCCCCACAAGACTATACGTAGTTATTATTACAAACAGTAGTTTTACATTGTTAAGTTTTATTATAGTTCTTAAAACGGGAAGTAAAGGTCACCAAGCGGGTGGTTTATAGGAGTACGGTATTAATACGATACTCATATAAAACACAAATGAGTATGACGTAAAATAATGGATAGTATTTCTATTCATTTTAGAAGTAGTGACGTCAATCGAGAAAAGAACCTAAGTAAAAAAACGCAACTTCCTGTTCCTAGTATCTACCTACAGACATAATATGTTGATACATGTATATGGGAATTGGGCAAATGAAATTCAGCTCTATACATTTATATTATTTAAAATATATAAAAGAAAAGTAAAAAACACAACTGTCTTCGCTCATCTTTGTTCTGCCAAAAAAAAAAAACAAATTCCTAATTCTTCAACTATTCCAAAATCAAAAAAGGCATCCTACTCGCTACCGTTTGGATACACAACAGACAAAAATAAATAAAGCTTCCTACTCATTTCCTACATGTATGAAAAGTTGTTTATTTTTCACGAGCCGATGTACGGCTTGCACGGAGAAAGTTATTCATTATACGAGTCGGTAGTAGCTGATTATCATCAGCCTGTATAAACGTAATATGTACTCGTACTTGTTAGTTGTCTAAGTTACCGCTTCACATACCATGGTTAAAGATTTCCGGTGATTTCAAATCTTGTAAACTGTTATAAATATAATAACTCGGTATTTACTTCGTCAAAGTTTACTTACTTACCTTATCTGGTAATTCTATAAATAAATGTCCTTGGCATTATGTTTATCATTTCAGACAGGATTATTATGTACACCATTTACAAATTGTCAAACCGGATTAAATGAACGTAGTTTCGAACTGCGGGGCAATTGCGTAACACACTCACAGTAGGAATCGGTTTCATTTTGACATTTCAATGATATTCATTGCGTTAGTTATGTTGTTGAGCAGACAAATTTTTCGAACATATGAAGCAATGGATTAGCAATATGCCTCAAAACCATTCAGATTGTGATTGATAGTGTGTTACGCATTTAGGGTGCTGGATTACCTACAGTATACACCTACCTACCAATCTGGGAATTGAAAGAGATGTGAACAGCTAAAGTACCGATGCACGTTAAATACTATTTCCCTATGGGTACTTAAGTAATTTACGAAGCAAAGTAGTATCAAACTTTGAATTCATCTCACACACACGCCTTATTTATGGCAATAGCTCACGAGATTAGCCAGCTAAAAAACTGGGTTAGGGGTCTCATTGGCCCTGGTGGGCCAGCCATGATCATCAATCGTGGCCGTTGTATGCATTTCGTATTAAATTACTTTTAACTTAGCATCTAAATTCCAAGATTATCAGCATGCGTGCATGCTGCACCGGCCGCCGTCATCACGTCAACTCTGGCTGTCGCTGAAAACCAGTGCTGGGGCTCTGTCTCGCATAGGGTCGCAGCATTATGCTGAGCGATGGTCGTTTTACGTGGATGTGACGCATATTTTCCCCCAACTTGTTCTTTTTAGTGTTTGTGTTCTTTCTTTGCGTCATGTTTATCGCAATTAAACGTATTTTATTTATTTATTTCTCTTTCACCAGTCAAGACAATCGCAGAAGTCTAAAGAACAGAAATATTAAGATTCTCCTTCCTTTGTCCGTTTCGTATATAGTAATAGTCTCATTTAGGTTATGTTTTATCCCATATATCTTCCTATGACCTTGTTCTGGGTACTTAAAGTAAAAATACGATAAATACCTACTGTATGCTAATTTCATTACGGCGCCGCTTTCAAAAACATCTGGTTATTGTTGGGTCTATCACAACGGGTTATTGTTGGGTCTATCATAACGGTGTATTTTAATTTGCATTTAAATACAGGCATAATAAAATCGCTGAACAGCACTTTTAGGCTTGTCAAAAGGTTGTCTTTAAAAGATCGCTTTTAGCGATTTAAGACCGCCCATTTTGTCACCCTATGTCAAATTTCTAGATTTATATCTGTAATTCGTATGGTGACTTTAATAAAGAGTATTCTATCCTATTCAAAAGGGCTCGATTTTGCATTATGCCAATTTAAAAAAGATGCTGCTGTAATTTATCTGTTAGCGAAAATTTTTGTAAAGAGGCTGACGTTCGTTGAGGCCTCAGGTTTCAAAGCTCTATCAGCACAAGACTGCTACAACAAATTGACAGCCTCTCCTACCATGGAGCCAGGGCCTTCTTTAATTAATTGGCAAAAATTTCAAGACATGATGGGACCAATTATGTAATTAAAAAACGCCTTGTATATTTATTGAATTTACCATAGCTATTAGATGACGCTCCATGTAGGCAACAAATACAATAATCCAAGCAAGATTTTATTCGTTTTGATACCACTCAAAAACATGCCATGCCTTTATGCAGATTAAGATTCGTCACTTTATCAAGGTAGCCGAAATAAACAAGATTCGGTACCTACTAGTGCACATGTTTGCTATGCAAATGTCTTACGCAGACACGTGAATGCTAATCTGCTGACCTTGAATCATGACGCCTGTAGTGAAGGTGATCACGATCCTGATGGGTGATACCGACAAAATATCCTGAATAATACGCACAAAGGTAGGGCAATTTGTAACAATATTTTGATTTAAAAGTTAAAAGAGTGTCCGTGGAGTTTCTTGCCCGTTCTTCTCCATAGAAACCTAATTATGCTTTGGAATGGGCAACTAGCTTCATCTTTCTGACTGACTGACCCATTTTTATTTAAAATTTATTTTTTGGATGGGAAATCATCAAATTACTTCTCCCGCTCTGGGCGGAGCGGGAGGGCGCGTCAGACTTTTACTGACTAAAACCCACCCGTGTTCCTTCTGTTACCTGTGCCGGGGCCACGGTAACTCTTTTGAACATCCCGCAACCCTGGCTGGCATCGGCCCTAGCGGACCCCGTCAATTAGTGCTGACATCTCTTTGAGGCGCGTGTGGCACACAACGCGCCGTCGACCCGGGCCTGGGTCCTTACCGGACGGCTGACTGACCCCTTGACAAATCATAAGTGCCTGTACTTGGCTTATTTGAAATAAATGCTTTGAGTAAATGCTTTGATTTTGAATAAAAATGTTGATGTAAATGATTTTAAACGCATCGTAGGTATGTAGGTAGGCAATCTATTCATTTTTATAGGCTTTTACAAAAGCAATATCCGTAAAAGTGATCATCATTGACAACCTGAATTGTGACTTGGTTTAGCGCTTCGGTTTAGCGCATGGAAATCTTGATAATCTAGTTATTAAGTTGAAGTTTTCTAAAATAAAGTCAAAGAGTAGTTTAAGTAATCGATTTACCATTCCGACACATGTAAGTCAAGCGTGTTGATGGGGTTTTGTTGCCCTTTTCTTTCCTCTAGCGTTAAACTTAGTTGAGATGGGATTTCATAGTTCGAGTTATTCGTTGAGAAACTGATAATTATTTTTAGTCTTTTATAAACATTTTCTTTTGCTTTTGCTGATTGGATTATGATCAAACTCAAACTCAATGGATTTATTTCAATTAAGCCATTTACAGGCACTTTTGAATTGTCAAGGAGTCGATCAGTCAGAAATATGAAGCTAGTTGCCCATTCCAGGGCGTAGTAGGTACCTATTGAGAAGAACGGGCAAGAAGCTCCATGGACACTCTTTTAAATTATATAATCTTACAAAAATATTAGTTAAGTAGATCATTATTTTAAATTTATAATTGAATATAAGAACGATGTAAAAAAAAAGCAAACAGGAACAAAAAAAAAACAATTGTAAAATAAAATTAGCCTAGCGTAACAGATGACCAGTCCCTACTGACGGCGCCTGTTCACGAACATGACGCATGGAACAACACCATTTACCTCAACCATTTTGAAGGGAGCCTAATGATCCAATGCATTCTTTTCAAAATCTCAAAGTAAGCTACAAGCTCACCTAAAATGTCTGTCAAAGGCCTTGAGCGCACTGTTGAAGGTCGGACTCCCCGGGGTGAGAGTGCCCTCGCTCCGCACCAGGTAGCTTCCATCAGCGATGTCTCGGCTGACACGCACCAGACGTTCTGCTGGAGTCAGCTCCTCGAGGGAACGCTTGGATAGGGAGCAGAGGTCGTGGATCTCATCGTCTAGAGAGGTTTTTTCTGGTTTTCTAAGTAATAAGAGACATAGAAGATAATATGATTTTACTTAATGATAGACTATATTTGTATGTCATGTAGATATAGTAAAGGCAAAATAAAAATCTCAAGAAATTACGAATGCTTATTGAGAGCAAAGGAATATTAGTAATAGTCATTTGTGATGGATTTTCGCCTGCCTAGACAGACATAACGAGCGTTTGTTCATGCATGTATGGGATATTTATTAGTTTGAAGTGCCCAAAATTAAGGTCATATCAATACTACCAATTAGCAAACCGTGTCAATACAGGGTCAAATTAAATTAGCTAGCGAAACTCCGCAGACGTGATGGGTATCGATATTTAAACACGACAAAGTATTAAAAAAAGATTTGATGATTTTTTTTTTTGGGTCAACGAGCGCTGATTGTTTTGTTACGTGAAGTATGAGTTGAGAAATCTGTTTTTTTTTTTGTTTTATCTTGTTTAGATATCGACAAAAGAACTGTTTTTTTTAAATAGATATTTCAACTACACTGCGGTTGATTAGGAAACTAATAAACATAAAAACCATAAATGTACCGTCTTCTCCCCAGGAGTCATTTAATCAGAAATTACCTATAATTATTCTATAATCGACCGTGGTTGTATGGGTTTTGACCTCATCAATGTTAGCATATACAGGGTCAAATTAATTTAGCTAGCGTAACTCCGCTGACGTGATGGGTAATGAATATTAGTTCTTGAATAATCAGGCAACTTACTGGTTATCAGCGGTAGGTATATGCACAGGTCCGTCGAGGCAGCCCAGTCGGATGCCAAAGATCATCATGCCGATAGTCTCGATGGCCCAGCGGTAGATCTCCGTCTCCAACTCATCGTTCAAAGCGTTCTCTGCGTGGCGCAGGTCTCCCAGTCTGTGACGAAAGATGATACACCATAAATGAAAAGACGTATGGTTGGAAAGATCTAAGATGATAGAGCATGTCTCACAAATTTTGACGCATTTCCTATTTAAAGTTGGTTAAAAACCATGTTTGATAATGTAGACGTAGAGCATATACAAGGTGGAACAGGACGATTGACATTCCTTTAAACCACGTAAAGAGAATCATGTTCTTTACCCGTATACACAAAAATCAATCAAATCCAATGAATACTTTAGCCACAGGACATTATTTATCATTTTCTTATTTTTCAACATGACGTAGATCTGAGTCCGTAATAATAGGTAAACATTGCCGCCGCCGCGCCCCGCACCCTGCACCGCACCGTTGGTCAGTGCCTTTTCGTAGATAAAGCGTGTTTACTTTTTATGCAGTTGATTCTGCTATTTATTGAAAACTGGAATTTTTAAATTTTCCATTAACTACTAATCTTCGTGTTTTAAAATGTTTCGATGGATTAGTACTGTGCTCGTTTTCATTTAATGTCGTACATCCAGATACACGTTGTATAATCATAGACCATGCTGGTCCTCTTGTTTGCTTGCAGTAGCTCGTGTAGGTTGATAAGGCTCTATTTACATTGCCGCGGAACGGAATGGAAGCGATTTTTTTGTACAAAGCATAATTAACTTTATGTCAATTATGTAATGTACAAATTAGATACGAGCCAAATCGCACATCTTCTGGGGAATTCTTCCGCATTCTCGGTAATTCTTGCAGTTACAAGGTCGTATCTAATTTGTGCGTTACACTATTGACATAAAGTTCATTATGCTTTACACAATTTCGTTCCAAAAATTGTCTTCCATTCCGTTCCGCAGTAATGTAAATTGAGCCTAAGCCTCCATTATTAATGTTCGTAGTAAGTAAGAGTAAGGATTTTGGTTTCATTGTAATGACTGTACTTACTTACTTTGACACGGAACCAACCCAAAATATTGACTAAGTACGTAGAGTTTCTGCCAGGGTCGCGGGATATTCGAAAGAGCTACCGTGGCGTGGCCCCTGGCACAGGCAACTGAAGGAACACGTGGGTTTTAGTCAGTAAAAGTCTGACACGCCCTCCCGCTCCGCCCAGAGCGGGTGAAGTCATTTGATGATTTCCCACCCAAAAATAAAGTACGTAGAGTTTCTTTGTGCAAATAAAAGATTACCTATGATTTATCTATGTACAAATCTAATGCTCGGAAGTGTGAAGTTATTTATAAATTAGCAGATTTTTGGTACGTTAGGTACACATTCGCGTCACGGTGATTTCAATTATCTGATTGCTTTAATCATCCACATATAAAATGTCAGAAAGAATATTCTAATTTTTATGTGAGAATTACCTATTATTAATGTTTGTTATCGTTGATTCGCGACCTGGGAGTTCGGGAATAAGGGACTCTGTTTGAGTACCTATTTAACTTGTCGGGTAATTCTAAATTCAAACTGAAACCGTTTATACCACCATTTATATAGTTGTTTTACTAAATTTTAATGCATATTCAAAAACGAACACGTGAATAAACAATAATAAATGAAGCTGTTTATGTACTGTTTTGTCTAGGTCATGCATGTATTTGCACAGTTCGTTCATCTGAGGAGTCAGGTGACTAACACAAATAGGTATAATATGAATAAAACCTGCCAGTCGATGAATGACCTAGGAACGACATTTATATTTTGTTTTCTTTTATTATTTACCGTTGTTTTTTTACGTCTAACTGTTTTTATCTTTTGTTTGAAACATCAGAGGAAGATTTTAATGTGAGATAGGTAGGTATTTAGTGGTCTTTCTTGTTTGTGTGCCCTAAGACCAAGGTCATTTTAAATTATCGTCTAGACAAGCCAATTACTTAGCATTTTTGTTTACTTTTTTGTTAAATAGGTACCTAGTCTAAAATTTCCATGGATCAAACAAGAGTGTAATACATCTCATCTACTGTGTATTGGCGAATGGCTAAGTTCTTTGCGCGGTACTGAGAGCTTTCGTAAGACAAAGATGTGGCTACGTGAACATTTTATTGAAAAGTTAGTTAGGTCTATAAGTAATTACCTATCTATTATTAGTATAAGAACCTAGGTACCTTCTAGTGCTGTCAGCCGCAATGTCGTCGAAAGCCTGGTCGTAGCATTTCAGAAGTGTGCCATCTTGCAGGAGAGCACGGATCGCAGCCCATATCGCCTTGGGTTCGTCTCTGCAAAGAAAATTCTTGTAAATAAGACTGAATCTACAAATTAGGTCATCATTCATCAATTCTTTTTTCAAGTAAGTAGGCACTTACTTGAAAAAAGAATTGGAATAGAGAACTCTAAAAAATGATTTCCACTAATTACGTTATGAGTCCAGAAAAGTGTATCAGGGTTTTGAATATGGAAGAGACGTATGGCCAATAATGGACGGGGCGACATGTTTTCAGTGAGGAAAAAGGGACACATATTATACATTTGTTGTCTGGTTTAAGTACATGACATTTAGTTTTTATCGATTTCTTGTCAAAACAAACATCCTGTGATATCAGACGGAAATCCTCCGTATCGAAAACAATTCGGTAGTTTAATGCACCTCTAATCTATTGATAAGTAAATGGACACTTTGAACAATAATACCGGTGATAAATGGGTATTACATTTATCTATAGGAAACACGGAAACACGTTTGATTAGAGTGGTTCTCACGCCGTCTGAACGTAGTACACAATCATACAATGCATGTCTGATAAAAGTACTAAAAAACTGTGTCTCAATTGTTTGTCTTGTGAATTTGTAGTTAGGTACAAATGCTTATTGTGTAGGTAAATATTTTGTCTCGTCTGGTTTTTTTATTAGTGCAACGCGTCACGTTTTTTTATTTGTGAGACACGTTGCTATAATTTGCTATTTTATTGGATCTGCGATACCTAAATGGATACACAAATTATATTATTTTTTATCGTTACTTTTAAAAAGCATGAAAATCGATGTTTATCCACTTCTGAATAATTATTCGACGTGTTTCTAGAATTGAATTTTGTACGCTTCGGTGCTACAAAGTTGTTGCCTATAAGTATGTTTTTCTTTTCAAGAAAACAAACCGTTTATAACCCACACGTAAACGTACAATATCTGTAAGCAGAAACATATTTTACTGTTCATATAAAATCATTCTGTAAGTTCTCATAGAATGTATCCAGGAGGTTTTCTACACGGGTAAATGGTCCTATATTTTTTATACTATAAAATGAAAATAGAAGCATTGTACACAAACAAACATACCCGTGCACCGGACAGTGGCCCACCCCCTTCCTATGTTGATAAAGGGGAGATTTTTCGAAGCGAGGCGGTTCCGTCGAGTAACTTTCATATACCTGTAACAATAAAAACATGCATTAAACACAAATAAAATAAAAGGAAAGAAAAAGGCTCTGTCTAGCTCCATCTCTTTCTCACACTAAAGTAACATTAAAATAATACTGCTTTAAGAGGTGGTGGTTGGCTCCCTCACCTTGGGTTGATACTGGCCAACTGTCTTTTCTTTTTAGCTTGTCTACAGATTATGTTTTTGAATAAGGAAGAGTAATAAGTGCTTAAGGTATTGGTCAACGAAAGTTTAGATATCACAGGATATCAAAGCTGTTAGTAATGGCTTAAAATAAAGTGGTTTATTTCGAGTACTAGCTCAAACTTAAGTACTTATAGTCATTTCATTAGAATCAAAACTACATAATATATATGTATTTGATCAAGACCCTTTCGTCTATAGTACATTACAGCCGCGGCCTACAAAAGGGGCATTGATGGACGAACGTGAAAAGAAATCCATCAATGCATGGTTGCGGCCAAGGCTTGTATAGTACTTTTCTCAAATAATGCACGAAAATTAAAAGTAAGTAAATTCATTTAAAATTCCAGAATCAATGACCGACAACTTTAATTTTTCACGCGCCAATATGTTCATTTGTTTCTTTTTTACTTTAAACAGCTCTATTTACAAGCCAAATCTATAAAAATAAATAAAATTGAAGTGTCTGTTTGTAATGTTAAAATAACAACTTTTTACTAAATGCATATGAACGTATATACGGTACCTATAACAGAAAAGCAATTTTTAAAATTTTATCTGTGTCTGTCTGTTTGTTCCGGCTAATCTCCGAAACGGCTGGACTGATTTTGACGGGATTTTCACTGGCAGATAGCTGATATTACGGCGGGTAACTTAAGCTACTTTTATTTTAGAAAAATAATTAGGGTTCCGCGCAAAAAAAATTAGAACCCATAAAATTATGAACAAAAGTCGGATTTCAAAAATTCTTTTTGCATTTGGTAGCCCAATTCTTGAGGATAGTTATAGGCTAAATAATATAACGCTACGACCCTTAGGAGCCGAGCAAAAAGAAAAAAGTCAGAAAGAACACTAAGCGAAAATGCAGGCGGGGGTGCAACGCGGCGGGTCGGGGGGGATGAGAGAGTAGTTTTATTAAAATGTGGCTGTGTTTAACCGACTTCAAAAAAGGAGGAGGTTCTCAATTCGGTTGTATTTTTTAAATGTTTGTTACCTCAGTACTCCGTCATTTATAAACTGATTTGGAAATTTCTTTTTTTATTTGAAAGGGCATACAGATTGGTCCCATTTTTATCAAAATCCACTTCTGATGGTAAGATCCATCAGGAATTGAGGGAACTCCTTAAATATTATAGGCATACACATAGCGATTTTGATATTTTTATCAACAAGTCAAGCATTTGCATTCAGAAAGTATCATTTGGTGAAGTAGAACTGACGAAGAAGACCACAGATGGCCACGGAAACTCCTCAATGTATTTCACGGATGGCGATAAGATATCTCGATTAAGATAGTTAAGCGACTATGACGAAGCAAATTTAAATAAATAGTTCTGATGAAACTGGTACCAACGACCTGATCTGATAATGAAGCCGGAAGGTAGGCACCGGAACTCCGTAGTAAAACAATACATTGTACACGGCTAGGATACATCCTAGCCGTGTTTGGGCTTATTGGAATCGTCATGAGATGCACTCTGGCTATACATGATTTTAATAGTAATATGATTCAAATCGTGCTACTTGACTTGTATGTTATGTGTGGCTTTGATTGTCAAAAGACAGATTTCTTCAACGATCTGTCGTCGTGTGGTTCATTTAATAATTTGTTGGCGACGGCATCCAAAATCTGACACGAATTAGCGCGATATATACATATTTGCCTTTTTGCTAAGTTTTTATTTGAAAGGGTATCCTGTGGTCGCATATAAGGTCAAATTCTGATGACTGGTTTTTGAGTTAGCTTCAATAATAAGTATTTTGTTCCATTTAGTGTATGTTGATGATGTTATAATAATTTCCTGTCACTGTTATTTACTTAGCAAGTAGTGATATACGAATTCGGATGGGGTAGGTACCAGAACTAAAAAGTGCAAAATAAAAACTATTAATTAATTCAAGTTATTTTTCACTTTGTAGTGTTTTTTTTTTTGGAAGTCGGTTGTTTTTTTTTTATAAATAAGTTTTAGTATATTGTGTATCTTACGACTTCCACGCGAACGAAGTCGCGGGGCACAGCTAGTAGTTTAAATAAAATCTTTGTTATATTTATGTTACTTCCTCGGTTGTCATTGTGTCGAAGTAAAAAGATCGTTCCATTTTTAAATTACACGACAGATAAGAGTTTTCATAGTAAGTAATTTATTCGGCCACTAAACACGACAGATATGGATTTTCATAGGTACTTGCTAACATTGCCAGCCGCCTGCTCGCATGTGTTTGACCAGTACAGCATTTTCGATTTATCTTGAATTAGATTGTCAAAATAATGCTCGAATTTCCAAGCATGTTTGAAAAAAAATTATGTAAGTATATCTGATTACATCTAAAGTCATAACAATATTTAGGTACAGACATTAATATTTAATGCTTCCTCTTTCCTGGTACACGTTTATTACAATCGCACCCACTCTTTGTGCCCACAATGTCTGCAATGGACAAACCAATGAACCAGATAATACTGACTGGCGGATGACGTCAGTTTAACGGTATTTCACTTTGAAGACTTATGGCATAGATTCTTATGGTCTGGCCCTATGAAGCTGACAGACTATAATAGTCACGTTTTGGTAGTAAATCTAGTGGTGGTGTTGGTGTAATCTGGTGGTGGTGGTGGTGGCAGTGCTTGGAAGACCACCTAAGGGTGAATGTTACCTATGAAACGGAACTCAATCCGTACATTATCTAAACCGCGTTCGAGAGCTGTCAGTGTCAATATTTTACAACAATGATGACACTGACAGCTCTTGAACGCGGTTTAGATTGTGCTGATCGCGTTCAGTTTTATTGGTGAAATTTGCCATAAGCATGTCACCAACCACCAACCTAGAAATCCAAGTGATATGGATACAATTCTGGAATTTGACTGGTTATGGTTCGTACTGAGAAACTTGGGACTACTGCCCGCCTCACCGCTTCAGCGTGTGAGAGTGCTCTATTCTCGATAGGTCTCCTTGTCAAAATTCCAACATAAAATCGTTTCTATACTCTCAATTATACATGGAATTCATATTAGCAAGGAAGTTTTAAAAACTAGACAATTGAAATTATAAGATTAATATAATTTTAGATAAAAAATTGTACTTTGATATATGTATATATAAACTTAACAAAAAATGTAATTAAAAAATTATGAGTAGTGCTGGAAGTGTATCTGTTTGTCGTTACGGTTTACGTCGTCACACATAATGGATTCATTTAAGTCTTCTTCTTTAAGTTTTCTTTCATCCTTCGGATGAGCCCTATTGACATTAGTTGTCAAATTCATAACCGTTTAAAAGATGTTAACAAAATCGATGAACTTTCTTAGACTTTTTTCCGTCAAATTAAGCATCAACATGTTTCTGTCTACTTTTAGTTTTTCCAAATTTCTATTCCTACTGACGGAAACCACACGATTAACGTCTTCTAACTCAGCACAGAAATGTAAAAACTAGGGCTCCAGTATCTTCAGTAAAAAGTAAAGAGACAGTACACACTCAGTATGCTACTGCATACTGAGTGTACCTACTTATACCTATCTATACCTACTTAGGTACATAATTTAACTTCAATTCAATCTACAGGCTCCATTTTATCTAACGAAGCAATCGAAGCGTGCAAATGGTCCTTCGAACCGGGTACTAAAATAGTATAGTTACGGCGGGCGGACCCTTGCAATGGAGGAGGAATCCTTATGAATATGATGATTTGCAATCAGTAGATTCCTGGAATTGCTGTCAAAGCTGGGGGTGGAACCCTTCATCTCTGTCTTTGTAATTTAATAAAGTTAATATTACACGAAACCTTTGTAAATCTTGCTTATGGGGGAAGCGCTAAGGTTGCGCGCGAAATTCAAATTTTCTTACGTTTTTTGCAATTTGCAGATCAGTATTAGGTTGTGTGTTGATTGAAATATGATTCGCGACCGTAACAAATATGAGTTTACAGAATTATAATCGTTAAAGTCATCAATACAACTCTCTAACACCAAGTAAGTCTATTGAATGACTTTTTTTATGAAATCTTAATATTTCAGGTTTATACTAATTACTAACTTAAGGAATTGTATTACTAATTCTAATATTATAATTCTATAAATACATATTTGTTACGGTCGCGTATCATACTTTGATCAACATTCACCCAGACACTGAGCTGCAAATTGCAAAAATCGTAAGAAAATTTGAATTTCGCGGGCTACCTTAGCGCTTCCCCCTTATACAGGAATATATCAAATATTCAGGTGGATGTCTAAATTACGGGTGCCTACGCTTGCCATCTGTTTTGTCGACGCGGGCCATTGTGCAGGTACTTAGCATATCGTAATTCGTAAAGTAGGCAAATAAATATTAATTGAGACGTTTGTGTAGCACGTGTTTAGTCTAAGACCTTGAGTGTGGTCTGAACGGAATGAAGTGCAGTCCGGCAGATAAAAGAGTCCCTAGTAGTCCTGCCACATGCAATTAAATATCATTGCGTCGCCGGCACCGATGACTGCTGAGAGGGACACTTTAAAAATGTTGAACTTCAAGTGTGATCAGGCAGCAAAAGAAGGTTTCATCTGCAATTATCTTAGACAGTTCGTTTTCAACTAATTTGACAGTCCCTTTTCTTCTTTTTATTTAATAATAATATCTTAAATTATTTTGTTTATTTACCAGGTATATTGTCTGATTTTATTCTGATTCTCGGTCTTCAGACGATGCCAGCCGCTGTAGGTGCTAAGAATATCTGTGACCTGCCTACCCCACCACATTCTTGGTTTAACATTGTTCCACGAACATCTGTTCACGCGAGGGAAGTGGGACCGTTGTGTATACGGTAACACAAACATTACATACGGAACAATGACACATAAATCGAGATAAGTCAACACTTATAGCCGCACGTGGTCGCGGCGTGCAACCGTCCGCCGGTTACATCGGTACTTACGTAACTTTGTTGTGGTACTTTATTATTAGTACGTGATGATAGTGCGTAAAATATTCTGGTCAGTTTTTTTGTTGTGAAAAGTTTTTTTTTAATCTGGAACTAAACTAATTACGTTTGTTTTTACAAGGAACTTATTAAAAGTAAGTCTTTAGGTACGTAGACTTAAGTCAAAACTGTGTTCAGGCAGGCTCTCGCTTTATAAAAATTATAATGAAATCATTCATTCAAAAGACAAAACTGTTTGAAACTGTTTTGAGTCTAACACAGTCTAAGATTTCAGATAAATTTTATGTTTACATACACGTCATGCCCGTGCTTCCTCATGTTTTTAATCCAAATTATAGATAGTTTATTCAAATACTTAAGTCATGTGCATCACAATTTGCTTTAAAAAGTATAAACACAAAAATCTTATACATGCATACAATTTGCAAGTCAATTGAGGTTAGATTATCATTTGAATTTGACCCACATTATCGGGCACAAGCATAATTTGGTCGTAAAATTATATTGCTTAATAGATATCACGGTGTGAGAGAGTGATTCTAAGCAAACCTCAATAAACTGGTAATGGGCTTTTCTTTATTTAGATTTGTCAAAATATGATATTGTTTTCCGCTGCTACATAATTATTTAAACATTTTAAATACTGTGATATGATACTTGACCTAACGTACTTTACCAAAAAAGAAGATTTGTTTAATATTTAATATTGCTGTGTTAAGTTCATACATAAGTGGTTTAATTTTTTTTTAAATACACTTTTAAATAAAAACATCAGCCGTTGTAAGATGACCTAGTCTGACAACTGGATTTTCCTGATTGACCCCGACGTTTCTCAGACGAAAACAGAAAAGAAGCGGGGGAAAGATATAGCTTTTAATTTTGCCCAAGATACTTCGGGGGGCTTGGGGCTAAGTAATAGCAGCCGCTCGGGTCGTTCGATCAGGTTAAGTTACGCTTGCCACGGTTGGTCCGTGGATGGGTGACCGTGTTTACGTACCAAGACCTCTCCGTGCCACGGAAAGCACGTTTAAGGCGTTGGTCCCGGCTGTCATTCGTAGATCTTTGACAGTCGTTACGGGTCGTCGGAAGCCCGAAAGACTGACAACCAGTCTTACCAATGGGTATCGTATTACCCTGTAACTGGGTTGTGGAGGTCAGATAGTCAGTCGCTCCATGTGAAATACTGGTACTCAGCTGCATCCAGTTTGACTGGAAGCCGAACCCAACATAGTTGGGAAATGGCTAGGCAGATGATGATCTATACTTCGGTTTAATTATCACCATCATTCTTCGACGTGTTCTTCTTCCAAACACGTAAAACCAGTATTCCATCACCAGTAGACTAATAGTTGAAGATCTCAACCACGACCCCTTTTTAGCCATAATACAGGGTTATTTTAAATTGGCTAGCTAAACTCCACAGACGGAATGGGTATCGATATCTACGCACGATAAAATAAAATAAAAATAAAAAGATTTGATGGTTTTTTGGCAGGTCAACGACCGCTGTTAGTGTTGTTACTTGAAGTATGAGTCGTGAAAAAAATCAGTTGTTCCCTACATTTATTTTCGCATAACTCGTCAAAATGTAGGGAACAACAGATTTTTTTTGCGATTTCAGCTTTGGTTCCATAGTAAAATTTGTTCATAATGATGAGTACAATGACCCCTTAAGATGTTGTGCGTTAATTCCGGGACATGTTGCATAATCTGTCCCGAAACCAAATATTTTCACGGATGTGATAAGAGTCAGTCCGTTGTGAATCTTCTTACATTACTATGTGGTCCATGTCATCAGAGCGTGTTATGTGATGATCAGTCAACACTCTAGAAGTCTAGACGGTGCACGGTGTATGCAATTTGTTTACCGGACTGACAATAACACCTCCATTGATATGTGTTTTTTGTATATCAATGAACACCTCATCCGGAGTATCGCGTTGCATACAATTATAAAGACAATGAGTTGACATTGACAGACTGTTTATCTCTCTATGTACAACTCCGTGTCATATAGTCCAATAAGGGTAGGGTTCCGGAAAATGCAGTGGTTTTGTATTGACGGGCCAATACAAAAACAAAAAAGGCAGTCTTTGGAAATTACTGGAAATGCAGTTAGCATCCTCATAATATATTGTGGGATCCACGTGTATTTTCGTGATCAATGAGTTCGTGTGATTTTATATACATACCTAAACTTTTAATGCTGTTACTAGGTAAGGTACTACTATTTTTAACAGACTTAAAAAAAGGAGGTTATCAATTCGACACGTATGTGTGTAATGTTATTGGAACTGCGATAATCTATTAGGGCTTCAAAATTTTTTTACGTGTATGTAAATATGTAAATATTCATTATATGCAAAAAACTAACATACAATAATAACAAGACAACGACTTCCGATATTAAAGTTATATCATAATTATGAATTAATTTCTTTTTGAAGTCGATTAATTTTTTTTTAATTATATTTTTTTCGATATCCAGTTACACTTTTTAATACCACCCTGAAACTTCGGTATGTTTAAGAGGACACAGCTGGCGCTTTACTTTAAAATTTAAATATTATCTTGGATCAAAAGCGGACTGGGAAACTCTACAAAGATGAGTCACAATATCATGACATAGTAGGAATTATTAATGAATATAATTAGGTCACTAAACCCTATCTATCTATTATTTGTTTACTAATCTTTTAATACAATCATTGCAAACTATAGTTTTGTATAAATTAGAAGCATCTTTTCAATTTTGTAAATGTGAGTACCATGGAGCGGTTTTATGTTATGATGTAGGGTATGTTGACTTGAAAGAGTATGGCAGTTGAGAGTATGTCATGCTCACTTAAATGTCTCGCTGATGGTGGCGCGTGTGTTGGATCATTCGGTTCCCTACAAAATGGTTGAGCTGGATGGTGCTGATCCACGCGTCATGTTCGTGAACGGGCGCCGTCAGTGGAGACTGGTCATCTCTTAGCTGCCAGGGCTTATTTTTAATCTTATATTTTGAATTGTTTTTAATTATCTATTGTTTACATTGTTCTCACATATAGAAGCAACAAGAACAATGTACCCAGGATTTTGTAACAATTTTTGATTGAAAAGAGTGTCCATGGAGTTTCTTGCCCATTCTTCTCCATAGAGATCTACGTTTTGGAATGGGCGACTAGCTTCAATTTTATGACTAACTGACTGACTCTTTAACAATTCAAAAGTGCCTGTAATTGGTTTAATTGAAATAAATGCTTTGAGTTTGAGTTTGAATGAGTTTCTTGATAGATAATATACAAAAATATACATTTAATAAATGTTTATCTTTAATTAAAATTAAACCCGGGACTATCAGTTATATATAACATTATCATAACGGATTTGAATTGGTCAACTTATATTTGTGCAATAAAATTAAATACTTACATTTATAAGTGTCCATAATTACAACGTGTTTCTTTGTAAATAAATATCGTCAGTTGATTTATATGTCATTGTTACAGAGGCTTATATGTTATCCTGTGATCTTTTAAGCTAATGTGGTACTTATGCAGTATTTATAGCTTCATTGTTTACAGTACACAGCAGTGAGGAGCACTCATTTCATGCATGATCTTTAAGGTTATTAAGAAAGGATTAATTACTATTTCTTTTTTGATATATCGTTGTCTAAAGTATATATTATGAGCTATGTTTCGAAAGTTTGAGTGTTCATATTAAGCCCTATTCTATTAGCCTTCTACAGTCCGGCCTTCGAGAGAATGCGTTCCGGAAAACTGTCAGTTGGACCATTTCTAATTGTAATAAGGGTGAAATTCGTAAAACACGTATTCTTTAGTATAACAGTGACAGGTGTCCATAACACATTCCATCGACGGCCGGACTGTAATCGTATGAGTTTTCTATATTAGAGATTAACGGCCGAACCCAATAACCTATCTATCACCAGTTTTAGCATACTGGAGATAGAAAAACCTATCTATCTATGGTTTTAACGTCCCAGTAATCTATAAGAGATTATGGAATCGTACCGGCCTGATATAAGGACAGATAGAATTTCAATAGCGATCTATGTTTTACTGAAAATAGGTTATTGGGTTCGGCCGTTAGAGTGTCGTATTTCCAGCTGTGTGCTTACCATTGATTGATAAGTGACATAATATGTGATACGATAATAGGGGCTTGTGGCTAAGTAATAACACGGGTCGATCGATCAGGTTAAGCTACGCTTGCCGCTTGGGTGGTCCGTGGATGGGTGATCATTACATACCAAGACCCCTCCGTGCCTCGAAAAGCACGTTAAGCCGTTGGTCCCGGTCGTCATTTGTAGATCTTTGACAGTTGTTACGGATCGTCAGAAGTCCGAAAGTCTAACAACCAACTCATCATTACGAACAGCTTTTAAAAAAATTAGTTATGCCCTACATTTTGACGAGTTATGCGAACATAAATGTAGGGAACAATTGATTTTTTCCGCGATTTCAGGTTTGATAGTAAAGGTTGTTCATAATGACGAGTCCAATGACCCTTTAAGAGGTTGTGCGTTAATTCTGTGACATGTTGTATATTTGAGAGTGTAATAGTTTTAATATACAAAATTAAACAACCTGATGCTTTAGCACAAAAAAAGCTATTTTTTTTTGCGTTTTCACCCTTCAAAGAGTGTCGCCTCTCGTGGTATAACTGACCAGCTCTGCTAAAGAGCTGTTCACTTGCTACACTAGTAAGCGGTGCTGATAAAAAACTTTGCCGAGAAGCTCGGTGATTTTTAGCCGAAAATCGAGACCGAGTTCTCAGTTGAATTTGTAGCTGAGAATGCCAAGACCGAGACCGAGATCTCGGTCGAGCCATAACAGAGTTACTATTAAAAACCCCACTGGTTGTGTGTTCATAAAGATATTATTTATTTTTATTTATTTATTAGGCTTTTCCAAGAGCAACCCGAAGTTTAGATTTGTGTGCATGGCTTGTCGTGGGTGTACTATGATCGTTGTCATCCTCTTCGGTGAAATGTCATGTTATGTTATGTGTTTTAAGTCTACCAATTAACTCGAGTTAAAACACATGCATCAATTTCATTATCATACATTTTTCAAGTCTACCATGGAAGTGTTTTGGTAGCCACATTTTCGGCAATAATTTTGTTCCTTATATTTAGTACGACACTCGATAATACTCGTTTCAGTATCGTGGTGAGTATAATTGTAGTGACCTTTGCGTGCGTCATAGATATTACTGTTTTGTATTAATAGTTCGGTGATAATGAGTAATTTAGTATTAAATGAGAAGAAAACTAAATGCATAAGATTCACGTTACCAAATGTTAGAAGTAGTAAATGTCACGTAGTATTGAATAAGGAAATACTACAATTCGTCGAACAGACTGTTTTCCTGGGAATTACGCTGGACTCAAAGCTGCAGTGGAGTCCTCATTTAACATCACTAGCAGGGCGGCTAAGCTCGGCTGCTTACGCTGTTTGGAAAATCCGCCAATTAACAGACGTCGATACCGCGAGACTGGTCTATTTTAGTTACTTTCATAGCGTCATGTCTTACGGTATTTTGTTATGGGGACGGGCTGCAGATATTGATTCTATCTTTATTCTGCAAAAGAGGGCTGTCAGAGCCATCTATAACCTCCGCAGTCGCGAATCTTTAAGGGAACTGTTTAAAAAAATTAACATCATGACGGTACCTTGTCAATATATATATGAAAATATTATGTATGTTAGAAAAAGTCTACATCTTTTTAGTAAGATAAGTGATCGGCATAATTTTAACACTAGAAATAGGAACAAATTAGATCAACCACGTTTCAGATTATCTAAGGTACACACTTCTTTTATGGGGGTACTGTGTAAAATGTTATAATAAATTACCTCTCGATATTCTTCAACTAAATGAGAAGCAATTTAAAACATGCATTAAACGCACACTATGTAGACAAGCATATTATAGGTTGAATGATTATATCATAGATAAAAATGCTTGGCTAAATGCTGGTCCTGCTCCACAGCCACTTGGGCTTTGTTAATTTTTTTTTTTGTTTGGAAGAAATGCGTCCCCTTTTTTTCTGACATTATGTTATTACTATAGACTTATTGACTATATATAGACTATAGATTTAGTGTTTACTAATCTTTTAATACAATCATTGCAAACTATAGTTTTGTATAAATTAGAAGCATCTTTTCAATTTTATAAATGTGAGTACCATGGAGCGGTTTTATGTTATGATGTAGGTATGTTGACTTGAAAGAGTATGGCAGTTGAGAGTATGTCATGCTCACTTAAATGTCTCGCTGATGGTGGCGCGTGTGTTGGATCATTCGGTTCCCTACAAAATGGTTGAGCTGGATGGTGCTGATCCACGCGTCATGTTCGTGAACGGGCGCCGTCAGTGGAGACTGGTCATCTCTTAGCTGCCAGGGCTTATTTTTAATCTTATATTTTAAATTGTTTTAATTATCTATTTTTTACATTGTTCTCACATATAGAAGCAACAAGAACAATAACAATGTACCTACCCAGGATTTTGTAACAATTTTGATTTAAAAGAGTGTCCATGGAGTTTCTTGCCCATTCTTCTCCATAGAGATCTACGTTTTGGAATGGGCGACTAGCTTCAATTTTCTGACTAACTGACCGACTCTTTGACAATTCAAAAGTGCCTGTAATTGGTTTAATTGAAATAAATGCTTTGAGTTTGAGTTTGAATGGGAAAAATATGTTCTGGCATTCTGGTAAGATGTCACATTTATTACAATGGTGGTCGTTGCATTTTCTTTGAAATGGTTCAAGATTACTTAGGTACTGTCTGGTGATCACAGACGTTTGTTTTTCAAACTAAAATTTACTTAATACAAATAAAAAATAAATAAAGAAAATACGTTTATTTGCGGTAAACATGACACAAAAAGAACACAAACACAAAAAAGAAACAAGTTGGGGGAACATATGCGTCACATCCACACAAAACCAGCGCTGGTTTTCAGCGACAAATCAAAAATTCATTCATTCATCCACTAATTGTCATACAACACAGCCTAAACTGCTGGGTCTAGAAGTATGAAATTTTGCACAAGAGTTTCTTAAATTATACATAATTATTATTATAACTTAGGTTACTCACCTACGATAAAATCATTTTTTTAAATAACGACGAACATCAATACAAATTTTCATCTCCTTTTTATAGGGAGGGGGGGGGGGCAGATGTTCGTCAGGCGCAAGGCTTGTAAATAATTAAAAAGTTATTTTGATACATCAACGAAAAATATTAGCTTCTTAACATTTGACGGGCACAAGACTAGAACGATGAACGTCCGCTCTTGAGATTATTGAGATAAAGTGAAATTAAAATGTAACAACTATCAAAAGAATAACTGCAGGGTTTTGATAAAAAAAAATATGGTTTAGTATTATTATTATGTCTATTAGGATTAATAAAAACCAGACTTTATTTAATCATATGTTTTTATTTAGGTTAAAAAATATAGTATATCTGAAAGGTGTATTTGAAATATACTAATACGATGACTGTGCACACTTTTTTATTATCCTCAAATAACTCGCGACTCTCATCGTTAAAGCGTTTGGTTGATGAAGCTCAGGGTATACTACAATAAACAATTAATAAAAAAACATTTTTTGGATCCTCATCATTCTAGCCTTGTGCCCTTCATTTGTAAAATCTGTCTCTTTATTTCGAAATGAAACTTTTCTACTTCAGAGACTTTTATGTATTCCCAAAGATATATTAGTGTAAAAATGTTAGTATTAGTTTCTAGTTTCTGAAACTTTAATACATCTTGAGAGCTTCTAAGAGAAACGTTTGCTTTGAATCGGTTAGGGTTCAACCAATCGAAATTTGGAAGCAGGATTTAAAAGGCCAACGTGTAGAACCGATGGATAGTTTAAAAGATCGTGATGTTGGTATGTGCTTCCGTGATATGGAATGAATGAATGTGAGCAGCTGATTTGATAGTTCGGACATTGCTGGGCCCAGTGATAACAGCCCCAACTTACGAGTTCGAACTTAGGCAGGCACTTTACTTTGTGTAAATAACTTTATCACCACTGCTCTCAAAATGGTGAAGGAAACATCGTGAGGGAACTGGAATGTCCTAGAACCAAAAATTCGAAGACATGTGACATGTACCAACCCGCACGTGGCCCGCGTGGTAGATTAAAGCCCACTCCCTCTCGAAGAGATTAGGCCTGTGTCCCATCAGTGGGAACATTATAGGCTGATTATGCCATATTGTTGGGAATTAGAATTCGAAGAATAACTAACATTTGAGCAAAGTATGCAGGCATTGCATGAAAAAGCCTGTACACGTGACAATATCAGTCTGGAGCACCCTAAGCAATTTTAGCATTTTAAACGGGCTTATCTTAAAAGCTAGTGTCTTTTAACTTTTACGGAAAAAGAGACGAAGCATGTAATTAAATCAGTCAAAAACCCATAGACAGGGATGATAATGATGATAAGGCTAGGTACACACGGCATTGTACTACACTTTATTTTGCGGGAGAAATGTTATCGAATAAGTAGTGGCGCATACATTGAGTATAGACCCGTTCATACGTCGTTTGTACTGCAAAAAAACGTACATAGTTAAATACGTTTGTCGAATACCCACCGGATTTGTCAAGCAAACCGAATGAACTTGAATGTATTCGGTCTGTGTGTGGCTGTGGCTTGTGGTATCACTACGCCTATTCGTTTTTACACACAGAAAAATGTATCGTGTAAACTGTTAATACGGTTTAACACGTTCAGACCGGCACCTCATGAGTAGGTACTTGGTATCCTACGGCGCAAATCTTCATATGGCCACCGGTGGTACATCACCGCCCCATGAACCAAAAGTCTTGCCGGGCCGGGTGCGCCACCGGTGGACACGGACAGGATTAGACAGGAATTATGCCTTCTCTCTCTTTCTAATAAGCTAGTAATCGTATTATAAAGTAAAGATTTTTCAATACTGAATTTTGCTTACTTTTCAAAATTATATCCACCTCCTGAGCTGCACTATGAAAATTTGACTATTTTCCTACGCGAGGACGGTAAATACAACACTTTGTCTCAAAGCGGCGCGAATTTCTTAGTACATTGAAAGTATAGTGTGACGTGGCCACCGGTGGTACACCTCGTCGTGGCAGCAAATACTCCGCGCTCCACCGGTGGTACACACCGGTCTGAACGTATTAAATCGAATATTGTAAAAAATATGCGGTGTATTGCCGTGTGAACCCAGCCTAAGCTTATTTAATTACCTAATTGATTCAAATTAATTTATTCCACATGCATTTTAAATCTTGATGCAACTAAGGCCGAGATCTATAAACGTTACTTAGATAGACAGATAAAACATTTATTCACTTAGCACGTAAGTACTTTGGCTTAGAAATGTTCCCGTCTCTTCTTGGATTTGTAATTTGACAGTTCGACAGTAACAAGAATGATTAACGATTAGATAAAGTAGGTGCCTACAGTGCGGCCGTCGAAAGGATGCGTTCCTGACACCTGTCAGTTGGACCATTTCTAGTTGTAATAAGGATCAAATTCGCAAAACACGTATTCGATAGTATGAAACCGACAGGTGTCAACGCATTCTCCGACGGCCGGACTGTGGTAACGTTTATAGATCTCGGACTAATATATCACATGCTTACTTGTGACGTAGGTTTGAAATGAATATGTATCGTTTGGCAAGTGACCTCGAATTCTGCTAAATTTTGCGCGACTGTTGCATTAAGAGATCTAAGTATCTGTGTACTTTCTAACTTTGTAATATAGAAAGTATATGCGAGAAGAAGTCAGAAGCTACCAAAACACGTAATATGATAGTGTTATTTATTATCTAGCCAAACATTGATGGCAATGGGCATTACCCACGGTGAAAATATTAGTGTAGGTACCTATTATTTTGGTTGGTATATTGGAGTGTACTAGCTGACATAGAAGGGACGTGAGACGAGGACGGGAAGCAGACGCGACGTCCTTTTCACTTATCTTCATTATTTTTCATACAAAATGTATTAATTTAACGCGATCTGGCACAAAACTACTATTGCCGCGTCTGCGTACCGTCTTCGTCTCACGTCCTTTCTGTGTGGCCCGCGCCTAATCCAATGCAGCTGAATACCAGTATTTTACATGGAGGGGCTGGCTATCTGACCCCTACAACTCAGTTAAACACGGTACCACTTGGTAATACTGGTTGTCAGACTTTTGGGCTTCTGACGTCCCGTAACGACTATCAAAGATCTACGAATGACAGCCGGGACCAACGGAATAACGTGCTTTCCGAGGTACGGAGGGGTCTCGATCATGTAATGGATGCCGCGGTCAGTTCGTGGATGGGTATCCACCAACCGACCGTTGCAAGCTCGGTAATCGCTCGCTCAGCTCGCGCGCGGTTGGTTCTAGCCTAAACCAATTGGTCAGGGTGGCTTTGCTTAATTACTGTGACCAATCCAGCATTAGAAGCCACACCAAACGCTTATTGTGACTGCAGATAAGCCATTCTGCATTACGTCTAAACGTGGGTAGCAGTATTGTTAAACGCAACGCAATATTAAAAGACAATTGTTCAGCGGTTTTACATAACGGAGCTATTTTGTAAAATAGCTAGTGGTTACGCAAAACAGCGGATTTGACAATCCATCTGCGACATAGACAAGACGACTTGAAATGAGGTCAAAATCTTGAAAGCAAATCTGTCAACATTATAGTCACGCGCAGACGAAGTGAAACTAATAAGTCTAGTTTTAAATAGTTTTTATTTAATGTTGTGCTGCGTCATAGAGAAAGTACTAAAGTTTGTTTTATGTGGAATGGTTTTATTGGTTAGGATCATCCGGAGGTAAATTTGCTTTTGTAATAATCAACGGTCAATAGAGACAGCATTTATGCGGGCTGACAGCAAAATGGAAATCAAAACCTGATCCTGTAGCCAAATATTGGTTTCAGGTTCTTTTATACTGAGAGACAATCGCTCACGAGTCACGACAATAACAGAAAGTCCAAATACCTACTGCCTTTTAAACCAGTAGTATCCAGGGTTACTACATACCTATCCATCCCTCCAAATGATGTGGACACAAAACAATGAAAGCTTAACATGTTCAGCGCCAAGAGACTTTTCAGGCAAAAGTAGTGGACTTTAATTATTTTTTTTGCATAATTGACTTCCTCTGGTACCAGAATATTATGTGGTGTATAAATACACCGGCCTGTGAAGTTGTGCCCTAGCCGTGTATCACCAGTCATACACTGGCCTGGGACAAAAAACATTAGGGTGTATTTCAGGATATAGGTACATGTGGTGCTGAGCGTGTATCTAACCTACATGTTCGAACAAGAATGTGTCCTTGGTGAATAATTTGTACAGCATATTTACTAGAAAAGTAGTTATTCAATCAAAGAGGTAATATCCAAAAGAGAATAACAACTTTTATGCTATATTTGTCGCAAGCCGGTCACAGTTGTTGATAAAAATGATTCACGTGATCAAAACATGGAGCCCTGAATTGCGCAGTTGTTACATAACAACTTGGCGAGTCCAACTGCATATTAAGTAATTTCAATTAATTAAAGGTGTAATCAATATGCACGATGTTTTCCTGTCCGTATTACAATGTAGTGCGGATTAAACTGGCTCGGCAGAGCGCCACTTCAGATAAAGCCACTGATAGAATTGATATTTTTTGTTACTACGTATTTTTCACAAAAATAACAACACAGAAGATTACTTAGATATCTTCTGTGGGTCAAATATTGAAAATGAAGTTGCCTCATACCATCCAACTTAACGTAACCTGTAGGCCGCTGAAGGATGTTTTCAGCAACTCCCTTGGAGCAGGAGGGTACAACGAGCAATTGACTTTTTGAAAAGTGGACTGAAAAATATGCTCTGAATGATGGTGGGCATTTACGGTCAGTCCATCGCCTCAAATGGCATAATGTACATCCAAAATTTGATTGTAAATGTTAAACTCCGTTGGCGTGATGTAAAACTCTGGATGTTCAATCGCTCCTTTTAACTTTAGTCGTTTGGAGCCTCGATATCGTGAATACCCACCTTAGAAAAATCTAGAAAACAATACTGACTGCGTAGTTTGTCTGCACTCGGTGAGTCCGACTGCGTATAAATTAAAAGTGCAATAAACGTTATTGTGATCTCCGGCGCACTCAGAATGCATGTGTTTGGAATTAATTAGAGTTTATTTATCCTAACAATGTATAATTGCCTACCTCCTGGCTGCATCGAATTTTATTTTATTTCCTCCTACAAAGTAAGTTAAGTACACACTTATGAACAAGGGGTTTCCATTACATGTACGTCTTCTCATAAACCAACAATGTCAGTTTATATTTCACTCACGAATTCGGAAAATTGTGCCCTTTTTTTCTAGGATGCACTTCAATTTGAATGCCTTTAAATCAGAAAGGACTTCTCAATTATTGGATCGAAGTTATACAAGATGTAACATAATTAACGCACAACCTCTTAAGGGGTCATTGTACTCATCATTATGAACAACTTCTACTATAGGACCAAACCTGAAATCGCGAAAAAAATCAGATATTCCCTACATTTTGACGAGTTATGCGAACATAAATGTAGGGAGCAGCTGATTTTTTTTTCGCGATTTCAGGTTTGGTCCCATAGTAAAAGTTGTTCATAATGATGAGTACAATGATCCCTTAAGAGGTTGTGCGTTAATTATGTTACACCTTGTGTTGCGCAACATGCGGTAGGAGTAAACTGGCAGAAATCGTCATGCAACAAAAAAGCTTTAGATATCCCGGAAAAAGTCAGTTTCTAGTGTCAAAAGTTTTGGTTTTTGTTTTCTACAGAGTCGTTACGTGTGTCTGCGTGGTTTGTGAAACTTGAGACCATACTGGATGGCTCTGTATTAATACATAATACAGCGAAAGAGACTTCGTTCCAACCGGGTGATACACGACATCTCCCGACTTTTGTTTTACCAAATTGGTTACATCCTCATTCCAAAACCCATGCCTCCCTGTCTGTGTATGTGCTGTAGTTAAGTTTCTTGTAGATTTTCAAGAATTCTTAGAAGTGTAGAAACATACCTCTCTCATCATCTCAGGATCGAAGACGTACAGCACTGGCCGTGACCTGGACGCTTTCGCCAGTCGCACCAGATCGCCATACTTCTCGTGAAGACCTTCCAGCAAGCCAAGCCCTACGGTATGGTGATAGCTTCCTGTTGAAGAGAAAAGAATTTGGTTGAGATTTTTAGCTTCAAGAAACAAACAAAAACTAGGTTCTTTATCATCATCATTCTCCTGTCCTTATCCCATTTATTTGGGGTCGGCGCAACATGTCCCTTTCTCCATACTTCTCTATTAGTCGTCATCTCGGTAGCCACCTCCTTTCTAGTCATATCATCTTTCACATAGTCTAATTCATCGTTTCTTTGGTCTTAATAGATTCTTACTAAGTTCTATAATTTTATGGCGCAGCTACAATTATCATGAGGAAAGCCGAAGAAAGAATTGTTCAGTTCTCATCAACTCAGACAAAAAACTGTAGGTTTTTTAATCTTATGGTGTATTAAACTGGTATTAAATATAATTATGTAATGTGATGTGATACACAGTTACGCACACAGGTGTACCATTTTATTTGGCAATAGTAGACATTAAGAAGAGTGGTTGTTCCGAAGGGAAGCCGATAGGAATCGGGTTGTATGAAGGCTTCGCCCCTGGTAAGTAGTAAAGTAATGTTGACGTCCACAAGGGCCTTTTAATGGCCTACTTGAAATAAATGAAAACTGCCTCGTTGGTCTAGTGGTTGCAAGCGCTACTGCTGAGCATGAGATCCTGGGTTCGATTCCCGGGTCGGGCAAAGTGTTACTGGGTTTTTCCATCTGGAATTTCTCAGTAGCAGCCCGGAGTCTGGATTTGTGCCCGGTTGATGACAATAGCCTCGCCCCCTATTACATGGGACTTAAACATAACTGGCGAAATGTGGGTGTATACTATAGGTACACCTCTGCCGAACCTTTCGGGGAATACAGGCGTGATGATATATTATTTGAAATAAATGATTTGACTTTGACTACCAAACATTGAACTTGACTTGAAAGAGTATGGCAGTTGAGAGTATGTCATGCTCACTTAAATGTCTCGCTGGTGGTGGCGCGTGTGTTGGATCATTCGGTTCCCTACAAAATTGTTGAGCTGGATGGTGCTGATCCACGCGTCATGTTCGTGAACGGGCGCCGTCAGTGGAGACTTGTCATCTCTTAACTGCCAGAGTTTATTTTTAATTTTATATTTTGAATTGTTTTTAATTATTTATTTTTTACATTGTTCTCACATATAGAAGCAACAAGAACAATGTACCCAGGATTTTGTAATAATTTTGATTTAAAAGAGTGTCCATGGCGTTTCTTGCCCATTCTTCTCCATAGAGATCTACGTTTTGGAATGGGCAACTAGCTTAAATTCTCTGACTAACTGACTGACTCTTTAACAATTCAAAAGTGCCTGTAATTGGTTTAATTGAAATAAATGCTTTGAGTTTGAGTTTGAACAAACCTTAAAAGAACAAGACTGCTATCCCTTTCAGGCCTTGTATTTCTACTAGCTGTGCCCCACGACTTCGTTCGCGTAGAAGTCGTAAGATACACAATATACTAAAATTACAGCCACATTTTTATAAAGCTCCCTCGTCCCCCGACCCGCCTCGTGGCATCGCCGGCCCGCGCTATTCGCGCTTCGGTTTCGCTCAGTGTCGTTTCTGACTTTTTTCTTTTTGCTCGGCTCCTAATGTCGTAGCATGATGTTAAATAGCCTATAACTATCCTCTAGAATTGGGGCTGCCAAATGCAAAAGAATTTTCCAAATCCGACTTTTTGTTCACAATTTCATGGATTTTAATTTTTTGCGCGGAACCCTAATTATTTTTCTAAAATAAATGTAGCCTTAGTCACTCCCCGTAACATCAGCTATTTGCCAGTAAAAGTGCCGTCAAAATCGGTCCAGCCTTTTCGGAGATTAGCCGGAACAAACAAACAGACAAACATTTTAAAAACTTTCTTATGCATTTAGTAAAAAGTTGTTTTTTTGACAACACAAAGAGACACTTCAATTTTATTTATTTGTATAGATTACGAAAATTTCAAAAGTTGTTCAGGCTTCATAATAGGTTTGACCTTAATAGAAGTCATCGCTCTTTCGTTCATTGCTTCAGCACTTGAATATTACAGGCCATGAAATATTTCAGATGTTGCCTTTATTTTGTTAACAATTAACAGATGTTTTTCAACCTGAAACGCAACCTCAATGAAGTGATAATTTCTAAAATCTTGTTAAGTCTGACGATTGCAAAAACTGTTTTAAGATGTAAAACTCTTCTTACGTCTCCACCATAAGTTTCTTACGTTTCGTGTTCGTACGTATATTTGACCATGGTAAAATTATTTGATCTTGAGGTGCGAAAGTTAACTGATATGGGGTGCCCTTAGCATGTCGTCGCTGTTGCCTGGCTGGAGGTATTAATTTATTAAGAGCGTTTACGATGTACGGCATTTGATACAAACTTTCAAGTCCTTGTTTTTCGAAATGAATGAACTGATTTTAATGAAACTCCATACACATAAGCAAGATACATAGGTCTAAAAAGTTAGTTAAGAACATTTTCGAAAAATAGTGTTACAGCTAAATTCGATTTTAAATTTTTCATAGAAACAGAGATATCCATTTATCTATTTTTAAATAAGACATTTCAAAAATGTTCTTAATTAACTTTTTAGACCTATGTATCCTGCGTATGTGCATGAACTTTCAATAAAATCGGTTCATTCATTTCGAAAAATAAGGACTTGAAATTTTGTATGAAATGCCGTACGTCGTAAACGCTCTTAAGGCACTACAGGGTAACCCGGGTAATCAGCTGACCACCTCCTAGGTTGACCTGCAAGATACCTTACCTAAAAAAAGGTGCGAAAGTTTTGTACCTGCGTCTTTTGTTATTATTATATTATATTGTTACTATTATACCTACGAAACTTTCAAAATTAGGTTCTTGAAAGTTCCGTATCATAAAACCAATCACAAACTCACATCTGGTACCGGTTACCGCCTATCTACTCGTATATTGTTAAGATATAGGAATCTATCAAGTGACTTATACGATATAAACTGGAATGAAAGTAGGTCCAAGTCTATATTTGGACTGAGCAAAGTACGTCGGGGATCGATACTTACATTTATTGCTATTTGGTCTATAATAAAGTTATATAAATGTTAAAAATATTGCACGTACAATTCAATATGAAGTAGGATATAAAATAAAAACAGTAGGTACCTAGATAGAGTTCGTTTTATGTTCACAAAAAAGTTATTAAAATAAAAAATTTAATCGACTTCAAAAATAAATTAACTCAAAATTATGAAATACTTTTTTTTTTTTTTTTTGTGGATGGGAAATCATCAAATGACTTCTCCCGCTCTGGGCGGAGCGGGAGGGCGTGTCAGACTTAGTGACTAAAACCCACCCGTGTTCCTTCTGTTGCCTGTGCCGGGGCCACGGTAACTCTTTCGAACATCCCGCAACCCTAGCTGGCATCGGCCCTAGCGGACCCCGTCAATAGTGCTGACATCTCTTTGAGGCGCGCGTGGAACACAACGCGCCGTCGACTCGGGCTTGGTCCTTACCGGACGGCGAGCTACCCATTGCTCGCCGTCCGCAAGCCCGCGCCTACGGTGGCCGGGAATCGGCTGTCAATTCCCGACGCCCAGGGCGTCTCCTGCGGCGACTAGGGGCGTGAGGGCGCAAAGCTTGCCTCTCCCTCACGCGTTCCGCCTCCTCCTTCGCGAGCATTACTGCTTCGCAGAAGGAGGTAATGGCTTCCCATGTACTCTCACTCCGTACCATGGCCTGGACCAGGGCCGGACGCGAGAGATCGCCGCCGCCGATCACTTCCGCGAGGACACGGCGGTGCTCCGCCCAAGCCGGGCAGACCTCCACCGTATGCTCCACCGTGTCCTCCGGGCGATCCACACAGTGGTGACACCCGGGCGTTTCCTCCCGCCTTATCCGGAACAGGTACCTCCCGAAGCACCCGTGTCCGGTGAGGACCTGCGTCAGGCGGAAGGTGAGGACGCCGTGGCGCCTCTCCAGCCACTCCTCAAAGAGGGGACTTATCGCCGCAATTGTGGCGTGCCCAGCGCTGGGTTGCGACAATCGCACTCTCCATGCCGCCATGAGATCCTGTCGGAGCCCTGTCCGCCGTGATGAAATACTTAACTTTAATTTCGGAAGTCGGTGTCTTGGGATCTGTATTTTAATTTTTTGCCACCGACTTCCGAAATTAAAATTATTTCATAATTTTATTACTTTTAATAAGTATTTTTTATTTTTAAGTAAAAACTGGAATATCTGTTTGTAATACTACTTATTAACAGTTTTGTTGTAAATACTGCACTAGAATTTGTCCAAGGTTTTGAGATGTTTTCCCTTTGACAGCACACCCGTAGCTCGTATCAACAAGCCAGGCCGTCATACTTACGCGTGTTATGGCCGATTCCTATGATTTATGGACCGTTATTGTTTAAAATTAAGACTCTTGTACCTTTATCAATAATGAAGCAAAGACCTCATAGCTTTGCATAGTAGACCCTTCCATAAGGAAGTAGCTATCACGGTAAAATCTATTATAAATCTATTTATATCTCCAGTTTGGCAATAAAAATGCTACCATTGGTAGGCTCTTTTTAACAGACTTCAACAAAAGGAGGAGATTCTCAGTTCGTCGGAATCTTTTTTTTTATGTACGTTTCCCGATTACTCAAAGATGGCTGGACCGATATGGAAAATAATTTTTTGTTTGAAAGGTTTCCCAGGTGGTCCCATTGTCATCAGGTCAGGATCTGATGATGGGATCCTTGAGAAATCGAGTGAACTTTTCAAATATTATAGGCACACCTATAGCGATTTGGGTATTTTTTATAGTAACTTGTGCATTTGCTCTTGGAAATCACCATTTGCTGAAGTGGAACTGATGATGAAGACCACAGATGGCCACCGGGACAACTCAATAATAAGTATTTCACGGGTTGAGATTCGATTACTTTAATACGGTTGCTAAGCAATTTATGCTCGTCACAATGCATATTATGGTGAAGTAGAGCTGATGGTAAAATACCAGGAGAACTCCTCAACAATTAACGTCCCTGCATCGGGAAAAGCAATATTTTGTAGAAGGTGATGAGCAGTTGACATTAGGCTATCGTAACTTAGATAAATTACTTGAACCGACCCACTAAAAAGTGAAAAATAAAAACTTTTTTACAAAAAAACCAACCGACTTCGAAAAAAACACTACAAAGTGAAAAATAACTTTAATTTCGGAAGTCGGTGGCAAAAAACTAAAATACAGGTCCAAAGACACCGACTTCCGAAATTAAAGTTATTTTTCACTTTGTAGTGTTTTTTTGGAAGTCAGTTTTTTTTTTGTAAAAAAGTTTTTTTTCTGTAGAGGAATAAATGCTCCAATGCTCGGTGCATAAGATAAATAAATGATAAATGATTTTATTTCTGTAATTAGGTTTATACAAATACTTTTACATGTCAAACATGTTTTTTTGAAAGAGGATTTATTCTCAAAGTTACGTTAATACTCATAAGTTTTTTACTTATTTGGATAAACGATCCCAGTTATTCAATAGACGAGCATTGCAACAAATCCACCGAAGCAGAGTGCTAACTGTTTTATCTACAGACATTAGTCGCGGTTTAGCTCAGTAATGAAACTTAATGCGAGTCATTCTCAGTGCGGCTGAGAAACTTACCGGACGTGCTGACGCGATTTATTGCAGCTTTTACTTTAAGCGAGCTTCATGTTTAGAATTAAGGCTCCTGCAAACAGGTGCGACATGCAACGCGGATCGCGCATGTTTGAAGGAGCCTTAAATTGAGTTTTTGTTTTACCATTTTTATAGTACTACCTACCCCTTCATAATTTTAGTTTTGAAGTTCAATGATATATTTGGATCTTTAATTCGTTTTTTAATCCCAGATAGTAATTTGATATTTCAAATGTTCCATGTATCATTTGTTAATTTCATAGTTTGACATTTGCACCTGTCAAATTACTATCTGGGATTAAAAAAAACGAACTTTATTTAAATCAGTTTTTCGCCAAATAGCTTAACATATCATTTATTTATTTACATAAATCTTACCTACAACTACCATTTCTGATCTGCGATACAATGCGATAGAGTGGCCTTACATACTAAATCCTTAATCTACATCCTATAAAATTATAAACTATATCCTGAATCTTAACCTACATCTAAATAATCTATACAAGGTGGCGATTAGGTTATCACATTAATTGAAACCACGTATTCAGTACATGATTCTGAACCCCGCTACGTTAAAATTTTTCGTCTGTTATTAAAAAACAAAATTTGCTGCTCCATACATTTTTGCCTACCTACGAGGTCAAAATGTATGGAGCAGCAAATTTTTTTTTTAATAACCGACGAAAAATTTCAACGCAGCGGGGTCCAGAATCATGTACTGAATGCGTGGTTTCAATTAATGTGATAACCTAATCGCCACCCTGTATATATAGTATCTTTTGCGAATTCACTCAAGTTGCACCATAATACATCAACCCTCTCGTGAATCACACGCATGGCTCTAGTGAGAGGAGTCCTCGCATCATCTTCTGTCCTCATCCCAATTTCCTAGAGTCAGTGCAGCATATCTTAAATTCTTTCATACGTCTCTATTAGCCGTCACCTTAGATTGAACTTCCTTCTTAGTCACTTACCATCTTTCACACAATCCGTTCATCTTTTCGTTGGTCTGTTTCTTGTCCTAATCAGTCAGTAATCAATCAAAATGGACCTTTAGTTAAAATTATTTGGTTACATGTAATGTGTGTGACAATTCAGAAGTGCCTGTAAATGGTTCGATTGAAATAACACTGAGTTTCAGTTTTAATGTAACACCATTTTGAAGTCATTGATCCCGAACGTTATTTGATTTGATACAATGAGGAAGTCGACACTCGCTTTTCCGATTATTTGTCTAAATTGCGTATTGAACTGTTTCGTAAAAGCTTTTTGAAACACTTAATTTTTCCTAAGAATTGTTTTGAAATATTTCTTTTTTTTTTAGGTAGCATTAACTAAATTGACATTTAAAAAGTTTGAAAGTTATTTTTGGATTAGGGTAAAAATATAGGTAGGTACCTATTACTTATATTCATTTGATACCTATCTAAATATGTCAGAAATAATTATCGGTTTTTAACAGAAAAATTAACCAAGGTGGAAAAACTTGTATCTAATATAACTTTAGGAACCGCTTATTCTGTGCAAGTGAATTGTTGCCTAAATAAACCATTTCTTAGGAGTAGCCTAGTATGACAAGTGCAAATGGCTTAATACTAAGTAACTACATAGTTGTTTATTTATGCACTTATGCAAATGAATGATAAATCGAAAGTAGTCCTAACTTGCAAGTATGTCGGAAACCGGCGCGCCAGGCGACGCGACGGTCGCGGCGCCTGCGCCCGCGCAAGCCACCGTAAAAGGATGCGAATACACAGTCGGGTTCCCATAAAACGGGTATTGGGACTTGGTTTTATTTTTAGCCATAAAGTGGTTGCTATGGGACGTTAATTGTTACTGCTTGGAATTAAGTGTATTCTGGATGTCGTTATGGCTTGGTTGCCATTTAACTTGTTTGAGAAATTATCTGCCTACTGCTTTATACAAAACATTAGCCAGATAAGACAAAATTGCGTATCACACTATCAATCACCAACTGAAGGATTTTGAAGTAAATTCCGAATCCATTGCTTCATAAAGTTGAAAAACTTTTCTGCTCATTAACGTAAATACCGCAATGAATGTCATTGAGCTCTCAAAATGAAAGGCATTGCCATGTGATCAATTAGTTTGACTGCAATAGGGATGAAATATTGGACACGTATTTTTTCTTTTTTTTCGTAATCAAAAGATTACGGCGATACATTAAGTTAAAATGTGGCATGACGTGCTAGATTTTATACTGAGTTGTGACGTGAACCTCCAATCCCAACTTTAATATGTTTTATCTAAGTATTTTTTTATTAATATGATAAAGCAAAAAATACGTGTCTAATATTTTTTTATTATCTGACTGACGGACTAAATAGATTTTTTTTTACCCAGTTATCATCCCTTTGGTAGACCGATAATCCCAGGATAAAAGCTGAAATTCTAGAGCTGGCTGTGTGAAAAAAGACTAACTGGTTCCCTTTCTCATGGTGATAACCACTTATGTTTTTTTTTAATAAGTCCAGTTTTAAAACTATGAGTCTTGTAAGTGTGTTATTTTTAGTCCGAAGCTCGAAGGTACTTATACATATAATAGGTAAAAACTAAGGCATAAAGATGCCCAAGCTTCAATTAACCTTGTACTTGTTGATGAATAAAGACCCATCCTCTTTATTTAAAGGGTTTTGATATTAATTAAAAGCCTAACTGGTTTCGATGCACATACTACTAGTACCTATGTGCATGCATTTATATACGCCAATCATACTGTCGTAGCCAGTTGAAAATTATAGAGTAATTATACTAACAAGGTCGTAACCGGATCGCAAGTAATTATGTTGTTACCACATTACTGCGGTTTGTTGACTCCAAGTTACGCTTAAATAAAGACATTTGTGTATAAATAACTTAATAAACACAAGGTTCATTTAAGCTATGAATATAGTTATTTAAGTTTGTCGCAACTTTAAAATCCTAGTCCTTTATCCACCAAATGTATGGTTATAAGAAATATGTATAATTTAAATAAAATTGAATAAAGGATAAAATACAGGTGAAATAAACTGCCTGCATGCCTTGTGTGTCGACTGTAGGTATGTAGGAACATGCATAAATGTACTAAAAATTTCATTAAAATTAAAATAAACAACATTTTCCTGTGATAAAATATCACTTTTTTGTGTTATCGGTACATCTCTGCCTAATCTTTCGGGAAATATAGGCGTGATGTTATGTTACGTTTATGATATCATTTTCAAGTAAACAATTGAATTATTACAAGAAAAACAATACACGATCTACGGTTGCATGGTATTTGTTATTCCCAGCAAATGGATCACGGATATGGGCCATTATGGTGTCACAGTTCTTTACTCATGTGTCACAGGGGAAGAGTTATCTGTAGAACTAGTTTATACTCGTTCTTACTTGTGAACTTTGAACTTATGTTCATCGACACGTGGTGAAGTGATAAGAATTCTGCTAAGCGAGTTTGCTGGGGGGCTTTACTGTACTATGACATAAGGCTTTAAAAAAAAACATTACAAAGTGAAAAATTACTGTAATTTCGGAAGTTGGTGTGTTGTATTTTCGTTTTTTGCCACCGACTTCAAAAATTAAAGTAATTTTTAATTTTGTAGTATTTTTTTGTAGCTGTGGTACATACCAAACACAAATTCGTATCTCACTACTTGCTATGTAAACAACAGCGACAGGAGGTTTAATAACATCATTAACATACACCAAATGGATTAAATACCTACGTATTATTGTATTATTGAAGCTAACTCAAAAACTACCGAAGTAAAGTTAATAAAATTTATAGGTACTTATGCTATTATGTATTGTGGTATAGAACAATCTCGGAAAAATACTCTTTCAAACAAAAAAGAATCATCGAAATCAGTTTCCTCGTTTTTTGAAGTAACTTAAAAAGAAAAAGTTGAATTTGGAATCTTACTCTTTCTTATGTGCCAGGCGTATGGGCCAACCCAGCCAGCAACATTTTCCATTCAATAAAACCTTTTCATTTCAAACTTGCATTATTCGACAGTAAAAAATACCTAGGTACATGTGCTCGTAATTTTGCTACTTATGGAGTTTATAATAACCTTCTGGTATATTTATCTGGTTTATACTGTCAGTTATGTTTAATGATGCAATCTTGATAGGGGGCATTCCAGTCAAGGCTTTTTATCAGATCAGAATGCGAACATTGCGAACACATACTAATTCTGCGAATGTACGTACGATGTAGGTATCGCTAGCCAGCAATTTTACATTTATGCAATACCTACTACGCGGTTACACGTGGCCGTGGACCCACATGATCTTAGATTCCTACAACAAAGCATAATCAGCCTATAACGTTCCCAGTGCGGGGACACAGGTCACACAGGTCTCCTCTCTGTGAGAGGGAGTGGGCCATAATCTACCACGCGGGCCCAGTGCGGGTTGGTGGCTGTCACAATTGTCACATGTCTTCGTCGTTTTGAGAGCAGTTGTGATGAAATAATTTACACAAAGTGCTTGTCTGGGTTCGAGCCTATGACCCATAACTCGTCAAGGCTCCCGCAGACAGGCGCGAAGTGACAAATTTCCATGAATTTTTCATATAAATTGTTCTACTAGAGTCGCGTAGCGCCTGTCTGCGTGCCTTAAGTCGGCTCTCTATTCCATACTTCTATTAGAAATAGAAAAACTGTACCTACTGTATATTAAAATGGAATGCACTCACCAATCCTAGGCAGAACATGCGCCGAATGCCTCAGCATAGGCAAAGCGATTGGCCCCGGGATCTCATTGAAAGGCCTCGCAGCAGCCGTGGCCAGTTTGGGAGCCGCCACATTCCGTCGCTGTGGTGACGTCGACGTCTGCTGTGACGAGGACCCGGCGATGTGCCGTCGTTGGCGGTTGAAACTGTACATACATATACATTTACACATTTGTACATTTTTTTTCGCGATTTCAGGTTTGGTCCCACAGTAACAGTTGTTCATAATGATGAGTACAATGAGTCCTTAAAAGTGTGTGCGTTATTTAAGTTACACCTTGTATAAGCGTACGCATGATAAGATCACAACGTAATTGTTATCAGGTGATTTCGATTTTCCGCAAAGGGTCTTGTGCTTTTGACCTCATCGACCCTCAGGGAATTAATTTCATCCAAGTGGTTAATGATGATGTTATACCACGTGTAACAGGAGGATGGACATTCCTTAAAACCACGTAAAGAGAACCATGTTCTTTGCCCGTATACAAAAAATCAATCAAATCCAATGAACACTTTAGCCACAGGAAATTATTTTTCATTTTCTTATTATCCAACATGATGTAGATCTGAGTCCGTAACAATAGGTAAACATTGTCGCCACCGCGCCCCGCACCCCGCACCGCACCGTTGGTCAGTGACTTTGCGTGTTTACTTTTTATGCAGTTGATTCAACTATTTATTTTGTTTGAAAACTGCAATTTTTTAATTTTCCATTAACTACTAATCTTCGTGTTTTAAAATGTTTCAATGGATTAGTAGGTACTGTGCTCGTTTTCATTTAATGTCGTACATCCAGAAACACGTTCTATAACATTAATAGAACAGTCCCGTGACTGAGTAACCGACTACACAAACTCCAAACTACTGTGGAAACAATAATATGATTAAAATTACTATGGAAGATTTGAGTTCCTTCTTCAAAACCAATGATATTATACACTAAGAGCGCGTACACATGTTCGCGATTTTTTTCGGCACAAAAGCGTGCGGGCGTCGCTTACGAGCCGCTCCCTACATTTACATTTTCTATCGACAACGTACGCGCGCACGCTCAGCACCCGAATAGCTATTGCGAAGTACACGCGTCGCAATCGCGCAGCAACCGCGTCGCTCCCGCGCCGCCTTCACGCCCCCCGCTTCCGCGTTAGATGCCAGCAGTTTTTGCAAAGGACTTTTGGTGGTCACTCGATAGAGCGGCTGTTGACTCTGAGCGGTCGTGTCGCGTGTAGGATGCGAGTTCTTATCAAAAGCTGCCTGAACGCGATCAGCACACGTTGAAATCGTGTCATATGAACGCGCTCTAACACAAGATATGTTACGTACATAGCATAGAGCCTATATCTATGGTTCATAGTAACCGACGTTTAAAATCTGGTCGAGACACGTGACGACACAGCGCTCGGACTAAAGAGAAAACGTCCCAATTAGGACGTTTTCGAGTCCTCACGACGCGCGCGCTAGAAACTTATCTGCCTCTTTTTTATACATTGTTTATTAACATTGTTCAAAACCTGAACTGTTTTAAGGCGAGACGAAGTTTTTATACAAACGAAGTCGGAGACAGAAGCGATACCTACTAATGAGCACAAAATAATTTTGCTCGTTGCATATTAAAAACTTGGGCGTTCATTAAAAGGTATTTCTTCATCTAGTTAGCAGATTTATTTTCTAATTTTGTATCAAGTCGAACTTATTCGTGACAGCTGAAAATGATTATGGATTTAATTATAACGAGGTCACCTCAAGACAATAGTTACGAAGAAGGAATATACTTAATTTGAAATTTTAAGCAGTTGCTCCATTTGTTTTTTTTTTGTTGTTGTTATTAATAAGTCAGTATCTACATTATTTATTTATTAAAACATTATGCACAAGTAAAAAAAGGCGGACTTAATGTCTGAGGCATTTTTACATTCCTACCTCCTTCCTTTTTACATTTCTTTGGTCTTCGTAATTACATGGTTTTACTAGCTGTGCCCAGCAACTTCGTTCACGTGGAAGTCGTAAGATACACAAATATTATCTTAAAATAACAGCAACATTTTAATAAAACTCCCTCGTCCCCCGACCCGCCGCGTTGCACGCTATTTGTTCACAATTTCATGGGTTTTAGTATTTTTTCCGCTGAACCCTATTTTCTTTTTCTAAAATAGTAGACTAAGTTATTCCTTATAACATCAGCTATCTGCCTGTGAAAGTCCCGTTAAAATCGGTCAAGTCGTTTCGGAGATTAGCCGGGACAAACAGACAGAAAACATTTTTTTTAATTGTTTTTTGTTATAACTTGAAAGTACCGTACTTTCATATGCATTTAGTAAAAAGCTGTTATTTTGATATTACAGCCTAGAAAATTCAATTTTATTTATGTGTATGTCTGTATGTATAAATTACATTTAATATTAATAATTCGTCGTACACTAATAATTGATAAGACAGCCTTCGGTCTCTTTGCTTGCTTCTTAGGCTATACTGAACTGATTTAAATGAACTTGGGCTATTAAAGGAATTTTTTATGATATAAAGAAAAAAAAATTGTTTGACCGATATGACTATGTATATCTTATTATATAGAATACAGCAGTTTTTAGGGTTGGCTTGGCATCATGAAGCTAGCTAAACTGATTGATCCCAAATGCAGTATTTTAGTACAATTTTGACAATCGTTAGATTGTTGGATATAATGGAAATCTAACTGTGAACAAGTGCTTAGCCGCCTGGCATACAAAATACCTAAAATATTATGTCAATATCATCGTTTATCGCATCCAATAGCTTCTTCGAAGTTTGTTAGGATTGCTATGACCTCTTCTAACCAGAAAATTTTAAGCATCTGCATTTAACACAGATTGCAAAAACATAAAGCAGACTCCTTTGCCTACATAATAAAATGCGACCTTCAATAAATCCCGCCAAAATTGAAAGTAAGCGGGAAAACAGAATTGGGTCAATGCTCACAATACGTCGCTGTCTGCACTCGACTGAATTAAAACAACCCGGTTTAATCAGGACTAAAAATAAATACAGTGTTGAGCGCTTAGTCACATCTGTAAAAATATGTCTGTTATGGCTGCAGGTTGCATTTTATATTGTTAGTACTTTTATGCATTTATTTATGCGAACACACTTACAGTAGGAATCGGTTCCATTTTGACAGTTTATTAACATTCATTGTGTTATTTACGTTGTTAACCAGACATATTTTGCGAACATGTGAAGCAATGGATTAGCAATTTACTTCAAAATCATTCAGATTGTGATTGATGACACAGGGGGCCAACCACCACCTCTTAAAGCAGTATTATTTTAATGTTACTTCAGTGTGAGAAAAAGTTGGAGCTATACAGGACGTCTAGCTCCATCTCTTTCCCACACTGAAGTAAGATTACAATATACTGCTTTAAGAGGTGGTGGTCTAGCTCCTGAACAGTCAGTCCATGAGTGTGACTTAGAGGTCATAATAGAAAGAATTGCAAACTAAGAACAGTCTTTTGTTAAAAATAAAATCTAAATACAGGACAAGGAGGATGGATGAAGGATGATGAGTTGATGACTAATTACGGCAGAATTGTTTATGGGCTTCAAACGATTTGTCATTACAAGGTCTGGTTGTCTTGTTCACTTTTTGTAACGTAACAACCTCTTCAGGTTTACAGAAAAGGTTTTCCTTTTGGCAACTTAAATAATTAATTAACATTTTAATAATATCCATAACAGAAATATTAAAGCAAGCATATTTTTTATACATCGTCGGCTACATTTACGACGCGATTCTGTTTTGTTTTATTTTTCGGCAACCAGTTTTATTTCGTAACATCATTTAGTTCGTGTTTACATTATAACGACTTCCTATATTGACCTTTATTCCCTGAACTTAAAATCTGTTTTTGTTCGCATTGGTGTACCACATAAGCCCTTTTGGTGTATTGGGGAATTTGCGAGAATGCGGCTTTGATACAAAACGCACCCACGTACACAAGTTCAAGGGCAGTATTTAGTACCGTCGCGACTGCAATACGATAGCAGGTATCAATTAACTTTTTATGTTGGTCATTATAGAAGGAATTTGATTATGTCTGGGATAAACCAGCGATATTTCACGTGTACAGCGATAGAACAGCTTTATGACGTAAGATGGCATTCGGATTTTGAATTAGGAAGGATTTTTATTTCATTATTTATTTTGAAGATTGATTATTTTTAAGGGGGAAGCGCCAGGTAGCCCGCGAAATTCAAACTTTCTTATGTTTTTTTTGCAATTTGCAAGTCAGTAGTAAGTTGTATGTTGATTATAGTATCATTCGTGACCGTCACAAATATGCATTTACAGAATTATACGAGTAATCATCAAAATCAGTAATGTTTGTATAATCCTAATCGTCAAGATTTCATGAAATAGTCATTCATTGGAATTAACTGGTCTTAAAGAGTTGTATTGATGACTTTAATTATTATAATTCTGTAAATACATACTTTTTACGGTCGCGAATAATATTTTGATCAACATACAACTTAAGGCATCGTTCACACCAAACGTATTGTCCGCCGCCGACTGTGAGTATGCTCACTGTCAGCCCCAGTGTGAACGTGGACTCAGTTTGTAGTATGCGTTCTCACCAAGCCGACAATACGCTATAGCGTACAATGCGCTACTTGTGTGAACAAAAGAGTAGGCTTAAGTACGTTCTCACAGGATGCGTACGCTAAGCAGCCGACTATTCTACAAATAAATAGGACTCAGTATTAATACGCTGTTACGTTCGGCAACGTCGCCAATGCAATTCGCCGTGCATAGACGCGTAGTACAATAATCGGCCACCGAGAGTCAACAACAACGCACTAGGTACTATTAAATATACCTATATGGAAAAGCGATAAACTGCGTAACGCGCGCTCACAGTGAGCGGCCGACAATACGTTTGGTCTGAACAATGCCTTATACTGACTTGCAAATTGCAAAAAACGTAAGAAAAATTGAATTTCGCGGGCTACCTGGCGCTTTCGCCTTAAAAGGCATTATTGTTGTATCATTATTACGTCACAGTTTTTAATTTGCATTGCTAATCTATCTTTTGTTGTTTATTGCGTAATAATGATGCCGCAGTCTTGTATGGCTTTATGTCTAGATCGCATTTAATTTCCGAGTAGAAAGTAAACATTATGGTAAACTGGATTTGAGAAAGTATTTGCTTGTCTCTGCACTTCGGATTGCAGTTGCAATTTTTTAAATAACTTACATGCAGAACAAATTACAAGTTAATAGGAAGGAAATGATTGCTTCATTACTAAATTGCAATAAAAATAGCAGAGTAAAGTATTTAAAATTTTTTTTTTTATAATTTTTTTTTTTTTTTAATGAGTCTTTATTATTAAAGCTTAAACTGTTTGCATGCCTTAGTTAAGGTAGTTAGTATATGGATCATTTTTCATTTTGACATCTGTAACTTCTACCTACTTTCTGTGCAAATAAAGAACTATTTATTCTATTCTATGACATAAGGAATTGAAAGGAAAAATAATTAATAATTTGAATTCGATAGTCACAATTCCTAAATAAAGTAATTATTTTGAAAACGTTATGACAGTTGTTTAGCATTAGTTATTTATTGCATTGCTTTGGTCTGTTAAAAAATGCGCTAATATTTTTAAATTCACAATGGAACTATAATTTTCGGCCAGTGTGCCAAGGACTTCACCATTGTTTATTTGAAATCTCTAAGGAGGTTCTCATGCAGAATATGCAAACCTCAATGCACTGGGATTAATTAGTATAAGTAGTTTACGAAGGAACAGTGTTGTATATATGTAAATGAAAAAGTATCAATATCTGCCACTTTTGTCTCTCAAAGTTAAGTTGTCTCTTAATTAAATTTTAGTAGTAACTGAAGGAGAGTTTTAGTGTGTGTTTAGTTGCTTTATGTAAGTAGCAAAACTAGATCACAATCCCTACGATTTGTTTTTTTTTTTGCTCACGTGACATAACATTACATTACATAATATCCTACTTGTTATACGGTACACAATACATAAGTGCGAAAAAACTTGTTTAAGTATCAAATCTGGTTTTATAATTTAGACGCAATGGATAGAGCAACAAAAACACATAGGTAACTTGTTCGCGAATATACAACTAATTTATTATAGGTTGATAGCAATAGGCTCGCCCCCTATTACATGGGACTTGAACATAACTGGCGAAATGTGGGTGTACTATAGGTACACCTCTGCCGAACCCTTCGGGAAATACAGTCGTGATGTGTAAACAAAAAAAAAATGTCTAGAATAGAATAGAATAACGTTTATTGTCTCCAGTATTACAGCTAGTAGTATTGGTACCATAGATATAATAAACAAGATTTCTATGATTGGAAGCAAAAGGTTCAAGCGTCAGCATTATGCTTAGGTCCCCTAGTGGGTTGCTAAGCGCTGATTTTCAGCTTAAACCCTTGACTCCTGTTAACAAAAGAAAAGAAGCAGTACAAGTACATTTAGCAACAACGGATTAATTTAAATGATAATTATACAAGGTGTAACATAAATAACGCACAACCTCTTTAGGGGTCATCGTACTCATCATTATGAACAACTTTTACCATGGGACCAAACCTGAAATCGCGAAAAAAAAATCAGCTGTTCCCTACATTTTGACGAGTTATGCGAACATAAATGTACTGAACAGCAGATTTTTCTTTCGCGATTTCAGGTTTGGTCCCATAGTAAAAGTTGTTCATAATGAGAAGTACAATGACCCGTTAAGAGGTTGTGCATTATTTATGTTACACCTTGTATAATTATCATACATTAACGCTATTTAATTAGAAAAAAAAATATTTTACTTCGCAGCTGTGTCCGTTACCCTTGTCAAACTAATGAAGCTACTTAAATGTATGTATTAAGGCACTACATTGTTTATGTACACGCAAAATACTGGTGTATATATAGAAGGCGTATGTGTGTATTTATTGTGCTATAAGCGTAGGACGCAATAACACGCCCTTTGGACTTTAATCGAAGATACTTATTTCGTTTGATAAAAACAACATAAATTGGCAGTAAAAATAAGTAACGAATCCTGCTATGCAGGGTGGTCATAGTGACGTCCAAAGGAAAAATCTGAATTTCTCATTCTCAGAGATTTTCTAATACCCCATGAATGTTCCGCGATTTTTTGTAGTGTAGAAACACATTCTCATGATGCAATATTGACATGAGCAAGACGTAATGTGTACTTTGGACTATACTCAGACTTATTAACTCCTCATTTCAATATAAACGGAGTCGGAAGGATTAGTTAGTTGGTATGTGTGACGAATCAACCAACAATTCTCGAGCGAACACAATACATGTACTTTGGACTTCAATCAAGCATGCCAATTCGGAATCAAATAATTACATCGCAACTGATCGTTTCGGGGACTCATAGGAGAACAGTCAATCGTGGGAATATTGTTTCATGTACAAGTAGTAGAACTAGGTGCGTATCTGTAATTATCTTCTATCTATGACTTCAATTTATAGCAATACTGTATAACCTAGTATATCAATCTGCCTACCCGTTTCCCAACTATGTTGGGCTCGGCTTCCAGTCTAACCGGATGCAGTTGAATTCCAGTATTTTACATGGAGTGACTGCTTATCTGACCTCCACAACCCAGTAACTGGGTAATACGATACCCCTTGGTAAGACTGGTTGTCAGACTTTCGGGCTTCTGACGACTCGTAACGACTGTCAAAGATCTACGAATGACGGCTGGGACCAACGGCTTAACGTGCTCTCCGAGGCACGGAGGAGTCTCGGTATGTAAAGATGATCACCCATCCACAGACAACACCGGCAAGCGTAGCTTAACCTGATGGATCGACCCGTGCGGCTGTTATTACTTAGCCACGTGCTCCTCACTGTATAACCTAGTATATTATTGTACAAATTGAAGTCACTTTTCGTGTCTGTCTGTGACCGCGTTGTTCTTCTAAACCACGCAATGGATTTTAATGCGGTTTTCACCATCATTTAGATAATTTATTTCGGCAGGTTTATGTGTATTATACATTAATATTAAACTTACATACAAGTACTGACGAGTAGGTATAATAAAGAAATTTCGAAGTTTTGTAAGTCGTAAAACCGAGTGAAGCAGGGGCCGGTAGCTAAATCGTAGATAATAAGTATCCCTTATTAGAGACCATATGTACCTACAATATAAAAAAAAAAACCTATCGAGTGGAACTCAACGCTAAAGCAGTTACGAGTTCGACTGTACAAGTTTTTATAAGGAATGTTACCAATGTGGAATTTGCTTGCTAGTGTTTTATTTATTCATTTGAGAAGTGCAGCGGGTGGGAATCGAACACCAACAAGGTATGATTGTTTATTTTCACTGTTACAAAATACTTCCATAAGGAATAGGTAACAACTTCCTATGTAAGCGGATAGCGGACATTTAGCCACTATTTATAGATGTGGTTAATTAGAAATAACATCGTTACGACATGTTTTAATTTTCGTGAAACTGCGTTCTTCCGCTGTTTTGATAAACTTTCGCGGATTTTTATTAACGACTACCTGTTGCCTGGATGTCATTACTTCCCTATTTCTAATCGGATTTCGTTCACAATTCAAATTCAGTAAAAAGCTGTTATTTTGACATTATAAACAGTCACCTCAATTTTATTTATTTGTATATATATTTTGATCATAGCTGCAGCAATGTTATTTATTCGGTTATTTATTCAGTATATGAAAATACAGAAATATATAGTACCTTTTTTTTCAAAATTATTACGGATATAACATAACATCACGCCTTGTTTCCCAGAAGGGTTAGGCAGAGGTGTACCTATAGTACACCCACATTTCGCCAGCTATGTTTAAGTTACATGTAATAGGGGGCGAGCCTATTGTCATCAACCGGGCACAAATCCAGACTCCGGGCTGCCGCTGAGAAATTCCAGATGGAAAAACCCAATAATACTTTGCCCGACCCGGGAATCGAACCCAGGACCTCATGCTCAGCAGTAGCGCTTGCGACCACTAGACCAACGAGGCAGTATTACGGATATATAATATTATTACATCCTTTATGGAATAGTTACGCATACAACCCCGATCTCTTCAAAGTGAGAGTGAACAGGCTTCTTCTGGGTAAGCTCGCTCCATCGTCGACTTTGTCTCTGTCATCTCTGACCTAGACTAGAGTCAAGAGCAAACCTATCTCAAATAAAAAAAAATAGTTAAAATTTAGTGATAAGTAGGTATCTTACCAAAAGTAATGATTGAGTATTACTTAGAGGTACTTAATTTATGAAAAATAAAGAGCAATTTACAAAAAAAAAAAAAACAACCGACTTCAAAAAAACACTGCAAAGTGCCTAGTAAGTGCCTCGTTGGTCTAGTGGTCGCAAGTGCAACTGCTGATTACGAGGTCCTGGGTTCGATTCCTAGGTCGAGCAAGACGTAATTGGGTTACTATCTTGGACAATGCAGTTCGTTTTTTGTAAGCCGACGTGCGCACGGACGTATAAATATTGCAGCGATTTTATTTCGCTCACTGGATTTTCAACGCTCTGCTTAGCGCCGAGAGTTGAAAATCCAACAATGTGAGTTTTCGTCACACTGGAATGCAATCTGTTGGATTCTCAATGCTCGGCTCAACACCGAGAGTTGATATCCAGTGCGCGATAAAATCCCGCCGAGATATTTTTACGTCCAAGCGAATGTCGGCTAACGCACAAGTTTGATTCCAGATCAAGTTACAGTTACCAATATTAAAGGAAGGCATTAAATGCAGCTTAATGACTTCTTTTACGATTCTTGGAGACTGTATCTGCATCAATTAAAATTGCATTCCGTAATAAAATTGAACTGAACAGCGCGTAATTATGCGCAAGACGGTAACTTGGCATAAATTGCAAAAAGTGTCGTAAACGGCACTTAGATTATTTTACTTTTAAGACTTTAACCCCCTTATTCATAAACGCTGCTTAAAGTTAAGTAATGTTTGACGACTGATTTTCCATAGATTTTTTGACGTTTAAACATCATTTAACTTTGATCAACGTTGATGAATAAGGGGGTAAGTTAATTCAAGTTTTATGAAAAAAATCATTTTTTTTTTGTAGAAAAAGTAGGTAAGTAAGTATTTAGGTCTGCCTAACTTTTATGAAAATTATTGTCTAAATTGGGAATTTTAATGAATTAATTAAAGGTCCAAAATTACTGACCAAACTTTTCAGCGTAACGTATTGACAAATTGAAATAAAAATAACAATGGCGATAGAAAAAATAATTAAGAACAGATAAATCAAAATCATAAATACAAAATACTTACAGAGATTGGCGAATCAAAATAGTTGATTTAGACATTTTGAAACAACAAAACACTTTCACTCAATAAAACGAAAAACAAAAAAAATATATATTGTTCTAAAAATCACTTCACACGTTCGCAGACATTTTGTTTACACAGATAAAAAACGCAATTATATTTTTAAAACTTTTATTGACGAAGGACAGTGTTGTCGTATGCCCAAGCTAGTCGATAATGCATTCAGAGATCGTACAGCCGGCGTCTATACGATACTGGTTTGCGTAGTGATGTTCCGCAATGTCGATAAACTGTATATTTTTATGGAGTCATTGTACTTGCATGTTGCGCTTACTTGAGTGTTAAGGCGTTTGAAGTTGTTGTAATGTAATTAATAGTTTTAAAACCTATTGTTTTGTGGTTTACGAGTATTATTAATGAAAAGTAAGAGCTGAAGTGACATTTTGAATTATTTTACGAAAACATTCCGATCGATACTTATGATAAAGAGTCATAATTTATTCAGAAATGGAAGATTATTTCAGTTCGTTATGTGAAATAAATTGGATGGTACTTTTAATTAAGATTTTATTATTTTGATGCTACAAAATTCAAAAGATATTCATATCAGTGCAACAAGTGCAGGTACCTAAATTTTATCGTAAATTGCGAATTTGATTCATAATTACATGAACCTGATTAATTAATTGATTACCTAATTAATTGATTGATTGATTAATTACCTGATTTCTTATCTGTCTTTGTTTAGATTTATTTTATAAATAACTGAAAGTGAGATCTTAAGTTATTTATGTTATCATTAAAAACTAATTTCACATTGTCTTTCACAGACAGGCGCGACGATTCTGGTAGAATAATTTCTATGAAGTTTTCATAGAAATTGTTCTACTGAAGTCGCGTTGAGTCTTCGGGAGCCTTTATTTGAAATTAAATACCAAAGAAACGTTCACACTGACAGTCACTTTAGTGGAAGAATGTTGTTAGCACAACACTGAACTACGAATTCTGTGGGTCAGCTTTGTTTACGCTTGACTCAACTGCTATCTCTATCATTTGGCGAAGTGTACTTAATTATGCGTGTCTCGACGTAAGATAACTTATTTCGCTAAGTACCTTATCAGTGCTTCTCAGTTATTTGTTTTAGAGTATGTATGATGATAAATCCGTAGTAGCTATATTAATGTTATTAACTTCTGCTAGTTTTCGATAGTAAAAACAAAATATTATCAACGATACATACCATTTCACATTCTTTGTCAAATGAATCAATCAATCGAAATAAAATTGTAATTTAAGTAAACTGATGTGACAGTTTACCAATTTTCTAGTACAAAGTCAATGCTATTATAGCATGACTCAACTGATGTACGGGCGATATCGATATGTAAACAGAACCAGGTTGATAAACTCATCACTAACGTCTGACCTTTGCGTTGAATTTTGTTTACGATTGGTTCAGCCTTAGAATATCAAATAGAAAAATTGCGTGACAAAGCACCTGTACCTACTCATGTGACGACAACATTTACATTAGGTTTATAATGGTAGCATGTGATACTGGACTGTGCGCCCGGCGCTACCTGGGGAGTAGCTATGCAGGACGTATACCTCCATCTCTTTCTCACAGTGAAGTAAGATTAAAATAATACTGCTTAAGAGGTGGCAGTCAGCCCCGCAACTACCTTGCTGACTAGCTTATACATATTAATTTTACCACGTCACGAGTTATTGTTAAATAATGCCGATATGAGAAAAGAAGAACGGTACAATCAAATGAAAGGAAGCCTACTGAGGAATTAATTAATCCACTCGTTGAATTAGACCCTAACGTCTAATATTTAGTTGGGTCCATACAGGACGATCCAGTGCGCTCCAATCGGGCGCGGGAGGAGCGTGATCCAAATGTGCGGTTGGACGACGGACGTGCCTCGCGTGATGCATGCACACGCGGTGGAGCACGCACTCCATGGAGTGGCCAATCCGAGCGTTGTCGGTTTTTTGACAATGCTCAAAGGCGCCTCAGTCATTTACATAATTATGTATTTATATAATAGTTTAGAGTCGTTTGGTGCGCTCGGTTGTGTGTGGCTCGGGCGATCAGGCAATCATATCCATATTACCATATCCATATTATTTTATTTTAATTTTTTATTTATATTTCATTGCATGTTGCACCAACCAATGTCATCACGTCAACGTCAGCTGTCGCTGAAAACTAGTGCTGGGGCTCTGTCTCGCATAGGGTCGCAGCATTATGCTGAGCGATGGCCGTTTTGCGTGGATGTGACGCATATTTTCCCCAACTTGTTATTTTTTGTTTATTTCTTTGCGTCATGCTTAGGTACCGTAAATAAGCGTATTTTCTTTCTCTTCTTTCTTTCTTTCATACCAAGCATGTGTTAAACTGAACTTAATCTATATAAAACGTGGATCGGCACTGGTGCACGCAGCAGGATTGTGGGTTTCCTAAAACTGATCGTGCGAAAGAATCTCTGATCCACGATCGACGCTCCCTGATCGTGGATCGTGAAGCGCCGATCCAAATTTGGATCTTCCGGTGTGGGCCCAGCTATTCGGCTATTATATATCCGATTAGCCTGCCCCATATTTTTTCTACACAATAAAATAAACATCCGCACTATACACTGTTCCGTTAACGCACGTGCGTATAAAATATCGATATGTAAACAATCCGAGCGAGATATTCACATCACTACGGTACAGACTCTGCTCACCATCTTTGTTTACGTCCAACTCGGCCATTGATTGAACAATTGACTTCAAGGATGAAATCAATTTGCAAATTGTATAGAATCTGTATCATCAACATTGTTGATCATTTATTTGATAACGTTATGAGAATTTGAACTGGATTGAGACTATAAGATATAATAGGTATATCTTTTTGCTCTCCAGCAAATAATCCTCAACCTCGTTACTTATACTTAAACTTATATAATTGGCTTTTTATTATAAGAAACAACAAAATAAATTTTCGTCTTTCCAAGAATCAACTAATTTGTTTAAAAGTTTTTTTCTTTTAATTTTCATATCTCATCGCCTTGAGCTAATTTCAGCAGGTAACTAGGTACCTACCCTGCTTTCTCTATACAACTTTTTAGTATTTCGAACGCTCACTAAATAAAAATACGTATGTTGGAAGCTCCTTTGAACCAACCATCACTATGTGATCACCGTCAGTAATGCAGTATCTTTGGTTCTAAGAAATATGAGGTGTGTGTGTGTATGTGAGCCAGATCGCGTTCGTCGGTAAAATAATTTTGAGAACGGAGTGCGTACGTGAGATGTTGAGCGTGGTAACTGAGTATGTAGGTACTTGTGCAAGTGAAAGTAACAGTTATGCTTAATTTGATAGTATAGATTTTATCTGCTATTTTTTATGATTTAATTAAGAATACTGTTATTTTTTTATAATTTAAACCTGTTTTAATTGCATCAATTATGACGTTTATGATAAAATATGAGTGAAGCGGTAAGTTTTACATACAAAATATTGAAATAAATGGCTTGTAAAATGTAAGACTCATTGTTATTTTCTTCAATTTATTTTTTATGGGAATATCGACCTTCTTATTCTAAATAAATGAACGGCCCTATTACAACAATCTATTTTTCAAATTTCGAATTCTCATAATCATAATAGCGGGCATTTGTTTAAACTGACATCGATTAACGAAACAAAAAATACGATTTTAAACAGTAGACCAACATGTCAGATTTGAATTCTCGAACACCGTTCTCAGTATCTATTGTTTTCAGGCGTAACGTCGCGTTGTTGAATCGAAACAAATGCGATGTTACTTCTAATATTCGATACAGATATCAGTGGTGTCATTGGCCCTGCAACAAGGCTGCAATGCAACATGAGTACGTGACGTGCCACCACGTACTACCACTTTGAGTAGTAACCTCTACCTTGCGTCCTACTGTTTCATTGACCGAAATACAACACCTACAGCTGTTGTTATTATTTTAATTAATTTTATTATAATAAAGTAGTATTGTAGTAAAATGAATGATTGATGAATGCATTTCTTTTTAAACAGACTTGGCTCAGACATTAAAATGCACCTTTGTAAACATTAACCACGGAGCAACTGCTGCAATTATCTTTGATCATCATTATACCCCGTAACAAAATAGGTAGGAGGTAGGTAATGACAATGTCAGTAAATAAATGTACGGACGTAAGGCTCCTGCAAACAGATGCGACACGCGACATGCGACCGGTGCTTTTGCGTCGCGTGTCGCGCCTGTTTGCAGGAGCCTTTACGAGTAGTAAACGATGAGTAAATGTATGTCCTAACGTTCTTTCTTTCTAAATGTGTCGTTAGATTTCAAATCGCATCAAGTCCACTTTTGACATAAAGTTAGCTTTTATTCTTATTTTAAAAGGTAGGGGAAATATCTTTCACAATATTTTACCGAACTGAACCTAGTCCCTGTAGTTTTCAAGCAAAATAAGTTTAAAACACACCCCTTTTTTCAAATTGAACCAAGTCCATTTGACATGTTATATTAAAACGCAGCAAGTCGCATTGAGCCAATCACCTATTATCATTGTTTTTTCCTTAGTCCGTCCCCTGATCATATTTTGATTCAAACTGCACTAAGTCCAGTATTCTGTTAGATCAAATGAAGCTAAGTCCGAAGGACTTGGTTCATTTTGACAAAATAGACCTAAATCCAAATTAGAAATTCGGTTTTCTCGTAATCTATAAACATTTCATAGAAACAATGGTAGAAAGGATGATAGAGAATCCGATTTTTGATAGTCACACCACCCTCAAAATGAGATAATAAAAAGCCTTACTCGAACAGAAAAAAAGACCGCTTTTTATGAATTAAATCATTTTGGACTTACTTAAATTTGGAATCTAACGACACAAATACTTCAATCAATCAATCAACTCAGTCTATCGCAGTCCACTGCTGGACATAGGCCACTCCCAGGCTGCGCCACAACACCCTGTCCTCCGCCTTCCGCATCCAGTCTGTCCCAGCCACCATTTGTTCATATAGCTGGGGGGCTTATAAATGCTTCTGTGATATAAACTCCCATTTTTCATATGACTTATTTCTATCGTCAACTAAAAACAGTAAAAAAAAAGACAATTAAACATTGATTATCACGTGGTGGACATGCGGCTATGGCGTGCTTAATCTCTAGATAATTATAAGGTAGGTATACACCAATTAATTCTTAAACAATAGATCATACATCATCTCAAGTCCGTCTGTCCAATACCTAATGATCACAACTACACCTATAAAACTCGAACATAAATAATGAATCATTAAGGCTCCTACAAACAGACACAAAGGCACAGCTCGTCGTGTGATACGCGGTGCCTTTGTGTCGCGTCGCGTCTGTTTGCAGGAGCCTTTACTCTTTGTATATGTCACCGTAAGATTATGAACTTCGTTAGTTTATAATCTATCTCGCGAGATTATAAACTATCGAATAATTGTGAACTGCAAGAAACCATTTACAATTTAACGCATTATTTTTCTTTATTTTATAATCTATCTATGCCATACCGACAAATTGTGAACTGGTATCAAACTTGCATGCGACGAACGCATCTTGCGCTAATACTAACATAACATAACATCACGCCTTGTTTCCCCGAAGGGTTAGGCAGAGGTGTAGCTAAACTAAATAGCCAAGTAACTGTAACCAACTTGGAAGAAGCGCTCGCTCGACTCGCTCGCGGTTGGTCACAGCTCTAACCTAATCTAACCCATTTGGTCGGGGTGCCCTGGCTTAGTTACTGCGACCAATTCGGCTACCGCCAAGACCTACCAATCAGGGACGGTTCACATTTTTACGAGTGATAAAATCGGACAGATTGTGAACGCTGTCGATAAGTGCAGGTTCGTTCACAATTTAACGATTTGACATGGATAGGTCAGATAAACTATCGAAAATTAATACGTTATCATGTAACCAGTATGATACAGTTCACAATTTAACGACAGTTTACAATCTCGCGACATAGATTATAAACTAACGGTGTTCACAATCTTATGGCACCATCAATATATATACCTACATATACAGGATGGGTGATTGGTTAGAAATTTGTGATTAGCAGACAAGATCACAGGAGAAGGGATGATTTATGCTAGACCGTCAGTTTCATGAGCCGCATCCATCCATGTCTGGGGGCCTACTCTCTAAGTCCGTCAACGAAGATACGGGCCCGTCCGAAAATAGTTCGAAACTTCGGAGTGAACCCTACACCCGAATAATTAACTTTTTCGTACGGGTAAAAGCACATCGGGAGTAGGGACAACTCTCAAATCGTGGTGTCATTGATTCTTAGGTCGGGCCTCAAACTGATCTTATGTCCGTAGATGATACCTACGGAGTAGGAATCGCTCGTAACTTCGGCCGAAACTACGGATTTCGTGCTTAGGGAGTAGACTTCCTGCTGAATATGTAGGAGCCAAGACTCGGGCAGGACACAGATGCCGCACTTTGTAGCATAAACTGCTTCATATAAAATGTTCGCGAAGTTTTGGATCCATTCCTCGCCCACTGGTACAAAACTATGCAAGTAGCTGGCATGCCGTGTGCTATATATAAATAACTTCGGTTTGGTCGATGTCACAATGGCTCGCCAGCTACTTGCATAGTTTTGTACCAGCTACAGGCATGTGTATATTTAACCTCTTCAGAACTCTATCATTTATTTATAAACAACTAAAAAGTGAAAAATAAAAACTTTTATGCAAAAAAACAACCGACTTTAAAAAAAAAACACTAAAAAGTGAAAAATAACTTTAATTTCGGAAGTCGGTGCCAAAAAACTAAAATACAGATCCAAAGTCACCGACTTCCGAAATTAATTTTTCACTTTGTAGTGTTTTTTAGGAAGTCGGTTGTTTTTTTTGCAAAAATGTTTCGCCCTTAGGCTAAGATTTCGAAGCAAACAAATGGTATTGTTCTGAAAATAACTGTGATACCTACATACAGCCTGTAGGAGTAGCTTGTCGTTGGTCCTTTCATCCAATTCCGTAAAGGCCTTTGATGTCATAATCGTTTAGAAGTTGGTTTTAGAACTTGCGATGGACTAAAGGAGTCTTATTCAAATTCAAATAACTTATTTTCTCTTCACAAACAATGGCATGATAAATTATTAAGAAAAAGCTTAAATACTATGTGACAAAGTTTGTGAGAGACTTGTGTCTGCACTAGGAATACCTGTATGGCAGATCACCAAATCATCAGATCAGTTTATTGTTTCGTTTCTTTTTGGTATTTTTTTTTTTTGTTATAAGTAGGTAACACATAAATAACCTGTGTGCACAAATAAACATAAGTTTTCTTATAATAAGAATTTAAGAATTTAATAAATACAAATTATAAAAAACTTAAAACATATTTTGCCACTAACTAACGAACTAACTAACTATACAAATAAATATACAAAACAAAAGGAAACTTAGACGTCGAAGTACTCGTCCGCATCGCTGTCATCCGGAAACGTGCCCAGAAGACTGGCAGCATTGCCACGTTGAATGGCAATGATAATTCTTTGGCCAAAGAACGAGCCAGCCCTCTGGTCATGTGAAGTGTCGACCAGTCGGCGAGAAATTTCCTTAAAAAGGAGACGCGCACTCGGGCCCCATAAGTTTTTGATTTCATTTCATTTGACAACGAAAAGTGTGTGTGTGTGTGTCAGCACCGACGCACGACTGGAGTTTACTCCGTGAAAGGTGCGCAAGGTACGTTGCGCAGAAAAACGTAACGCTCTTTTGATTCCATACCGGGGGCCTTATATGAAAATCGATTCTTAAGGAGTAAACTCCAAAAACAGAATCAAATACCAGCTTGATCTTACTTACCACTTTATAGGATGAATAGCTTTTGCCCGCGGCTGTGTCCGCGTCGATATCGGAAAATAGGTATATCACGGGGACGTAGGTACTACCGGGATTAAAAGTACCATAAGTGATAAACCAGGTTATAAACTATTTGTATGCCAAATTTCATCCCAATCTGTTCCGCCGTTTTTGCGCGAATCCGGAACATACATCTAGACCAGCCTTTCCCAAAGTGGGCGATAGCGCCCGTGGGCGCTGCAGGCCTAAAGAGGGGCAGTAAGAGACCCAGAAAAAAAATGGGGGCGTTGTGTAGAGGCTTAGGGGGCGATTTGTAATTCCATCTAGGTAGTAGTTTTTAAGTAGGTGAAAAAATGGGGGCGCTAAAAAATAATTTATTCTCAAAGTGGGCAGTAGACAAAATAAGTTTGGGAACCCCTGATCTAGACAAACAGACAACCGGACAAAAATTCTTTGTTATTATTTTATTATATGTACAGGGTCAAATTAAATTAGCTAGCGAAACTCCGCACACGTGATGGGTATTGATATCTCAACACGATAAAACAGATTTTATCAACTAACACTTCAAGTAACAACACTGCCAGCGGTGATTGACCCCAAAAATAATCATCTATCTAATCTTATTTATTTTTATTTTTTCGTGTTTAGACATCGATATCCATCACGAATGCGGAGTTTCACTATCTAATTTAATTTTACTCTGTATATACAGGGTGTAAGGGCCAGCCCTCTGCAAACTAACAGGGTGCATTCAGCTCTTTATTTTGAATCATATTCCACTGGAAATATTCACAAGAAAATTATAATTTTTTTATCGTATTTTCAGTTACTATTCCTTTATTTCAATGTAAAATTACATTCTCTGTAAACAGCACTCCATTTATGCAAATAAAACAGCTAAAATAAAAAAAAAACCAGCAATGGATGGTGAAATACTCGGCGGCCAGAGGCTCGCTGCGCTGCCTTTCGCTATGCGTGTTTTGCCACGGTAACGATACATTGCGTGTGAGGTAATAAAACAAATCAGGTTTATTGGATTCCTATAACATTCTTGAAATAATTTCGTGTACCGGTCATCTTAGTGTTATTATACTGAATTCACCCTATCAGTCTGCGGAGGGCTGTCCCTTACACCCTGTATAGATTGTGATTCTTCAAAAAAGGCTTACTGGATATTAATGAAGCATCGTCCTAGCACGGCGGGCTGTGCTGACCTCAAACGGTGCAAATATAACAACCTTAGTTGGGAGCTATATGTTTAAGCCGTTTGGGGTTGAAATACCTACTAGGGCCGTGGGGTCCGAGTGTTCATCGAGTATTTCGGGACATCGCCAAGCGGATAGTCGACTCTCCACGCGACCAGAGGGCTAGCCTATTTTTAGCCCAAAGAATCAGCATCGCCATCCAATGTGGCAATGCTGCCAGCCTTTTGGGCACTTTTCCCATTGACAGCGATGCGGACGAATTTTTTGATGCCCAATGAGCTCTTCCTCTTTTTTATTTTTTATTGTATACTTGTTCATATCATCATCTGCGTAGCCTTTTCCCAACTATATTGGGGTCGGCTTCCAGTCAAACCGGATGCAGCTGAATACCAGTATTTTACAAGGAGCGACTGCCTATCTGACCTCCACAACCCAGTTACTGGGTAATACGATACCCCTTGATAAGACTGGTTGTCAGACTCAGGCTTCTGACGACCCGTAACGACTGTCAAAGATACACGAATGACAGCCGGGACCAACGGCTTAACATGCTTTCCGAGGCACGGAGGGGTCTTGATATGTAAGGATGGTCACCCATCCACGGACCAACCACGGCAAGCGTAGCTTAACCTGATCGATTGACCCGTGCGGCTGTTATTACTTAGCCACAAGCCCCTTATACTTGTTCATATATATAAGTATATTTGTGTATGTATATTTTAGTGTAATCTTGTATATTGTAATTATGATTTATAACTAACAAAAAAGAAATAACCAGTTATAAAGTTGATATAAGTAGGATTTCCTGGCGATCGCTAAGTCTTATTACCTTGGACTGCGTAAGGTCATCTCCGTACTAACAGAGATGCTAAATAAGTAACGAATCTCAAGGGCAGCGTGTTCTAAGTTATTGTTTAGCTGTTGTAGTCGAAACGTTACCCTTTGTATGTTTAAACAATAAGTTTATAAACACGTATGGATGTTGAGGCAAATACCTAGTGATTTAATATTTAACAGTGCCTTTGCTTCGTTAGTGACTAAAGTTGTAATATTTATAGGGTGTAAAGAACCCTAAACTTCTTTTCATACGTTCCGGGCCGATAGTCGGGAGCCGGCGGTGTCTCTTGGCCCTAAGCAGAAGCCTAATCAGCCTACATAATATAATGTTCCCACTGCTGGGACCCAGGCCTCCTTTCTGAGGGAGGGAGTGGGCTGTAACTCACCACACGGGCTTAGTGTGGGTTGGTAGATGATACATGTTTTTGATTATTTATTTATTTGGTTTGTGGGTCTAAGATAAAAACTCAAGCTCAAAGAATTTATTTCAATTAAACTAATTACATGTACTTTTGAATTGTCAAAGAGTCGGTCAGTTAGAAAGTTGAAGCTAGTTGCCCATTCCATAACGTAAATCTCTGTGGAGAAGAACGGGCAAGAAACTCCATGGACACTCTTTTAAAAATCAAGATATTACAAAATCCTGGGTACATTAATCTTGTTGCTTCTATAATGTAAGAATAATATTTAAAAAAAAATTAAAACAAATCAAAATATAAGATTAAAAATAAGCCCATGACGCAGGCATATACAGACACATACCATGAGAGAAACGAACATATCTATACACCGTAAGGACTATTCTTGCTTGCAGCGCTCGGCCGCTATAGTAACGCTTGCTAACAGATGTGGTCATCGTGTGCACGGGATTTTGTTTTCAAATTGGTCAGATATAAGTTTCCTCGATTGTACATAAACCTAACACACCTACACGCATATACGACTAAAAAAAAACACCTAGAAATCTTTGACTTTAATCAAATGGCCACATGCAGGGAGCAAGCATGGTGAACTTTAATAAACTCGTGAATAAACTCTCTGTTAGCCTTTTGCACTGCAGAAGCTGCTTGCATTATAGGGTTGATATTAATACTAGCTGTTCAACTTTATAATAATCTAGAATCGTTCATAACAAGAACACATTACGAGCAGTTAAACATTGAAATACTGACACAATTAATATTAATTTATAACTAAGTACTAAGCGATATTGAATGAGCTACTATTTAGTGCAAGTTTGCAGGTACAGTCACAAGCATAAATACTATACATTTTCTCCTCCTTGTTTGTCGTTCCCTCAATGCTGAGGATCGTGACCAGATACGACGCGTCTCAAAATTAAGGCTCCTTCAAGCAGGCGCGACACGCGACGCGAATCGCACGCGACACAGTCACCGCGTGTCGCGCGCGACGAGCGGTGACTTTGTGTCGCACGCGAATCGCGTCGCGTGTCTCGCCTGTTTGCAGCAGCCTTTATACGATCTTCTGCAGTGTGGACCACTCGGTTTTACTTACGCAAGATTGATTTTAAATTATTGAAACTTTGATATTTTATGGTGTTACGAACTTATGTAGTATTATTATCGAAACCATATTATAAAATAGGTCTTTTCTAGTTGAAATTTTAACATACATATAATATACCTACATAAACTCACGCCGTCTTCCCACGGAGGTAGGGAAAAGCTACAGAACGCCACCTACTACGATCCTTACATACTCCTTTTGCCTCGTTTACGTTCATACATCTGCACCCTAATTGTGTAACACACTATCAATCGGAATCTGAATCATTGTGAAGCAAATTGCTAATCCATTGCTTCGTAAGTTCGAAAAATTTGTCTGCTCAAACATAAATAACGCAATAATGTTGTTGGACTCTCAAAATGAAACCGATTCCGATTGATAATGTGTTACGCAAGCGTTTCCACTCACATCTGCATTGTTAATACCTTTTGTTAGTCGCCTTTCATTCATTCTCACAACATAGCATAATCAGCCTATATAATGTTCCCACTGCTGGGACGCTGGCCTCCTCTCTGTGAGAGGGAGTGGGCCGTAATCCACCACGCGGGGCTAGTGTGGGTTGGTGCATGTCACATAACTTTGAATTATTGGTTCTAGGATCAGTTTTCGCACGATGTTTTGCTTCACCGTTTTGAGAGCAGTGATGATGAAATAATTTACGCAAAGTAAAGCGCCTCTCGGGTTCGAACCCACGATCTACTACTGGTAGGTCGCAGCCGTTACCATTGGGTCACCACTGCTCCCTTAACATGCCCAAACCAATTTTAATATCACAAGAAAACACTTTTAAATATTTTGCATAACTGTAAGGTATTTATGCACGTGACTGTACATTGTTTGCGGTGGCTCGAAGTCAGGCTATTAGGTACTAAATTATTGAGAACCATGCCCTTAAGTGTGCTTTCTTGAACTTCAAGTTGAAACAGTTTAGGTGCAAAGTTTATTGAAGTCCATTGTAAATAATTTGAAACCCATCTAACCCATCAACATATTCATTATAGTGTTTTTCAAACTGTGGGTCGCGACCTCTAGGGGGATCGCAGGCAAAAGAAAAAAGGCAAGTGTTTCTAGGTCCTATACTACAAATATTATGTTTATTTATAATATTACATTATTATTTATTAATATTATTTGTCAATACGTGGTTCTATTTTTGAGATGTTAATAATCAAATCTTTTTTAGTTGATGCCTTTTTCTTTTTTTAGTTTTAATTTTTGTCCACCATTGAAGAGAACGTCAGTTCACATATACTCCGTCGGTTTAGGTAGTTAACTAAATGTAAACAATCTTGGCATGTCTTTTTATCTAAAAGTTGTCTATAAATTGTATATAAAAATCTTTGCGACTAGGTATTTACTAAATCGATGTTAGCTAATAAACTAAATTTAAATAATCTTTGTGTATATTATATACGACCACTTTAATATAAAAAGACATACCAAGATTGTTTACCTTTAGTTAACTACCTAAACCGATAGACCACAGGTAAGAAGTGGCACTAAAAATTTTAAAGCGATTTTTAATTTTAATTTAAACAGGGTGACTTGTAGATGAAGATGTCTTCCCCGTAATTTGTACGCATAATGTGCTAGTCAAATTTTGAGATAACTGGTGTCAAAGTTCATGTACGTAGATGATCTTTGAAAATGGTTAATAAACTTCTTCCTTTAACTTTTAACTGTTTGATGTTTTAGAAATTTGGTTACATCGAAAGGTTTGTTAAAGTATTCGGTACCAATGGAATAGCAATGAAAGCCATGTAATTTAAGAGTTTAGAGAAAAGTGATATTTAGTAACGTATTCTGGGAAAATTCCATAAATACATAAAAATTGGATTCTCTCGAATCCCATGAATTTTCGCATGGCTTTATAGGGTGCTTAATTGTTGCAAATGGGTCACACTACGTCCTGGAAAGAATAAGTCAAATTACAAGTCGCCCTGTACACATAGGTCCCAAAAGAAAGAAAATTTTAAACGTAGCCTTTCAAATCACCAACATTTTGTTTGTTTATGGCCGTAGGGTCCAGGAGGTCGCTATAATTTTTAAACTTGTAAGGGTAAACTAGGTACATTTTGGCATAACATATCTAATAACATAAAATTACGCCAAAGGCAGAGGTGTACTTGTAGTACACCCACATTTTGGCAGTTATGTTTAATTCCCATGTAATAGGGGGCGAACCTATTGCCATCAACTGGGCATACCACCTTTTGGCAATGGGTAGATAATGGCTGAACACAGACTTTTAAGGAGTCTGGACCAAAATGTTTTTTACTTTTCAGACTCCAATCCTTTCAATGTCCACAGTTACAAAAAAGTGACCATTGCTACTAGCAGTAATTCGCCCCAGGTACGCACGGTTTCTAAACCTTGACAAAACATTGAGAAAGAAAACACGGTGTCTTGTATTATAATATGTAAGTTTAATATTAATTAAATAAACATTATAATATGATACATATAATCCTTCCGGAATAATTTGTCAAACTTATGGTGAAAACCTTATCAACATCTATTATCATCCATCCATACATTATTATCATTATCCATTATTAGATTAGAAGAACAACGTGGCCACACAGACAGAAAATCAAATCAAATCAAATCTTTTTATTGTGAGCTTATGTTATACAGATAGAGGTTAGGTAAATTACAGTTCCATTATGTCCCGCCTAATAGGCATACAATAATTATGTCAACATGCAGTATAAAAACTAGCAAATCTTACAAAATAAGAATTAGGTGTATGGTGACTAATTTGTAGTAGGTACTAATTATTAAGAAAATCTTGGATCGTGTAGTAAGCTTACACAAACGACTCACACACGATTCAAGCGACTTCAATTTATATTATGTATATAGATTAGTACAGATACGATATAGAACTACGACCAACGATAGATCAGAATTTCTTTGTAAAATGTTTCATTATAGAGATGCAAAGACAAAAGATAAATGAACATCGGTAGAATTCGCTCACGTTTTTGATTTGCTCGGATTACCCTACGGCCCTTTTTTAGGGTTCGACGTCAAAATTGGATGAACAGCATATTTTTAGATGTTTGTCTCGATATGATATCTCAATCTCAATGTCAAAGGTTTTCTTTTGGGGTGTATATGAAATGCTATTTATTTTGTTAATAACAAATCTACGTCTTTGGTCCTTAGAGGCGTAGCTGCTTTTGCCTACTTACTTATCGAGAAGTCACGATAACGGCCGAACCCAATAACCTATCTATCACCAGTTCTGGCATACTGAAGATAGAAAAACCTATCAATCTATGGTTTTAACGTCGCAATAATCTATAAGAGATTAAGGAATCTTACCGGCCTGACATAAGAACAGATAGAATTATACTGTCTACCATCAACAGCGGTCTGTCTTTAACTGAAAATAGGTTATTGGGTTCGGCCGTAAGTCAACCTATCCTGCTACCTGCTTTCCACCTCAGCATAACATAACACTCACATTTCGCCAGTTATGTTTAAGTCCCATGTAATAGGGGGCGAGCCTATTGCCATCAACCGGGCACAAACCTAGACTCCGGGCTGCTACTGAGAAATTCCAGATCGAAAAACACAATAACACTTTGCCCGACCCGGGTGTCGAACCCAGGACCTCATGCTCAGCAGTAGCGCTTGCGACCACTAGATCAACGAGGCAGTCCACCTCATCAATTTGATTAAAATAGTTTCCTTAGACACTTCATAGTTTACTCCTAAGACATGTTTAAATTAAGTTTAAGTTTATCGTGCCGAGAAGATGAAAAAAGAATCTCGTATTGACCATAATTATTTAGAATCACCATCTACCAGCAACAATCCCGGGTTCGATTCCCAGGTCGGGCAAAGTGTTATTGGGTTTTTCCATTTGGAATTTTTCAGTAGCAGCTCGGAGTCTGGATTTGAGTTTGGCTGATAGCAATAGGCTCGCCCTGTATTACATGGAATTTTAACCTAACTGGAAAATGTGGGCGAAATATAGGTACACTTCTGCCTAACCCTTCGAGGAAACAAGGCGTGATATTAATTTACGTGTTCTACCAGCACCAAGTCTATGCCCCCATCATTTTCTCCAACACGATACACATAAAAAAGTATTCCGCAATAAAACGCCAATCTCGAACCACTCGTAATAAGGCTTTCAGTTGAATTCATTGCGACACAACAAAGCTTTCATGATTACGTTCACTTCATCCAACTCCAGCTTATAATAAACGGGATCCAATCTCTTTAAGCCGACTTTTACTTCATTCATTCGATTCTTATCTCTTCAGATCAGTCTGACTCAGATTTTTGGCGGTTTAAGACGTATTTATGGGTTATATTAATCTTAACTTTAAATATTCTTTTTGAGTTTCGTGTGTAGACTTTTAGTTGAAGCAATTTGCATTTAAGGGGATAGCGCTAGCCCGCGAAATTCAAAATTTCTTACGATTTTTGCAATTTGTAGCTCAATATCTGGGTATATGGTGATTAAAGTATGATTCGTGACTGTTACACATACATATATATTTACAGAATTATAAATCATTAGAATAAGTATTTATTTATTATTTATTTAACACTTATTATTATTTATTTAATACTTCAAGCACAGAAATGCACAGAGGCGGACTTAATGCCATAGGCATTTTCTACCAGTCAACCTTTGGGTGATGCAGAGACAAACAGTGGTAGGTGCAATTACGAAAAATTGAGAAATACATATTTATTTAAATATAAAGATACACATATACCTATTACAAACTATAAATATAATAATATATACCTAATAAATAAGCGCAAATAAATATATAAATAAATACACGAAAAAAAACGGCATGCAGCATTCTGTCTATGCTTTTGTTACAAGAGGGCTAATTACATTACTAACCGGCAAAAAAGTTGGAGGTTCGCAAGGCGACGAGTATTTTTTTTTAAACAGCCTATAAAATACTGCTGGCCACTTTTGTTTATAAACCTGCAGAATAAAACTGAGTTCGTGATTCAAATTGTGGCTGACGCCAACTTTTTGTCTATTCCCCGAAGAGCCTAACGTACCAGTGTTCATCTAAACAAATATTTACCAAAAAAATATAGAAATACGAGTTTATTTTTTATTTTTTCACGTAGCTACATGTAAAACAGTGCACGTACATATTTCTTCACTAGCCAATCAGCAAGGCAAATATGAATACCAAAACAAATATTTTTATTTGTTTATCTGCGTTCAGTAGGGATTGTGGAAAAATTCTTTGAAAGAATGTGCAAAAATCATACTGGTGTTTATTTCGTTTTTACATATTTGCGTAAGCAACAATATATTTGTAATGGACACAACAGTTTTGATGCAGGTTCAATATTCAATAGAATTTTCTGACAGCCTACCTCAAAAAATGATTACTTAGTTATTTTAATAATATATAAGTATTTTTTAATACTTTTTAGCAGCACTTTGTTAAGGCAATGCTGAGCCTAATTTAAAGTGTCCTTTGAAGGAGGGGTAGTTAGAAATCAGTGTTTATTCATAATTAGCGACCCACCCCTCTTTGGACGATTTAACAACTTGAGAAAACATACATATCTGTTTGGGTGGTAATAATTATAATAATGAATGTTCTTGATACAAATTCTGGAGTGATTTTAACTTATAATGTAATATGGCGTCTAAGCAAAAAAGGTCCAGTAGTGGGGTATTGAGTTAAGACCAGATTCGGTATTTAGAATAGTCAATTCATAATAAGGATTTAAAAAAATATTAAAATACTGGCACATTTTTTTTATCAGACATTTGAAGTTGAAACTGAAAAAACTTGATTTGAGAAAAAGCATTTTCAAAGTTTGATTTTTGGTACCACTTAGTTCATTTTCTAATGTTTCTAAGTACATTTTCTGGTACTTAGAAACATCATATAAAGTCATTTACTAAATGAACTTGTAGATAACTGAGCATTCATTAATAATCAATTAAAATCGAGAAATGCAATTTTTTCACCCAACTTTACAAAACTGTGTAGGTTTATCTCGAAAACTAAATGCCGAGAACTGGACCCTTTTAGCTTGGACGTTCACATATACCTAGTCTTGCCATAAATACTGAAACAAAGAAAACATAATTTCTATTGCAAATAACATTTATTACTTTTACAGTGTGTTCGTTTAATACATAAATATAAAACAATTTAAAATATAAAAAGCTTATTCGAAGTGGTCTTCATTGGCTGCAATACAGTCCTTTAAACGTTGAGGCCAATTATCAATAGAAGCACGCACTCTTTCCGAAGTTATCCGGAAAAGAACGGGAGTAACCGACAGCCTGCAGAGTAAGCAACCTGAAGTGGCAGTGGGCTGGCCATGTTTGTCGAAGGACTGATAGCCGGTGGAGCAGACGAGTTCTGGAGTGGAGACCACGTATCGGCAAGTGTAGTGTGGGACGCGCCCCAGCTAGATGGACCGACGACCTTAAGAAGATGGCTGGGACAGACTGGATGCGGAAGGTGGAGGTCAGGGTGTTATGGCACAGCCTGGGGGAGGCCTATGTCCGGCAGTGGACTGTGATAGCCTGAGTTGATTGAAGAAGTTTATCCAATAAATAAATGTAAGTTTAAAGGCTCCTGCAAACAGGTGCGACACGCGACGCGAATCGTGCGCGACACAAAGGCACCGCTAATCGCGGTGCCTTTGTATTTTTGGTTAGTATTCAGTATTAATAAGTATAAGAGGAGGGCCCCTTGCTCGGATAACTGCCAGCATCCTCGTATTCATCGACCTCACGAGCCTGACGATGAAATCACGAGGAATTGCATTCCACTCCTCTTCAATTGCGATTCACAGCTCTGGAAGCCTTGTTGGAGCAGGTACCTGGGCTCGAATCCGACGTTTCAGCTCATCCCATAAGTGTTCTATTGGATTCAAGTCCGGGCTTCGAGCTGGCCAGTCCATCGTACGAATGCCGGCGTCGCGTAGATACTGGGTTACCACATGAGCAACATGAGCCGTGCATTATCACGCATCAACTGCTTATCCTGCCCAATATATCCTTCGTAATGTACCACATGGTCTGTGAGGATTTCAGTAATGTAACGATGAGAAGTCAATCCACGTATACGGCCCGTCGGTTGGATGAAAACTGACGCTGTATGTGCGGTTAACGAGATGCCGCCCCAGACCATTACAGGTCCTCCTCGATAAGCAACAGTTTCCTCGATGCAACACTGAGAATAACGTTCTCCAGGGCGACGATATTCTCTCTGACGTCGATCACTTCCATGTAGACTCACCCTGGTCTCATCAGTGAAGAGTACATTACCCCACTGCTCTAACGTACAATCCCTATGTTCTCGAGCAAATTCAAGCCATGCTCGATGGTGGGCTACCGTTAATGCTGGGCCTGTAGCAGATTTTTTTGGAGTCAAGTTCCATTCAGCAAGTCTGCTTCTGACGGTATCTGAACTTATGACCACTTGGCGTTCGTCACGCAGACTTCGTTGGACTTGAACTGCGTTGAGGCGGCATTTCGCAGAACAGCAAGTTGGATATAACGATCGTCTGCTGCTGATGTAGCCCTAGGTCTGCCCGTACCTGGACGGCGACCGAATGCTCCAGTCTCTAGGTATCGTCTGTAAACTCGTTACACCGACGATCTGCTGATTCGAAGTCTTCGAGCGACCTCACGTTGCGCAACGCCTGCTTGAAGTAGTACTACAGTTTGAGCTGCTTCCTGAGGTGTCGTATCCATTATTGACAGAAAAAATAGCAAAAATACACGCGTCTGAGCAAACGATGGGCAAAAACTAAAGAAATGATAATAAATATCCAACAACCCTCATTGTAGAAAAAAAGAACGCTAATCACGAACTCACAGAGCAAATCGTTAGCATTGTGTTTGTTGCTTGATTACAATGTGAGTTGACTGTACTTTAGTATAGATCTATTGTCATTTTAATCAGCATGAAACGCACTTTCTGTAGGTATAATTTTGATAGTTGTATACGTAAGTTTTATACTTTTTGAGAACATCGAATCAGAATTCCAAGATAACGCGTGGCCCGGTTTATTTGCTGTCCAGTGTAGTTGAAATATCCAATATCTTAAAAAATCATTAGATTAATCGTTCATTAGTGCGATTAATTAATTTTAGTTTAATCAAAATTAAGTAAGTAAATCAGTACCTACTTGAGTCAACCAATATGCGTTATGAACATGTGTGAATCAACCGTAGTTATCTCGAAAATAGAATACATTTAGATATTCTAATATGTAACCAAAAATATCGCGGCGATTTTTTTTTCGTGCACTTGATTTTCAACGCTCTGTTTAGCGCCGAGAGTTAAAAATCCAACAATGTGTTTTTCGACGCGCTGGAATGCACTCTGTTGGATTTCAATGCTCGGCTCAACACCGAAAGTTGAAAATCCAGTGCGCGATAAAATCTCGCCGCGGTATTTTTAAGTTAATGCGAACGTCGGCTTAAGGCGAATGCGCCAGGGTAGTCCGCGAAATTAAAATTTTCGTACGTTTTTTGCAACTTGCAGGTCAGTGTTAGGTTGTATGTTGAATAAAATATCACTGGCGACGGTAACAAATATGTATTAACAGAATTATAATCATTAAAGTCATCAATACAACTCTCACAAGGCCAAGTAATTCTATTGAATGACTATTTCATGAAATCTTGACATTGAGGATTGATTATACTAACTTATGGAGTTGTATTACTGATTTTTAACGATTATAATAAAATGATGTAAATACATATTTGTTACGGTAGTGCATCGTACTTTAATCAACATGTAACACCCAGAAACTGAGTTGCAAATTGCAAAAATCGTAAGAAAATATTAATTTCGCGGGCGAATCAAACTGCTACCAACTCGAAATGAAGTGTAGTGCAAATTACTTTCATAGATCTCTAACTACTTATGGATTTTGAATAAAATTTTAAAACTCATTGGTCTAGTGGTCGCAAGAGCTACTGCTGATCATGAGATCTTGGCGGGCAAAGTGTTATTGGGTTTTTCCATCTGGAGTTTCTCAGTAGCAGCCCGGAGTCTGGATTTGAGCCTGGTTGATGGCAATAGGCTCGCCCCCTATTACATGGGACGTACTATTGGTACAATTCTACTTAACTCGTTGGGGAATACAAGCATGATGTAATGTTATATGTTTAAACCAGTGAAATGTACGTAGGGTGTTCTGAAAGTCTTGAGATACTTAACAATACTAAGGCGAATGGCCGACGCGAGCGCGTAGATTGATTGTTTATGTTATTATATATACGTTAGTGTCAGTTGTCATTTGATTGCATTCAGTATTGCCGCAGATCGTGTTCGAACAAGTTCACTATAATGGCTTCGTGGACGACTATCGAATATCGCGCAATTTTGCGTTATAACTATTTACGTGGACTAAGTCCAGAAAACTGTTTAGAAGAAATGAACCCTATACTTGGTGATGACTCTCCCTCTCGTGCAGCCGTCCACAGATGGTACAAACAGTTTGAGCGTGGCTGTTTTAACCTAGAAGACGACCCGCTTTCAGGACGACCGGCGAAAGCAGTTACTCCAGAAAATATTTCTGCAGTTAAAAATTTAATTGAAACTGACCGGCGAATAACCTACCGGTAAATAGAGTCCTTACTGCAGATTGGCTCAGCAGCGTTACATTCAATTATTCACCATCATTTAGGTTATAGAAAAGTTTGTACTCTTTGGATTCCACATAAACATACCGATGAACAAAAGGAACAGCGAGTTAAATGGTGTAAAAAAATTTTTGCAAAGTTTGAAAACGGAAAATCTAAAGACCTTTCAATCATCACGGGCGATGAAACGTGGGTTTTCCTCAACTTATTCAGGAATTCAAGAAGCTTCGTCCAAAGTCACAACTCTGCACCTGGTATCTTCACACATCACACACACACACACTGGCACATCGTGCTGACGTTACATGCCAATTTTTGCGAGATACCGGCTTGAAACTTCTTGAACATCCGCCTTACAGCCCAGACTTGGCGCCATGTGACTTTGGACTGTTTCCTTTCGTGAAAAGTAAATTGAAAGGGCAAATATTTCGGGACGAAGAAGCTTTACTTTCGGCCTGGGACAATATATGTGCGGAAATTCCTGAACAGAAATGGAAAGACATTTTTAGTGATTGGTTTATAAGGATGCAGAAGTGTATTAATTGTGGTGGCAATTATTTTGAAAAACTGTGAAAAATAAAGTTAAATCTCAAGACTTTCAGAACACCCTATGTATTTTGCAGTAGTAAAAGCGACATAATGTTCATTTCATTCGAGTAAAACTGTCAGTTTTACGATATCCGTCTTTCGCTATGAGCAAAACTGTTTTATACTAACTGCTTCACACTTAAAAAGAGCGTTTACGACGTACGACATTTCATACAAACTTTCAAGTCCTTGTTTTTCGAAATGAATGAACCGAATTTAATGCGACTTCATACTCATAACCAGGATAGAAAGGTCTAGAAAGTTAATTGAGAACATTTTTGAAAAATACTAGTGTTACAGCTAAATTCGACCATCATCTGCCTAGCCTTTTCCCAACTATATTGGGGTCGCCTTCCAGTCTCACCGGATGCAGCTGAATACCAGTATTTTACATGGAGCGATGGCCTATCTGACCTCCACAACCCAGTTACTGGGTAATACGATACCCTTTGGTAAGACTGGTTGTCAGACTTTCGGGCTTCTGACGACTCGTAACGACTGTCAAAGATACACGAATGACAGCCGGGACCAACGGCTTAACGTGCTTTCCGAGGCACGAAGGGGTCTTGATATGTAAAGATGGTCACCCATCCACGGACCAACCGCGGCAAGCGTAGCTTAACCTGATCGATCGACCCGTGCGGCTGTTATTTCTTAGCCACAAGCCCCTCAGACAGCTAAATTCGACCGATTTTAAAATTTCCATATAAACAGAGATTTCCAATTATCTTTTTTAAATGACATTTCGAGAATAGTAAATTTTTAGACTTGTGTATCTTGCTTATGCGTATGAAGTTTCATTAAAATCGGTTCATTCATTTCGAAAAACAAGGACTTGAAAGTTTGTATGAAATGACGTACGTCGTACACGCTCTTAATATGTTCCAAAAACGGATTGGATCTGGCCTTTCAAAGTGCTAACTTAACGTCATCGGTAATATTTCAAGTCCTTTTCTTCGGCTTACGGCAATACCAAATTTTATTAGTCACCGAAGCAAATATTGGCAATTTACTGGCCATACTAATAGATATTAAATCAAAATTCATAAATTCAAATTAGGATGAGAATCAACACTTTTTTAACCTCAAAATTACTTAAGACAGTTTCCCCAAATGCCCGCCCTTCACCATTTCCTATTAGTGCTTTAGCTAGGAAGAAGTGGCGCAACAAACTCCCCAGCATCACAGCTGTTGCGGGTGGAGAGAATTACTGGACTTTTTGATTGGTGGACTTTTGAAAATTAGTTATTTGAAGTAACTATCATTGTCGCTCTGCGAGCGCCCCGCCCTCAAATTCGTACGATAAGGCAACTGCAAATCCGACCGGAGGAAAAAGTCATAATTCGAGGTTTGGCTCTCGCCTATTTCCTTCTCCAATATTGGACCAATTTATTGGATATTTCATAAACTGAATAAAATGATATATTCTGTGTCCCTATGTTTTTATTTTTTCATTATTAGTTGTCAAATTTGTACACTAGGCCTCTGTCTAAATAGGAAATTTTGAGCATTTTTTGAGGTTTCTAGCGCTTTTAAAGTTAATGTATTATCAAAAAGGAAAAGATAGGGACATACAAGTAGTTGATATTTATTTCACTGTAAAAAAATCATTGCTTTAAGGTCATAAACCGGAATGAAAACAGGCGAGAGCGTTTCTATGGAGAAAAGTCCACCCGCATTTCCTCGTGTGTTTCCACGTTCATATGTTCAGTGGTAGTAAAAGTTCAGTAAGGTAAATAAACCTCTGAGAATTCAGCAAATATTCCAAGTAGAAAGCAAGACCGCATCTAAGATACAAACATGTCTACCCTACCAATATTCTGTAAATAATCCTACGCATGGCGTTAGTCGTTCACATATATGTATACTTACGTTTAAGATTGTATCGTCATTTCTATTTCTCGCGTCCTCTTGGAGGAAGTTGGCAGTTTCCTTAGCGCTGTCTCAAGTCTCGACATTTAAAGATTGTATTCAGGTTTCAATGTGTGAACCCTTTGATTGTCTTTTCACCCGACAACGGCGAAGCCAATATCCGGAAAGGTTATGAAGACATGACGTGCAGCTGCCGACTATTTCTGTTTTGAACTCGTGATTATAATGTGGATCTATTTTGTTTTATTTTTCTGATTATTCTCATTTTTTTTTGTATGCACGTGTTTCTGTGACAAATAACTCTATTTTTTTCTTTCTTTCTTTGTATTTTTACGTATGTTACACCGTAGCGCCTAAACTATTTATCCGATTTTGATGAATGAGGTATCAATCGATTCGTTGTTACGATTCTGGGGCCATATTATGGAGTATTAATGCCATCATGATTTAAGTCCGAAAAAGGGATAGATAGATAGATAGATAAAACATTTATTCAGTGCACACAAAAGACGTAGCACAAGACACACAAAAGCACAATTAAAATATGATAACAAATTACTTGAATATACAACACATACAGTGTGCCAACATCCAAAAAAGAAAAACAAAAGCATTTAAAGGTATATAGTGATAACAAACTTCAAATTGAATAACGAGACAAGGTGCGGTGTGCGTCTCAAGGTACACCTAATGGGAGTCCAGCTCAGCATGTGTCAGGCAAATATACCTGACGCTGATATTCTGCTGAATCCCTGCAGTGACATACGGACGTCGAGCAGACGAGACAAACACAATTGGAGTTGTAACAAAGTGAAATTAAGTAACCCGCAACTTAAATTATGTATTCTACAGTAAAGTAGAATACATAATTTAAGGGATGCTGTTATCAGTCATGTATAGCTAGGTCTCTCTCGCGCACTGGAATCATGATGGCATTAGAACGTCATAATATGGCACCAGGTGACATTGGCTAGCTGGTGTCACACGTTATTTTGTACGATTTATGCCTTAATTATATGACTTAGTAATGACGTGTGTCGAGGAGCTCGTGGCTAAGTAATAACAGCCGCATGGGTCGATCCATCAGGTTAAGCTACGCTTGCCGGGGTTGGTCCGTGGATGGGTGACCATCTTTACATACCGAGACTCCTCCGTGCCTCGGAAAGCACGTTAAGCCGTTGGTCCCGGCTGTCATTCGTGGATCATTGACAGTCGTTACGGGTCGTCAGAAGCCCGAAAGTCTGACAACCAGTCTTACCAAGGGGTATCGATCGTGTTACCCAGTAACTGGGTTGTGGAGGTCAGATAGGCAGTCGCTCCATGTAAAATACTGGTATTCAGCTGCATCCGGTTAGACTGGAAGCCGACCCCAATATAGTTGGGAAAAGGCAGGCAGATGATGAGTAATGACGTGTGACTTCGGCTACCTGTATGAAAACCGATAACGACATAAACATCGATATTGATATCTTGTTATACCTCTTTAGTTGGCGTTTGTAATTTAATTTTTCTATTATTTGTTAGACGTTAAGTATTTCAAGTATTACATACTACAATTAAAGAAAATTATTAATTGCTGGAATAATGTAACCCGGTCTGTGTTCACGCATTTTGCCGTAATTTTCTCGCATCTCATTCAGGAAAGATATTTGTAAAGTGGACCGTGTTATCCACAAATTAACAATAAATCTAGATAACTGGTGCGAGTATAAACCCATATGTCCCGATGAGACCTCGTGTGTAAGCTAAATATCCTATCGTGAATGAGGCGTTTTAAAAGTCATAGCTTTTCGTAGCGTACTAAAAAGTGTTCATAAAAAGCGGCCGTGCCAGTTGGACTCGCACACAAAAGGATATAGGTACAATATTAAACACAACATTATAATAATAAACTTTATTAACGTACAAAAACGCCAAAAAAAAACACGATTTTTGTACCTGCTTCTTGTGCTTGCACTGACTGGACAGGTCCACTCAATCTGTGTGGTTCTTTCCTCAAAAGACCATTTCAGACACCAACCTACATGGTCTTCACATGATCTGACCAAGATTATGTCTGGACTTTAAAAGAGACTGTGACCTCTGAGTTTGTTTCGGCCTTTCTTCTCAGAGTAGTCAGATATGAAACGCCAGCCTCATCTAGTTTAAAAAAAAATGTTTGACGTGTAAATGTGTTTGTATAAACCTACTTACAGAAATAAAATCATTTATCATTTACCTATGGTATAATTTTTAATTTTGTTCGGTTCAAAAGATACAGCCCTGTGACAGACCGGCGGACGGACGGATAGCGGAGCCTTAGTAATAGGGTCAGCGGGAGTTGGTACTCTGTGGATACGGAACCCTAAGAACTGTCAAGAAAACAGGTAGGTGTACTACCGATAAAGAAAATGTTACAGATATTTCATAGTCATAGTCATTTATTTCGGAACAATATACATACACCCACAAACACGTCTTCACTGCGTAGAATACAGCCTACTGTATTCTACGCAGTGAAGACGTGTAAAAACGACGACGAATAAAGATAAATGTAGGCTCAAATGTTTATGATACCTATACCATAAACATTTGAGCCTATATTTTTCTTTTTTTATTACGTCATTCTTTCTTCAGCATCCCGTCTCAAGTGTACATCACAACGAATTTATAAATATTCCTTCACGTTCTTACAAAAGTTACAAAGCGTTGAAAGTTAAAATAATTTATTCCAATCTTTTGTTTTAGCGTTCCGACATTATTCCTTGAGGAATGTGCGTCTTGATATATTCACTTTTTCATACGTTTGTGTCGTGTTTAGGATTTTTATTGTGGCTGATCGTTCCTGTATCTTTTTTTAATTTTATGTGGTAGGCGCCCACCCACACCTACATTTCGCAGGGGGCGAGCCTATTGCCATCAAACGGTCGTAATTCCAGACTCCGAGCTGCTACTGACAAATTCCTGATAGAAAAACCCATAGGTATGTAACACTTTGCCCGACCCGGGAATCAAACCCAGGACCTCGTGCTCAGCAGTAGCGCTTGCGATCACTAGACCAACCAGGCATTCGTCAACATATGTGGGTATTAAATCAACGTAGTTACCAATTAATTCAACTACTTATAAAGACACTAGCCACGTTATATGCCTACCCCGAGTATACAAGCGTGATGCTATGTGAAATATCCACCACAATTTTGTATAAGTACCAACTTTCTTCTAAATCTCATTCTTTGCGAAATGAAAAATAAAATTGTTATCTGATGAAAATCTTGAATTTAAAGGTGAGCATTCACGATAGCGCCATTTGGCGTGCCTCCAAACGACTAAAGTCAAATGGAGCGATTGGACATCCAAAGTTTTACATCACACCAACGGATTTTAACATTCACGATCAAATGTCTCTCGCGATGAAACCTCTCATTGTACGGAACTCCTATACAGTGCGAGATCAGCTTATTACTGGAATTGTATAGCTTGATTGTAGCCGTGTGTACATCACGCCATTTGGCGCGATGGACTGACCGTGAATGCCAGCCTTAATACTGCTCTTCAGTTAGGTATGAAATTTCAAATAATAAAAGCTTCCCGAACGATTTCGCTGTCGGAGGCCAAGCTCAAAGGAGATTAGCCAGGTGCGCAGGAGATATTATAGTGCACAAGTGTGTGCGCAAACACAGGTGCACTCTCTGTTCCTGTACTCTCATAGTTCGATGGTACGGCCATCCAGTAAGACCGGGGGAGAGATCAGGCGCAGGACCAACGGCTTAACGTGCTTTCCGAGGCACGGGGGTACCACACCACCAGCTTCCAAACCCCACACTTAGCAATCGCGCTTGCTACCACAAGACCAACGGGGCATGACATTTTAATGGTTCATTAAACTACAACATGTCCCGCGGGAATTAACGCACAACCTCTTAAGGGGTCATTGTTGTGGGATGTTCGAAAGAGTTACCGTGGCCCCGGCACAGGCAACAGAAGGAACACGGGTGGGTTTTAGTCAGTAAAAGTCTGACACGCCCTCCCGCTTCACCCAGAGCGGGAGAAGAAGTCATTTGATGATTTCCCATCCACAAAAAAGAAAAAAAAAAGGGGTCATTGTACTCATCATTATGAACAGTCACGAGTATGTATACAAGTCATATTCTCCTACTGTGTTAATTGTAATTTTACATGGTATTTTAAATCCCATACTATTATGAAAGAGGTCTTATCTCAAAGTTGCTATCATAATTCTACGAGAAAATCGCTTTTGAATTGTGCTAAGTGGAAACATTATAAGTGCTCGTGAATGAACAACTTTTACTACGGGAACAAACCTGAAATCGTGAAAAAAAAAATCTGCTGTTCCCTACATTTCGACGAGATACGTGAACACAAATGTAGGAAACAGCAGATTTTTTTTCGCGATTTCAGTTTTGGTCTCATAGTAAAAGTTGTTATAAATTATGAGTACAATGACCCCTTTTAAGAGGTTCTATAGTTTCAACTTTTTAAGCGAAGAGAAAAATAATAGTTTCAATAATCGCAGGATCAACTTATGTTCAAGAAGTGGGTAATTCACAGCTAATGTTTCCATCAAATTTTTATTTCCTCGATTTTGGCTTACGGCTGGATTAAGGGCAACAAGAAAATTGTCTGCGCAATTTTCCTACGGGATTCTAGCTGCGCCCGCGGCTTAGCTTGCGTGTATTTACCTACTTAGAATACCTACGCCCTGACATCCACAACCCAATTACTGGGTAATACGATACCCCTTGGTAAGATTGATTGTCAGACTTTCGGGCTTCTGACGATCTGTAACGACTGTTAAAGATCTAAGAATGACAGCTGGGACCAACGGCTTGATGTGCTTTTCGAGGCAAGGAGGGGTCTCGGTATATAAAGATGGCACTCATCCACGGACCGACCGCGGCAAGCGTAGCTTAACCTGATTGATCGACTCTTGTGGCTGTTATTACTTAGACACGAGGCCCTCTATATACTAAGTAGGTCATTAGTAATTATTATGTTTTTAAGAGAGCAGTGGTGGCCCAGTGGTAACGGCCGCGTCTTACGAGTTGTAGGTCGTAGGATCGAACCCTGACAGGTGCCAGTGGCGCAGCTACAATTATCATTGGAGGGAAGCCGAAAATAAAATTGTTCAGTTCTCATAAACTCAAACAAAAAAGTGTAGGTTTTTAATCTTATGATGTATTAAACTGATATTAAACATAATTGTGTAATATGATGTGATACACAGTTACACACACAGGTGTACCATTTATATGGCAATAGTAGACATTAAGAAGAGTGATTGTTCCGAAGGGAAGCCGATAGGAATCGGTTTGTATGAACGCTACGCCCCTGACAGGTGCTTTACTTTGTGTAAATTATTTCATCACCACTGCTCTCAAAACGGTGAAGGAAAACGTCGTGAGAAAACCGGCATATCCTAGAACCAAAAATTCGAAGACATGTGACATCCACCAATCCGCACTGGACCCGCGTGGTGGATTATGGCCCACTCCCTCTCACCGAGAGGAGGCCTGTGTCCCAGCAGTGGGAACATTATAGGCTGATTAAGATGATGTTATTAGGTGAGTTTGCAAGTAGCGAATAATTCTTCGGAACTACAGGGGGGCCAACCACCACCTCTTAAAGCAGTATTATTTTAATGATACTTCAGCGTGAGAAAGAGATGGAGCTGTACAGGACGTCCAGCTCCATCTCTTTCCCATACTCAAGTAAGATTACAATAATACTGCTTTAAGAGGTGGTGGTCTAGCTCCTGATCCGATTCGAACAAATCTTTCCATAATGGGAAGCTACAGTGTTGCCGAGTGTCTGATAGGTATTGTATATTATAAGAAAAAAAAACAACCAATAATGTTAAAAAAACTTTTTTGCAAAAAAAATAAAATAATAATTGACTTCCAAAAAAACACTACAAAATGAAAAATAACTGTAATTTCGGAAGTCGGTGTCTTTGGAACTGTATTCTAGGTTTTTGCCACCGACTTCCGAAATTAAATTTATTTTTCACTTTTTAGTGGGTCGGTTTGTAATAATTTATCTGAGTTACAATAGCCTAATGACAACTATCACCTTTTTACAAAATATTGCTTTTCCTGATGCGGGGATGTTAATTGTTGAGGATTTCTCCTGGTTCTTCACCACATATGCCTTGTGACGAGCATAAATTGCTTAGCAATCAATCAATCAATTATGAGACCGAATGATGAGACTTAATAATAAATACTTACTATTGAGCAGTTCCGGTGGCCATCTGTGGTCTTCATCATCAGTTCCACTTCACCAAATGGTGCTTTACGAGAGCAAATGTACGAATTATTATAAAAAATACCGAAATCGCTGTAGGTGTGCCTATAATATTTGAAGAGTTCCCTCGATTTCTCCAGGATTCTGTCATCAGATTCTGACCTAATATTTTCAAACAAAAAATAATTTTCCAAATCGGTCCTGCCGTCTTCGAGTGACCGGGGAACATACGTAGAAACAAAATCCGACGAACTGAGAACCACCTCCTTTTTTGAAGTCGGTTAATAACAATAAATTTCAAGCGGACGAAGTTGCGCGCTAGTCTATCAACTCATATATTATTTACCTAACTATACAGGGCAATTTTTTAATCAGTAGCCAAATTTTCACAGGGTGATCTACATGGGTAGATCACCCTGCGTGTGTGTGTGTGTGAGTGTGTTTCCGATTTCAGAGTTGGTCCTATAGTGTAAGTTGTTCATATTCATGGGAATATGAACAACTTACACTATAGGACCAACTCTGAAATCGCGAGAAAAAAATCAGCTGTTTCATACATTTTGGCCGAGTAGGTATTGAACGTTGGTATGAAACAGCAGATATTTTCTTCGTGATTTTAGAGTTAATATTCATGGGTAGAACACCCTGTGAAAATTCGGCCGGTTATTGAAAACTAACCCTGTATGTAGATAATTGAAGCACCACCCTAAAACACGCATTCCCAATTCTATATTCAATTGAACAAACCAATTACCTAATTCATTAACAATTCTTCACATAACGCTCCTTAGGAATTACATTGTAAGCAGAGGGCAATTAATGTAATTACTGTAGATAATAGTCAGTCGGATTAACTGAATGGCTCATTTATACGAGACGAGTTTCTCGCCTCGAGCAGGCGGTTATTAACAGGACAACAAAAAGTTGTCGAGTATGTACTAACAGACCCTACAATACTTGCACGTCAAAATGTAGGAATCGCCTGGCCTATGAAAATTGGCGTAAACAAAAAATCGCATTTCGAGTTATCAAATAACAGTTCGAGAAAATCGCCCAATCCGTCTCGTATGACATACTCAATCGTAAGCTAGTTTTCAGGGGACCCCGAACTTAAAAGGTAAAACAAAACCTTATAAGATCACTTTTAAGTCCGTATGTGATGTTATGTTAGGCAAGGCTGCTAAGTTGTTTTTTGGCGCGAGTACTTGTATTGAAACCTGAGCGTGCTGAGAGGTTCAAAGGTAGGTACGAGGCGCAGAATAACTTTGCTGCCGAGCGAAACAACTTTTCACCTCACTACAGCGAGAAAAATGCTAGGTAAAAGAAAAACAGCTTAAATAATATATTAAAATAGGGTTTATTTATTTTTAAAATTAAAAGTAAAATTACTACAATGTGGAGGTTGGTCAAAGCTAATTGTGGATGGCGTGACCATAGTTAGGTCCCTATCTCCTACAGTAAATTTGACATTTCGTTCATTAATTCCATTTCGTGTTCATTCATGAGTTTGGTTTTAATCCACTATTTCTTTACTTTCGGTGATTTCCGTATTTTAAATCAATATTTATTCGACACGGAAAGTGTTAGAATTAAAAACCTTAAATAATACATAATTTCTCGTAATCACTTTCTTCAAAGTGTTTCCGACTTATCCTCAAACTCAATTTAATTCAAATGATTTCCTATGAATAGCTTTAAGCCAAAATCCTCTAAGCTTAGGGTCTTTCGAAAAATGGTGGACTCCAATTTCTGAGCATTTAGGAAAACAACAATGAGTCATTTTTGCAAAAATAAATAAAAACCACCTCACGCCTTGCGTTATTATCTTGTTTTGGGAACTAGCTACGACAGCGCCATTTTGACAGTTGCCTTCCCCATAGGTAATATTGAAAGTTAACTTCATGTAGTCATCGTTCTGGCCAGTGCGATTATTCTAAAAATCAGTTTGGCGCACTGATATGAAATAAGTATTAATGCATTTTCAGTGAATTGGCGGTATAGAAAATTGTTGAATAGAAAGGTTCGAATTTTAAAAATCTTTCTCTTTCTTTAATGTTAGACAGAATCTTTCCGAGGTTGTGAGGTGAAAAGGATTTTTTTTTGTTTTGCTTGAGTGTAGTGAACCTCTGTTGTTTCTATTACCTAGTGCGTTTCACATGGACATTCTCGCCTCTTGTCGGGCGAGAAACCGTCGTCATTTAAATGAGTTTTACCAGTGAATCAGATTAAGTTAATGAGTGTATCCGACAGTGAGTGACTAATGTGTTAGAAGGTCTAGATAAGGGGTGAATGTTCAACTGATATCTCAGTTGATTGAATGATTGATGTGTGACTGTGGGTGTTAGGTTAATTTGCGATTAGGGATGGTTTTGTACCTACTATAATACTGCCACTATTCTGTTTAATTTAATATTCTACTCAGACAAATTGTAAATAGAATGTGAGGGAATGATTATGAAAAGGTTCTGGGTCGGAGGTGCGTCTGCAGGCAACGTATAGACCCGTCCTATATTCTTCTTTTCTTGAACCATGCGAGAATAGGCTTAATATATTTGTAATATAAAATGATATATATTTTGTTCCAAAGCACGAGCACGCGACGAAAATGTAACGTTTAAATGCAAATATTCTGTAGCATTTTGGTTGAATTTTTCGCGACACAGAGTCAAAGTAAAATAGCTAGCGAAACTCCGCAGACATTATGGGAATCGATATCTAAACATGATAAAGCAAAAAAAGTAATTAGTTTGATTGTTCTTTTTAGGTCATTATCCGCAGGTTTCGATTTCAGTTTTAAAAAATCATGTTATTTTGTGTAAACTTCTCAGACGTGATGGGTATCGATATCTAAACGCGTTACTTAAAACAAATGAAAAGAGATTTTTTCAACTCATACTTCAAGTAACAACACTACCAGCGGTCATTGTTCCCAAAAAAACAAACATCAAATCTATTTTTATTTTATTGTGTTTAGTTATATAATTATCGATACCAATCACGTCTGTGGAGTTTCGCTAGCTAATTTCATTTGACTCTGTAGATATGAATAAAGTCTTAAAACTATTTTTTTTTGCGAAACGTTGTTTGTGTGAATGTTTTCAATTTTAAAATCTTTTGTATGTACGTGGCGTTTACGTTTACGACATTTTTGTGATTAGATTAGACAATTTAAGTTGGTGGTCAATTAGCCAAGTCATTAATTTCCCTGACTTTACCTAAGTTCCCTGTAGGAGGGAAACGTTACCGTTTATTTCTGTCACCTCCACCGTTGTGGTTTAAAATTACAGACGACGCTTTGACTATGTGTGGAATCGAATAGCTTTGAATGCCTTTGATGTTAAAGATGTCCACAGATGACGCAAACAATTTCCATCAAGTGGAAGGTTCGGTCCCAGGGATGTGCCGGAGGCCAGCGAGCGGAGGCGGAGGAGGAAAAACAAAGAAAAAAAATAATGAATTTTTTTTCTTAAGAAAAAATCGACCTTTATTAATAAGCAAAAAATAAAAACGGATAATATTAAAAAAAAAAACAGTTTTGTGGCTTTGTCACCTTCGATACTCCATTTGAATTAAGATTAGAAATTTAAACAAACCTTTTTTACAGTCCGTTCAACCGTTTTGAATTCTATTCCGTAGCCCTAAGGATGGCATTAAAAGCAAAAACGTGGTTTCATTACCAACTATTTACTGCAGGTGCCATTTGTCATACCATCAACGCAATAGAAGTTAAAATCGGTTGAACGGACTGTAAAAAAGGTTTAATTAAATTTCTAATCTTATTACAAATGGAGTTTGACGACTTCTTAGTGGTTCATATCTTAAACCGGCTGCACTAAACAGTAGCTTACTTGGTATGGTTTAAGCGGTTTTTAGCGAAGTAAATAATGTCGTAGGATGTCAAAACATTGATACGAAAAAGAAATAATAAGATTATGAGTGATTAAGAGATCATTCCAACGATGGAAATACAGCATAAAACTGCCTCGCAACCATAAAATATAAAGTGAAAGAGTGTTACTACAGCTTTATTATTACGACGGGCTATAAACCGGTCAGGCAGCCAGCCAGGGTATAGCGTTATGCTCGTAAGAGAAGTCAAGATGGTGACTACAATGAACAATCGACTATACTTAGTCTGCAGATGCCTGCAGTTTTTATTGCTAGATTTTATTTGTGGAGCTTGGATTGTGTTAAAGAGGAATGGTCATCGCCTTTAGGAACGAAACTGCAGGATGTAATCTACGTTCAGTAATGTTGCTGTTTTGAAGGAAGGACGGTGGAAGAAAATAGATGTGGGTAGACAATCTTCAGCCCGCGTGAAGGTCGGAAATTAGATTGTTCTACCAGCGGGGCAATTGCGTAACACACAATAGGAATCGGTTTCATTTTGACGGTTCAACAACATTCATTGTATTATTTACGTTGTTGAGCAGACAAATTTTACGAACATATAAATAAATAAATCATTTATTTTGGACCAAAAATGTTTTATATTTTGTAAACCCACCAAACTGCAAGCAATAGATTAGCTATTTGCTACAAAATCATTCAGATTGTGATTGATAATGTGTTACGCAATTAGGGGGCAAGACAAAAATATCCTATGTCCTAACCGAGGCCATGGTCTATCCGTGTGCCAAACATCCAAATCCGTTCAGCTGTTAGGCGTGTAAAGGTAACTGACAAACAAAGTTACTTTCGCGTTTTTAATATTAATTATTATGGATAGCAGTCGCTCCGCTTATCCCAAAACATATAAATAAACAACAGTAGCAAGTACATTTCAGGCAAAAACAATAATCCCACTGTTAGCCGAAATCTATTATTCATCTAAAAAAAAACTGTTTCTAAATCATTAAATTTATTATACTTGCATATCCAGCTCTGTATAATCCACGTCCCTTTTTTAAGCGAAGATAGGACAAATTGCGTGTTTTGAGGGACAGACACGTTAATTAGGAATTACCACGGTCCGGTCCGATGGGCCCTTAGGGGATTTTTGTGACCCCAAGACCCTCGTCTGGGCCCCTAACTGTCACGATGTTACATTGAATTATACGATAGCAGAAACTTTGTTTGTTTTTTGATAAGTCATTCAAAACCATTTTGTTTTATTAAAAATACCATCATAAAAGAAATTCCAACTTAACGGTTGGAATTTCCATTTTGATGTCTACATTTTTGTGTTTGTGGGCTTCTGTTTTATAATTGTTACACGATTATGACTTATGAATCTAGATTGTTAAGGTTTCTAATTATAATAAAAGTATAGTTTTTTGTTTTAATTTTTCGATAAGAAAAGTGCTCTCCGTTTGATTATTAAATTCTACATATTTCGATCGAATCGAATTGAGAAATTTTGAAATCTTGCATTTCTGAACTTGGAGACATTTACAAAATACGTCAACCAATAAAATTACTGCCGCCTTCTAAAGTACATACCCTTGATATATCTCTTATGTGATCAAATACTGCCTGTCTCATATTTGAGACAAGCCATAGTGCAAAACTATGTACATTCCACATTGTAGAACTTAGCCAAATAATAATATGTAGAATACCTACTAGACTCAAACAATATTAGATTTTAGCAAGTTTCGATATTAGCTTAGACTTGCTACTTTGCTTGAAAGTCTATACTTAGAAAGTAATATTTGTAAATAAATCTGTATTTGCACTTATTTTGATCTGTATTAAAGACTTTGAGGCTTCAGTGCATCGATGTGAAGAGTATTGATTTTCTTCTATTGATGACAAGGTCTCACTTTCACTCTAGGTATATGTACCTAGAGTTTGGCCAGCGAGTCGTGTCACAAGTTATTTATTAAAATTCTTCATATGACAACACTCTTATCTGTCAAAAAAGAACGTTTCGGCATCGGGTAAGTCTTACCAAAACATGTTGATACTTGTCAATTATTCTTAGTAGAAAGTTTCGATAGTTTCATCGTCAAGACCTCTAAATTTTATTTTTAAATACGTAATAAATAATATCATCCAAAAGCACTATATCTACTTACATACCTAACCTACTTAGTTTTTTGAATTATTGTTATTCTGTCTTGCATAACGATTACTTGTTTCAAGATGGCCTGGATGAAGAAAATATTAAATTTATAGTTAAAAACAGTAAAAATTGCTTAAAAACAATTAAATAAATGACATTAACTCGGAATCAGTATATTTGACGATTTTTTTCTTAATGCTATGTAGTATTTTACAATATAAATTGAAATACAAAGTGTAAACAAATTGATTGTGCCTTTGATTGAATGCTACATTCCTACTCATATTATCATCATCATCTGCCTAGCCTTTTCCCAACTATGTTGGGGTCAGCTTTCAATCTAACCGGATACAGCATAATACCAGTATTTTACATGGAGCGACTGCCGATCTGACCTCCACTACCCAGTTACTGGGTAACACGATACCCCTTGCTAAGACTGGTTGTCAGACTTTCGGGCTTCTGACGACCCGTAAAGACTGTCAAAGATCCACGAATGACAGCTGGGACCAACGAGCTTTCCGAGGCACAGAGGGGTTTTGGTATGTAAAGACGGTCACCCATCTACGGACCAACCGCGGCAAGCGTAGCTTAACCTGATCGAACGACCCGTGTGGCTATTATTACTTAGCCACAGGCCCCTCATATCAACAAGATAAATAATATAAAAATACAAAAGTTTCAAATCGTTTGTTTCAGGCTAAATTTGATGTTGTCACTTGAAGATTTTTTAAATTTGTTGCCATTTTCTTGTGGCACTCGCTGGCCAAACTACTATCGATGCAAAAAGACATGGATTTTGCTATTCTTTGTCATATCTATAGGTAAGATTTTTAATTAATTCCCTATCTTTATTTGAAGTAAACTTATACAAACATGTGTAACAAAAACCTTGTCCAATCCGAAAAGGGCACTTAGGCACTGTAATAACATTATCAAAAAGTTAGTGCTATTTAAAATTCACGTTTTTATAAATACCAAAATTATCCCGATTCCATTGAAAATTAACAAATTTTCAACCGGGGTCATAAGTTATGTCTTGTCGACACCCACTAAACGACGGCCGCCCTCGCTCCATTTAATAACCCGGTAAAATTCCCCATTGAAAAATAATTAGGGGTAATTTTTTCTTTTTTCCTGAAAATTTTCACATAAATAGGCTCTCAGTAACACCCTCACGGATCGGACGGGTCTTTTTACATGTATAGACAAACTGATTCAATAACATAATAAGTATACAAATCTACTCTGCTAACAAAAAGGCGTAGCGCTGTTTGGCAGAATCAGTCAAAATGGCCGCCTGAACCAAACTGACAGCTGTCATTGTGAGCTCGAGTTAACGTGCCTGACAAATTAATTATCACAGAACACAGCAAAGATAAATTGTCTTTTTTCTTCTTTCTGATGATTATCGGGCTTATTTAGATTACTTTGTGGTGATTAAAGAGATTAATCGGTCTGTTACGTTGAAACTGATGGGAAATTGTCTGGAATAGAAATTAGGGTTGAAAAAACGTGATGTTAGCACGTCCATTGAAATGATTGTGCATCTAGATACGAAATTGTTTAGAAAAGAGTAAAAATACAGGTTGTAAAGCGTGACTTTTTGGTAGATAACACTGGATAATATATTTTTTTCTCCCATATAACACGAATGACTGTTAACATATTTTAAACTGAGTTTATGGTATTTTTTTGTAGAGGGAGTGTACTTTTCCTTGTACACTTTAAACTGTGGTCTATTGTTTTTGGCCTCAAGTGTATTTACTATCTATACATGACTAACATCAACACAGCTGTTTGATTTCACATGTATGTACGTGCATAAATCAGCGAGTTTTCCGGTACAGGAAGTCTACTCCCTAAGCACTAAATCCGTAGTTTCGGCTGAAGTAAGGGATCCTACACAAAACTGCATTGCGATGCGAATTTCCAGTTTTGTGCGGGAGCCCTTACGGGCGATTATTACTACTCCGTATCACCTATGGACATAAGATTAGTTTGAGGCCCGACCTAAGAATCAATGATATCACGATTTGACAGTTGTCCCTCCTCCCGATGTGTTTTTATGTGTCCGAAAAAGTTAATTAATCGTGTGTAGGGTCCACACTCCGAAGTTTCGAATTATTTTCGGACGGGCCCGTGTCTTCGTTGACGGACTTAGAGAGTTAGGCCCCCAGATAGCTGGGTGATCTACGGAAAGAAACGGTTACAATGTTTTACCTGTTTCTTTAATACGAGCAGTACCGACTTGTCTACATATACTTTATACATATACTTTATAAATAAGGGCTAAGTTTCACAACCTATTGTATCACCCACCTGGACATAGAGATATTTATAAAAAAAAATGTGTTTAATTGTGTATAATGATTTATAATAAAATTCCAAATAAGTTGAAATTGTTGCAGGGTAATTTATTTAAAAAAAAAATTGACAGAGTGGCTACAAAATAGTTGTTTCTATAGCATTAAGGAATTTATGGAACTTAAATAATGTAAATGTTTAATGAAAATGATAATAATTCTAATAATGGTATTAATTGCATGATGATAATGACATATGTATGTATAAGACGTAAGTTAATAATTTGCACGCTTGCTTGCAGGCAGAACACAATGACTTTTAGGATATAAGATCTTTCCTTGAAAGTATGTACTTTCTTGCAAATAAATATGTTTGATTTGATTTGATTTGAAATACCGCGTCAGTTATGTGGCGACACTCCTCTCTAAAAATGCAGTTACATATTGTTTCAATAGATCCCATGGCTGAATACTGACCCCCAAAATACAGGCCTTGGCCTAGTTTGGGAGTTTAGCCTCTTTGTAATACATTTAAATTGTAAAATTGTGACTTTGAGTTTCTGTCATATTTTAATGTATGTTTTTAGTGACAATAAACTTTTTTTAAATATATACTGGGAACCCAGGTCTTTATGCAAGCACCTATAGCCATAAAACATCTTGGTTCAGCTGTCTGTTGATTAATAAAGGGTATGTATCTATTTTGATACGAAAATTGGATGTTTCTATTTCTATGGCCTCAGGCCCGCAATAGTTCTTGAAGAGCTTCAAATAATGAAATGGTCTTTATGTTTTAGATAAAAGATAGAATACTCTTTATTATGTACACCATAAATATTATAGATATAAAAGTAGAAATTATGTAATAAACGAAATGGACTCGTGTATTGTGTGATATGTTATTGTGTTATGTATGAAATGATGTGTATTATTATACATTAAGGTACCTAAGTAATGTAATGTTTTTTCCTTTAATAGTGAGGATTCTACCAGCGATAACAATGATGGATGAGTCAAAAATAAAATATAGGTATTGGATTGAATAAGCTACCAAAAAGCTTAGGTATGTCAATTCTGTTGAAACTCGTTGTAGAAATCCGAATCACTTTGAAAGCGATTGCCACTTATCTATGCCCTAAGGTCTATTTAAACTATATACCTACCTAAATACTTCAATATCCCGCCAGGAGACAAATATTTTTTTTTTTGCTAATGACGAGCTTAAATCCTTTTATTTGCTTTTAAAATGTCTCAGTATTCTAAACTAATGAAATTTTTAAAGCCAATAACAACAATTTATCAATATTTTTAGACATTTGACAGACACTGCTAATGCCAGCCTAAACTTCAAAATGCTTTTACAAACGGACAGACAGACTTTACATTTTTCATTACGTTTGACATTGTAGACATCTGATTCTGTATATTTTTATAGACTAATAACATTTTAACGGCGATTTAAAACAGTGATGTCACAAAAATGGCGGCCGACGGCTTAGGTACAGTCAACTGCACATCAGCAGTAACAATTTGACATTGACGGAACCTTTATGTCATAGCGGTAAGGGCGATTTTAGTAATTGCGAGTGTTATGACTGATGTGAGTTTGACTGTACCTATCTACTTACTGTATTATCGTTCAAAAAGTTATGATGAGTTTTATGAAGGAACAAAGTACAAATTGAGTTTCCTAATCTTGTAACTATAACAATTTGTTATGTTTTGTGGGGAAGATTTTTCCTTGCTTTTTCTTTTCTCGGAGATAACTCTCTGGTAATGTACAGTTAAGTACGACTTTGTATTCATAAGCGCAAACATATGATACATAGCAGTGAGCAATGATGGCCCAGTGGTAACGGCCGCGACTTACGAGTCGTCGGTCGTAGGTTCGAACCCTGACAGGCGCTTTACTTTGCGTAAATTATTTCATCACCACTGCTCTCAAAACAGTGAAGGAAAACATCGTAAGGAAACCGGCATGTCCTAGAACCAAAAATTCGAAGACATGTAACATCTACCAACCAGCACTGGGCCCGCGTGGTAGACCTGACCTTTCTGAAGAACATTGCCAATAAGGTCACTATATGTCTTCCTAGGGCGTCCCATACCAGCATTTCCACTGAAATCTGCCGTGTAATACTTTTTGTTAGTCGACTTTCATTCATCCTCTCAACATGACCAAACCCTCTAAACATACTCTTTTCAATTTTTGTCACTACATCTTCTTTTAAACCGCACCGTTGCCTTATCACATCATTCTTCAGCCACACCACACATGCTTCGCAAGGAGGGTGATTTTCAAAATTTTTGTACAGTTACAAAAATGAAACAAAAACGAATACCGTTACAAAAATGAACAATGTCACAAAAAAATAACAAAACGGAAATATAAGGGCTATTTCACAGGAGATAACTGAAACAACGAAATTGAATTTTAATTATTTATTAATAATATAATCAGTATGTTGAATTACAGTCATAAAATCAGTCTAAAAATTGTGTATTTCTGATGGTCATTAACATTTTTAAATTACTTATGGAAATGTGTAGCCCAATCAAAATAAACATTTTGTCGAGGAACATAGAGTTGAAAATTGGTACGGGTATCCAAATATTCTTGCTTTTCATCTTTATTTATATCTTGACATTTTTGTTTCTGATTTCTCTTCAGTCTTCTCCAATTCCTTCTTCTTAAAGCTTTTTGACTCTCTGTTAGTTTGGAAACTTTAACATATTTACTTTTGATCCTTTCCAAGTTCTTTTGATTTATTTCATTATACTTTTCAGGATTGTTTAACTTAAGTCTTTCTCTGTACTTACGTTGTCTTTCTGCGGGAGTCATTAGCATTCCTGTATAAAATAACAGACGATCTCATTGATTAAATATTCGTATTTATGACAAAATCTATAATACTTGTACCTTTTTGCTTGTTGAATTTACTATTCAGTCAAACTCAAAACTCAAAGCATTTATTTCAATTAAACCAATTACAGGCACTTTTGAATTGTCAAAGAGCCAGTCAGTTAGTCAGAAAATTGAAGCTAGTCGCCCATTCCAAAACGTAGATCTCTATGGAGAACAATGGGCAAGACACTCCAGTATTAATTTACTATTAAAAATATTTTATTCTGTCTTTTATACTTTAATTACTATGAATTTTCGTTCTAAATTAAATTACCATAATAAACACTATAAATTGACCTTTTACATCTTTTTAGTCACTTTTTTTAATGTTGTACGTATTCCTGATGCTGGTGGGCTACTATTTTCTACATTTTAAAATATTTTATTTGGTACTTATTTTATTTTTATTTTTTTGAATATAACATGTAAATAAAATGAATAACCGAAGCATTATCCGTCAAATTATATAAACATAATAATTCTGTATGAAATCGGCTTTACTTCATTTTTGTTACATCATTTTTGTTACACAACAAAAAAACGTAATAAATCGTTAGAAAAATGAAATCAATCATGAGTTGAATTACAACCTCATACATTTCGAGATTAGAAAAAATCGCATTGCATTTATCCAGATTCTTTTTAGTAGTTGGTCAAAATTATTCTTTAAATTTATGCAAAAATAATAAGAGATAGTTTTACCTTTGTTTTTATAGCAGAACAACTAAAATTAAAGATTTATTGTTGAAAAAACACTGCACAGGGACAAACACACTTTTCTTGTTGGTGGCACCCGCTGTCAAAATGGTGGATAGACGTTCTGTTATCATCTGATTGGACGGTTAAATGGATAATGTTGCCAGTTGAAAACCCCAATTTTCTACTAATATTGGTGTTACAATAACGAATAACAAAAATGAACGAAATGGAAGACATATTTTAATACAATGTTATTATTATTTTATATTAGGTTATGTATTTATATTTTATATCATTTACATCATTATTAGAGTCATAAAGATATTGTACAATTAGAACATGTAAAAATGTGAGTAGTTTCTTCTTTATGCTTTTTTTTGTTACGCGCTTGTGCTTAGAGACATGAGGTTGTTATATGAAAATGTTATGAGACTGAAGAAGTAAACATCGTTTTTTTTTTAAATCACCTAATATTATGATCTGAAATGTTGAAACCCATCTGGTAAAAATGTTGCTCAAGGATAATAATACTAGTTTGATCACTGTAATGCATTTTTCTTGGATAATATTCACGTGGACGTTTTCGCACATCAAAATGTACAGAAATTTTGTAAATCACCCAGGAACGCATTTCCACAGCATTTATTCTACTTTCATGCTTCTTTTGCCACACCCAACATTCATTTCCATACATAAGCGTAGGCACCAGCACACCATTGTGAACAGCCAGTCGGGCCTTTTTGGACATTAACTGGTTGGTCACAATCGCATGTATAGCACCATTCACTTTAATTCCCGCATTTACTCTCCTTTCCACATCTTCATCAATCTTTCCATTTCTTGTAAACAGACTCCCCAAATATACAAACTCACTTACTTGCTCCACACTCTTATCATTTATTTTCACATCACACATCAATACGTCCTGTTCTCTTTCAAACACCATGACCTTCGTCTTATACACATTTATATTCATCTTTTTCATCTCATATGCCTCATCATGACAGTCATCTTGCAACTGTTCTGCTGACGATGCAAGTAAAACTTGATCATCTGCATAGAGAAGGCATTTGACGAGCAACTCATTCATCCTCAATCCGCATTCACCCTCTTTCAAATTTGTCAGACAACTATCCATGTACAAGTTGAACAGCCACGGTGATGCTACAAACCCTGTCTAACACCCCTCGAGATGCACAACCAGTCCGTGTGTGCCCCATTTATCTTAACACAAGCACTGGAATCCTTGTATAAAGATTTTAGTGCCCGTACTATGCACCAGTCCATACCGTACACCGACAGTATCGACCACAGTTCCTCCCTCCACACACTGTCATAGGCCTTCTCCAAGTCAACTAAGGCACAGTAGACTTTCTTGTGCTTTGTCCGATGTTTTTCGGCTATACACCTTAGGGAGAAAATCTGATCCATACAGTCCATTCCCTTTCTAAATCCTGCCTGCACATCCTATATTTTCTCCTCTGTCACTTTTATCACTCTATTTATGAAAACCTTTGCATACAGTTTGCCAATAACACTCAAAAGACTAATGCCGCGGTAGTTTTTACACTCCTGCTGAGAGCCTTTGCCCTTATATAGTGGTACGATTACAGCCTTGCGTCAATCATCCGGCACACGACCATATCTCCAACACATATTAAATATCCGGCACAACAGACTTGCTGCCACCCCGTCACCGCCCTTCAGCATTTCAGCAGACACTCTGTCGTACCCCGCAGCTTTTCCAACTTTCATCCCTTTCAGCGCTCTTATAATCTTATATATTTCTATATCATTCTCTTCATCTACATCTGAGCTTGGGTCTTCAAAATTAGCATCTGCCCAATACCTACTCCTTGTACACTTTCCTGACTATTAAATAAACTTTCAAAGTATCCCTTCCAGCGTTCCAAGACCTCGCATTCTTCGCTTAGTAAACATCCATCTTCTGCTCCTATAACATTCATACTCGATGTACCTGTCACTCCGCGAGCCAATCTTACCTGTTTCCAGAACAACTTAACATTGACCCTGAAGTCTTCAGAGAACTTCCTGTTATACTTTTCTTCCTATTCATCTTTCTTCATTTTTACCATCTCTTTCACTTTCGTTTTCACTTCTGAGTATTTCTTCTTCACTCTTTTCAAATCATCTATCACATTTGTTGCCTGATTCATCCTATTTTGGGTCTATGGTATTTTTATTTAACACATTAAACCAGGCCTCTTTCTTCTTCCTCACAACCTCTTTTACTTCACCATCTACCCAAGAATCATTCGTTCTACTACCACATTTCTTCTGCGCTAGACCACATACTTTTGTGGCCACTTGCACCATACTATTTCTCGCTATATTCCATACTTCTTCTAGACTGTAATCATTCGTATCATCAAATATTTTATCCGTCTTCACTTTTACTTCCCTCTTATATTCCTCTTTTACTTTCAATTCTTGCAGTCTTACTACTTTTATTCTCTCTAGAGCAGTCACAGGAACTCGCACTCGGTGACGCTAATGCCTGAAAAAACCATTCACCCGACACATAACCAGATAATGATTCAGTCCCTACATTAATACTCCGATACGCTCTAGTATCTGTCACTTTACTCTTTAATCTTTCATCCACAATCACAAAGTCGATCATACTTCTATTGTCTTGCCTTTCCCACGTATACCTGTGAACCTTTCTATGATTAAACATAGTGTTCATAACAGACAAATCCTTCTCTACACACATCTGTAGCAAATTCATCCCATTCTCATTCACTCTATCATCCCCAAATGCACCTAATACTTTTTCGTACCCATTCCTTTTCACACCAACCCAACCATTAAAGTCTCCAATCATAACAATCTTCTCGTTTGATCCACATCCAGTTACTAAATCCCTTATACTGCCCCAAAATTCGTCCTTCTCCGAAGGGGAGCTGTCATATCGGGTGTATAAACGCATAAAACAAAGATAGAGTTTAAACCCACCTTGGATTTAATCCATAGAATCCTGGGACTTACACAAACATAATCTTTCACACATTTCATCATCCGCTCGGAGAGGAGAACCCCCACCCCCTGATAGACTCCGTGTGTCTCTTGAACACCGGACCAGATAGCGGTCAGAGAACCGTGTTTGGATATGTCCACTCCCTTTCTTTTCGTCTCATTCACACATAATACATCTATCCTTTGTAGACCATTTTCTGTTTTGTTAAGTACCTGGTACTTTTGACAGGCCTACAATGTCCAGCCATATCTACCAATTAACACTGTAATTTGAAAACAATGTAAATGCCAATTATTTTTAAAGGAGTAACTGTGGTGTTCCTTGCCGGCTCTTCTCCATAGGAAACGACCAAATGGAACCGTGCACCTAACTTCTGACGTTTCTTATGTGCCCATGTAGGTTTATGAGAAATATAATATTTTGATTTTGGTTGGTAGATAGATACGGTATTACAAACCTGTATTTGTCATAGAGGTTTGCAGATTTTTTGCAGTGAGAATAATTAATTGGATTAATTAACAGATTTAATTAACAGACGAACGCTTCTTACAAAATCTTTACAAATTTTATACGGAGACTTTAATCATTATTTGCCCAAATAGTTTACCTATGTTTACCCTGTATCACCAGCGGGGCAATTGCGTAACACATTATCAATCGGAATCGGTTTCATTTTGACAGTGCAACAACATTCATTGCGTTATTTACGTGTTGAGCAGACAAATTTTTCGAACTTATGAAGCAATGGATTAGCAATTTGATTCAAAATGATTTAGATTCCGATTGATAGTGTGTTACGCAATTAGGGTGCAGAACAAGTAGTTTAAGGCTCATAGGCTGTTCAAAATGTGACCGGATCACCGGTGTCGGACCACGCCCAATGAAGAGTTCCGTAATTGGGATGAATTTGGTCCAAAAATAAGCTTAACATTGTAGTTGAAAAACATCAAACATGTTCTCTCCTCATACATTCCAAATGCAAATGTAAGTTGGCCGACTATTATTCGTAAACTTGTAATGCCTACTTAGCTGTGATAGTTTTCCATGCAACTTCGTTAAAATTATATACTACTGCCGTGAATTTTTTTAACCATTTAGCTGGCAGGGGGGACTCTAACAAAAATCAACATTTTAAAGCTTAACATTTCGCAAACGGATCCCTCAATCGACAATTAATGGTTTTCACACAAACGTAATACTTTTAAACGGCCTATCCAACGACACCACACCACGGGATAGACGAGAAAAAAAAATCATCCCCACTACGTATAGGGGAGGCACCCTAAAATAATGTTTCTCAAGATTTTATTTTACCACTTTGTCGGTGTGATTAATATGTATGTACGTATGTATATACATACATGCATATTAATCACACCGACAAAGTGGTAAAATAAAATCTTGTTAAAACATTGGACAACAACCCGAGCTGACGATCTACATCTATCAGATAAATCCGAGCATTTTTCTTAGGAAATTGTACGTTTTTTTTGCCCATTTGGTTCCGTAGAAAAAACGAATCGTTTGTCAGTGAACCTTTTGCGTTCAATGTGTTTGAAAAAGGGTTGTGTTATCGAATTATTTATGGGGGCAAGTTATGGAAGATATTGCTCCCTGTCGACAAATCATTGCATATAATCTTGTAGGTTTATACAAACACTTTTATACGTCATCATATTATTTTTTAAAACTAGATGAGGCCGGCGTTTCCTATCTGACTACTCTGAGAATCTATGTTCTTCACACGCAAAGAATCTGCGTCCTTCTAACAATCTTCTCCTACTCTGTCCTTCTCATATTTCTGACTTTGTTCATTCTTCCTTTCATATTCAGTCCATTCTTCTTTGGAATGCGCTACCTCTTGACATCAGGATGGCCACCAGTCGGTATGCATTTAAGCTGAAATTGCAGAGTTATTTTCAAAATAAATAGCGTAGAGTCATCTCAAAACCTCTCTCTCTTGAATTGGTATATATGTATATGTTTATATATAATATAGGTATTTATTAATTAATTTATTTAATTACAACGGTTGTGTTATAATCACAACCGCAGTAACTAAAATTATAAAAATAAAAGAGGCAATTATAACACATATTAAAATATACAAAATAAACAAAGTCGAGTAAGATTTGAAGTGAAAACATAATTTATTAAAAGAAGGTTAACAGCACTTTCATAAATTCCCCACGCAGTACTTCTGACATACCAAATAAAATCTTCGTCCATCCATCCGCAAACAGATCGGCTGTTGGATTAGAATCCAAGAGATCATTAATTATTTGCGCAGATAATTATAATGTGTTACTGTTTGTTTGTCCCAAATAAATAAATAAGTGCGGCCAGAGTGCGAGGAATTGGCGACTTAGCACGTGCAACAGTACGACATGGAGACACGGCTATCAGCCTGTGCTTTCTGCCCCGACAGTAATTGTCTGGGACAAAGAAGCGCGCCAGCACAGCAAGCAAATCAGGAGCGTCACCAGCGCCACGGAGCGTCTTACACGTCATTGTGAGCTGGTCTTGTCAGATATATATAAATATGTATGTATGTGTATTATAAGTTTATAACCTATCTATGTACTTGTATTCTATTCTATTCAATCGGTTAAATTTTTTAATAGTTTTTTTTTTATAATTGTTCCTCTCAAACAGAGCAATTGTCATCTAAACTCTTCACCACCCTTGGTTGACTAGTAGAGAATTCTCTACCAGTTAACCAAGGGTGGTGAAGAGAGAAGTACAATTACAAATGCCTTAGGCAATGCCTAAGGCAGTAAGTCCGCCTTTGTACTTTTTTTGAGTGTGAAAAGTTTAAATAAATATGTCGGAGGAGTGAAGTAAAAGGCTTAGATCGGCCCTTGAACCCATCTTCCCAGAGGCAGTGGGATGAACCGCTCTGCAGGTTGGTACGGAATAATCTAATTAATACGACCACCAATACTGCTGAGCGTGCCCACCTGCTGGCTGTGGGGGAGTGGGAGTCGGGCCTCTGGCTTCAGGCAGTACCGTCACCCAACATAGGCACTATGCTGGGTGACACCACCTTCCGGCTCGCTACTTGTCTGCGTCTGGGCGCTCCTTGCGTGGCTCCGCATCGCTGCCAATGCGGTGTCACTGTCGACTGCCTTGGACAACATGGCCTATCCTGCAGTAAGAGCGCAGGCCGGATAGCACGGCACGCCAGCATCAATGACATCATCCGTCGTGCTCTTGTCACCGCCGGGGTGCCAGCTGTTTTAGAACCCAATGGCTTAGCACGCGACGATGGAAAGAGACCAGACGGAATGACCATAATGCCTTGGAAGGTAGGTAGGCCTTTGGTGTGGGATGCAACGTGTGTCGACACCCTTGCGCCATCCCATCTTCCTAGCACGGCAGGCTGTGCTGGAGCGGCTGCTGTGGGTGCGGAAAACCTCAAACGGCGCAAATACTCCAGTCTTATTGGGACTTATATGTTCGAGCCGTTTGGGGTTGAAACACTTGGGCCATGGGGTCCGAGTGCCCACTTAGTTTTTCGAGACATCGCCAGGCGGTTGGTCGACTCCACACGTGACCAGAGGGCTGGCCTATTTTTTGGCCAAAGAATCAGCATTGCTATACAACGTGGCAATGCTGCCAGCCTTCTGGGCACTTTTCCTGTTGACAGCGATGCGGATGAATTTTTTGATGCCCTCTGATTATTTACCCCCTCCCTTTTTTATATACCTGTACATATTATTATTATTATTTTAAGATTGTTAGGTTTTAAATTATGTCAATAGTAGAATATATTAGATAAGGTAATTAATAGACAAAAAAAAAAAAAAGGCTTGTTTACGTACTAGTAGCGCCATCTATTAGCGTTTGAGATACCTTAGTCGTTAATAATCAAATCGATAACAACTGCCATTGAGTCAGTAGTTCGAGTTTGGGGCAATCAATGAACTGTCGCGTGTGGCGTTTGACATCTGGCAGATGCCAAGGTGAGACTAGTGTGTTAGCGACACGATATAATTGACATCCAGAGCTCAACCGCGCCGGGTGTGCTCACTGATTCTGCTCAACCACGTGCAAAATGGCGGACACCGATGATATTTCGGATTAAAATCACTCTGCATCTCCGACAAATAAATAAATATATCTGGATGTTTTGTTAAGTGGCAGAAACCATGGGCTAGTATAATGTAATAGGGTGACTGGTGCGTCTTCTACTTGGGCAAACAGAGAAAAGCCGTCTTGTAAATTTTTGTTGATCTACCTATTTATGACAAGACTTCTTTTATTTTATCTCCTTGCCAAAAGTATTTCCTCGTAAGTAATATGTGCGTAAGAACGTATCTGTCAAGTATTAGAACGTTCTCGAGAGTTTCGAACAGCTGATGCTCACTTGTTTCAAAGTTTGGAACTTGAGAAGTGCCACGGCGCGGTCCGCAATCAACATTGGTATGGTATCGGTAGACGCATTATGTAAAACTAGATTTTGCTCGCGGCTTCGCCCGCGTGGCGGTAGGAAATTATCCCACGGAAACGTATTACCGCGTATGCGCGTTCCCCATGCAGTAAAGCTCCCAGTCGATATGATTTTTTCAGGTATCTCCAACAATCATAGTTAAATTTCTGCCAATTTACACCCTTAGTGGCTTAAACCTTCCTCATGAATCACTCCGTCCTTTGGTGTAAACCGTATGAAAATCTGTTCGGTAGTTTTTGTCAGACGGACGGACAGACGCGGCGGGGAGAATTTAGAGGGTATAATATGTAGTAAAATATATTAAAAAAAAAAAAAAACATTTATTTCAGGTTCTCCCATATTAAATATTACATCTTTACGACACATGAGATAAATACAAATCACAATTTAACATAAAAATGTAAAAATAAAAATAAAATAATAATAAATACAATGTCAACAAATCAGAACTACAATGTCAAGAAAATCAAATGAAAGTCAATGTCACATAAAAATTAACCGGAAATTAAATTAATAATATGTAATACAAATACAAATAAAGGTTTAGGGCACATTTTGGATGTAGTGATCTATACATCGTATTAAAAATTAAAGTTGCTTCTCGTGTCTGTCTGCGTGACCGCGTTGTTCTTCTAAACTTCGCGACGGATTTTGATGCAGTTTTCACCATCATTTAGAAAATTAATTCCGGAAGGTTTGTGTACATGTTACCGGCCAAACTCGATTTCAGGGCAAACTGTCCTAGGCCAAACCAGTTTATCTTACGCGTGTCAGGATGTCTTAGTTTAGCCCAGCACAATCTAGTTTGCCCTAAATACTTTAGACTTCACTAGTTTGGCCTAGGCTACAATAGTTTACAAAGGTACCTACTCGAATGAAATTGAAGAGCCTTCATGAGAGACGAAACTTAACCTTTCGTATACTCATTACAGAAACAATGAAAAAACCATTGTGTCTCACGTGGATCCCTATGAAGGGTTAAAAATACGTCCGTCGTGACGTATCTTGACCAATCAGTCATGCCATCTTTTCAAATTCAAATTCATTTTATTTGCCAGAATGTAGGTGTACAACCTACATGATCCATGATCTTTATGATCCTACTGTCCATTCTACTATCCTACTAGGATTATAAACGCGAAAGTTTGTGAGGATGGATGGATGGATGTTTATTACTCTTTCACGCAAAAACTACAGAACGGATTTAGATAAAATTTGCCAAACAGATAGTTTATAACCTGGATTAACACATAAGATACTTTTTATCCCGATATGCTTACGGGATCGAGACTTATGCGGTCAAAACTGCGGTTCGCTGCTAGTCTTAAATAATTACAATGGCCATTTACATTCTACTATGACATAATATGGTGCCACAGCAAGAGCTTCTCTCGTAAAAGTCGAGCCGATTCTAGAGAAGCTCATTATAACTCTATCCATTAGTGAGAGAAATACTTCCAGGTAGTAATAAGACTAACTAAACAACACAACAGAATGCTACATCACGGGATGAGAACTTGCTCTCATTAGCAGTTCTCAGAGTTGTAGGAATGTCGGCAATTATGCGGTTTGGGGACAAAGAGATTTGACGACAGCACTAAGTGAAGTTATTGCAAATATATTTGTTGCTAATAATTTACGAGTAAGTACACCGTTGGAAACAAGTGCAAAAATCTATACTAATATTATAAAGCTGAAGAGTTTGTTTGGTTGAACGCGCTAATCTCAGGAACTCCTGGTTCTGATTTTAGTATTGGATAGCTCATTTATCGAGGAAGGCTATAGGCTAATATCATCACGCCACGACTAACAGGAGCGGAGCATCAATGAAAAATGTTGCAAAAACGGAGAAAATTTATTCCTTTTGTAAGATTTCGTTGCGTGCGCTCCGTAAACGGTTAAAGTTACGCAAAAATCATATATGACGGGATTGTTCCTCTTAAAAAGTTCTAAAAAAAAGCCCGCAATAGCATATGTCTATCTTTTAAGGTCGGCTCACTATAACATTTTAATAATGCAAAAAAATAATGCATGTTACTTGAGAAGGTGTTTTCATAAACATGGTATTAATCCTTATCCAAATAAATAGTTTCATCATCAAGGTTTATTAAGTACATGTAAATTCCTTTTTGAATTATTCAGTTCACCTTTCGTTTAGAAATTACGACGGGTATAAAAATGCGCTTAGTCTATTAGTTACCTACACATTTTATTTTTTATTGACTGTTTGAACGCGCTAATCTCTGTCACTACCAGTCAGATTTGAAAAATTATTTTTGCATTATAAAGTCCAATTCTTGAAGAAGGCTATAAGGTATGTAACATTACGCTAGAACCCTTAGAAGCCGAGCAAAAATAAGAAAAGGAAGAACGAGCGCTAAGCGAAAACGAAGTAACAGCGCGGGCAGGCAATGTGATGCGACGGGGTGGGTCGGGGGCACAAGAAATTTTACGCGGACGAAGTCGCGGGCGGAAGCTAGTAAGCTATAAAATGATTCTCCTCTGGCTGGTCACTTATTCTATCGAAACTCCTTACTGAGTTAGGCCAGCTCAAGACTGTTACCACCGACGCCGATGTGCGGAACCGTACCTAACAGTTTTACGCATAATTTTTCTAGTGGCGAAAATAGAGCGATACAAACTTTATTTTAGTTTTACAGTTAAAACAAAAAAGACATTTGGATGACCAAATTATTTCGCAGACTACCCGGTTAATCGATATCGTCGGTACGAATCCATCAATCTGCCTAGCCTTTTCCCAACTATGTTGGCGTCGGCTTCCAGTCTAACCGGATGCAGCCTAATACCAGTATTTTACATGGAGCGACTACGTCTCTGATTTCTACAACCCAGTAATTGGGTAATACAATACCCCTTAAAAATAAGAGACTGAAGTGGCAGTGGGCTGGCCATGTTTGTCGAAGGACCGATGGCCGGTGGAGCAGACGAGTCCTGGAGTGGAGACCACGTATCGGCAAGCGTAGTATGGGACGCCCCCAGCTAGATGGACCGACGACCTTAAGAAGGTGGCTGAAACAGACTGGATGCGGAAGGCGAAGGACAAGGTGTTGTGGCGCTGCCTGGGAGAGGCCTATGTCCAGCAGTGGACTGCGATAGGCTGAGTTGAGTGGTAAGACTGGTTGTCAGACTTTTGGGCTTCTGACGTCTAGTAACGACTGTCAAAGATCCACGAATGACAGCCGGGACCGACGGCTTAACGCGTTGTCAAACTCAAACTCAAAGCATTTATTTCAATTATACCAATTACAGGCACTTTTGAATTGTTAAATAGTCAGTCAGTTAGTCAGAAAATTGAAGCTAGTCGCCAATTCCAAAACGTAGATCTCTATGGAGAAGAATGGGCAAGAAACTCCATGGACACTCTTTTAAATCAAAATTATTACAAAATCCTGGGTACATTGTTCTTGTTGCTTCTATATGTGAGAACAATGTAAAAATAATTAAAAACAATTCAAAATATAAGATTAAAAATAAGCCCTGGCAGTTAAGAGATGACCAGTCTCCACTGACGGCGCCCGTTCACGAACATGACGCGTGGATCAGCACCATCCAGCTCAACCATTTTGTAGGGAACCGAATGATCCAACACACGCTGTCCGAAGGCACGTCGAGGCATTGTGGGTACGAATATAATAATTATATCTACCTGCATTTAAAACTGACTCTCTGTGCTATTTCTTTATTCCGTGCCCCCTAGCCATTACGCATGCACTGAGGTGGACTTGATAAGTTTTGCGATCGTTTTCGATGTTTTTACGAGCCCCAACTGGCTGATAAGTGCCTCGAACTTCGTTTGATTTTTAAAAGAAAAACTTTATTTTCAGTGAAGTTTTTCTGGATGGAGAACTTTTTTGGTAAATTGATTACTAATGGATGGAACGGATAGGTGGTACTTAGGTTCATCTGTCGGTTGCATCATGAACAATTAGCCTCGAAATCAACTTGCTGATTGACTATACTTTTAGTAAGGGACCGAAACCGGTATGATCAATACAGGTATTTTTTGGTTACAACCTTTATTTTTACATATATTTTCAAATTCATTCGTTCACATTTAAATAGAGTAAGTACAATTGGTTGGTATTTTAAATGTTACCTAATTTTTGTGTCAGAGGCGAGTCGACCCGCGCCGGCGAATATTGACCAATCACGGTCCTGGCTGGCTGGCGATATTCTGTTTCTTTCACGTAATCAAGTTCATTTTTAAATAACCGGTATTAAAACGGTAACCTGAATAGGTAGAGGTAACATGTTTCTTCTTCTTGGTTACCCAGATAGCGGTAACCTTAGTCGTAGATGTAACCGAAATTCTTCGATACCGGTACCGTAACTTATAAAGGTTTTCGGTCCCTGCTTTTAATGACGAAATGAGCCAATATTTACCTATGGCTTGTGTTGAAAGAAAAGTAAATCCTAGTTGCTATGTAAAAATAATTTTAAAAATAGGCAGCAGGACGACTGCTGTGAAAACTTAAAACATTAACATTACACAAACCGCTGCGCGTCGCCAGTCTGGCGCAACACGCCACATTAGCATGTCGATGACGCGAGCATGTCGCATGTCGCGAACCCATAAGATTTCCCCCTACCAAAAATCGCACAATGCACCTAAAAAGTTTTCACTTCAAAAAAAATCTGTGATTTTGACGATTTAAAAAAAAAACGTGTTTTCAACTTTTCATTGTGGAGATAAATAGTCAGTTCCAGGAAACGCCAGCACACCGAATTAACCACGAACAAACAATGGTATTCATTTGTGGTTTTTATTACACGAAAACAATAGTTTTCGTACGAAAATGTACCGCAAATGGGTGATTTATAGTTATTTCCTAACATAACGCTTTTGGTTTTGCTATTTTACTTCAGAGAGCAGTGGTTGTCGGCCCGGACTTTCGAGTGGGAACATTATAGGAACTACTTCTGACCATGAGGTCCTGGGTTCGATTCCAAGGTCGGGCAAAGTGTTATTGGATTTTTCCATCTGGAATTTCTCAGTCCCGGAGTCTGGATTTTTGTCCAGTTGATGGCAATAGGCTCACCCCCTATTACATGGTACTTAAACATAACTGGCGCAATGGGGGTGTACTATAGGTACACTTCTGCCCAACCCTTCGGGGAATACAGGCGTGATGTTATCTTTACGCAAATTCTTCTGACCCAAGTTCCATACTTCGTAACTCACTCATATTTTGCCTTTGGCAACGTTATCAACTGTCCCCGTTTTGCAAGCTGTCCTCAGGGGGACGTCTATCTGGTATGCTTCCTAATCTTCACGCTTGTCGCCTCAGGGAGGTTAAGCCGACGTTCACATGGACGTAAAAATATTGCAGCGGGATTTTATCGCGCACTGGATTTTCAACGGTAGAGAATGCCGTAGGCATTAAAACCGCCATTGTACCTTACTGGGTGCGTGAAGTTTAAAAAAATAAATAACACACTTAAAGCGGACTTCACCAATGAAATTGAACGCGATCAGCACATCTAAACTACGTTCAAGAGCTGTGTCATTATTCCAAAGAAAATAATGATACTGACAGCCCTTAAACGTGGTTTATGTGCTAATCGCATTCAGTTTCATTGGTGAAAACGGCCCTAAGATCAAAATAGGGTTCTGATTTTATTTTAACAGTAGCGCACGAACAAGGAGCTAACTTTGAGAGACTGGTGCTTGAGGTAGGTTTATATAAAATCATCTGATTCTCTTTTTATTTGAGACATCTGATAAATCTAGCCTAAAATGTTTATACTAAAGTATTTTGTGACTTTTAAACTAAGTTCGCATTAATGTAAATAAGTTGGACCTATTCCCGAGTACCTAAGTCTGTAAATTCATTTTTCTGAGCCTATAGATACGGACCAATATGGACATCCCTTGTTCATCAAAAGAATAAGGAATGGTGGCTTACACTGTAGCTAGTCCTTGCAAAAACAATAACACAACTGTTTAGATATGCACAACAATAATATTTAGTAACTATGATATAACCAAACACACATCACAAAGGTTACCAAGGTCACAAAGGTTATCAAGTAACTATAGTTATCAGTAGCGATGCAAGCAGCCTAGCTGTGATCGAAGATAATTTATTCTTATCAGGCTTACATGTACCAACATTCAAACCACCGAAAGTATTTAAACAATTGGTTTATGTCCAATTTCCTAAGGAAAGAACTGATTGAATATCTAAACAGCCGTTTTAAAAGTCGGTGAACTCCGCCCTTAGATGTTTTGTTAATGTTTCTCATCCCCTCAATTACTGTCGATCGACCGGCTAGAGGTCGGTAACAATAGAAAAGTTGTGTCTCATAATATGACAGTTGAAGGTTTAGTTATAATATTTATACTGATTTATTTTTGGTTAACACTCTCACTGCCAGCAATATATAGCATGTTTCCAGTTCAGCAAGCTATGGAGTCCGCCGGCGGGTCCCAACGATTTCGCTGCGGTAGGCCGCCACTCAAAATTAAAAAATATTACAGCAGGCCATTGGGTTCGCCAGCGGCTAGTTAAGAATGCTTTGAACACGCCGTGGGATCCGCTGTGACCCCCTAAATTCAAACCTATTTTTATACTACTAGCCTGATAATAAGAAACTAATATGTCTAGTATTTGCGTGCGCCGGCCCTTTGCACTCGAAAACTTGGGGCCCGCCAGCGGATCCCATGGCAGTGAGAGTGTTAAGTAAAACCAGGCCCGGATCCAGAGGGATGCAGAGGGTGCATTTGCACCGGGCGGCAGACTAGGGGGTGGCCAGCCAGCAGCCAGTTTTTTCCTTAAAATAAATTCAGAAAATGACAAAATACAATACAAAAGTTCGTTGGTGCCACCTGGCGCGGCATTTCACACTGTATCCATCATTTCCTTTGCCAATGTATGTAGGTATGTACCATTCGACAAGAAAAGTACCTCATATTATTTCGTTGGTTAAAAAGGTAAAACTCACTAAGTGTTTTAAATAATTAGGAGATAAAAACATTTTAATACATTTTTCAGCCTGAAAAAAGTCCTTAACTGAATGTTTTGATATTTACATAAAACCTAGTTATTATGACTGTTCATCTATAAATCGTTTTAATAGGAATGATAATTACTAGTTTAGATGATAATTTAAAAAATGTACATAATGATTTTTATTAAACTACTCGACGTTTAACGTTTAGTACGTACTTAATTAAATTAAAACAAAATACCTACATAACACTCATCATACAATAAAGTATATATAAATAAATAAACACGAAAATAATTCCGCATAAGTTCAAAGTAACGCTAAACAGACTACTTCTCTACAAAATTGCTTAAAACTGACAGGAAACCTTTACTAAGTACTATTAAAAACCAACCACTTTATAAAACCCAGACTTTAAAAACCTTCCTAGACGACTTTTCATCCAAAAGTGACAGATTATGCGCCTCGAGCTCCCGAAATGGTTTAATCCGTAACCTACAGTTACAGATTAAACCATTTCGGGAGAGGACGTGACAAAGTTACTTTATTTATCCTTGTCTACCGCCTGACGTGACGTGAACTGGCGTTAGTCCACTGTGCTACTGATCAAAGAGTATGGTATAGATACTTGGGCATGTAGCCGATACGGTGTAAGTAATGGACAGGAGTATTTTCTATAAGGTAAATACGATAAGGTTTTTTGACTCGCGAAACGACATGCGGTTACATGTGTACAAACACGCTGTGAATGTGTGGATATGTGAGGAGCACTCGGTACCGTCCGAGACCATGGCGAAGTTGGAGGTGTGTGTGCGTGTGCGTGTGTATGTTATGTGCTGACGCTACTCGCCTTCACGCACACATTCACAGCGTGTTTGTACACTTGGTTAACACAAGTAAAGCGCATGTCGCTTCGTGAGATAAAAATACTAAGTATAAGCCCACGTTCACACGGACGCAAAAATATTGTAGCGGGATTTTATCGCGCATTGGATTTTCAACTCTCGGTGTTGAGCCGAGCATTAAGGATCCAAGAGAGTGCATTCTAACGCGTTGAAAAAACACACTGTTGGATTTTCAACTCTCGGCGCGCAGCAGAGCGTTGAAAACCCAGTGCGCGAAAAAAAATCGCCGCGTAATTTTTACGTTTGTGCCAACATCGGCTAACTGTAGGTACTGCCTGTATCTACTTATGTTAACGATACGAATACCTTTGTGTCAATCGACTGCAATCTACTAAATTTTTCCATGTAGGCAAATGTTTATCTAAAAGCAAAATCAGCCTATAGAGGTATGAAAAACAGGGTGTAAAGTTCACTTACCCTCCATAGAAAAAGGAGGATCCTCCAACCAGACGGGTGTTGTGTCTAGTGGGCTACTGCCCGACGGTTGATGTCGGGATGTTGTATATATGCTAGTCGCGCGGTAAACTCTGCGCGATGCAGGATTTTGCGTGACGTCAGTGTGACGCGTTCCATTGAGGCGATGAAGATATGCCACAAGCCTATAGTGTTCCCACTGCTGGGATACAGGCCAGGGTACGAAGGAGTGATGAGTACGAGACGAGTAGAAGGAGTGGGCCGTAATCGACCACGCGGGCCCAGTGCGGGGTGGTAGATGTCACATGTCTTCGAATTTTTGGTTCTAGGACATGTCGGTTTCCTCACGATGTTCCCTTCACGGTTCCCTTCACCGCTTTTGAGAGCTGTGGTAATAAAATTATTTACACATAGTATAGTGCCTGCTTGGGTTCGAACCTACGACTTACTTACAACTCGTAAGTCGCAGCCGTTACCAACTATGAATATTTTAATAATTTAAAGCCTCGGTACTTCTATACAACTTTAACGGCTGTGACTTACGTTTACGATTTGTATGTTCTCAAATAATTAGGTATTCCTAAAGTGTTATATGCAGCTAGATAATTTTCATCGTCTTTTTCAAAGCTTTTCCTTCTTGTTCACTAAGGAAAACTTATGTTATTTATTCTAAACACAAACTATATAACACGCAGGGTTTATTTTAAACTAGCTGATTCCCGCGACTTCGCCCGCGTGGATGTCAATACTTCCCTATTTGAATCTGGTTGTTCTGTATTTAACCCACGATTGGACAATTCAATTGAGAATATTCTTGTGCGCTCGCCATACCGGCACGCTATTGGCTGCACCGTGCTGCATGCCACTGCAACAACGCGATTTGCGCGCCATCTGCGTAGAACGCATAAAAACCGCGGGAAGCCCGTGCGCGCCTCGTTCGAACAGCATCGAATATTTTAGCTCCGTGAGTGAAAATTGTGATTTAAGCACAATTTGTACACTACCGTGTCTTGTACAACGTGCCAGACTCCGTGATCATCTTTCCAATAAAGGAAACATCTAGAAGCGGCCGCAGCTGAGAAAAGGTGAGTCGTACTCGAATTTTTCTTAGTTGTTTGTTCCTTGACTGGGCGAACGGGAATCACTCAGTTCATACAGAACTTCCTCTCTCACCGTTGCAGCAACGTAAATTCATACAGTCCATTCCTCTATTCCACACTGATTTTGTTCACAATTTCATGAGTTTTAAATTTTGCGCGTAACCCTAATTCTTTCTCAATATAAAGAGTAGCCTAAGTTACTTCTTATAATATCGGTTACCAGCCAGTGAAAGTCCCGACAAAATCGGTCCAGCTGTTTCGGAGATTAGCCGAAACAAAAATACAGACAGGCAAATATCTTAAAAATTGCTTTTTTTGTTTTAAGTACCGTATATACTTTCATATATGCATTCAGTAAAAAGCTGTAATTTTGAAATTACAAACAGACACTTCAATTTTATTTATTTGTATATCTAATCTCCGCAAATGCGATGGGTATCAATATCTAATCATGGTTAAACAAAAAATAAATAAAATAGTTTTTTTTTGTGGGGTCATCGACCGCAGTTATTGTAGTCACTTGAAATATCAGTTTAAAAAATCTGTTTTTTTTTTGTGTAAACTTCACAAACGTGATGGGTATTGCTATCTAAAAACGATAAAACGTAAGAGAACAATTTTTCTCAACTCATACTTCAAGTAACAACACTAGCAGCCTCCCAAAAAAAGACATCAAATCTTTTATTGTTTTTAGAAATCGGTACCCATCGCGTCTGTGGAGTTTAGCTAGCCAATTTAAATAACCCTATAGATTTTCCATTTAGATAGACACTTAGAGTGCAATTTATTGTAAGGAAAATAATAATTATTTTCCTTAAACTATTTATATATATAGGTGACATGATAGACGAATATCCTTCATATTCATTGTCAAATAATACATTGTGTTTAGAATAATTGCTACCTATTTATAATTTTAACACGTTCAAGGTATTAGTATTAACTTATCTATCACGTACTTCATTGTCTTAATTACCTGTACCTGTTAATACCTGTGTACATCATTTATAGGTATAGTCGAGGGGCTTGTGGCTAAATAATAACAACCGCATTGGTCGATCGAAGTTTAAGCTAGGCATACCCAGTTAACACGTTGCTCTCAGCTGTCATTCGTAAGGTCTTTGACAGTCGTTACGGGTAGTCAGAAGCCCAAAAAGTCTGACAATCAGCCTTACCAAGGGGTATCATGTTACCTAGTAACTGGGTTGTGAAGGTCACATAGGCATTCGCTCCATGTAAAATACTGGTATTCATCTGCAGCTGACCCCAACATAGTTGGGAAGAGGCTAGGCAGATTGATTGACTTAAAGGTACAGTCAGCGACATGAGTCGATAAACACTGCTACTTTTACGCATCATCTAAGTGTTCTTACACAAGAGCGACACCCGTCGACGGCAGAGACAACTACACGCGTCGACAGCGGTCGTCAACTCGCCGATGACCGCTGTCGACATGTCATCAGCCGTAGACGCAACGGACGCGACACGCTGTGACTGCAAGCATCGCTTTAAGTCGGCGGCTGTCGCTGTCATGTCTGCGGCGGTCGTCGAGTCGCTGACGACAGCCGTCGACGCGTCTAGTTGCCCCTGCCGTGTCGCTCTGGTGTAAGAACACTAAATGACACCAAATTATTCAATAGAAAGCATTTTAGCATTTCATATAGCTAAGAGTTCTTAACCCGTGAGAAGGCGCGCCTAATATTGTTACACGGACAGGCGCGCGCGAGCAAAATGCTTACACTACTTCAAATGCTTATGTTTCCACAGTTATAAAATTTATTGGCTAAAAATGAGTTTTAATGAATAAATCAAACATTTAATAGTGAGAAAATACGAGTTTTAATTAAAACTATGAAACATAAATGCATTTTCTAACGCAAATAATAAATCAATTAATTTAAGTTTTAAAATTTTGGCAGTCTTCAAAAAAAGCACTCTATAAGTCTAAATTAACAAAAACTTAAAAATTTCACCCTTCCTCGAATTCAGGACGAGTGTGCCTCTCGAAACACGTTAAACACTTAAACATGTTGTGATTGGTGCAGAGTAATTGCTTGCGCGAAGTGCACACTTTTTTTGTTCACACATCCAGAACATATTGAACAGAATCCGCTTTGCCTGAAAACAAAAATATTATTACTAAAATATTACTTTAGAGTGTTTACGTAATGACTAAGCAATATTATACAAATTAACCAAATAATACGCAAGCAAATTACTAAAATCAATTTTTAAAACCAAAAAAACTACTTACGCGGATGGGCGCGCGAAGAGCAAGTTGCCGCGGGATGGTACACGGCCTCCACAAACACTTCCCTGCATGGTCGCAGCTGTATGGAGCGGCGCATGAGTGGCTTCAGGGGAGAGAGGGTGAATAGTTATGAAGGTACCGAGGTGCTTGAGCCGCTACGACGTCGGTATCACCAAAGAAATTTGCAATCAATCTTTGCGTGAGTAAATTGCTCATAGCGCGCCTTCTCACGGGTTAAAGTTTACTCCTACTCCGATTTTAATTAAATACCTATGTCAATAATTAAGTTTAAGAAAAAAAACATCTGTGTACCTGTTAATGTGAAGTGCTTTTCAACAAAATGGACAAATAATTACGTCGAAATTATCAAAGGTGACAGGGACCTTGTGAAGGCCGCAGGAGTCCGCTGGATACGAGAGGCACATATTCTGTCGAAGTGGCGGTTCTTGGAGGCCAATGTCCAGCAATGGACGTCTTTCGACTGAAATGATGTTGATGATCAAAGGTGGCACTTAGGATGCACAGTTAATTAATGCTCTTCTGCCTTTAATGATTGAATAGTTGTTAATTGGGCGAAAGTTTGTGGTTTGTTTTTTTCTTGTAGGATCTTTTATTGGTGTCATTATGCATGATCAAAAAGACATTTTTCATAGTTCTGTAAAGCACCTGCTACATGGTCGCCGCGTCCCGACGGAGGTGACCTCGGTGGTTTACAACCGTGTAGATTGTGGTTTACGACCAAACATTGAAACAGCTCTGCCGGTCGCCAACCAAGGTCACCTCTGTCGGTGACGCGGTTGGCGACCGTGTAGCAGGCGCTTTATTCGTAAATTATAAATCTATACATAGTATAAAACAAAGTCACATATCGTGTCTGTCGGTGCGACCACTTAGATCTTCTAAACTACACCATGGAGTTTGATATAATTTTTATCATCATAGCATTTATTCCGGAAGCTTTATAGGTGTAAATTTTGTCTTTAACTTAGATTTAGCTCAAAAATCTCGATGTTTTGACATGCAGCCATTGCGCCCGTGGGAAGCACGGGCGGGTCGTTGTTAAATGTATAAGTTATTGCAGGTAAGCTCACAGTTATACTATTTGACGGGGTCCGCTAGGGCCGGTGCCAGCAAGGGTTGCGGGATGTATGGTAGGGTCTAGTAATTGATGAATATCACTCAGCAAACTATTAGCCATCTCTTTTCACCACTGGCCATCCTGCCAGGCTGCCAGTGGTTTACATTTTTGCGTTAATAAGGATTGAGATCGCTAATACTGTTATTGCGAGTAATTATCTTAACTGTCTGTGCGGAAGAATAATTGCTCAAAGGAGGATTAGTACTTACAAAATATTTAAGCGGTAAAGCGCGGGAATCTTGGGACGTAACCAGGGCGGAATACGACGGAATACCGAGCGCGGAACTTAAGACCCCGCATCTGCCCCCGCTCACAAAAAATGGTATACTAATGTCAACTCAACAACAACCTAACAACTCAACTCATCAACTGCACTCACTTAACGTAAATTGTTTGAGACTGGGAAGATCTGATATAGTAATGTTGTTTAAAAACGCATTAATCCTAAAAACTTTCAAGAACAGGTAATTACAGTTTATCTTTAATCAGTTCACTAGTTTTATAAAGTAAATTTTTCACTGAAATATAACTTCAACTTTGCTATGAATGATTTATTGTAAAGGTGAAAAGTTTGTATTTTTATAACGGAATAAATGTTCTTGAAAATTCTTCAAAGAAAAATGATAATAAGTTTTCTTAGTGCCTCTGGCTTGTAAGTATGTTTCTACCTATATGTCACTAAATAAAAACTGTTGTAACTATTATACAGGGTGTAAGGGACAGCCCTCCGCAGACTGAAAGGGGTGAATGCAGTCTAGCATACTAAGATGACCGGTACCTACATGAAATTATTTCAGGGACGTTATGGGAATCCAATAAACCTGATTTGTTTTATTACCTCACACGCAATGTATCGTTACCGTGGCAAAACGCTCGCAGTGAACGGCAGCGCGGCGACCCTTCGGTCGCCAAGTAATATATTTCAACATCCATTGCTGATTTTTTATTTTAGCTGTTTTATTTACATAAATGGAGTGCTGCGTACAGAGAATGTAATTTTACATTGAATTAAAGGAATAGTAACTGAAAATACGAGAAAAAAAATGAAAATTTTCGTGAGAATATTTCCGGTGGAATATGATTCAAAATAAGGAGCTGAATGCACCCTGTTAGTTTGCGGAAGCAGTCCCTTACACCCATGTCATGCATTTTTTTAAAACATACTAGTACAGTACATAACAACTATTTTCTTAATGTCTATCGGCAACTGTCATGCCTGCGACTTTAACAGCTTTCCTCACATTTTTAAAATAAATTATAAAATTACATAATAAGTAAAAAGAGTAGTAACAACTCTATAACCTTCCACGTCGATTGAGAGCGTCCGCCCTGCACCAAGTGCAAAGGGCAACTGATAGAAATCCGACTACTGATGAAATACGAAGTTTGCCGAGAGACATTAAGAAAATAGTTGTACTGCACAAATGACAGGTATAGATTATAAATAGGAAATGCCGGCGCCATCTAGTTTTAAAATATGGTAATACTGACGTGTAAAAGTGTCTTAAAAGATTTACCTATAGAAATAAACATTTCATTTCATTTCAACATTTTATTTCATTTATTTTAATGATTAGGAAGTCACGCGACGATTCGCGCCAGTTTGAACACCTCCATAAAAATTAGTTGACGTAATCGATGTGACCAAACGTCCTGCATCCCGCGCGGGATTCGCCCCAGTTTGGTAAGAGCTTTATTAGATTCGACATGCAAATAACTCAAATCGTCGTATTTCTCTTACTTTTAGCCCGCATTGCCACTTTTGGATAGTAAGCGGGTATTTCCAATTTTCTCATAGTACGTACATAATTTTGACATTACAACGATTAATTACTAATATTAAATTTTTTATAGGTAAGTAAGTACCTATTTAGAAGTTATACATCAAAAAAAAAAAAACATACAACAAACATTTTAAATAACAGAAAATCCAATATAATTTGCGTCGTGATCAACAATTATTAAGAGGAACTCACATTACATAGCTGTGACGTCATTATTTCAAAGAAAAAAGTGGGGCTGACGCAGGACGTTTAAAGACGTCGTCGTAGTAAAAGAAAAATATATTGCATCGTGAGGATTTCTGAGAATTAGGGGCGGTAATGACAGAGATGTGTTGGCTAGCAAATGCAGGCTATTAATCAAGGGTGAGGGGCGTGAAAGTAGAAGATTCTGGGGCTGCCAAGTAAGAGGTTTTGTATCTTTCCAACGTTGTTCATTTTTAACACGTTAACGTAACTTAAACAAACGAACGATTAAAAAAATGGAAATACTCGTTTCACACATAAACTTTCAACTGTCATGACGACACACAATTCAATTTCTATTGTGACCCGACCTCCTGAGGTCGGTCGACTGTTGAGGGCTCGTTGAGGGGATATAAGGTATGTACTTAATTTAAGACTTTATTCATCGAGGGGGTTGTGGCTAAGTAATATCAGCCGCACGGATGGATCGATCAAGTTAAGCTACGCTTGGCCGCGGTTGGTCCGTGGATGGGTGACCATCTTTATGTACCTAGAACCCTCCGTGCCTCTGAAAGCACGTTAAGCCGTTGGTCCCGGCTGTCATTCATGGATCTTTGACAGTCGTTACGGGTCGTCAGAAACCGGAAAGCCTGACAATCAGTCTTACCCAGTAACTGGGTTGTGGAGGTCAGATAGGCAGTCGCTCCATGTAAAATACTAGTATTCAGCTGCATCCCGTTAGACTGGAAGCCGACCCCAACATAGTTGGGAAAAGGCTGGGGAGGTAGGTTCATATAGGTATATCTACGATTGACGGCTGAATCTCATTGATTGTACTTGTCGCTAAAATTTAAACCAAAACGCTATACGATAATAATTGTATTTTCGATTAAAAAGTCGTTCGAATTTACGTTACGTTTATGTCTCGCGTTCGTGCTCCAGTCACTTAAGGCGAAAGCGCCAGGGTAGCCCGCGAAAATCAAATTTTCTTACATTTTTTGCAATTTGCAGGTCATTATTAGATTGTATGTTGATTAAAATTTAATTCACGGCCGTAAAAAATACGTATTTACAGAATTATAATAATTAAAGTCATCAATACAACTTTCTAAGACCAAGTAATCCTATTGAATGACTATTTCATGAAATCTTGACATTTGAGGATTATAGTAACTTAAGGAGTTGTATAACTGATACTAATGATTATAATCATGTAAATACATCTTTGTTACGGTCGCGAATCGTACTATAATCAACATACACCCAGACACTGAGTTGCAAATTGCAAAAAAAAACATAAGAAAATTTGAATTTCGCGGGCTACCTTAGCGCTTCCACTTTAAGCCAAAAACAGTGATAACCTTTACGACAACTTGGACATTTGAGACAACTTTTAGAATGGCAAAATGAAAGTTTATACTCGTACAAGTGAAAGCCCTAATGACTGGACTACTCTAGAGCCACTGAGCAGTTGAAAGCATTAAAGAACATGAAACGCATGATGTAAAAGAACTGCTAAATAGTATGAATCCAAGAAGTATATTAATTAATAACTTTAAAAAACAACTGAAAAGTTTTAGGATTTTTTCAATACATAGTTAAACCCAGACTTATCAAAGACAGAGTCAGACTGACGGACTTATTTTTGGACTTAATAAGGCAAGCAACTTTTGCTTACTAATTACTTATTTAATTACTTAATTGCTTGAGGGGCTTGTGGCTAAGAAATAACAGCCGCATGGGTCGATCGGTCAGGTTAAGCTACGCATGCCGCGGTTGGTCCGTGGATGGGTGACCATCTTTACATATCAAGACCCCTCCGTGCCACGGAAAGCACGTTAGACCGTTGGTCCCGGCTGTCATTCATTTATGTATCTTTGACAGTCGTTACGGGTCGTCAGAAGCCCGAAAGTCTGACAACCAGTCTTACCAAGGGGTATCGTATTACCCAGTAACTGGGTTGTGGAGGTCAGATAGGCAGTCGCTCCATGTAAAATACTGGTATTCGGCTGCATCCGGTTAGACTGGAAGCCGACCCCAACATAGTTGGGAAAAGGTTAGGCAGATGATGAATTGCTTACTGCCTGCTATTGTCTAGTATTTATTTGCTTATTTCGTTTCCTTTCCTTTTCCTTGCCTATTTTTTTTTGACATAGCAGAAATGGGCTCCCATAAAAAAACTGTGACGTTTCTGACCGGTACTGCCCACGGAGTCGGGTTCAGAATCATCTATACCAACGATTTTATATACGGGTTTGGCCGTAAAATGATGCGACACGGTTTTTGTCGTGGGCTCTCATTTCCAAAATATTTTTATAAATAGCTGTTTTCCTGGCTCCAAAAGGAGGCCGGGTATAAATTGCCCACGCTGCAACTGACGCAAACGAAAAAAAAAGTAAAGTAAAACCTCTAGAGCCCTTCTTTTGCGTAAAATATGATTTATCACTTATTTTACTGCCATTATTGCAGTTAAATCGTTTAGATATTTTGTTTCTATGTAATTTATGGTCGAGTTTAATTGAAAGATGATTTTGAAATGATTTAATCTAATCAACAAAAACTTTTGAGGTTTTTTTGAGTTTAAAAGTTTGGTAAGTAGTGACAAAGATTTATTTAAAGTAAATATAACGATTACTTTAGTTAAGCCTTTTGAATTGAAAATTTGTAGCTGTAGGTACGTAACTAAGGAAGAAAATTTAATAAATCGTGGCTCAGTTGAACTAAAAGTGCAAAATAAACTGCATTTTAATTTTATCCGAGCACAATCAATCAGCCTAGCCTTTCCCAACTATATTGGGGTCGGCTTCCAGTCTAACCGTATGCAGCTGAATACCAGTATTTTACATAGAACGACTGCCTATTTGACGTACACAACCCAGTTACTGGGTAACACGATACCCCTTGGTAAGACTGGTTGTCAGGCTTTTGGGCTTCTGACTAACCGTAACGACTGTGAAAGATCTACGAATGATAGCTGTTTTAGCCATTATCCATTTTAGCCGAGCACACAAAACAAATTCGAAAATATTATCCTGAAGCGGTACAAAACAGTAAAATAAAACAATATTTTCCTGAGAAACACACTGTGTCCTTACATTTAGAGGTGTATCGCAATATGTTGGAATACAAATAGGGTACAGTTTTATAAAGTAGGGGTGAAACAGTTGGGACTCAACCCACAGGTTAAATATAAGCGGGACCTAACTTTTGGGTTGGAGGAATATATTTATATTTTGGCTTAAATAATCACTACACAGTCGTTTGTCTGTGTTTCCACTTAGTGGTATTTTGAAACTATTTGACGATTTTGATGCACTTTTTCCCATCATCCTCTCCATTTAATTTTTGGCATAGCTTGTATGCATAAGGATAGACCATGACCTGGTTTAGGACATTGGATACTTTTTATCCCGGTAGTACTTTCCCGTGGGATAAAATCGAACATCCACGCGGGCGAAGCCGCGGATAAAAGCCAGTACCTTAAGTATACATTCATATTTTGTTTGTGTGAAGCTGCAAAATAACAAAGTGACACGGAAAATATTAGTCCAATCCTCTGCAGAACACGAACCAATCGTTTTGGACAGCTATTGTCAGAATTTTATGCTTATCCTAAACTTTAAAACGATAGTTCTGCATTGTGTTATGTCCGGTGTGTAATAAACTTGTCTGGTTTTAATGTTTTGCTGAAATAAGCAGAACTCAAATAGGTCCTATATTTTAGTTTGTCAATGTTTTAGGGCGGTTTTGAAATGGTTGTGGAATTGTGATTCTGGATTATGAAAGTTGTTTATTCAGATTTTATGAATACTGTGTTAGCATAACTTTTTAAACAGGTAATTATTAAATTAATCATACTCTTGCAAGTTGGTACCAATGTTATTAATGTTTTTTTTTTATACACTTTTCTTTTCGGTAAAAAAAAAACATCGTAAAAATGAGAGAAGGAACTCAAATCTGTCTTAGGTACTGTTTGTGTGTAGGGGAAGATCCGCGATTCTCCGAAGGTCACAGACCTTGACCTTAAAGTTAATGACCCTGAGTTCAAGGTCAATACCTTTGAGGTGTCCCGTGGTGTTCGACCCTACTACTCCCACACCCTACCGGTTCCGAAGGCTTGATTAGGCGATGGTTTTGGTGAAATTTTTCTTAGTCTGCTTTCGTAGTGCCCAAGTTTCGTATTTTTTGACCGAAACTTGAGTCTTTTTAAGAAATATCTTGAGTCATTTCGTTTCTATACAATTATACTGTATCAGATTTTTTAACATAAAAACTATAGTTACATTATTGTAAATTTATATTCAGAGATGTTATTTCATTTTTAACATAGGTAGAGTTAAAGTCAATAATCAAATACGTATTCTTTATAAGTACAGATTTTTGCATTCCAAATTTTAGAATGTAGTTCCTAGAACCAATAATTTTTTTGTAATAATTCCCCTGAATTGAAGAACATCCTATGGAAATAAAATTTTTCTATTATATTCTATTCTGTAGCCTGCAGGAAAAAAAGTAAGCAGACATGGGGACGGCCGACTGAAGTAAAAACTTAAAACATTAACATGTACCATCGCGGACATTTGCGGTGAACCACTTTTCAACCTCACCGCAAATGTGTGAAACTTAAAACATTTGCGGTGAGGTTGAAAAGTGGTCAAATGTCCGCGATAGTACCTACACAGGCCGCTGCGCGTCGTCAGTCTGATGCACCACGTCACATTACTTGAAAAGTGGTTCACCGCAAATGTCCTCGATAGTACCTACACAGGCCGCTGCGCGTCGTCAGTCTGATGCACCACGTCACATTACTTGAAAAGTGGTTCACCACAAATGTCCGCGATAGTACCTACACAGGCCGCTGCGCGTCGTCAGTCCGATGCACCACGTCACATTACTTGAAAAGTGGTTCACCACAAATGTCCGCGATAGTACCTACACAGGCATGGCGCGTCGTCAGTCTGACGCACCATGTCGGTGACGCGAGCATATCGCATGTCGCGAACCCGTAAGATTGTCCCATATCAAAAAGCGATCAACGCGCCTAAAGGTCTCACTTCAAAAATTACAATGTTTATTGAAGAATCAGAATCAATATTGACTAGGCTATAAGAAATATATTATTATAACAAAGGGACCATATTTTTTTTTTATAATTTAAGATTTATGAATCAATCCGTAACTGCAGAGTTAACATTTTGCCGTTTTTGAACTGTCTCAATTAATTTGTTTTTGTTTATTTTATTTTGTTATTTGTGTTTGTTTGTCAGAATCTGTTCTGTAGTCCCAATAAATCAGCATGAGGAATAAATTACTAGCCACACATACAAAAAAAAGAGATTTAATTAAACATTTTAACATTTCTATTCAAGCCTGTAGGGTTACCAAAAAATCAGAACGTAGGCATATAATTCTGTGCACATAGTAATTTGACTGTACCCTCGTCATTATGGGTCTATCTCGACCCAATCTGGGGCGACTTTGTTAGCTGAATTTAAACGCTATTCAGTTCTAAAGGCCACATCATACAATCAGGATGCGGGACGATATTGGATCCTATTATTAACACACTTTATTCGGAGACAGAGTACGGCAGAGAATGTGAAGCTACGAATCAATACATTGAAATGTACATCGCATGTTATGTAGATGTTATGTTTTTTTTTTCTTCTATTCTAGTTTGGCAAAAAGGATTACGCCCATTAAGTGGTTATCGCTGGCCGCTTATGAACGCCTGCTACACCGTAAAGATTGCCAATACGTCCATACTTATACGTAACACTTTTCCCACCCATCACCACACTACCACACTACTACACTACCATTCCACCACGACTACCACCACTTTGCCACTTTGCTTTGCTTTTTAACTTTGCTTTGCACTTTTGCTTTGTTTTTTTTTTTTTTTGGAATTTTCTAGTAACATCCCGGAGCTTGGAAGTTGGCGGTTTGATAACCCGAGCCTCGGTGCGCACGTTAAGCCGTTGGTCCTGCGCCTGATCTCTCTCCGGTCGTGTCGGATTGCCGTCCCATCGGACTATGAGAGTGAGGGAGGAGAGAGTGCACCTGTGTCTGCACACACTGTAAAATCTCCCGCGTCGAAGGCTGGTCTCCGCTGAGATTAACCGCCATGGCCAAAATTCGGTCTGGAGGACTATTTTTTTACATATACACATTTCTACTAGTACATTCATATGTATTATGTATCGCAGTAATATTACTGCGATACATAATACATATGAATGTAACCATAACCATATGGTTGTAGCCGTCATATACCGTAATGTAGTTATATGAAAACGGTCCATAATTATCTTACTAGGAATATGATACGAGCACGATCTAGTAATGTAACTATTAGGGCAGTCCGACCAAAAAAGTTAGGTTAGGTTAGAACTGTGACCAATACCGCGCGAGCCGAGCGAGCAAAGCTAGCGGTGCCGCGGCAGCGGCCGGCGGCGTGCGCTACGTCGAAATTGGTCGCAGTAACAAAATTAGGGCACTCCGACTGTTATGAACGATATAATATATTACGGTATATAGCTATATCCCTAAGGATATAAATATATATGACGGCTACAACCATATTACTGCAACGTATGCACTATCACTCTCATAAACGACTACGTATGAAATGTTTACAAGGAGCTGGACTATTTGCACATAGAAAGGCACTTTTATATAATCAACATTCTCTTGCCCTCATCACCATGTCTTCTTCGTCCATATTTCTCTATTAGTTGTCAATGTTGAAACCTCAGTAGTTACATAGTTTCTTTATATTTTCTTTTCTAATATTCATTAAATACATATAAGTACATATTCATTTAATACAAAAGTGTCCAAAGTACGTACAAAAGGACGTCTAATTTTATCGCTTCATCATGTGTGGTCGAGCCCTTAGTGGCTTAGTCTTTGAATGTTTGGCAGTACTTAGAGGGCTTTTTAGGGTTCCGCACGTCGGAATGAAAAACCGGAACCCTAATAGGATTACTCGTGTGTCTGTCTGTTTGACTATCTGTCTGTCCGTCTGCCACAGCTGATTTGCTCCGAATCTACTGGACCGATTATGTTGAAATTTGGTACACATATGAATTTCTGTGACCCAAAAACGTATATGTAACGTAATTACGTCACACGTTCGTGTTTGAATGAATTTTGAATATGGGATCCACTTTTGGGGGAAAAATTAGAAAAAAAAGTTTTGCAAACTATACATACGTGTGACATATCAATTGAAAGGGCTTGTTATGAGGATTTAATTTTTTTTTTAATAAATAGTTTTTTGAAAATTGACCATACCTCCGAAACTGATAAGCCAAAAATTTTGAAAAAAATACTGAGAATAATTCTATACCTACTTATAGATTGTAATAGAACCTATAAGAAAACTATGGTTTTAAAATATCATGGTAAATCACTCAATATTTTGCGTACAACTTACATTTGCAGTTGGAATGTATGGAGGAACATGTTTTTCAACTACAAAGTTAAGTTTGTTCTTGGGCTAAATTCATGCCGACTACGAAACCCTTAATTGTGCGTGGTCCGATACGCACTTGGCCGGTTTTTTGTGTTAGCTGCTTTAAGATTTCGCCGATGATATTGCTTTTCAATGTAACCTTTTATTTTTTTGTCACTTGACCGCTTTTCTTTAAGGTTCTTCTTTATCAGCAACGAAATAACGTATGTTTTTATTAAAGCTGAATCATCACACATTTATTTCGCTGTTAATTATGTATTACAATAATTTATATGCATTTTTCATCGTGATTATGCATAGCATATAAACTCCATTTGTAATAAGATTAGAAATTTAACTAAACCTTTTTTACAGTCCGTTCAACCGATTTTAACTTCTATTGCGTTAATGGCATGACAAAAATGACACCTGCAGTAAATAGTTGGTAATAAAACCACGTTTTTGCTTTTAATGCCATCCTTAGGGCTACGGAATAGAATTCAAAACGGTTGAACGGACTGTAAAAAATGTTTGCTTAAATTTCTTATCTTAATTCAAATGGAGCATAGGTAGTTAGCGTAGGGTTGAAAATCTAAATATCTATACAAATAAATAAAATTGAAGTGTCCGTTTGTAATCCTACTTTCTACTAATAAATATTATAAATGTGAAAGTTTGTGAAGATATATGGATGTTTGTTACTCAATCACGCAAAAATGGCTGAAGGAGTTTGTATGAAATTTTGCACACAGATAGCTTATAACCTGGATTAACACATAGGATACTTTTATCCTGGTGAACCGACATCCATGCGGGCGAAGCTGCGAGAAAAAGCTAGTATCATAATAAAAGCTTTTTACTAAATGCATCATCATCTGCTCAGCCTTTCCCCAACTACCTATACATTGGGGTGCATTCCAGATGCAGCTGAATACCAGTATTTTACATGGAGCGACCGCCTATCTGACCTCCACAACCCAGTTACTGGATAATACGATACCCCTTGGTAAGACTGGTTGTCAGACTTTCAGTCTTCTGACGACCCGTAAAGACTGTCAAAGATACACGAATGACAGCCAGGACCAACGGCTTAACGTGCTTTCCGAGGCACGGAGGAGTCTTGATATGTATAGATGGTCACCCATCCACGGATCAACCACAGCAAGCGTAGCTTAACCTGATCGAACGACCCGTGCGGCTGTTATTTCTTAGCCACAAACCCCCCCTTTTTACTAAATGAATATGACATTATATACGATACTTATAATGAAAAAGCAGCAATTTTTAAAATATTTGTCTGTCTGTCTGTTTGTTCTGGCTAATTTCCGAAATGGCTGGATTGATTTTGACGTGACTCATTGTACGAGCTACGCTGTACATTGACCTTTGTGATAGTTTGTACGCCACACTTATTTATGCACAATCATCAATATTGTTTAGCTGTGCATTCCTCAAACATAACATTTAAGTGTAACAATTCTGTAATTATATTTAGTAGCAATAAATCCATCAAGGGAATCGTTCGTCTACTCATTTACATAACATAACATACCTAACAAGTTTACATAACAAGTACATAACATTTTCACTGTTGGGCATTATACCCCAACACTCACTGACAGATATCTGATATTATAATGAGTAGCTTAGGGTACTTTTATTTTAGAAAAAGAATTAGGGTTCCACGCGAAAAAAATTAAAACCCATGAAATTGTGAACAAAATCCGGTTCAAATAGGTAGGTAGGGTAGGTTCCGGTATTGACATCCACGCGGGCGAAGCCGCAGGAAATAGCTAGTAGGTAATAGTAATAGAGTGTGACCAACTGTAAGCTAAATTAATTAAATTAAAAATATCAAAATTGCAAATCTAAGCATCTAAAACTTAACAAAACAGGATCCCTAATCAGTCTGTGAATGGTTCTCAAACAGTTGTTGGCAAACTAACAGCGAAAAATGTAGGAAGAGTTGCCAATGTAATAAATTCAGAGTCAAGTTATAAATTACTTGAAACACTAGTAGAACAGTGGTTTATTTTCTAATATTGGAACTTCGAATGTAATCGTCTGTTTTAGTTCTCGTAGGAAACAGTTCTTAGATTAAAGTTTTGATTTATATTGTGTGTTGCTGGAAGAGAAAATAGAAGTCTAGTCTCTTGTTGTAAAATGATTTTGTTGAGAGATAGTAGGACAGTTGAATACAAACCAGTGTAATATGTTTAACATAACATAACACCACGCCTTGTTTCCCGGAAGAGTTGGGCAGAGGTGTACTTATAGTACAACCACATTTCGCCAGTTATGTTTAAGTCCCATGTAATAGAAGGCGAGCCTCTTGCGATCAACAGGACTCAAAACCATGCTCCGGGCTGCTACTGAAAAATTTCAGACAGGAAAACCCAATGAAACTTTGCCCGACCCGGGAATCGAACCCAGGATCTCATGCTCAGCAGTAGCGCTTAGACTACTAGACCAACGAGGCAGTACATAAATAATGCATTGTAATGAATATATTTAAATAATGCTAATACTAAGAATTTCTTCAGTAGGCATAGTCAATGATTGGGTAGTGATTTCCACCTTGTTTTTTAATTAATTAATTAAACGTGACTAGTGAGTCACGTTTAATCGTGGTTTAGTCGTGGATTTTTCTAGTAACCATATTGTGGTAACGGAAATAGGAAGGCGCGGGGTGTCGCAGTACCGAGCCCGGTACGCGACGGCCGCTGCGCGCCCTCCACACCACTCAGCTCACAGACGCGCATCACTACGGGCATTTCTTTGTACCATTTTCTATACTTTGTTCATGTTAATTGTGGTATTACACCTATTTTAATACAGTCCACTTCTTTTAATCTAAAGTCCAATTGAGTCCATTTAGTGCCGCGCCTTCCCCGCGGTCAATCACGCGCATTGCATATGTTGCATATGTGATGCGCCGACATTATATTTTGCCTTTAAAAATATTTGTTCTGCGCATGAATCGAACTGGTAGCGAAGGAGGTCTGTATGTGCCGAAATATTATCCGTAAATAGTACCTACCCGTAAATAAACCACTATGGGACCAACTCTGAAATATGAAAAGGTTTTGTTTAGTTTCATGAGTACTACACTCCTTGACGTATGTCCCTCGTTTAACCTAACAACCTGTATATCTGTAGTGTACTTCTGGAGCTAGACCACCACCTCTTAAAGCAGATGGAGCTAGACGTCCTGTATAGCTCCATCTCTTTCTCATACTGAACTAGGGGTGAGGCGTATTTATTGTAACAGATAGAAATAACAGATAGTTAAAAATAACAAATAACAATTGTTCCTACCAACACAACTTATCTGTTACTTAAATTAACAGACCCTCAAAGACTGTTACCGCGGCTGTTACTGTTATGAAGTAACAGACAGTAACAGTCTCAGACTGTTACTGTCTGTTACTTCATAACAGTCCATATTATTATATCCCCACCCCACACAGGCTGTTACCTGTTACCACGGCTGGTTGGCTGTTACATGTTACTTTTATACACACTCACTCACACAAAGGAAGAAATAAAGCAAGATTATCAATTTCTCTCTCTTCCTCATTAAAGAATGACCCTTGCTAAAAAGAGAAAGACCTATTATTTTATTAACTTCGTAATATGTTTACTTCTCACTCTTACTGCAACAGTTAAACTACGCTATTTTTAGCGTACACTGAGAAGCACTTAGTATTTATTATCCCTAAAATACAGTAGGTGGTCTTATAAGAACAAACATTTTAGAGACAGTGACTCCTAAGTTTGGTCGTGTTACATGTTACGTGTTACTAACCAGTGACCATTACAAAAAAAAAAAAAACTTAAAATTTTATTCTATTTTTCTTTATGGCAAGGTTACGTTTCGTTTTTGTATAACTGACTTCGGCCATAAGGCCGGCCACACACTAATAGTAATTCTGTTTCGAAAGCAGCAAATCCATTCATAAATCTAGTAAAGTCTTGTATATAGTAATTTAGTAGTAGTTCCATTCCAGACTAAAAAAATGTATAACACATGATTCCATAATTTCACATTACCCCTTCAACATTACCTAAGAAATACTTCAAATACGATTTTCAACTTTAACTGAAAAGAAATAAAGAAGATATTCAATTGAGATTTAAATACTTATTTGCTTGCAGGAACAAAAATAACAGGCTGTTATTTTATAACAGATATTTGGATCTGTTATTTTTGTGTAACAGTAACAGCGATAACAGATATCGTGTTTAACCTGTTACAACCCATCCCTATACTGAAGTAACATTAAAATAATATTGCTTTAAGAGGTGGTGGTTGGCCCCCTATAGTGTAGTGTGCATCTGTTTTATAAAAAAAAAAAAAATTCTTTATTTATTAATAATCAGGTTGTAGGTACATACAAGAACAGCTGCGCAGCTGAGAAGCTGCAGGCTGGATACACGGTGACCCCCAAACTAGGCATTTGACTGTATCTTGGGGGTCGTATCGTTTAAATACGAGTTCCAATTGGAAACCAAAACTATTTTAAAGCCTTTATGTGTTGTGTTGTGCTGTATGTCTGTGTTTGTGTATAGATTAATCATGATTTATGGAGGGCGGCCTCTGCACACTAATTGAATAATGGAAGGACTGTGCACATAACCGAATTAATGTTTGATTTGTTACAACGCAACGAACTAAAACACACATAATTATGGAAATAAACTAATTAGTTATTCTCTCTCAACATTTATGTGCTAACGACATTACGTTCACAGCACATTTACATTTACACTCGTGTATAAAATCATTGCTGTTATTTTGAGTTAAACATCCAAATGTAGTAATTTACTAACTGAGAAGTTGCATTAAACTACTTTAGTGATGAACTAACCTCTGCAGCCTAATTGCGTAACACACTTACAGTAGGAATCGGTTTCATTTTGACAGTTCAACAACCATTCACTGCGTTATCTATGTTGTTGAGCAGACAAATTTTTCGAACATAGGTATGAAGCAATGCATTAGCAATATGCTTCAAAATCATTCAGACTGTGATTGATTGTGTGTTACGTAATTAGGGTGCAGATGTCTATTGTCTTTCTATCTTCGATAACGCCCACCAAACGCTGGGCTACCAAATTCAAAAATTATTTTTCAAATCCGTCTTTTTGTTTACAATTTCATGGGTTTTATTTTTTTGCTCGGAACCATAATTATTTTTCTAAAATAAAAGTAGCTTAAGTTACTCCCTGTGACATCAGCTATCTACCAGTGAAAGTCCTGTCAAAATCGGTCTAGCCAATTCGGAGATTAGCCGGAACAAACAGACAGACAGACAAAAATGATAAAAATTGCTTGTTTGTTATAAGTACCGTATATACTTTCATATGCATTTAATAAAAAGTTGTTATTTTGACATTACAACCTGACATTCCAATTTTGTTTATTTGTATAGACATAGATAAAGTCCAGGTTCCCTCACGATGTTTTCCTTCACGGATGTCAGCAACGTCCAAGATCAAGTCGGAAAGTACTGTATGGATTGACAAAGTCACATTGGCACTTGATCGGTTTTGATTTGAAACCACGACCTCGTGTATGAGAGTCGAGGTCATAACGACATTGATGGGTATATTATTAGTATGTCGAAAATACGTTAGTCACTCGTTTGACTAATCGGGACGCCAGCGCCACCGAGCGGCGCTCGACAGAGTCTACAAGGTAACGCTCGTCGACCGGAGTTGTTCGGTGGCTGTCGAGCAGTGAACACGTTTAGAAACTGTCGCGCGTTCCGTATAATTTGATTTGAACTGCAAACGGTTTTTTCTGCAGTAGTTAAAATATGGCTGACGATAACTAGAGAGATGTACCTTCTCCGTCAAGTATTTGTTTGCCTTACCTACCCGTTTTTTACAACATATAATTGCGCTTGTAATGTTTTTTTCTCAATCTTATAATTGCAGTCTTAACACATTGTTTTACCATCGCGTGACGTTGTCACATTGCTCCCAGTCCCTCTATGTAAGTTCCCCAATCCTCCATTTCCTGAGAGATCTCGTGTCCGTGTACAATATTCAGTAGATGAGCGAACCCGGGCCTTTGACCTTTGAGTAGAGTGCAAGATTATAACGGGATGTCGTCACACCGAAAGGAGTAAAGTTTTCATTTAATGTATTTTTATTAATTTGTATCGGCAATGGATTGGACAAATTACCTTAGCCTTTCTTAGTTTTACGTCTTTGCTAGAGATCCAACACGAAAAACAAAATGTCATCGTGAATACGCTGACATTGCTGATAACAAAGGCGCAAAATTTGTTTAGGCTAAAGTAATTTTTCAATCACTGACACAATTAAAGGAGCATAACACTCATAAGTCGTATGACATGTAAATGCTCACGGAAATAAATTAAAATGACAATTTTTTCCTAACCTAAGCTTCGGTGTAACATAAGCCGCGTACTGAATGAACAGCTGGATGTGTTCATCGAGGTAACGCTTAGCTAAAGAGTGAACGTTTTAGCTTGAATGATCTGTGTAAAACGTCTTATTCCTAATGAGAGTACAGAGGTGATAAAACACTCCTCTTTGAGGAGTGGCTGGAGAGGCGCCACGGTGTCCTCACCTTCCGCCTGACGCAGGTCCTCACCGGACACGGGTGCTTCGGGAGGTACCTGTTCCGGATAAGGCGGGAGGAAACGCCCGGGTGTCACCACTGTGTGGATCACCCGGAGGACACGGTGGAGCATACGGTGGAGGTCTGCCCGGCTTGGGCGGAGCACCGCCGTGTCCTCGCGGAAGCGATCGGCGGCGGCGATCTCTCGCGTCCGGCCCTGGTCCAGGCCATGGTACGGAGCGAGAGTACATGGGAAGCCATTACCTCCTTCTGCGAAGCAGTAATGCTCGTGAAGGAGGAGGCGGGACGCGTGAGGGAGAGGCAAGCTTTGCGCCCTCACGCCCCTAGTCGCCGCAGGAGACGCCCTGGGCGTCGGGAATTGGCAGCCGATTCCCGGCCACCGTAGGCGCGGGCTTGCGGACGGCGAGCAATGGGTAGCTCGCCGACCGGTAAGGACCAAGCCCGAGTCGACGGCGCGTCGTGTTCCACGCGCGCCTCAAAGAGATGTCAGCACTATTGACGGGGTCCGCTAGGGCCGATGCCAGCTAGGGTTGCGGGATGTTCGAAAGAGTTACCGTGGCCCCGGCACAGGCAACAGAAGGAACACGGGTGGGTTTTAGTCAGTAAAAGTCTGACACGCCCTCCCGCTCCGCCCAGAGCGGATGATTTCCCATCCACAAAAAAAAAAAAAAGAGGTGATAAAAATCGAGTTGTAAATTACGTAGAAGTATTCAATAAGATTACACACAATTATGTAAAGCATTAGGTAAGTCCACCTTTGTGCAGTTTGTCCTTGTGCTTAAAGCATTAAATAATGAGATTAGTTTAATGTGTTTGGCAAAATTTCATTATTTTAACATCAATTCTTAAAGTGTCATCAATATGATAGATGAAGCAGTGTATGATATATCCTCACATAATGAAAATAAACACTACCATTTTTCGCTTACTAAAACTGCGGTGTAACAAAAGGACACCAATTGAATGAAGGCATACCTACACAGCCGGGTGCCGAAACGAATGTATTCATTTAACTCGAGCTCACGCTTGGCAAAAGAGAGAATGTTTAAGCTTGTCTAATAATGAGCAGTGTTGGAGGTCTCTGTCCGAATGAGGGTAACGAGGTGCAAGCTGTTGAAAGATGATTGGTGTTTTTGTTTCTGTGCTCCAGTAGATGTATGAATGGGGCAGGAGATGTGTTATAGTATGTGTGTGGTAATGGGGTGGGAAAGGTGTTACTTATAAAGACTTAGGTACTCGTATTTGTTCCTAGTGGTAGATACTTAGTATGTAAAAAAAACTTTTTTGCAAAAAAAATCAACCGACTTTGGAACGCATTTTAGGTTTTTGCCACCGACTTCCCAAATTAAAGTTATTTTTCACTTTGTAGTGAATTTTTTTACAAGTTGGTTGTTTTTTTTTGCAAATAAGTTTTTTATTTTTCCCTTTTTAGTGGGTCGCTTTGTAATTAATCTAAGTTACAATAGCCTAATGTCAACTGCTCATCACCTTTTACAAAATAATGTTTTTCCCGATGCAGGGACGTTAACCCTTAATTGGGCATGCCGTGTGTGGGTTCTACTCGGTTTTATAAACCTAGTGGGAATTTTTTATTTAGGTATCAGATTAAAAAAAAAATAAAAAAATAAAATTTTTATTTTTTTTATTTTTTTATTATTTTAATAAAAAAACAACGTGGGAAATATACTCCTACTGCAAGTGTAGGGCTAAATGAAATGAGCTCTATGTGGGAAATAATCTACATGTTGGAGAGTGCTGGTCTAGAATGATAATTCTCAAAGCATGGATCAGCACATAAGGATACCAAACATATGGAACAAGAATATTTTGTCCTCTGCTCTTTTGCTCGGGTGCTACAGAATTTACACCTTCTATATTTACTAATGCGTGGCATATGGGCAAAGACACATTCTTTGTTCATATAATAATTGATATATTGTGGGATTCATGTAACTTTTGACGGCTTACAGACTCTTAAAATGATGTGGGAAGCATTCTCCTTTAGTCCAATTAAGGGTTAATCTCCTGGCACTTCACCATCAGCTCTAACTACACCATATGCATTGTGTCGAGCATAATTTGTTTTCGAATCGCAACCCGTGAAATACTTATTATTGAGTAGTTCCGGTGGCCATCTGTGGTCTTCATCATCAGTTCCACATCACCAAACGGTGCTTTCTGAGAGCAAATGAACAAGTTACTATAAAAAAAATACCCAAATCGCTATAAGTGTGCCTATAATAATTGAAGATTTCCCTCGATTTCTCCAGGATTCCATCATCAGATCCTGACCTAATGGCAATAGGATCAATTATATACATTTTAAAACAAAAAAATAATTTTCCAAATCGGTCCAGGCGTCTTCGAGTAATCGGGGAACACACAAAAAAATAGTTTCCGACGAACTGAGAACCTCCTCCTTTCTTTGAAGTCGGTTAAAAATATCGGTGTGTTTGCTCAAAAGTAGATACTGTCTGACATCGCCGTCCTTATCAATTTTTGCAACGTAGCCATTTAACCACGAGCCACTTGTAAACTGTCCTTGAAAATATTATTCGTACCGTGTATCCATGTAGTTTCATTATGCTAACGTTCTTTAGTGTGCAATATTTTCTTGTTTGTTCACGGCAAATGCTAAACAACCATGCATTAGCTTAATAGTGTTCTCCGAAAAGTAATGAAACATTTATAGGAACACAAGTACTGTTGTATTTCTAATAATCGTATGAAAGTTGAGTGTGTAATTATAGATAATTATTAGATTGTTGGTTTGGTGACTATAATTAATACCCTAGAGACAATGTACCAGGTTTATAAAAAGTTCTTCTAATAAATAAGATGTTGTAAGTGGATCTTAGCCGAAGTTTCCAAGGACGTAAAAATATCGCAGTGGGACTTTATCGCGCACTGGATTTTCAACTCTCGGTGCTAAGCAGACCGTTGAAAATCCAGTGCGCGAAAAAAAATCGCCGCGATATTTTTATGTCCGTGCGAACGTCGACTTATTAGGAACCTACTTTGTTTATGGTATCATAAATGACCCAAGTAGTAGTTGGGTCATTTATGTTTTTTTATCATCATTCTATGTATTAATCTTGACATACCTACAAATAATTTAATATATTTACCTCTCGCATGATTAATATTTTATTTTTTCTTAGTTCGCATGCAACCATATTTGTACGCCTTTTGGCATAACATAGTGACCTATGAACTCTAAAATAAGAACTGTATTCACTACCTATGTTACACAAATAAATTGATTATGTAGTAACTTGGGTCATTTATGATTTAACAGACAAAACGCAATGGTACAGAAGTGTACCAACCTACATTTGCCACCCCTTTTTAGGGTTCTGTAGCAAACAAGGAACCCTTATAGTTTCACCATGTCCTTCTGTCTGTCTGTCTTTCCCCGGCTTAGCTCAGAGACTCTTAGTACTAGAAAGCTGTAATTTGGCATGGGTATTCATATTAAACACGCCGACATCGATCTTGAAAAAAAAAATTTTTAAGATACCACCCCAATACGTAAAGCCGGGATGATTTTGCTTACATAACAGAAAGAGGTTAGAAGGGCCTTGTGGGCAGGGCAGGCGCGCTGCATTGATGAGCAAACGCTCATAAGTCAACCGAAATCACGGGCTAACAATCGCGATCTTATCGTGACAGCGTACGAAGCTCCGCGAAAAAAATAGAATTATGTCGTCTCAAGCGCTAACATAACATGTCGGAAAAGAAGACAGGTGTGTAGTGTTTCTTTTTATCGGTAAGTCCAAAAACCTTAAAATACAAGTGATATTTGCAATTATTACAATAGGATTATGTAGTTTGTAGACAAAAACGATACAATCGCAAACAGATGCAAAATTATACATTGCTTACAATACATGGGTACTATCTTGTACTACGTGAGCGATCGCGCAATGTATGGCGTTCACTACGAAAGTCGCATGCGCCGAGCCAAAGTTTGAATTCAGCGCAACCGTGAAAACGAATAGTGTTGTATGTACCAAGTTGTAAACAATGTCGATATTAAGTAGGTATGTGTTTATGTATACAAATGTAATATTACCTATAATTAAACTATATGTATTACCATCAATTATTGTTTATTGTGGATTATCAATTTAGATTCTGAAATTCTGAGTGGGTTTTTTGTCAAACATTCGGTTTGAGGTTAGCTATTTATAATGAAAACATACATTTTAAATTTTATTTTTAGGTTTCCAACAGATCCAGATACAAGAAAACTTTGGATTGAGCTGAGCTTTGAGAATCCAACGGAGAGGGCGTCTAGAAAATACACTGTTGGACTATTTATTCATAAAATAACATGATCCAGTAGAGTTAATAATAACACATTTTTAATTATAATTAGTACATCCATAAAATAAAATTGCAATTAAAATTCACAGGGGTAATTCACATTAAACGAATTAAATTATATTATGTCAATACGTCTATAAGAAAACATTCGATATGGCCGTGAAATTCGAATTTTCTTTCGTTTTTAGCAAATTGTAGCTTTGCTTTACGTTTTATGTTATTCAAATACGATATGCGACCGTAACGGTTACTCAATAAAGCATATATTCAATATTCATCAAAGTCGTAATACACTTTGATAATTGACATAATTTTATTGATTATTTCTAGTAAATATATTATCGTTACGGGCGCAAACAACATTTAGAACAACATACAGTTGACTCTCGTTAATTCAAACCTGCGATAATTCGAACCTCTCTATAACTCAAAGTTATCACGAGTTCCTTACAAACTCTCTTTATATTTCGAACTAAATCAATACATTTTTATACACTTGGTACTTCGAACGAAAAAATCATTGCAATATAACAAAACGACGCGTTAATTCGAACTCATCGGCGTCCAACACTCGACAATTCAAAGTAGCAGAGAGAAAGAGGCGGAAAGATTGTAAGTACATTTTGCGACAAGTTCAAACTTGTATCAACGTACACGAAGACTTTGTTTTTGTTATGATTAGTTTGACTATTTGACGCACACGAATTGGTTTTGTTTAGTTATGCTTCAGTTACTGTTACTCTTTCGTTGGTATACAGATTAAAATTTTGTGTTAGTTATGAGCCCTAGAAAGTATAAATGTTTGACGATTGCTGAAAAGAAGAAGTTAATCGAAAAAGTAGAGGAAGTTGAGAAGAAAAGTGATGTTGCAAAAGAATTTATATACCTACACGAATGTACCTCTAAACTTTTGTCAAGAGTACGCCCGAATATTGTAGCTTTTGGATTTGACAGTTAGAAGCGAAGCTGTGGGCGAGGTCGTCAGCGCCGTCGTCGCTATTTTTTCTAAAGGAATACCAAAATGTAAGAAGAACTGTCATTACTGTCAATTTGTCCGCTGTTGGGTAGTTTTAACTCACGGCCGTCACAGCCTTGAGCGCTAGTGTAGCTTACGTGGATTAGTGAATACTAAACTGAGTTTCACCGCTGCGGCAGGGCTGCAACACAAGGCTGTATCCTTAGAGAATAGCATTGCTGTTCTGTGAATTTTCTCGTCTATCCCATGGTGTGAGGTGTCGTTGGATAGTCCGTTCAAAAATATTGCGGGCAGTGGGGGCCAGAATATTCCGTTTGCGAAATATTAAGCTTTTATTAGCTATTAAGCTTTAGCTATTAAGTCTTCGATCAATAATAGCTATTATAGATCGAAGTTTAAAGTGCTAATTTTTGTTATAGTAGAGTGTCCCCTTGCCAGCTAAACGGTTGTTTTTGGATAAATGTGAAAAAAATCACGGCTGTAGTACATATACATAACGAAGTTGAAAGGAAAACTATCGCAGCTAAGTAGGCTTCACAAGTTAACGAGTCATAGTCGACCAACTTACATTTGCAGTTGGAACGTATGAAAGAACATGTTATTCAGCTACAGTGTTAAGTTTGTTCTTGGGATAAATTCATCCCAACTACGGAACCCTTCATTGTGCGTGGTCCCACACGCACTTGGCCGGTTTTTGGAAATAGGAAAGGCGGTATGTTATGATGTTTGTTTATTTTGTTTAAAATATATTTGATACAATTGTGTGCACTAAGGTATAGAAATTAGATTCAAGCTAAGTTCTAAAAAATTCACAAATAACGTCATCTCCTTCGTAAAATCGCTACCGCTCACCGCTGTCGCTCATCATGCACACCACACCCAAATACATTCAAGAGGGCAAACGTTTCATGATTAAAATATGAATATTGATTCTGTAAGTAATGTCGCGTTTTCAACCGCTATTTGCGTCATTTCCACGAACTGGCACGGACTCGAACCTAATACACTTTACCGCACGTCCAACGAAACCATTTGACTTCACCAGCGCCTTAATTTCGTAGCAGTAGCCCGGTGTTCGCAGTTCAAGTATTACACTGAATGTGGTTGACTGTACTCTGTGGATTATTTTTAAAAATAGGTAGTATTTTGGTTACCATCGGTACTTGAACAAAAATGGCCGATATGTACTAATTTAATTTCTGATTATTCGAGTTCGGATTTGTTTTTAGGGTTCCGTAGTCAACAAGGAACTCTTATAGTTTCGCCATGTCCGTTTCTCTGTCCGTCTGTCAGTCTGTCTGAGACTTAGCTCAGAGACTCTTTGTACTAGAGAGCTGTAATTTGGCACGGGTATACGTATTAATCATGCCGACAAAGTGGTAAAATAAAATCTAGAAAAAATAATTTTGACGTAAAGTGGGGATGCATTTTTTTCTCGTCTATTCCATGGTGTGGGGTGTCGTTGGATAGGCCGTTCAAAAATATTGCGGGTGTGTAAAAACATTTTTCGATTCAGGGATCCGTTTGCGAAATATTAAGCTTTAAAGTGCAAACTTTTTTTAGAGTTAAGTGTGGGGGTCACTTGACTCTAACAATGCACTTTATTTTCGAAGTTATAAGGAAAAGTATCACAGCTAAGAGGCTTTACAAGTTAACGAGTAATATCCGGCCAACTTACATTTGCAGTTGGAATGTATGAGAGAACATTTTTTTCAACTACAATGTTAAGTTTGGTCTTGGGTAGTTTTCAGGATTGTTTATTAAGGTTTTTATTTTCTATTTTGTAATAGTTTCGACTGAAGAAAGCTACGTAAAATATCCACTTGGTTCTAACATGAAAATAAATAATTCCATCTCTTCCTGTTTTAGTTACGGCAGGGTCATTCTGTACTAGAAATAAACAGACGCTTCGTTTAGTTACAGGGTCACTGTTGTACTTTATTGTAGGAAAAACTACAATTACTCCAGTAAAATTTGCTGCCCTCATTACGACTTTATGAGGGAAAGCATTAGGGATGATGCCTGAAAATAAAAACGAAAATAAAAACGAATATTTAGTTTATCAGTCAGATAATAAAGAAATATTAGACAAGTATTTTTTACTTTAACATATTAATAAAAAAATACTTAAGGTGAAAGCTACAGGGTAGCCCGGGAAATTCAAATTGTTTTACGTTTTTTGCAATTTGCAAGCCAGTATTAGGCTGTATGTTGATCGAAATATGATTCGCGACCGTAAAAAGTATGTATTTACAGAATTGTAATTATTAAAGTTATCAATACCACTCTTTAAGACCAAGTAATTCCAATGAATGACTATTTCATGAAACCTTGACAATTAGGATTATACAAACATATGGAGTTGTATTACTGATTTTGATGATTATAATTCTGTAAATGCATATTTGTTACGGTCGGGCGTAGCCTCGACAGCGATGCGGAGGAATTTTTCAACGCCATATTTTAGTTTGTTGATAGTTTTAGTTAAGTTAGGATATAATTTTACAGAAATAAAGTATTACATATGGAACATTGAAAAAAAATTGTAAAACTCAAACTCAAAGCATTTATTTCAATTAAACCAATTACAGGCACTTTTGAATTGTTAAAGAGTCAGTCAGTTAGTCAGAAAATTGAAGCTAGTCGCCCATTCCAAAACGTAGATCTCTATGGAGAAGAATGGGCAAGAAACTCCATGGACACTCTTTTAAATCAAAATTGTTACAAAATCCTGGGTAGGTACATTGTTATTGTTCATGTTGCTTCTATATGTGAGAACAATGTAAAAAATAGATAATTACAACAATTTAAAATATAAGATTAAAAATAAGCCCTGGCAGCTAAGAGATGACCAGTCTCCACTGACGGCGCCCGTTCACGAACATGACGCGTGGATCAGCACCATCCAGCTCAACCATTTTGTAGGGAACCGAATGATCCAACACACGCGCCACCATCAGCGAGACATTTAAGTGAGCATGACATGCTCTCAACTCTTGACTCTTTCAAGTCAACATACCTACATCATAACATAAAACCGCTCCATGGTACTCACATTTACAAAATTGAAAAGATGCTTCTAATTTATACAAAACTATAGTTTGCAATGATTGTATTAAAAGATTAGTAAACACTAAATCTATAGTCTATATATAGTCAATAAGTCTATAGTAATAACATAATGTCAGAAAAAAAAGGGACGCATTTCTTCCAAACAAAAAAAAAAAAAAAATTAACAAAGCCCAAGTGGCTGTGGAGCAGGACCAGCATTTAGCCAAGCATTTTTATCTATGATATAATCATTCAACCTATAATATGCTTGTCTACATAGTGTGCGTTTAATGCATGTTTTAAATTGCTTCTCATTTAGTTGAAGAATATCGAGAGGTAATTTATTATAACATTTTACACAGTACCCCATAAAAGAAGTGTGTAGCTTTGTTCTTCTATTAATTATCAGAGTTTTGAGTTCATAACGCTCGCGCTCTCCTCTAAAATCATTATTTTGTAGATATATAACCATAAATACTTTGCGGCCGTCGATGTGTTGCTGTTAGAAAACCACAGCTGCCGAAGTTTTTGACGAAACTAACCACATTCTATAGCTAAGCTCCTGTCCATCCTGTAAATTTTTGTGGCTATAACGGACTTGATACACACTGGCAACACTGAGTCAGAAGTTCCGTTGGTTTAGTAGGGTAGTGGCTTGGCAGTGGGGGTTAGTCTACGCTCAGGCAGAAACGATTCCTTTCGAAGATCATTCTTGTTCTTGAGCTCATGGCGAGCAGTCACTCCTAAAAAGCCAACACGTAATTATTTGCTAGAAGATATTCCTAGAAATAAGCATTTATTGTGAAATTAGATTAAATAATTGTCAGTCCTAATTAAAACGCTTGATTAACGATCCTGCTGTTTCAACAATTCGTTCAGGGAATACAGACTTTTGAGTAGGAAAACAGTTTATCATAACAAGCTCCTACAAAAGTAAAAAAGCCGGTCAAGTGCGAGTAGACTCGCTAACAAAGGGTTCCGTACCACCGTACAATATTTAAGACTACATATATTTTTTAAAATACTTGTTTAAAAAAACACGTTTCTTGTATGGGACCCCCCTTTAATTTTTAATTTAATTTTTATTATTTGTTGTTAAAGCGGCAATAGAAATACACGATCTGTGAAAATTTCAACTGTCTACCTATTACGGTTCATGACATACAGACCGCTGACAGACAGACGGATGGACGAACGGATAGCGCGGAGGCTTAGTAATAATAGGGTTCCGTAGGGCACCCTATTATTACTAACGGGTTCGGATATGGAACCCTTAAAATTATTCAAAGTAGTTCAACAGATTTACTGAATAATTTATAAAAAAAAAACCGGGATACCCAAGTCCCCAATTCCCCCAAGCCTCGCGGGAACTCGTCCAATTATCTCCTGTGTAACAATCCCCAAGAAGTTCTCTTTGATTTTATATTGCCTATACTAATATTGGCATTGCGAACCGTTCATTTTGTGAAAGGAATACATTAGTTTGAGTATGTTTCTTATTATCATTTTTAATGTATTTATTTCTGCTTCTGATATAGAAGCGAATTTTTTAGATTTACTAATTATGTAGATAGGTTTTCTTTTTATAAATTGTTTGCGGTTTCATTAGCGTTTTTATTTTGGGTTTGCCTGACTATGATTTTTCACTTGATAACAATATCTTATATTATCCCTAGATCACTAAACATTAGTCTCACAGGCTACACGACTCTGACGCATTCGCTGTTTATGTATGTTCCCGTTACCGCCGTTTGAGGAGGGATATAAAAGCTAGTATCAAAGATATTTTAAAAATTGAAGATGCTACTCCTAGTACCTCTCAAGCGCAACAAAATAAGCGCAAAATATGTTCTTTTTGTCCTTACAAAAAACACAGGATGACTAAATATGTTTGCAGCCGCTGCAAGACGGCGATTTGCGGGGAACATACGGTTCCAGTGTGTGCCGACTGCCAAGAATAATTTTTTTTAACCTTTTGTTTTATTATGTGGTAATTTAAAAGACATTCCATATTTTAAGTAGACTTTTTCTAAATAAATACTCTAGTTTTGATAAATATTGCGGTTTTATTTTGTTAGTTTGTAGGACTAATGTTTAGTGACAGAGTTTGAAAAAAAAAAGTTTAGTGATCTAGGGTTATCAAACAAAAAAAGTGGCTAAGTGCGCGTTGGACTCGTACACGAAGGGTTCCGTACCACCGTACAATATTTAACACCACATACAAAAAAAAAAAAATACTTTAGTTAAAAAAAAACACGTTTCTTGTATGGGGACCCCCCCCCTCTTTTATTTTTAACTTTATTTTATTTTTATTATGTGTTGTTATAGCGGCATTAGAAATACACAATATGTGAAAATTTCAAGAGTCTGGTTTAAAAGATACAGGCCTGTGACAGTCGAGAGCGGACGGACGGACAGCGGAGCCTTGGAAATAGGGTCCCGTTGGCGCCCTTCGGGTACGGAACTCCAAGAAACCTTGTCCCGTCTAGTAAGTGGGACACTCAGTACCGACTTGATCAACTTTACGACTCCAATATCCGGGAAACACTCGAATCGGCAACGTTTTAAAATTCAGTCTTTGTTTCCTTTGTTTCTAAGACTTTTTTATTACAAAACAACTGAAACTAATCAAAAATGAGGTCTCGTTTAGACGTCTAGACGTTCACCTGTGGTCACATAGTTACGTTACTTGCAAACAATAGAATTACTTTACCTCTGAGAACAGCAATCTGACATGGTTAACATAAAAAAAAAATACGCCTCGACTTGAGAACCTCTTCCTTTTTTATCGTCGGTTAAAAGTAATCATAACTAAAGTAGTACTTACCTAAGTAAGTTTGTATGAAACTATTAATTCGAGTTTTGGTTTGAATTGAAAGCCATATCACTATTCTACTTTTATTCTGTCCAAGCTTACCCTAGTTCTTAACAGAACAATAAAAGGAATGGAAGAAGACAGCATTGACCACAACGCTTACTCACTTCTTATTTTCGATTTCAGAACATTATAAGATCAGAATTCCTCGTCGTGTTTTCCTTCATAGTACCTATATGTAGAGTCAAAAGAAAAGAAAGAAAATATATTTTTCTCAAACATGCTTGGAAATTCATCATTTTGACAACCTTGTTCGAGATAAATCGAAAATGCTATACTGGTCAAATACTTGCGAAGCGGCCGGCAATTTTAGTATGAAAACCCTTAACTGTCGTGTTTAGCGGCCGAATAAACTACTATCGAAACTTTTGACTGTTGGTGAAGTAATATTTAAAAATGGAACGAACGAACGAACCAAGGAGCTGTTCAAAATAAAAAAGAAAAAAATGAACATTTATATTGACGCGTGAACAATTATTGTTATTCGCCGTTGATTCGGGAATTTATAAATAAGTTTACTTAGTTTCAATTTCCGCCCATTATTTGAGAAAAGTGCTATACAAGCCTTGGCCACAACCAGACATTGATGGACTCACGTATGTGTGCCTTGGCTTCGGCTCGGCCCACATTTTCACATTCGTCCATTTATGCCCCTTTTACAGGCCGCGGCAGTATTGTACTAATTGTGACTCATAAAGAATAAAAAAATTACACAAACACAACAAATGTTTTATCTATCTATCTTATCTAATAAGATCAAGTCGGGTGAAAATATGTATGTGTCATATCCACACACAATACGACCATCGCTCAGCAAAACGCTAAGTAATTTTTTTTTTGTTTCAAAAACAATACTGTTAATGTTCTGCTTCAGAATTTATTTATTGTTTAGTGCAATAAAAGTACAATAAAAAAAAATAAAATAGATTCACCATCACTCTTAACATTCAAGATTGATGTGCTGCTATTTTCTCTCAAAACATTTTTTATGATATATGAATCGGTTTGGCCACTCCTATCTATTATTAATTATTTTTTTATATGTATCAAAGATACAGGGCAATAAATTTTGTTAATATTGAAGACACTAGAAAGTAAATATTATTTAAAATGCTGGAAAGTAAAAAAAAATGTATACAATTACGTCTGGAAAAAAAAGAGAAATATTGTTTATTCTGCACAAATAAACGTATAATATAAAATAAATATAAAATTCGCACGTCTCTGTGTCCGTTATCCTACGTTTACATTGTCGCGATAACGCGAACTACACTTCGCGCGCTCTCTGTTGTACAGCTAGACGTCGAGCGGTGTGCGAGAGAGAGCGTGCGAAGTGTAGTTCGCGCTATCGCGACAGTGTAGTCGTAGCATTAGTGCACTGATTTTATAATCAACTGTACTCTGTGACTTATAACTTGAAAACTACTCCGATATTTTATGTTTTTTTTTAATTCCTCATTCCGATGTTTTCTGGCTACGTAAAGGTGGGGCATTCACGTTCAGTCCATCGCGTCAAATGGCATGATGTACATCCAAAAGTTGATCGTGATTGTTAAAATCTGTTGGCGTGATGTAAAACTCTGGATGTCCAATCGTTCCATTTGAGTTTAGTCGTTAAAAGCCACGCCAAATGGCGCTATTATGAAGCCCACCTTAAGACAAACAATCAAACAATCTCATACATTCGGAGACAATAGGTCTTTATTGCTAGAGGACATTGTTCGGCGTCCATACATCTTTCGCCTAAGAAGTAACAGAGACGTGAATTTACTTTCTGTGATCTAAATAATGCTTATATTCAATTGCAACTAAATTAAAATCATAGACACTTCTGAGAATTGTAAAAAATCCAAAACACTTTCGAATTTTGAGGTTATAATTAAGGCAATAGAAACATACTAACTTAGCATTTATTAGTGAAAATACATTGGATTTTATCTTTAAACGTTTCATTACATAGGTACTATTAGGTAGTCAGAACTATTCTTTCTCCATACTAATTTATTTGTAGTTATGACTAGATTAGGGCTATGGACTGTTCCGTTTTGGTGTGACTTAGGAGTAAATATTGCATTTTACTATGAATACTACATAAATAAAATCTCGCTTGTTTACCTAAAAGGGTAAGGCAGCGCACCAGAGGTATACTGTAATTAATGTCAAACTGTCATCTATTAATTATTTTTAAAAGAATTGGAACCGTGCACCTAGCTTCTAACGTTTCAGTGCCCATATAGGTTTATGTGAAATAAAATATTTTGATTTTGAATTCATTGACGACACTGACATGTCGACGTTGCTCGTTTCACACAGCGCTGAGAGTGCTGAGTTTTGTAATTACGGTGCACAAGACTTGGCTGTATGAGTTACAATACCCTAGGCATTCAAAACGTCAAATTGAAACAAAAAAATATTGGCGCCGGGGAATAAGACCGAAGTGAATTACTTTTTTAAATGTTTTCGAAATTCTGAAGAGTCCGTTCTGTTGTATTAATTGTAATGTAAATTATTAAAAAAAAAACTAGACATTATTGTAAAGGTTTCATACGTGTTGTTTCATAGGCCATTTTTAACAATGTCCTTTAAGAAGATGCCTGCCTCCGACTGCATGAAATGATTTGGAGACCAAATAGGTCAGGACGCAGTCGGGTTTTTTAAATTATATATTTGAAATAAAGTTGTCAAAAAACACCGTTTTTGGACAGACGATATTATGTGACCGTTCACCGCTAGCTTTAGGGGCTTTCAAAGCAAAAGCGAAAGCGATCCTAATCAAATGTTGAAAAATACTTCAAAAGAAATTCTAAGAAATCTATTCAGAATAGAATGACAGGATGAATCCATTACCCAGACATTTAGATCAATTTCAATAATAGCTGTGTCGCATCGTATCGTTAATTTATTTTGTATGAAGCGTATGACACATGTCACTTTACAAAATACGGTTAGCAAAAATGGCAGATCAAACCATCTTTTCGTCAACTTGTTACTTTTCATGAGGGACCAAATATTGGTCCTAATAAGGACCAATTTAACTGATATAATAATATCAGTTTCTCCTAATTTGAAGCTATATTTATGTAAAGAAGGACTGTATCCTAGTTCATTTAGAAATCAGATAAAAGTTACTAGTTTGCAATGTTTTTTTATTAAATATTTGAACCGAAATAGGATGAGAGATGTGTCATTCATTTTTCCATTCAACCGAACAATCGAGCGTAGCCATTGAATTTGTTACGAAAGTGACGTTAAAATGTAAATCCAAGATGGCGACTGCGAAACTTTAAAAATTTTCATAATGGTTATCGTTTTCATGGTTTTCGAGGGTGTTAAAGCCGATAGTGGCGTTAAAATGTAAATCCAAGATGGCAGCTGTGGATCCGGCAATTGGGACTCGAGGTGGCCTTGCACAAGTCCGAGGCCATGTGTTTTCATGGTCCTCGGAACGCGCCACCATCGGGTTCCCAAATAACGGTAGGAGGGGTTCTCATCGGTGTCGAGTCGACGATGAAGTACCTGGGACTCGTCCTCGACAGCCGGTGGAATTTCGTGGAGCATTTCCGACGTTTGGCTCCCAGACTGGAGCGGGCCGGGGCTGCCTTGGGGCGGCTCCTGCCCAATCTGGGGGGTCCAAACGCCTCCTGCCGGAGGCTCTACGCGGGGGTCGTGCGGTCCATGGCCCTTTACGGAGCTCCGGTGTGGGCGCGTTCCGTGAGGCGGCGACCGGTCCGTCGGTTGAACGCGTCCCAGAGGGTCATGGCCATCCGGTTAGCCCGGGGATACCGCACGGTCTCCAGGGAGGCGGCGAACCTCCTTGCCGGATCACCGCCATGGGATCTGGAGGCAAAAGTCCTCGCGCACATCTGGGAGTGGCGCGAGGAGGCAGGACGCCGGGGCGTAACTCCGTTGCCGCGAGAAATCGCGGCACGGCGGACAGAGCTCCGGCAGGATCTCATGGCGGCATGGAGAGTGCGATTGTCGCAACCCAGCGCTGGGCACGCCACAATTGCGGCGATAAGTCCCCTCTTTGAGGAGTGGCTGGAGAGGCGCCACGGCGTCCTCACTTTCCGTCTGACGCAGGTCCTCACCGGACACGGGTGCTTCGGGAGGTACCTGTTCCGGATAAGGCGGGAGGAAACGCCCGGGTGTCACCACTGTGTGGATCGCCCGGAGGACACGGTGGAGCATACGGTGGAGGTCTGCCCGGCTTGGGCGGAGCACCGCCGTGTCCTCGCGGAAGCGATCGGCGGCGGCGATCTCTCGCGTCCGGCCCTGGTCCAGGCCATGGTACGGAGCGAGAGTACATGGGCAGCCATTACCTCCTTCTGCGAAGCAGTAATGCTCGTGAAGGAGGAGGCGGGACGCGTGAGGGAGAGGCAAGCTTTGCGCCCTCACGCCCCTAGTCGCCGCAGGAGACGCCCTGGGCGTCGGGAATTGGCAGCCGATTCCCGGCCACTGTAGGCGCGGGCTTGCGGACGGCAAGCAATGGGTAGCTCGCCGTCCGGTAAGGACCAAGCCCGAGTCGACGGCGCGTCGTGTTCCACGCGCGCCTCAAAGAGATGTCAGCACTATTGACGGGGTCCGCTAGGGCCGATGCCAGCTAGGGTTGCGGGATGTTCGAAAGAGTTACCGTGGCCCCGGCACAGGCAACAGAAGGAACACGGGTGGGTTTTAGTCAGTAAAAGTCTGACACGCCCTCCCGCTCCGCCCAGAGCGGGAGAAGTCATTTGATGTTTTCCCATCCACAAAAAAAAAAAAAAAAAAAAAAGATGGCAGCTGTGAATAATTTAAAAATTTTCATCAAAAGCTATAATGAAATCAAAAACTATAAAGTCATGGATTAGAAGAATCCTTGAAAAGTCTAGGTTGAATTACAAGTTACTCGGTTGTCACTCCACTTCTTCGCCCTGTCTCTTGCAAGAATTAAATGCCTAAATAAATTCGAACATTTTGCAAAAGATCCCGAAATAAGTATTTATTGTTTTGTTTTTTTTTCTTTGTTGACGGTACCGGAGTAATGTTTGTATAATGAAATCGAAAAGCAAGCCTGAATAACTTTGATATTTCTCATCTAAAGTTTTTATTTGGATCCAATAACATCTTATTTCAAATTATTCCCGAATAAAAAGTAGAATACCATATTTTTATAAGGTTTTTTTTTGTTTTGATTTATTTTTATTTCACAACAGGTGGAAATTTTCTGGCGTTTGTACAGTAGTGTGACATATTGAAATGATTTATTGCAGATACTTAGGAATCCGTCTGATCTAAGAATTTGCAAAAAATGAGTTTGTTATTTCTCCTACCCGTATGTCCCCAAGAATGAACTTCACTTGAACAGAACCGTTGTCATTTACACCCGCTGCTCACAATGAATTATTAATTCCAATTGTAGTATTGCTGCGCACAAAATAATATTATTTTGTGAAGCCATGATGTGGAAACAAGTTGCGTGAGTTTGTCAATCGCTGTTTGAGAATGATATCTATTACAGTTTATTATTTAAAAAATAATGACTGAATTTCATGAACGTATTCATGAAATTCAGTCATTATTTGTTCGATTGTTACTGTAGTAACAATAGAACGATTATCTTGTGGTGTCGACATGTGATGCATGGCGTGAGAGGCTAGAAAAGTTTGATGTATGAATGTACTTAGAAAGCTAAAAAACGTTTTTACATAAAAAAAAAACAACTAACTTACAAAAAAAACACTACAAAGAGAAAAATAACTTTAACTTTGGAAGTCGGTGTCGCTGGATTTGTATTTTAGTTTTTTGCCACTGACTTCCAAAATTATATTTACTTATCACTATGTATTGTTTTATTTGGAACAAAGTCCTTTAACGCGGCTTGCGGTAGGAGTTAACTGGTAGAAATCCTCACTAAAAGCGTTCATACTTCAGTGGAATCTCGATAACGTTCATACATGCCCTCTCCATGCGACTTTCTTCTTTCGAATTCACAGATGGCGGCTGTGAAAATTTTCAAATTTTTCGTCATTAGTGTCGTTTTATAGTTTTCGAGGGTCCAGCTGATAGTGAGGTCAAAATGTAAATCCAAAATGGCGGATGCAAAAATTTTCATATTTTTCGTCATGGGTGTCATTTTCACAGATTTCGAGGGTGCCAAAGTCAAAAGTGATGTCAAAGTGTAAATCCAAGATGGCAGCTGCGAAAATATTAAATTTTTTCATCATGGATATCTTTTTCTTTCATGGTTTTCGAGGGTGCTAAAGCTATTGGCTTTTGCGTGAAGTCAAACTGGAAATTCAAGATGGCGGCTGCGAAAACTTTCAAAAATTTCGTCACGGGGTCATTTTCATAGTTTTCGCGGGTGCATACCTACGTTGGTCGGGGTGCCCTGGCTTAGTTACTGCGACCAACTGTGAGAAAAAAGGCTCATTGTTATAACATCAGTCATAATTTAAAGATCAATAAGTTTTAGAGGATCAATTAAATACTTCCCTAAGAACAGAGGCAGACCAAAGAGATTTGGATGGATTGTGAGAAAAATGATAGTTGTGGCTAGAATGGAAGTAAACTCTGTGATGACAACTGATTGAAATGTGTGGAAGAAGTCTTCTCTCGTTCCAATGATGGTGAGCAGAATCTCAAAATGTGTATGAGTTTTTATTAATAAAAAATACTAACAGTTCAGGGCGGCAACAAAGCTACACTTACATTACGGAAAAAATGTACATGTCGCAGTAAGATGGTTGTAGGCGCGATATAGTTCTATCTCTAGGGATATCTAGGGATACAGCTATATACCGAAATATATGAAAGCGGTTCATAACTATCTTACTAAGAAGATCACTATGATACTAGCACGATCTAGTAATGTAACTAAATAGGTTAGTTTAGGCTAGAACTGTGACCAACTACGCGCGAGCCGAGCGAGCGCTACGTCGAAATTGGTCGCAGTAACAAAATTCTGGCACCCCAACGGTCTGTTATGAACCGCGTTCATACATATATTACGGAATGTGCTACAACCATCTTACTGCGACATTAACACATATTAAAAACAAAGTAGGTATTACCTCATACGTCTTTAGTTATTCGGCAATTCTTTCTAACAAAAAAACACCTTAGATACGTGTGAAAAATGTGTCTTATTATCATGAAAATACGAACATTTAAGTATTTCTTGTAACCTCTTCACGCTGCTTAATGGAATACTTATCCAGACGGAATAAGCACTTAAGATACGCTATATGTTATTCCAATCTAATTTTGTAGGTTTTGGGGAAAGAAAATGTAGATAACAGCTGCTTGATCTTTAGTGTTTTATTTTTGTTGGGGCTTGAGTTTAACTGAAGAAGGTGCGAGATGTCATTATAATGAAAATAGTGAAGGTAATAAATAACATTAAATATTGACATTAACTTTGGTATACTTAGTTTTATCGGGCAAGATTGATATATTGAATAGTTTGCGTAGCTAGTTATACACTAACGGCCGAACCCAATAACCTATCTAACATCAGTTTTGGCATACTGGAGTTAAAAAAACGTATCTATCTATGGCTTTAACGTAACAATAATCTACAAGAGATTATACAATCTTACCGGCCTGATATAAGGACAGATAGAATTATACTGTCTACCATCAATAGCAATCTGTCTTTTACTGAAATAGGTTATTGCGTTCGGCTGTAACACATAAATGAAATTAATGGTACTGGTAAGTGAATAAAAATAAATAAATAAATCAGCCCGTGTTGTCTTACTGCCATTTTAGTGTGAGCGTGAACGCGTGTCGAAGTATGCTGCGATGTGCTGTGCTGCACAGCGAGACATACCTTATTGTGTAGTAAATATGTTCGATTTTGTATCGCGATCTAAAAAGTGCGCGCAGCGTTGTGTCGCGTCACGTCTCGGTGTGAATTGACCCTTACCCTTGGACTGGTACAGCTTTCAAATCTATGTAATTATATATACAATAATATACTAAAGCTGAAGCGTTTGTTTGTTTTTCTGTTTGTTTGTTCGTTTAAACGCGCTAATCTCTGTAACTACCAGTTAGCCCAATACTCGAGGAAGGCTGTAGACTATTTAATATCACGTTAGGACCTTTAAGAGCCGAAAAGAAAAAGTCCAAAAGAACGCTAAGCGAAAACGATGTAATAGCACGGGCAGGCGATGCGATGCGACGGGGTAGGTCGGGGGGACAAAAAATTACAAAAAATTACACGCGGATGAAGTCACGGGCAAAAGCTAGTTAAGTATATAAACAATAGATAGATGTAAATTTGAATTAAACACGTACGAGTCTAAAAAACAACTGCCTAACATGTGGCTAGATACGAAGCCAAAAAGTATTTAAGCCCGGGTTTACCATAAAAACCTATGAATTATAACCACACAAAACCGTATCTAGACCTCACGTGCACTAGATTTACGATCTATCCTCCGAACAAATCTGCGATCGTGCCGTCAAAGTGCCTTTACGAAGTTCAGATATACTCGTAAATATTATAGTCGAGTCTGCCTATAGCCATAAAAATGGAGAACTTAAACACACTCAGGTACCTACTTACCACCAAAAATCAAAGTACAATAGCAATAAAAGTTATGCGCTTCGGCAATCATCCTCTATCTTCAGAATTATACGAACAAAAGACGATATTATGATATTACATTGGTAGGTTATTCGTGCAAATTCGGAAAGACGAACATTGCCGAAGCGCATAACTTTAAGGGGGAAGCGCTAAGGTAGCCCGCGAAATTCAAATTTTCTTACGATTTTTGCAATTTGCAGCTCAGTGTCGGAGTGTATGTTGAATACAGTATGGTTCGCGAATGTTTGTAATCTTACGGCTGCATTGTCGCGCTAGCGCTGTCACTCGCACACCGGTCGACGTCTCGCTGTTCAACAGAGACCGCGCGAAGTGTTGTTCGCGTCACGGTCGCTATGATCGGAATGTTACTAGCAGCAATGTAAGTTCTCGTAGAACCAAGTATTTTTCATCTGTCACCACAATATTTTATACTCAGTCTTCAGTTCACACCCGGTAGGGCCACCTCAGCCAGTCGGGGTGAGTTGAAGTTGTTTTTTCATACATTTTGAACTAGACGCTCAAAGGCTGACTATTCGTTTTGCTGTTAACGCTTCCTGTGGCTGGATAAAAGGGTTGGCCACTGGCTGACGCTATCAAAACAAAAGCAGAGCTACTGATGACAAGGCAGAACCACCATGTCCGTAGACAGAGTAGAATATTATTGCAGATTAGTGTGTGTGTAGTAAAATATTAAAAAAGTCATTTATTTTAAAAGAGTAACCGCGGAGTTTCTTGCCGTCTCTTCTTCACAGGAAACAATCAATTGGAATCGTGCACCTAGCTTCTGACATTTTATAAGTACCGATGTAGGTTTATGTGAAAAAAAAAGGTTTCGAAGTTGTATTTTGAATTTATTCTGAAGACAACATTCTCTCATGCTTCAGCACTCCAATAAATTCTTCTTCACTCTATAGGTACTTCGATCTGTCCACAGATAGCTAATGTCTGGGAAGTGTATTACTATAAAGTTTTATTTCGAGCCATTTATTAATGTTTTACGACTCTTTTTATTGCGTCCGATGCAGTCTGTGTGTGAGATAATATCGATTTGAGATGGGTGAAATCGTAATAGTTATTTTATGGAAGAAGATTTCAGTAAAATTGAGCTAGGACACTTTTCTAAAGATTTGTCGTTTTCACATAGATTGATTGTTTAATATTGGAACTAATTGACCGTTACTTCATTCTTTATTAGACACATTTAAAAGAGGTTTCATGTCCTTCTGTGTGTCACAAATATAATATTTCGTATTTTTGCATACGTACTCGTATATACGAGGTCCTGGGTTCGACTACCAGGTCGGACAAAGTGTTATTGGGTTTTTCTATCTGGAATTTCTCAGTAGCAGCCCGGAGTCTGGATTTGTGTCCGGTTGATGGCAATAGGCTCGCCCCCTATTACATGGGTCTTACAACATAGCTGGTGAAATGGGGTTGTACAATAGGTACACCTCTGCTTAACCCTTCGGGGAAACTAGGCGTGATGTTAGGTTATGATGTTTATGTGACCTATACAGCGTAATGTGAATAATAGGTGGACCATAAATGTCACCACATGGAGGGGCCCGCCAGGCAAACGTCGAGCAGGAAGACCCAACATGGAGGATGACATAAAGAAGACCGCAGGAACAAACTGGTTACAAACAGCAAAAAATAGAGATAAATGGAAATCCTTGGAGGCCTTTACCTGAGACGGGTCCATGCAAATTAGAATATTATAACTATCTAGCAATAAAAAAAACAGTAAACAGTAACACACACACACACTAACAAAATAAAATTATACTAAACGGTTCTTTTTGCAATATAAATATAAGATACTACATGAATTGAATTGTATAGATGTTTTTGATGTGATAATTGCAATTAAATAATAAAAATTAAACGTATAAACAAAAATAAAGTATATTCTAACTAATGCACATTGTAGGCATTTACTATCTGGATATTTAAAAGTATGTTACAAAACTAATTTTTTATGTTTTATTTTTTGTAATAATATTTGAATAACGAATTTATTATAAATGCATGTGAATTAATGTCTAAAAAAAATTATTTAAATTTAAATACATAATTAACAAAATTCCGAAACAAAGCTAATTTTATTATTTATTTAAATTGAATTGTTGCATAATTTTTCCAAGTTAAAAAATTACTGTAATATGTGTTGCATGGCATGAAAGGCTTTTTTTATTTATACAGCGTGAATCAGAAAGGTGTGAACCAATTTAAGGGTGTGGTACAGACCATGAAACTGAAAAACTTTCTCCATGGGACCAACATCGAAATCGCGAAAAAATTTTCATCTGTCCCATACAAAACTTCAATACCTACTCGACTCAAATGTATGGGACAGCTGATTATGTTTGCAAGCAACAATTCTAAATGCCGTAAAACGAGCACAAATGTGCATCAACTCAAGAGGTGGTCATTTTACCGATACCATTTTTTCGACTTAATGTCATTTTTATACTTTATATACTTTCCGTGAAAACAGATCCTAACTTTTTTAATTTCCAACAAAATGTCAGCCAATTCACATTATGACATTACTTTTGCCCCACCTTGTAGATTATGTAATCAATCAACCCAGCCTATCACAGTTCACTGATGAAAACTTTCCCAATTACTCATGCATCACAAGTCACCTCGTTATTTGCTCAAAAACTATCTTATTTATCTGTTAACTAAAAAAACATTAATTACTTTCCGATCCGAAAGTCAAATAATACAGTTATCGCAGATTGGAATCGTACAATTGAAACTGACAAGATTGATAAAATAACTGATTTTCACGTGAACTTGTTAAGGCATGGTTCACACTGTAAGTATTTTTTCGAAACTGTCAATAATTTTCACGGTCATAACATAACATGCGATCAAAACTCAAGTAGATACAACTATACAAATAAATATACAAAATAAAAGGAAACTTAGGCGTCGAAGTGCTCGTCCGCATCGCTGTCATCCGGAAACGTGCCCAGAAGACTGGCAGCATTGCCGCGTTGAATGGCAATGCTAATTCTTTGGCCAAAGAACGAGTCAGCCCTCTGGTCACGTGAAGTGTCGACCAGTCGGCGAGAAATTTCCTTAAAAAGGAGACGCGCACTCGGGCCCCATGACCCGAGCGTTACGACCCCAAACGGCTCAAAACTGTAGTTACCGATAAGGTTACAGTATTTGCGCCGCTTAACCCTTAAAGTGACTTTGTATAGAATAGTATACGTCTAACTTTAAAAAAAATATTGTCCAATTTCATTTCATTTTATCTGTAATATTTCATCATAAATCACATTTCTGAACGTTTTTTTCTAAGTCAATATGACAAAACTTTTTTAAACTATGGTAAATTCAAATCAGTTGTGAAAAATAACGAACGAGTCGCAGCCAGAAATTATTATCAAGGTGAGTTTTGGTTATTTTAGTGTTTTTATTACTAATTATAAATTTCCAATGCATAAAATGTAAAGGTGAACAGTTATTCTAATAATTTTGCTAGATGAATAACTTGGAAAATGTGGTGTTTGTATTATTTTGACTAGTTTATATACATGTATAGTATAATATACAATGCTACAGTTGCTTACATTTACCACTATTTTTATTTGTATAGTATACTATACAATGCCACAATTGCTACTATGTGATGAAACTAACAATTTTTTGATATTTTGATATGATACGAGTTCTATAGAGTGCATAAATAACGTCTTGACTTTTATTTGGGTGGTTGACTTGCATGTTTGCTTTATGTTGTTTTAGACCACAATGAACGGAAGAGCTAGACGAATATTGGCTTTGGTTCCTACACTAAATGCTAATTCTGATGCTAGTGATGAATCGAGCAGTCGTGATGAAGCGATAACAGCTGAGAGTTCACCAGCACCGTCACTAGAATCGTCATTTGAAAGGCTCGACATTCTAGGCAGCCCAGTTTCGCCAGCCAACCCTTCAGAGGGCGAGGTAGAATCAAACGCAGAAGCCATTTCTGATGTTGAACAAGAAAATGCTCAAGTTCCCCTCACACCAATTCTGAACGCTGTATTTCCGAGCCCTACGCAATGCAACTATGATGCAATCCCTTCAATTTCTTCTATTGGTTCCGTGGCGTCTGTTCAACCTTCTACTGCCATGGCAACTAACACACCTTTGAGGACACGTGGACAAAGAAAACGTACTGGGCCTTCTATTGCCATTAATAGAGTCAAAAGACGCTGTATAAAAAAACTAAACTTACGTTTTCGTTGGAAGAAAGTGTCATTACAACACAGGGCTGACATATCTAATCCTACTTTTGAAGATGCAGTACCTACTGATTGGTCACCCTTAGACTATTTTTATCGATTTTTCCCCAGAGTAATGGTGAGTGATATAATGACGAATACCAATTTGTACAGCGTTCAAGAAACTGGCAAATCAATCTAAGTTACAGAAGAGGAAATATTAGATTTTTTGGCCATCAACATTCTTATGGGTATAGTAGTTTTACCTTCTTACAAAGACTATTGGAAATCGTCGTTTAGATATCCAAAAATTGCAGATGTCATGTCTTTGAAGCGTTTTCAGCAACTAAGAAGATATTTACATTTCACTGACAACACCCAAGCTTATGTTTCTGACAGGTATTATAAGCTGCGACCCCTAATAGAATGTATTCGGTTTCAATGTTTATCCCTCGAAGAAGAAACTACTTTCAGTATAGATGAGATGGTTATACCATATAAGGGCAAAAAAGCAGGCAGTCGTCGTCAATATAACCCAAACAAGCCAAGTAAGTGGGGCTTTAAAAATTTGGTTCGAGCTGGTGTTTCTGGAATCATCTACGATTTTATACTCTACGCTGGCGATGATACGTTTAGAGGTGTGGAATTTACCGATGAAGAAGAATCCTTGGGTGTTGGAGGAAAAATAGTTTTAGCGTTATGCAAAACTATAAGAAATCAAGCATGTAGTGTCGTTTACTTTGACAACTATTTTACGTCTTTAGAGCTAATATATATATATATTACGATAAAACTATGGTATATTTAGTTTAGGGACTGTTAGGAAAAATAGATTGAAGGATGCAGAGAGCAAAATGATTGACGATAAATCGCTACAGAAGAAAGGAAGAGGAGCTTTTACTCAGGTGGTTTGCAATGAAAACAAACTGAGTGTGGTCAAGTGGTTTGACAATAAGCATGTGAGGTTAGTAAGCTCTTATGTTGACGCTTTTCCCCTTGAGAATATCAAACGTTTCAGCAAAGAGTCAAAAAGTCGCGTCGATATACAATGTCCACAAATTGTGAAGCATTATAATCGCCACATGGGAGGTGTGGATTTGGCGGATATGCTAATAGCATTATACCGCACAGGTATAAAATCTCACAGATGGTACATAAATATTTTTTCCCAGCTTTTGGACATATGTGTAAATAATGCTTGGCTGTTACGTCGTAGACATGACAGACAAATAAATAAGAAGAGGAAGCAAGATCGTTTGAAAGACTTTCGATACGAAATCTACGCTGGACTTCTGAAGCGTGATAGAACCGTGCCAGTAAAGGACGTTGAATCTGTACCTGAGAGGCAAAAGATAAAGAAACCATTGGCCGAGAGGTCTTTTGATGATGTGAGGTATGATAAATACGATCATTGGCCTCAGTTAACCGGGTATCAGAGATGTAAATATTGTAAAGGAGGTCAAGCAAGTACAATATGCACTAAATGCAAAATACAATTATGTTATGTCAAAGGCAGAAACTGTTTTTTGGCTTACCACACGAAGCACTAAAATAGCGCAACGTATAGTATGCTATACATTGCTGATTTCTTATTGTTTCGAGCAAAAGTGGCACCGTATAGTATACTATACATAGGTTTTTCCAAAAAATATCAGCTCTAGATTTTTTTTTTGTATTTTTTGTAACTTTTTATATGCCTAATAAACCATTAAAATTAATTTTACTTGTTTTCATTAACACAAATCATCATGCGACTTTAAGGGTTAAGGGTCTCAACAGCCGCAGCAGCGGCGCCAGCACAGCACGCCGTGCTTGGAACATGAACAATCGTCATTAATTCCTAGATGGCTATATAGGTGATAGGTTTAGGCCGATCGCTAATCTAATAAAAAGGTAAGCATTATCAATGGATTCTTGATGTTTGTCGCTGCATGTCTGGCTATAGGGCTAACCAAAGTTTAAATTATTAAGATCTTCTGTATGCTTTGTCCTGCAATCATTTAAAAAAATATGTTCCAAAACGTAAATAAAGCTTGATGAAAAAAAAAAAATGCTTAAACTTACCTACTTAAATATTTGTATGCCATTGTATAAGACATGCATGACGACCTGTTTATAATATTTTTAACAACTTGCATGCTGAGTTATACTCATGTTTGAACAAATAAAATTATCTAATCTTATCTTATCTTACGGATGAAACAGATATGTATCTACTGCTGCAGAACTATCTCAGACAAAATATTTTTGAAGAAGCTATGCACGAGAGCTTTTTATTACATGATAAAGTTTTCTGCAACGTTTAAAATTAAATAAATGGTATCTACATATATCCACATGGTGTCATCTAAACCAGAGATACAGAATACAAATACTGGCAATTTTCCAATGAAATTCTCATATGAGATCTGAAACCTACATCAAGTCCTCAGTGTGTACGATTCCTAACATTTACAGATAAAGCGTAGGATACAAAATTGAAAAAGTTTTAATTGTTTCCACGATAAGCGATGTGCGCCATTCGATTCGGTAATCACTTCAGAAATAACTTCCCTACTTTATATTTTTTGATGTAATTTATTAGGTTTGATATACGAAAGTTGGATCTTTCAACCTTCTTTGACAATTTATCGGTCCTTCTTTGAATACTTACATGAACTTGTCAAAATAGTGGATTTAAAATAGTTATGTATGAAACAGTCGCTGTGTAAAATAAAAAAATACCATTTTGCGTAGAATGGCGCACCTTAGCTGGTGCCAAGTTATTGTAAGAACATTGTTGTGCTAAGCTTTGTGTTGAAATCCTGAATATTATGTAACCCGGTGTAACTGGTGTATAATTTATATCAAAAATTCCTGTAAAAATGACGTAGTTAACGAACTTCTGAATGTTAAGTCTCCTTTGCCTATCTCGAATATTCAAAGGTTACTTAACATTCAGGTGCGACCGCTTTCTATTAGGTATCCCGTAATAGGCCGAATTTTCAAAGACAACTTTAAAATTGAGTTGTCTTTGAAAGTTCGGCCATACCTGCCTTAATTTACCATAGTCAAAGCAAGCAGAAAATACGAATCAACAAAATGCACATCCTAACGTACTTATTATAAGAATTAAAGTCGCTTCTCGTCTGTCTGTGTGCCCGCGTTGTTCTTCTAAACTACGCAACGGATTATGATCTGGTTTTCATCACCATTTAGAGAATTTATTCCGGAAGATTTGCTATGGAACGGGCTTAGCTTGGAGTCTTTTTGAAGGATAAAATCAGAAATGAAATAATCCAGAGAAGAACCGGAGTTACCGACATAGCTTGCAGAGCATAGACTGCGATAGGCTGAATTGATTGGTTGATAAAACTGAAATATAGTAAAGAAATCCTTGATGTTTTGTAAAGTCTTAAAAGTGTTGCGAAAAGAAGGCGGGTCACTAATTGGGCATAGAAGAAAGAAAGAAAATACGTTTATTTGCGGAAAACTTGACGCAAAGAAAGAACACAAACAGAAAAAAGAAACAAGCTAGAGGAAAATATCACATCCACACAAAACAGCCATCGCTCAGCAGAATGCTGCGACCCTATGCGAGACAGAGCTCCAGGTTTTTCAGCGACAGCCGGCGTTGACGTGATGACGCCAGCCGGTGCAGCCTGCAATGTAATTTAAAAAGAAATAAAATAAATACACAAAACTTAAATCTAAATGTTTATATAAATACAATATTTAAAACGGCAACATTACGTTCCATCGGCATCGACACACACGCCGCGCGCCGCAGGATTTGTGTTATCTGTGCGCGCAATAGTTTTCTGACAGCTGCGAGCACATATTTCTCTGACTGTCTTTTGACATACTGCTTTCATAATAAATAACATGAGGCATCTAATCGAACCGTGCGAAGCCAAAAGGAAAAAAAAACATGACGCATTGCGTAATGAATGTTGTAAGATGGAATTATGTCAATAACAAATACAATGATGTATTGGGTGGCTGTGTAGGTATTGCTTTTCTACAAAATGCAATACTCGTTTCTCAGCCGACGATGGCCAATCGATGTGTCAATGTCATAAGTGCCACTTTAGTTTATTACACTCACACAAAAAGTCCTCAGTCTAACACTCGACTACCGCACAGTCGTTTATCGGTCAGCACAACAAGCGATATTGAATGTGTGCGGCTATTATCCACACGTCACTTGAATAACAAAAGACGCCCGTACTGCCACAACATAGAGGCGGTGTCGTTCTCAAATTGCTCCCATGGACGTGCGATTGACGATACTAACCCTTTCATTAAGGAGTTCTACATGCAGCCATTAATTGGGTGGGTGGGCCACTAATTACCTAGATGTTGTAGCTACCACTAGTATTTGGTAGCACTAAAATTAGTATGTAGATATTGGCCATGCACCTTTCGAAATCAAACACAAACCATATTTATAAATTTTTAATTTATTTATTTGAACTTTTCACACTCAAAAAGTACAAAGGCGGACTTAATGCCTTAGGCATTCTCTACCAGCCAATCAAGGGTGCTGAAGAGATTAGATGACAGATGCTCTGTTTGAGAGGAACAATGATAAAAAAAAAAAAAAACTATAAAAAATATACCATAATGAATTAGGTATAAATAGAATAGGTACACAAGTACATAAATAGGTTATTACCTTATGATACACATACATACATACATATTTACTATAATATATACCTATATTATATACATATATATACAAATGCAAGAGGGAGCGGTGTTAAGATGACTCTACGCTAGTTGTTTTGTAAATAACTCTGCAATTTCCGCTGAAATGCATACCGACTTTTGGCATCTCGATATCAAGGGGTAGCCGCATTTCATAGAATATAAAGGAAGAATGAACTAAGTCAGATGTATGAGAAGGACAGAGTAGGAGAACATTGTTAGAAGAACGCAGATTCTTAGCGTGTGAAGAACATAGACATTGGAAGTGAGACACAAGATAAGAAGGAGGAGTGGGAGAGTTGAGAAGGGAGAAAAGCGTGGTCAATGCACGCAAACTTCTTCTCTGGCGAATGGAGTTCCATTTGAGCTCAGACCTATATAAACCCACCGACCTTTGGCATATATTTTAATTAAATTATTTACAGGCACTTTTGAATTGTCAAGGAATCAATATTTCACCATACGAAGTTGAATTCAAAAAGTCATGCCATTCAGGCTATCTCTTTACTCATAACATTAGAAGTTAGTTAAGTTAGTATGTACTATGCAATTGTGTCATTCAGTTTTCAAGAAATAAAATTTACACCAAATCGATTCAAATAGAACTGCCCTTCCTTTAGTATATGCGTAGGGCTGGTGTCCACTGTCTGAAGAAAAAACTAAACGTAGGCGCAACGGTTTCAGACAAATAAAATCTGCAATTCCACAATCTTTTTCATGGGGAAAACACCCTGAAAAATAATAAAAAAACTCTGGTATCGTGGACCTCGTAATTGCTTTGGTTGAATTATCGACCTCTCAAATATCGACAGTCGTAAAACCCGTTGATCATACGGTATCAGATCAATTTGATGGCAGTGGAATATGTGCGATAATATAATTTTTATGTGCCTGCCCTACTGAACGAGGCCATTTATAAAATATTCAGAGCTAGGTACTTCCACGGAATATTTGCCGTAGGTTTTATAGTTCTAACGAGGCGAGGGTACGAATCTTATTCTATATAATGGGTGCCAAGTTCTGTGGAGGTAAAAGAAAGTTTAGGTTCTTTGCTATTCAATTCAACTTGGCAAGTTTCCAAATTCTTTTAATTCTAATAAATAATTGACTTCGATACCTTACCTCAAATCTTGGTTACCACTATGAAACTCAGGATGATATTCTTTATCAAATACGCTTACAGCGAATTTCGCACATATAAACCACGTTCAAGAACTGGCAGTGTCATCATTGCTGTGGAGTATTGACACTGACACCTCTTGGTGAAATTCGTCGATAATGAACAACGTTTACTCTAATTTATGACACGAATTCCGATTAACTACAGGGTTTTAATAAAAAGATAAGACAAGCAAAGAACACCTATTTTTAGACCCATCTTCAGCAGCTCAAATTACCACAAACGATCAATATCCCCAGACAGATTACAACACAAAAATAAACAGATATCAAATGTTTTTCTTTTTAGATTACAGTTCAGGGATTTGTTAGATTCAAAAGTTCTCTATAAGAAACATTCATTTCCTTTTGTTGAGGACGTTGATCGAAGTTCGAACGGAGAAATGTTAGTTGATTGAAAAGTTGATGTCTGAGGAATGAAATGGTACACTGCCTTGTCGTGATTGAGTGATAGCCTGAAGGATAAATTGATGTTTAGATATTGTACTCGTATTTGTCAGCGCAGCAAGTGGTGCCGTCTAGTTATGTTACCACGTTACTGGAATCACCGAAAAGGTCGGATAAGAATAACACTGGCTGGTTACAGTCACTCTATCAGAGTGTCAAATCGATGGTTGCGTAGCGGCTGTCTTCTGATGTCGGATGATGTTTACGACGAACTGCTATATTCTGGCACAATCCTGATAATATTCAGATGCTGAACCACTAATACGATGACCACTTCTGTTATATTTATATACTTTTGTTCCGTTATATTTTTGTTTGTGGTTAATAACTAGCTTCAACTTTTCATTCACATTATAAATTTACCCTCCGATCTGAGGTGTTTTGGGTGCAGTTTCAAAAATAATTTAGTTGTGCACCTTTACACCCTAAGCAGTAATATCTTCTTTTATATCTATCTTCAATTGATTAGATTGTGTGTCGTCCGTCAGTCACTTGATCATTCTTTAAGGAATCTTCATCTTCACTTGTTTTAAATGTGCTAGTGGAGGGGACGCTATTTCTGCATATTGACTGGCCGGCTTTTAAAATATCTGAATTATTTTCATACCTACTTTACATCTGATGGAGCTGATCCAGTTTCCATATTTGCGAACTTATTTGGAGATTGTTACAATGATAGTATTTAAACTTTGAATTCTAAACTACTCTATTTCTCACTTTATTATTCAACATGAGGAGGAGGCCAAGTACCAATGTGATTTTTTCAATTCATATTTACATATGTATATTTAACATCGGCTATACTTTATATATTTGACATCGTCGAGGGAAAACATCGTGATGAAACCTAGACTTACAATTTATATAAGTTTGAAATCGCCAATCCGCCTTGGGCAAGCGTGATGATCAATGATCATGCCTTCTCTGTCTGAGAACATACCTTTGCCCTGCATTGGGACAATAATATGCGGGATTCCTGCCATTATAATCTTTGACATATCTCGGGATCCTGGAGTCCCCGACCGTTGGAAAGCGTACGAGGGGCCAAAGCCAACTCGCAGAGACACGTTAGACGTTTTTAATGAAATTAGGCACCAACTGACGATAATCCTTGTTTGCTCTATGCAAGTGCACCCAAGGATAACCCCCGGTTGGTGCAGGACTATTGCAGAACATGGAAACAAAACATATTGGGCTTTGGGTATGGGTGGTTATAGTGAATTAGTTACCCAGAACTATGGAAGGACTATGTCCCCTGCCTGATCAATGTTATGTTCACGGATAAAATGGCAGGGGGTGATTTTTTGGGGTGTGTAATATATGCCACAGATAACATATTATCACTTGAAATAACGTTCACATGATATAATTTTCATATGCTATAAAAACAAATAACCTAATTTCATGTGATCTAATATTACATTTCATATAAACTTCTTTTGCTCTAATAACATTTAGTATAACGTTCATCTCATATAATTTTCAATTAGTATATTGCTCTTTTTATATTATATAACGTTCAGTTGACCTAATTTTCATATTTACTCATTTTCTGCCCAAATTCTGTAGCGAATAAGTAAATATCAGAAAACATTATACTGTTATAACCTCATCTAACCCAAATGATTCACCAACAATAGAAGGGATCTGGCGCTCGGCGGCCGCTGCCACGGCACGCTCGCTTCGCTCGCTCGCCTTCGCGCGCTAATGGTCATGGTTCTAACCTAACCCACATGATTCACCAACCATAGAGGGGATCTGACGCAGGTATAACGTAGACGTTTCAAAATTATATTAAACGTTACTATAGAATTTGAATATTATACTAACTGAATATTAGTTCAAATGAGCATTATAGAAAATGTTTATTAAACCATATAAAATTAGGTAAACTGAAATTATATCAATAATTCATTATATCATTTCATCGTTATACTAAAAATAAAATATATTAAATGAAATTAGGTCATGTGATCGTTAGAACTTTTGTTATTATGACAAATGGTACGCACCCGATTTTTTGCACACTTATTTTTCTAATTATTATTAAGTTTATGGATGCTAAGAAAACATACCAAGTGGGGTCCTACCTACATTGTACAGGTATTCGATTTTCAAGTTATCTGATTACTAAGTAAGGTAAGGTAACTAAGTTAAGCTGGATATAAGACACAGGTGTTCAGACTTAGTTTAGCCAAATATTCGATTTGGACACAAATTGCTTTCTACATTAATTTCTACACAAAAAATATTAGTTTCAAAGTTTTTATTTGTAAAACATAGGTGGGTGTAAAAACAGGTGTTGTAAATAAAATTTGTATATGTACAGTATTTTTTGTCGTTGACGGCATACAAATATCAATAAAGCCATAGTGTAGCTGTACCATTAGCGAAAATCTCATTGTTGCGACGTTCCGACTTCAGTGTTTCTAATTCTACGGTTATATTGTCGCGATAGCGCGAACTACACTTCGCTCGCTCTCGCTCGCACACCGCTCTACGTCTCGCTGTACAACAGAGAGCGCGTGAAGTGCAGTTCGCGTTATCGCGACAATTTAGCCGTAGAAAAATAGATGTAAGTTTTATTTCACGAATACTGCTGTCTCATAAATATCCAAGCAAAAAGGGTCCAGTAGTGGGGCATTGACTTAAAGACCAGATTCGATATCTATAATAGTCAATTGATAATAAGGGTAAAAAAAAATATTAAAAAATTGGCACATTTTTTTATCAGACATTTGAACTTGAAACTCTGAAAATACTTAATTTGAGAAAAAGCATTTTCAAAGTTTGATTTTTGGTACTTGGTACATTTTCTGATGATTCTAAATACATTTTATGGTACTTAGAAACATCATATAAAGTCATATACTATATAACTTGTAGATAATTGAGCATCAATTAAAATCGAGACATGCAATTTTTTACCCAACTTTACAAAACTGCGTATTACTGGAAACTAAATGCTGCTACAAATTTTGTACAATACCAAATGTCAATGACTATTCTATTGAGACACTACTGACACTTAAGACACACTACCGACACACTATTGACAAGTTGGTTATTTTACAGAATTCGGCCCCTGGACCCTTTTTGCTTGGACGCTCACAATTATAAACATGGTAAGGTTAGCAAATTATACTTTTTTTAAAAATGGCAAGGAACTCTCAGTTGATTTAAGCTTGAAGACACTTTTGTTGCGTCTATTGTATAATGGAAATGAGGGCAAATGTTAGCAATGTTTCGGGGTCAATGGTGAGTAGCTATTATGACTGGTATACTAGTACAATGCTCAAGATTTCTTTGATATATGGAATATTGGAAGAACGAACAAGAGAATAAAAATACACGTCATAAAAGGCTGAATGACATTTTAATAAACATACACCAAACATTACATCACGCCTGTATTCTTCGAAGGGTTAAGCAGATGTGTCCTAACAGTACACCCACATTTCGCTAGTTATGTTTAAGTCCTATGTAATAGGGGGTGAGCCTATTACCATCAATCGGGCACAAATCCAGGCTGCGGGCTGCCACTGAGAAACTTCAGATGGAAAACCCAATAACTCTTTGCCCGACCCGGGAATCGAACCCAGGACCTCATGCTCAGCAGTAGCGCTTGCGATCACTAGAGCAACAAGGCAGTCAATACATATACACATTTTTATCTAAGTAAAAAAAAATCTGTTCACTTTTAAAATTAGGTGCCAAAGAATTGGAACGTAGCAAATCAAATCAAAACTTTGCAAATCAAAAGCAAAGAGCACGATTTCGGTTAAGGAAACTAGCAGAGTTTTTTTAGTGAATTTGTTCTTCTTTAGGGCACAGACAAAATTATTTTTCTTTACTTTCTTTTAAGGCTCTCGTGCATGCAAGAATTTTGTAGCACTGTGTAAAATAATGACATAATTCATTTTCGTTTTGTCACTGGCTGACTGAAAAAGTGTGCAAAATAGGTAAATTCAATCTGTACAAGATGTAACATAAATAACGCACAACCTCTTAAGGGATCATTGTACTCATCATTATGAACAACTTTTAGTATGGTACCAAATCAGAAATCGCAAAAAAAACAGCTGTTCCCTACATTTTGACGAGTTATGCGAACATAAATGTAGGGAACAGCTGATTTTTTTTTTGCGGTTTCAGATTTGGTCCTATAGTAAAAGTTGTTCATAATAATGAGTACAATGACTCCTTAAGAGGTTGTGCGTTAATTATGTTACACCTTGTTTGTCTACACAAATAAATAAAATTTAAGTGTCCGTTTGTAATGTCAAAATAACAGCTTTTTAGCAAAAATTTATATATACTTAGTATATAAATTTTTGTCTGTCTGTCTGTTTGTTCCAGCTAATCTCCGAAACGGCTGGACCGCTTTTGACGGGACTTTCACTGGCAGATAGCCGATATTATAAGGAGTAACTTAGGCTATTTTTATTGTAGAACAATAATTAAGGTTTCGCGCAAGAAAATTAAAAAACCCATGAAATTGTGAACAAAATCCGATACAAATAGGGACGTATTGACATCCACGCGGGCGAAGCCGCGGGCAACAGCTAATCTATAAATTAATTGCTTACCCTGACTGATTTATCAACGTAGAGCTTAAGCCGCTGCGGCTACAAACTTGAAATTTTGTCCATTGATGCCTTTTATGTTGTACGCATCCACTAAGGAAGGATTTTTTTGAAATTCAACCCCTAAGGGAGTAAAATAGGGAATTATAGTTTCTATGAAAAATCGTAATTTTTGTTGTTTAAACCATAATAATTGGTATTTAGCATTCTGGTTAAAAAGTAAAAACCACTTGTTTCAACGTTTTTGGAAAATCATCCCTTAAAGGGGGAAAATAGGGGATGAAAGTTAAAAGAAGGAAGAATTTGGTATTAAGCTTTTTGTTTAGAAATTACTAATGATGTGTTTTGGCATTTTTGGAAAATCATCCCTGTGGGGGTTAAAACTCCTTAATAACTCATCATCTGTCAGCCCGACTTTCGCCATCGCCAAAGACACTTTAGTAGGTAATTCAGAGAAGAATTATAAATTATAAGTTACCGTAATTATTTAGGTAACTATTTTTTTCGGAATTCCAACGGGATAGGGATTAAAGAGGATTTATATTTTCGCTTTATAGTTGCCTTCTAATTTGGCATGCAAGTAAGTAATTTTCCGTTCCGTTATATATTGCATTACAATTTATTGTGTGTTAGAATTTTTTGGACGAATTTCTTTTACGCGGCTTGCGGTAGGAATATACTGGCAGAAATCGTGACAAACGAAAAAGCGTTCATACTTGTATGATGATGAAGGCGACTGCGAATATTTTCAAATTTTTCGTCATGGGTGTCGTTTTCATAGTTTTCGAGGGTGCTAAAATCGATAGTGACGTCAAAATGTAAATCCAGGATGGCGGCAGCGAATACTTTCAAATTTTTCGTCATGGGTGTCGTTATCATAGTTTTCTAAGATGCTGAAGCTGATAGTGAGGTCAAAATTAAAATCCAAGATGGCAGCTGCGAAAATTTTCAAGCTTTTAATCATGGGTGTCGTTCTCATAGTTTTTGAGGGTACTAAAATCGAAAGTGAGGTCAAAATGTAAATCCAGGATGGCGGCAGCGAAAATTTTGTTTTTGTTTTAATTCATATATACGGGAGAAGAAACTTCATTCCAGACCGGGGTCCCCCGACCGCACACGTTTTTTATCGTCCAGCAAACATGTATCAATCCGCGCACCGGTCCTCCGATACTATATAAGCAGTGCGAGAAGACATTGTTTACCTGGATTAACACTACTTTTAATCCTGCTAGTATGTTCCTCTTACCTTCAGGAACGTCAGCAGTCCGTCCAGGTTGGGGATTTTTCATCATGCTGGTGTGATTTGGTAACGGGCGTTCCTCAAGGCGGCATTCTTTCTCCTCTTCTGTTTTCTATTTTTATTAATCTTATAACTTCCGAACTTCAGTGTGCGTATCATCTGTATGCTGATGACTTGCAGTTGTACTGTCAAGGGAAGGTTGATGAAATACCTGAAGCTATCGACAAATTAAATAGAGACTTGATAGCCATAAAAACCTGGTCTGATAGATTTGGTGTTGCAGTAAATCCTAATAAGTGTCAGGCAATCATCATCGGTAGTTCTCGGAGTATGAGTAAGGTGGATAGTACAACCTTGCCACCAGTTCTCTTCAATGGTACAATCGTTCCATTTAGTACTGACGTGAAGGACCTAGGCTTGCACATTGATAGTACCCTGAACTGGCGTATCCAAGTCGCTAGGGTCAGCCAGAAGGATACTGGAACATTGCGGGCTCTGTACCGACTGAAAAATTTATTACCAACGAGAACGAAGACAATGCTTGTGCAGCCCTTAATTTTCCCCAACATCGATTATGGTGATGTATGCTACTATGACCTGAATGCAGATCTCCTCGACTAACTTGACCGTCTTCTCAATTACTGCATTCGATTCGTTTTCAATCTGCGTAAATATGATCATGTCTCTGCGCATCGGTCGCTTCTTAAGTGGTTGCCTATACGCCAGCGCAGAGAGCAAAGGGCGCTGATCACTTTGTTTTCATTTCTTGACTCTCCCACTTCCCCTAGTTATCTTGCCCCCCACTTTCAGTACATTTGTGCCAACCACAATAAAAATCTACGTTCATCAAATAATCGCCTTCTTCAATGTCCCTCTCATCGCACAGACTTTATTCACTCTTCCTTCTTCGTTCAGTCTATCTCTCTGTGGAATGCGCTCCCCCTGGAAATCAGGATGGCAAACAACCGATTATCCTTTAAAATAAAAGTTCGCGAGCACATTCGTAAGAAGCTGGCAGTATCATCACAACGTTAACGTTTTCCCATTGTTTGTCTTATTTGTTTTAGTATATTCGTGTATTTATGTATATATTTATTTGCGCTTATTTATATATAATTAGGTATATATTATTATATTTATAGTTGTAATAGGTATATGTGTATCTTTATATTTAAATAAATATGTATTCCACAATTTCTCATAATTGCACCTACCACTGTGTCTCTGCATCACCCAAAGGTTGACTGGTAGAAAATGCCTATGGCATTAAGTCCGCCTCTGTACATTTCTGTGCATGAAGTATTAAATAAATAAATAAATAAATTTGTTCCCGTGGGATATTTTCCGACATCCACGCGGGCGAAGCCGCGGGCAAAAGCTAGTTACAAATATACAAGGTACGGTGTGTGTCTCAAGGTTACACCAAATGGGAGCCAAGCTCAGCATGTGTCAGGCAAATATACCTGACGCTGATATTCTGCTGGATCCCTGCAGTGACATACGCACGTTGAGCAGACAAGATAAATTGGTGTTGTGGCAAAGTGTTAAGAAAGCATACTTTTTCCGGTAATACGTTCTCGTGGGATAATTTCCTACACTCACGCGGGCGAAGACGCGGGTAAAAGATTGTAAAGAATATTTTATACATGTTTTTTATTTGTCATTTTCCAAATTATAGCAGCTATCAGTAAAATATTGCAGCAAAACACGCCATGCTAAATCGCTTGATGTGGCGAAGTTTCCCAATGTAAAATTCACTTAGCAACAGTATTCAGAACTTTACTCTATAAAGCGAAAGGGAAAAGAAAAAGCCATTTGAGATACATATTGTACCCAAAGTTTTCGTCACGATAAACAGAACTTTGTACGTCATGTCAAACTCCTGTCACGTACTAGAAAAGTTTTTGGATATTGTAACGTTACGATTAGCCTGGGGGCTAACTGTAGGTCACACGTAATTAAATTATGTTAGTGGAATTCAGGAGACAGCTTCTTCGGGAAGGCAATGGCCTCCCGCTGTAGAGTAGTCGACCGGAGTTCAGGGATGATGTTCTGGAGTCGAGGAGAGACGTGCAGTTGGAGTTGGTGCAGCGGCGTCTTATATGCTGTGCAGCATAAGGTCGAAGGATGGTTACGCCCCTCGAGGAACGGGGATGCGGTGATATCCCTGTCCAGAGGAGGATATGTTTTTTTTTAAAAAAAAGGTTAGTGGATAGCGGAGGTGCTTTACTTTATCTACACCTCACGCTCAATAAGAGTATAGAGGCATGAGGAACAGGGTGTAAAGTTCACTCATCCTCTATGAAAAGGTAGCATCCTCCAACCAGACGAGTGTTGTGTCTGGTGGGCTACTGCTCGACGGTTGATGTCGGGATGTTGTATATATATGCTAGTCGCGCGGTAAACTCTGATTGCGCGATGCAGGATTTTGCGTGACGTCAGTGTGACGCATTCCATTGTGGCGATGTAGATATGCCGTCACAAGAGGGCCGTTGGTGGCGATGGTTAGGTAAGTTTAGTGCCACGCCGTTGGACGCCGATGGACGCCATGACTTCTTGCGAAGGGAGGTGGAGATAAAAAGAAAACTTTCACTTCACAGTATTGTATTCGTCACATAGGCAAAATTACAGGACATAAAATTAAGAGAACTGAACATATTACTCAATACTCTGGTAAGAAAACTGGGCTTTACAAGACTTTTCTCCTGGTTCTAACGAAATACCTGTCAAACATTTTAAACCTAAATCAACATAGATTGACGACCAACATCTCAAGCGGCTACAATGAGGACTTGGCCTTAACACACTAGCTTACAGTGGAAACATGACCATAATAAAAGAGTTTACAATGAAGACTCAACCTAAATACAGAAAATTGTAATGGAGACTAACCTCACTGTTCTAACTTTACGATATAGAAGAAGAAAAACTACTGACAGATGACAATAATTGTATGATTAAAAAAAATTGTATCATGTATGACTTTTATACTTTTCACCATAAATTATTTATGGTGAAAAAGTACAAAAGTCATAGAAATATTCTAAGATTTTTAACAAAGTGAGAAAATGGGGAAGGCAACTGTCAAAATGGCGCTGTCGTAGCTAGCTCCCAACACAAGCCAATAATACAAGGCGTGAGGCGGTTTTATTTTATTTTTGCGAAAATGATGCGTTGCTGTGTTACTAAATACTCCAAAATTGGAGTCCAACATTTCCCGAGAGACCCTAAAATTAAAAGATGGTGGCTTAAAGCTATTCGTAGAGATGTTTTATAAATTAAACAGAGTAGAAACATTTTGGAGAAAGTTACTTTGAGGATATAATTATGGTTTTAAATTCTGACACTTCCCATGTCAAATACTTGATTTAAAATATTGAAATCACCGAAAATAATGTAATAGCGAGATAAAAGCAAACTCATGAATGAATGAAATGTCAAATTTATTGTAGGCCGTGGGGACCTAGCTATGATCACGCCATCTACAATTAGCTTTGCCCGACCTTCCCCATTATCGTAAATTAAACTTTAATAATCGATATCAGTTAAAGATTATAAAATATTTTATAAAGTGGAAACAGTGTTGTAAAATGTGAGCTAAGTGAGTGTTGTGCGATTTCACCTATGAAAACATTGGTTTAGCTGTATGAATTGTTTAAGACAACAGGTTTTATAATGCTAAATAAATAAACAAATTAAAAGATGTGGTTTCTGTGTAGCGAAATACCACAATACGAGTATACATATGTCTTTTAAGGTGTTGTCAAATATCCAAGTTTTGGTCAATAGAGAAATACGTCATGGGTTTGTGGAGGCCTAAAAATAGGCTACTTTGGGTAGTGACCTATTAAATGGGAGCACTGATCTGGACACTGATAACTTGCGGCTGGTTCTCCCTATTTTCAAGATTTTGTAAGTGAAGGAAGTTAAAAAATGCATTATTGCTTCCAGCCTCCCTACATAAAACAAAGCCGCTGTTGAGTAGAATTTTGTGTCATAAATAATTAAGGTTTTTTTTTAAAGGGATGAAGCCTAGTTAAAAAAAAAAGAAATTCTAGTCAATCCACCAGTCAGATAATATAAAAAGATTAGGCACGTATTTTTTGCTTTATCATATTAATAATAAAATAAGATAAAACGCATTAAAGTTGGGGAGTGGGGGCTCGCTACGTCACAACTTCTGAGTTGTAGAGATTTTATACTGATAAAATCTAGCAAGACGTGACGTCATGCCACATTTTAATGAATCACCGTTATCTTTTGCTTACGTAAAAAAAGAAAAAATACGTGTCCAATCTTTTTTAATTATCTACCTGTCGGAAAAAAAATAATTAGTCATCAGCCCTATTAACTGACCCGATGTATATGGTATTAGACATCATTATTTTGCAAGTTTATTGCGCAAATCTATAATATTTTTAAAACATAATATTTACATAATATATAAGCTAACAGACATAAAATAATAATTATAATATGTACAAATGTAAAATATATATATATAATCATAGGGCATCAAAAAGTTCGTCCGCATCGTTGTCAACAGGAAACGTGCCCAAAAGGCTGGCAGCATTGACACGTTGTATGGCGATGCTGATTCTTTGGCCAAAGAATAGGCCAGCCCTTCGGTCACGTGAAGAGTCGACCAACCGCTTGGCGATGTCTCGGAAAACCAAGTGGGCACTCGGACCCCATAGCCCTAGTGTTTCAACCCCAAACGGCTCGAACATAAAAACTCCCAAAAAGATCGGAATATTTTCGCCGTCTGAGGTTTTCCGCACCTGCAGCAGCCGCCCCAGCACAGCCCGCCGTACTAGAAAGATGGGATGGCGTAAGGGTGTCGACACATGTTGCATCCCACACCAAAGGCCTGCCTAACTTCCAAGGCATTATGGTCATTCCGTCTGGTCTCTTGCCATCGTCGCGTGCCAAGCCGTTGGGTTCTAAAACAGCTGGCACCCTGGCGACAAGAGCACGACGGATAATGTCATTAATGCTGGCGTGCCGTGCTATCCGGCCTGCGCTCTTACTACAAGACAGGCCATGATGTCCGAGGCAGTCGACGGTTTCACCGCACTGGCAGCGATGTGGAGCCCCGCAAGGAGCGCCCAGACGCAGACAAGTAGCGAGCCGGAAGATGGAGTCACCCAGCAAAGTGCCTATGTTGGGTGACGGTAGTGCTTGAAGCCAGAGGCCCGACTCCCATTCACCCACAGCCAGCAGGCGGGCACGCTCAGCAGTATTGGTGGACGTATTGATAAGATTATTCCGTACCAACCCGCAGAGCGGCTCATCCCACCCTCTGGGATGATGGGTTCACGGGCCGATCTGTATCCGGGAAAGCCGCTATCCAGGCGTTCACCGCATCACTCAAGCACGGCACTTCAGAGTCAACCAGGGATGGAGCTAAAATTTTCCCGGTCAACTTTTCAGTGCTGTGGACAGAGAACAGGAACGCCGGTAAGCTAATACTGGTAATTTTGCGGACGCCGAGGCCGCCAAAACGGATGGGTAGTGTGTGTGGATGTTAGCGTGCTGCAAATAATTTGGTCAATTTTGTCCAACAGATGTGGCTGCTTCCTGATGGAGGAGCTCGTGGCTAAGTAATAACAGCCGCACGGGTCGATCCATCAGGTTAAGCTACGCTTGCCGGGGTTGTCCGTGGATGGGTGACCATCTTTACATACCGAGACTCCTCCGTGCCTCGGAAAGCACGTTAAGCCGTTGGTCCCGGCTGTCATTCGTGTATCTTTGACAGTCGTTACGGGTCGTCAGAAGACCGAAAGTCTGACAACCAGTCTTACCAAGGGGTATCGTATTACCCAGTTACTGGGTTGTGGAGGTCAGATAGGCAGTCGCTCCATGTAAAATACTGGTATTCAGCTGCATCCGGTTAGACTGGAAGCCGACCCCAACATAGTTGGGAAAAGGCTAGGCAGATTGATTGAGATGTGGCTGCTTCCATAAAGGGGAAGAACGTAGAAAATTTATAAAATTTGGGCCAAAACAACAGTATCTAATCAGGGTGAATGCCGAATGTAAATTAATTTTGGAGTCTGTCCGAAATGTCGTCGAAGTTTTTGATTTTTTCGTCGATAAAAGGAGAAAAGCTGTCTTCTAAAATTGGGGAATCTAGAAGGTGCAGTGAACTTTTTTCTAAAATTTTAATTTGTGGGGCTATTGCATTAAATTTATCTAGGGTCAATTGTCTGTCAGTAATGTCAGGAAGATAGATTTCACATTTTGAGGGGTTAAGGTCCAAGCCAATAGATTTAAATTCCTGTTTGAGAAGTTGTAGGTCTTTCAAAACGGTGTCTGCATCACCTCCTAGAGTTCCATCGTCTAAATACCACACGTTAAATTTTGAATTTAGTTTCTGGATAATTGGATGAATAGCCAAGCTGAAAATGACTGGCCCGAGAGGGTCACCTTGTTGGCATCCTACTGCAGATTCCAAAACATTGTACTACATTGCGCAAATTGGTTAGTCACATATTGCGCCTAATAGGTATAAATTTTCGTCCCTGTGAAGGTGTTTCCACGCTTAAATTCTGAACAACCTCATTATGTAACCGTTTAGTTTCTGATGGCCTAACATAGTGTGACGGCAGCCAAATATTATTTAGAAACTCATTAACCCCCGAGCAAAAAAAAAAAAAAAACAAAAACTACACTACTCACTTTAGATTACAATTCTAATGCTGTGGTCCCACGGCCCGCTTTCTCACAAGCCAGATCGCGCCTGGCCAGGCCAACAGGCTATGGGAATGGTGGGAAACGCGGCTGTAGATATAATAATAGATTGTCACCCCATTCTAAAGCCGTGGTCCCACGGCTCGTTAACTGACAGGCCAGCCAGGCGTTGCTACGCTCGTCGAAGCCTGTTGCGGCCCGTGCCGAGCATTTCGTCGCAAGGCTCATTGAATGCGACGGTTCCCATGGCCTGTCGGCTCGGCCTGGCGCGATCTGGCCTGTGAGACAGCGGGCCGTGGGACCGCAGCATAAGGTGTACCGTTAGCAGAATAATGGAGACACGTAATTGAAATAATAAACGAATGTACTCCTACTCAGTTAAAGTTGGGAAAGTTGTTTGAATAATATCACTACTTGTCTAGACTGAAGGTACTTAGGGATATGTAGTGACAATTTCAGTGAAAATCAGATGTTCTAAGTTTCATTAACTGAGATTGTATATTAAACTTTTACAAACCATAGGAGCATTCACCTGCATCCATTCATTTGCATGAAAACTGTTTTTAATTAAAATATTGCAATTCTGTTTTCTTTGTGATTATTAGGGTTCCTTACCCGAAGGTTGCCAAACGGAACCCTATTACTAAGCCTCCGCTGTTCGTCCGAACGGACGAACAGCGACAGACGGACGGACGAACGTCCGTCCGTCTGTCTCATGAACCGTAATAGGTAGACAAATGAAATTTTAACATATTGTGTATTTCTATTGGTATTGTGTTATTTCTATTGTGCTGCTATATCATCAAATAATAAAAATAATATAAAGTTCAAAATTAAAGTACAAGTAAAGTTAAAGTACAACAAACTTTTGATTTTGAAAATTTTTTTTCTTACCCTGGCATGTGGGGTGTCATTGTCTAGAACTCATCGAGTAGAGTATATATATATATATATACCATTTTTGTACGCGCTCTATCGCAACAACTAAACAAGTTAGGAACTTGAAACTTCTGTATATCACGTACTGTATTTAATCAACAAATACTAAAAACGCCGATTCAAAAGGTATTTTCTTTAAATATAGGCGATTTTCTGCAACTGCAAAAAATAACTTTGTAATTCACAGTATCATTATAAAATACAAAGTTATCGTTACGATTGTTAAAATTAAAGATGAAAAATATTCTTCGTATAATATTATTTTTAACTATGTAGTGTTAAATATTGTACGGTGGTACGGAACTCTTCATGTGTGAATCCGGACTCGCACTTCGCCGGTTTTTTTTACTTTCAAAATTGCCTGTTTGGTTTTGGTAATTTAACATTGCACCCATCAAATAAGACCGGTTATAATACTCACTGCCTTGGCCTTAAAACGTTGCTTGTTACAGCCTATCGTTTAACTGAGACGGTGGCTGAGGAAGCTGCGCAGTGCGGGTGACGCTCGTCAGCGGGCGAATGTGCGCTTTTCGATATTATCTTCACGGCATCATGATAACACAAGGAAGTAAAATGTATGGAAATTTAAGAAGACGCTTTTAAATTTCCGTTTGCGATAACGTTACAACGTACACGTATTTCCATACATTTTATGGACGTGAACGTCATCAATAATATCGCCACGTTGGAAATGATAAAAGCGCACACTGACTAAGGCGGGTTCATGGCCTCGAGGGATGGATGTGACTTGGTACGTGATTTGCGTCAAGTGACACGTGCGCACGTCACCCGTCTCCGTCCATATATACAATGACATGAATATTTTTAAAATAAGTATTTATCGTACTTTAGACGAAGATACGACTTTCTTTTTAGCTTAAATATAAGGAATTGGTGAAATCGGCGTTTACTACTTTGTAAAATGTTATATTATTTTAATTACTGTGAGTGTCAAGACCATGTAGGTCCTTGTTTTTTTTTCTCAGCTTTAATCATAGTCTGCCAGTTTGAGTAAATTATGCGGCCTACCCAAATGTCCTTTCTTTGGTATTGTTCGTCGAATCGTTGAGCTCCTTAACTTTTAAGTTGAGCTGTACGATTACTGACAGATGCTTGCACTGACTGGACAGGTCCACTCAATCTGAGTGGTTCTTTCCTCAAAAGACCATTTCAAACACCAACCTACATGGTCTTCACATGATCTGACCAAGATTATGTCTGGACTTTAAAAGAGACTGTGACCTTTGAGTTTGTTTCGGCTTTTCTTCTCAGAGTAGTCAGATAGGAAACGCCGGCCTCATCTAGTTTTGAAAAAAAAAAATGTTTGACGTGTAAAAGTGTTTGTATAAACCTACTTACAGAAATAAAATCATTTATCATTTATCGCTACGCAAGTCGCATCGCGGTGACTCGTGGCATGCTCTAAACCACTTCTTTCGTTTATTTTCTCTGCAGTCGTTGTCGCTTGAGCGGGTAGCTCGTGGCCGCAGGGTGAGCTCTAACGAAACGTCACCACACAGCTACCTCAGGCACCGTCTGCCTGTAGTAAGCCTAAAAAAAGTTTACGATCATTTCCAAGGTAAGATATTTCGAAAGCAGTCGGTTCCTATTTTAGGTCGTACCCACTCGTGTTTGGAGTACTTAACCTTGCCCTTATAAATTCCATATCTCTAAAATATAACACGCACAGAAGTTCTGAACAAAGTTGTGCCAAGTTATAAATCATGAACAGGTTTAACGTGCCGAATCCGGACTGTTTATCATTCGCAGTAGGTATACGCGTCGTTGTCGTCCACTATGTGAATATCCTTTTTTTGGGGGTGAGCAGAAGGAGAGCTCTCAGGAACATAAGCACATAGCAGGGGTGCGTAGTACATGAGGTGGTGGGTACGTAGGAGCTGCAAGGAATGGCAGTATTAGGTATATGGTCATCCGGTCATCGAGCGATAATGTTAAACAATTTTCAAACAATAATTCCTTTTCCACATAGCAGGTACATCTGCATCGGCATCTATTCGAATTGTCGTTTTCATTCAAAATGTTGGCAATGACATTGTCGGAAAAATAAAAACGTGCAAGTAAAAATGAACCTTAAGGTGCTTAATATATTTATGCTTTTCATAATTTTTTTAATTGTATGTGTTTTTCTTATTTTTTTTTTTAATTTTGTACTTAATTTTTGTGCCAATGATCCTTGTTGGTCGAAATAAACGTTTTTTTAATGTATTTAAATATTTATAATCAATTATCAAAATGGTAGTACATAACAATTTTTTTTAATGAAAAGCGACGGTGAATTTTACAAGATCTATAGTTGAATTCTATAGATTCAACAAGATTGGAATCCCGTTTGTCTTTCTACGTTTGTCTGCCAATCACCATTTTATCAGAATTTGGTTCGTATCATTCCTTCTGCTAAGTAAAAACTTTGAAAATTGAAAGTGAATGCATTTTACTCCTATAAAATGTTGGTAAAAAGTGACACGAAAAAGAAGAAAGAAAATTTGTGGTAAAGTGTGAATTGACTATAAATTATTGAAATAAATTAAATCTAAAATCTTAAGTTATGATCGTAATAAATTCATAAATAGAACGGAAATGTCTGTCAGATTTATTGAAATTCTGTTGGATACATTCGATAAACAAGTTTTAAATTTTTCTCGTATTATATCTCTGGTTAAAAGTGGTACCAGTTAAAAAGCATACGTTCCCCTCATGAAATAAGGGGTGTCGTAAAAGACGGTGAATTGCGTCATCATTATGGGTTACCAATAATAACAAGCTTTCATTACACCCATTCCATTTGGTAGTGGGATGGGTGATGAAGACTTGATTATTCTGGCGATTATCCTGACGACTGTCTATTGTAGTAATTATTTGGCGATACAAGTTCAGTAGTGGACGTTTTCAGACTGTTATTCTCAACCCCACAAAATATACAGTCCTTATCTCTACATAATTGTAGGAAGATTACATTTACCGCTCAATACGGCCGCCATTGAAGAAAGACGGCAAATCATCGGCACCTTGTAATTGATTTCCAGGTAATTGCCGCGCTCCGGCAGGGAGAAACAGAAATAAAATTCAATGCTTTCTATTCCATCTCGTTATTTGTACGGAGAAGTGGAATTACAGTCAGTCAATGTTTTCAAAGTGTATCTTTATTTCTATGAAGATTAAAACAAACATGATTTTGATTTTTATAGCAGCTTTGATTGTTTAGGAAAAGACCACGTACTAAACAAACTAATTATATATTTACACATACATAAACTCACGCCTTCTTCCCATGGGGAAACTAGAAACAGGGTAGGCAGAAACTACAGAACGCCACCTGCTACGATCCTTCTTTTGCTTCGTTTACAGACCGTTCACTATAACTTGTCCCTTGCCATAATTTTGGCACCATGGCTTTTATGCGTTGTGAGTACATACAGGTAAGCAATGGTGCCAACATGACGGCAAGGGACAAGTTATAGTGAACGGTGTGTACGTACGCCGCCGTTTGTAAGTACTGCAGACAAAATCACATAATATCTCAAAACAATAATAACATAATATCACTGTCAGTATTTTATTAGGTTCATTTATTTGCTTATCAACATCTACACGTGAAAACGTGCGATTTTTAACCGATTTCAAAAAAAGGAGGAGGTTCTCAATTCGTCGGAGTTTTTTTTTAAATGTGTTTTCCCCGATTACTCGAAGACGGCTAGACCGATTTGGAAAATTCTTTTTGTATTTGAAAGGGTATAACTTCCTAAGTGGTCCCATTGTCACCAGGTCAGGATCTGATGATGGGATCCTGGAGAAATCGAGGGAACTATTCAAATATTATAGGCACCCCTATAGCGATTTGGGTATTTTTTAGAGTAACTCGTGCATTTGCTCTCGGAAAGCATCATTTGGTGAAGTTGATTTGATGATGAAGACGACAGATGGCCACCGGAACTACTCACTAATACGTATTTCAAGGGTTGCGATTCCATTACTTTAAAATGATCGCTGAGCAATTATAAGCTCGTCACAATGCATATGGTGAAGTGGAACTGATGGTGAAGTACCAGAACTCGTAAACAATTAACGCCCCTGCATCAGGAAAAGCAATATTTTGAATTCGGTGGCAAAAACCTAAAATAAAGATCCAAAGACACCGACTTCCGAAATTAAAGTTATTTTTCACTTTGTAGTGTTTCTTTTGGAAGTCAGTTTTTGTTTTTTTTTGCAAAAAAGTTTTTATCAACATATTATGTCATTCAATTGCTCTGGTTTAAGTAACATCATCATACCAAATCTCCGCCATGTTCTTTGGTAAACCATATTACTTAATTGTTTAACATACACGAATATTTATTCTAAAGTGATTTATTTTCAGTAACATAAATATATATCGAGGGTTCTCTGCGAAAGCCTGCTAAACAACATTTTTGTCAAAAATTAGTTATATACATGAAAATTCTTATATTTTTAAGCTTAACAACTTTCATGTATTTTTACTAATATTTGTCAAAAATGTTGTTTCGCAGGTTTTCTCAGTAAACCCTCGGTATATAAAAAACAATAAGGTTCGGGGCGGAGATAAAGTTTCGTAAAATGTTTAAGAGATTCCATTTTTGGTGCGCAGCCCAGTTCACGGACGTCAGACGGCTAATGTCAAAAAAGAAGGCTACACGTCGTCTGTTTTTAAGGAAGCTTCTTGAATGTTCTAGCTAGAAGCTTCGACTCGCCCTATTGGCCGAGCGAGTACAAAAGGCGTTTCCGCCAGAAGCGCGCGGATTGTGGCGGGAGCGGTTGGAAATAGTTTCGCGTTATCCTATCCCATTATCCTATTAATATTATAAACGCGAAAATTTGTGAGGATGTATGGATGTTTGTTACTCTTTCACGCAAAAACTACTGAACGGATTTAGATGAAATTTGGCACACAGATAGTTTATAACTTATAATAACATAAAGGATACTTTTTATCTCGATAAGTGTCGATTCCGTCGGGTGGAACCACAGGGTGCTGCCAGTTACTACTTGTATAACTAGAAAATAACGAGGCATTCCCTAACTAAGAAAACTAAACTAACGCAGTGATCAGACAAACTAACACCTAACCTACACCTAAGTACTAACTTACACCTTTGAACACAATATTGAATCCATCCAAAGTTAGCGAGCACCTGACAAGCTTCCTGATTCTGGTTCAAACTTTACATACAGTTCTCAATAGTATTCCTGATACGAAACTGACTGACGGACTGGTATAATACCTACCTGTCTTGTCAAAGTAAGTTATCACTAAATAGGGAATAGGGATGTTTTGTATAGGTTGTGTATAGCTGTGTTTACGTAACAAGAGGGATGATGACTAAATATTTTTTTTCCGTCAGGTAGATTATTGAAAGAAAATGGACACGTATTTTTTCTTTTTTTTTTACGGCGATATATTGAGTTAAAATGTGGCATGACGTCACGTCTTGCTAGATTTTATACTGAGTTGTGACGTAGCAAGACCCCACTCCCCAACTTAAATACGTTTTATTTAAGTATTTTTTATTATATTTATATGATAAAACAAGAAATACGTGTCTAATATTTTTTTTATTATCTGACTGACGGACTAAATAGAATTTCCTTTTTTTACCCAGGCATCATCCGTATTCTTTATATGTAATTACGTAGGTACCTATAAGTTCAAGTCTTCGGTTTTGTTGTTAGTAACTTACGGGTTGTCAAAAGCTAGAAAGTTTGACTAGAGCATCGGTGTTTCTCAGATACGCGGCTGCAGAATCCACTTCTATATTTTTTTATTAATAATGTGTACCCTTGATGGTCCTAGAGGAGCTCGTGGCTAAGTAATAACAGCCGCACGGGTCGATCCATCAGGTTAAGCTACGCTTGCCGGTGTTGGTTCGTGGATGGGTGACCATCTTTGCATACCGAGACTCCTCCGTACCGCGAAAAGCACGTTAAGCCGTTAGTCCCGGCTGTCATTCGTGGATCTTTGACAGTCGTTACGAGTCGTCAGAAGCCCGAAAGTCTGACAACCAGTCTTACCAAGGGGTATCGTATTACCCAGTTACTGGGTTGTGGAGGTCAGATAGGCAGTCGCTCCATGTAAAATTCTGGTATTCAGCTGCGTCCGGTTAGACTGGAAGCTGACCCCAACATAGTTGGGAAAAGGCTAGGCAGATGATGATGACCCTTGATGGTCCTGCTTTCATAAAAAAATATCATATGCTTTTTGTTTTTTTGTTAGAACTGTAATCTATACAAATAAATAAAATTGAAGTGTCTCTTTGTAATATCAAAATAAGAACTTTTGACTAAATGCATTAGAAAGTAAAAACGGTACTTATAACAAAAAAGCAATTTTTAACATTTTTGTCTGTCTGTCTGTCTGTTTGTTCCGGCTTATCTCCGAAACGGCTAGACCGATTTTGAAGGAACTTTCACTGGCAGATAGTTGATGTTACGGCGGGTAACTTAAAGTACTTTTATTTTAGAAAAAATATTAGGTATCCGCGCAAAAAAATTAAAACCCATGAAATTATGAACAAAAATTCGGATTTGAAAAATGCTATTTGCATTTGGTAGCCCAATTCTTGGGAATAGTTATAGACTGTTTAACATCACGCTACGATCCTTAGGAGTCGAGCAAAAAGAAAAAAGTCAGAAAGAACACTAAGCGAAAATGAAAAAAACGGCGGGCGATTCAACGCGACGGATGGCGACGGGTCGGGGAAGAGGGAGTTTTATTAAAATGTGGCTGTTATTTTAGTAGATTGTGTATCTTACGACATTCATGCGAACAAAGTCGCGGAGCACAGCTAGTTAATGATAAATCTTAATGTCAAGCTACTCTTACGCTTACCTGACTCCTCAACTCCTAAAACCTCTGTCACAAAACAACAAATCTTCTTAAAACTTTTAAATAAACAAAATGGAAACCTGAGTAAGTACCTGCTAGTGAACGGCTTTAAATTCTTAAAACCTGAAATCTTAATACATTACGAACTTATTTCAGCTAAACACTTAAGCTGTCTCATACTAGACAAGTTTAATTAATCAAAAGTTTGGCGGTCGCTGCCACTATAACAGCTTTATGACCGATTTAAGTTTTATCGCTTTTTTAGGGTTCCGTACCTCAAAAAGAAAATGCGGAACCCTTATAGGATCATTTCGTTGTCCATCTGTCTGTCTGTTAGTCTGTTAAGACCCTTTTTCTCAGGAACGCGTGGAGGTATCAAGTTGGAATTATATGAAATACGTAGGTCTACTACGGTCCCTTGGAGTTCTAAAAAGCTCGAACTTTCATAGACAACGCGATAAAAATAAGGTCATTTAAGCGACATATTTTGATACTCGCAGATAAATAGGGAAGTACCCCTAAAGGAAGCACCCATCCTGTTGACCTAGAATCATACAATTTGGCAAGAAGCAAAGTCTCACAGCACAAGTAAACGAACAAGTCCGAAAATCGTTACTTTGTAGTCACATTTAAAAAAACATACATATATACATAAACTCACGCCTTCTTCCCATGGGTGTAGCCAGAAACTACAGAACGCCACCTGCTACGATCCTTACATACTCCTTTTACCTCGTTTACGTTCATACACGCACGCTGTTTGCGCACGCACCAGACCTTTCTGAAGAACATCACCAATAAGATCACTATGTCTTCCTAGGGCGTCCCCTCCCGGCGTTTCCACTCACATATATACCTTTTGTTAGTCGAATTTCATTCATCCTTTCAACATGACCAAACCATCTAAGCCACGGTTTCCCAAACTTATTTTGTTTACTGCCCACTTTGAGAATAAATTATTTTTTAGCGCCCCCATTTTTTCACCTACTTAAAAACCACTATCTAGATAAAATTACAAATCGCCCCCTAAGCCTCTACACAACGCCCCCATTTTTTTCTGGGTCTCTTACTGCCCCCTTTTAGGCCTGCAGTGCCCACAAGGGGGCGTTATCGCCCACTTTGGGAAAGGCTGATCAAAGCATACTCTTTTCAATTTTTGTCTCCACACCAAAAAAAAATTGCAATTCAATTCTCCAACTACAAATGAACTTACATTTGCCAATTGCAAATGTAAGTTCATTTGCAGTTGGAGAATTAACCGTGACGTATATTGATGTATGGGAGAAACACGTTTTTCAGCTACAATGTTAAGTTGGTTTTTGGGATAAATTCATCCCAACTACGGAACTCTTCATTGTGCGTGGTCAGACACACACTTGGCTGTTTTTTTTAGTTATCTGGGATTACTAAGCTTAGATTGGCAAACTCATCTTTTTCCTTAGGGTGCAGGATAGTAAAAAGTTTAGTTAAGATACACTGGAAGTAGTGATAAGTCTGCTTTAATTTTTTTTTTTGACATATTACGATTTGGGTCTGGCTCGGATTATATGTTTTGAAAATATTCTACTATCCTCACATACGGCGCTCAAACCTGGTCTTTGACGGCTCAGCAGAGGTTCAAGCTTGAGGTTTGCCAACGAGCAATGGAGCGCAGCATTCTTGGAGCCGGATAAACGGGTACCGCGTTAGGAACACAGTGCTACGCTTCAAAACACAAATCGCTGACGTCACCAAAAAAGCAACAAGCTTAAGTGGGACTGGGTCGGACACGTTTGCCGCATGTCGAACGAGTCATGGGCCAAATGTACCACCATGTCAGTCCCATAAAACGTCCGTCGACATTGAGGCAGACCCAGGAGAAGATGTCGAGACGAGCTTGACGCCTACAGACAGGATTGCTCCACATTAGCTCAAGACAGAGAGGAGTGGAAAGGAGAAAGGGAGGCCTTTGCCCTGCAGTAGAACAACTCAGGCGAAAAATAAATAATAATCAATTTTGAAAATAACAGAATACTTACCAAAAAATCGTGTTCGAAAAGCCTTGAAATCAAAATGACGTATGTATTTTTTTTAAAGAGTCTTCATTTGTCCCATTCCTATTTATATTCAGTCTGTTTCCATAAATTTTCTACACCACTACTTTTAACTGGTATATACAATTACCTTTCTGTACCGTCCAATACACGAACATAAGGAAACGCAGTGACCCATTCTTCAAACACGTCAAAACAGCGAACACTTTATAAGATATTAACGTGGTCATTAATCCACGTTCTTAGTGTGGTGCAACCGGGTGTAAAACCTGAATCATTTATGAACTTATCGATGAAAGTATGACGCACCATTCATCGATAAATATCGATTATTTTTAGGTTACCGTACGTAAGAATGAAAAACCGGAACCATTATAGGATCATTCGTGTGTTTGTATGTCTGTCTGTCACAGCCTATTTGCTCCAAATCTAATGGATCGATTAAGTTGTTTGGTACACATATGAATTTCTGTGACTTAAACACAGGCGTGTAACGTAAATAAATGAATTTTGAATATAGGGGTCACTTTTAGGAGGCAAATAAGAAAAATAAAAACTAAAAGTTGTGCAAACTATCAAATATATTGTTTTTTTTTTTTATAATTTTAAAATAAATTGTTTTAAACTTATTTAAGAAAATAGACGAAAATTGACCATTACCTTGATTAGTCTCTTAACATGTGACCAAAGACATCGTCAAAAAATGTTTGAACAAAATCAGAAACAACTTTGTTTCTGTAAACGATATGTCTATTCCCAACTTCAACCCCCCGGGACGTCTCTGTGATTTCTCCTCTCTGGCAGTAGATATAACAGTTTGTATGTGAATTAACCGAGTAAAAAAATGGAGGTTATCAATTCGACACGTGTCATCACCTGCCTAGCCTTTTCCCAACTATGTTGGGGTCGGCTTCCAGTCTAACCGGATGCAGCTGAATACCAGTATTTTACATGGAGCGACTGCCTATCTGGCCTCCACAACCCAGTAACTGGGTAATACGATACCCCTTGGTAAGACTGGTTGTTAGACTTTCGGTCTTCTGACGGCCCGTAACGACTGTCAAAGATCTACGAATATTAGCCGGGACCAACGGCTTAACGTGCTTTCCGAGGCACGGAGGAGTCTCGGTATGTAAAGATGGTCACCCATCCACGGAAAACCCCGGCAAGCGTAGCTTAACCTGATGGATCGACCCGTGCGGCTGTTATTACTTAGCCACGAGCTCCTCCAATTCGACACGTATGTATGTAATATTATTGGTACTGCAATATATTCACTAGGATAATCTATTCGGGCTTCCAAACAAATATAATTTTTTTTTATAGGTGTATGTTATGTAATTTTGTAGGTTTGTATGTATGTATGTTTGTCCACGCATTTCTCCGAAACTATTAATCGGATTGTGACCATTTTTTATTGGCTTACATTTACTTCAACTTTAGGGAACAGTGCAAGTTTCATCAAAATCGGGTCAGTAGTTTTCAAGATATGGACTAATATGTGCAACTGTCACGGCCTGGCTTATTCGATGTAATTTTATACGAGCTACGAAGTCGATTTAATTTTTTTAAATTAAGTTTTTTATTATTGTCAGTCATTATCCATCATCTTGCTGACCTTTTCCAAATTATGTTGTAGTCGGCTTTAATCTGAAAAACAGTATTTTACATGGAGCGACTGCCTATCTGACCTCCACAACCCCTAGTGGGTAACACGATTCCCCTAGTCAATCTTATTGTTGTGAATAAAATTGCCACAAACTTATCTCAAACTCAAACTCAAAGGATTTATTTCAAATTAACCATTTACAGGCACTTTGAACTGTCAAGGAGTCGATCAGTCAGTCATATGAAGCTAGTTGCCCATTCCAAAGCGTAATAGAAACTTATGGAGAAGAACGGGCAAGAAACTCCATGGATACTCGTTCAAATTATATATTGTTACAAAAATACATATTAGTTAGATCATTATGCTGAATATAGAATTAAATGTGAGAACGATTTATAAAAGACGTACATGCGTCCAAAGTAGCAAACAAAAGTTAAAAAAAAACAATTAAAAAATAAAATAATTATTTCGTTTATTAATTTTTGTTTCTTATATAATTACATTTTTAAATATTTCTTAAAATACAAAATATTAAAAAAACATTTAAAAATATAAAAAATAGAATTCCACCGGTATCGGGAGCAGGGTCCAAGCTACCGGTGGTTAGGGCTGCAGAGACAGGAACCTCCTCACAATACGAGCCGTATCGAGGAGTACTGCCTTCTGAATCAGGCTCTTGATCCAACCGCCTAACGACAGCCTCGAGAGATGTTGGTCGAGGCTTTCGGCCATCAGGCCATTGGCCGTTACGACAATCGGCACAATGACAGCCGAGGTCACATTCCACATGTCAACAACCTCGTGTGCTAAGTCGAGATATTTTATTTGTTTCTCTTTCTCAGCTTTCACGAGGTTCTCGTCATGCGGAATGGTAACATCGATTATCATTGCGCGGCGCGCTAATCGATCTATCACCACTATATCAGGCTTATTAGCGACAATAGTCCTGTCAGTGATGATAGACCGATCCCAGTACAACGTGGCATGGTCATTTTCAAGAACTGGGTCGGGCACATACTTGTAATACGGTACCTCAGAGTCCACAAGTTTGTATTTCAAAGCAAGTTGCTGGTGAATAATCCTGGCCACTTGGTTATGCCTGTGCAAGTACTCGCCGTTAGCCAGACGAGAACAACCAGAGATAATATGTCTGATGGACTCACCCGGACGGTGGCATGCCCGACACACGTCAACCGTCCCGTCCTTCATAATATGTCTCCGGTAGTTATTCGTCAAAATAACTTCGTCCATAATTGCACAAACAAAACCTTCAGTTTCCCCAAAGAGGTCACCGAAACGTAGCCAGGATACGGACGCTAAGAAATCTACACCGGGCTCGTGTAGAGCCCGATAGAAGCGTCCGTGAAGTTCCTTGCTTTGCCATACCGCCTTGCGGTCATCTGTAGTAAGTACTACAGGTTTGCGCCAGTTCTCTTTAGCCATGGAGAGCGGGGTGAACCCGTTGTCCACTGCGACCACATCACGGTGCATACCCACGTCGGCGTTTAGAAAATATTCCCTGAGGTTGCACACCTCGCGGTTGTGGAGGGTCTTCGCATTTAAAAAACCTCGACCCCCGCACTTCCGCGGGATGTACAGTCTCATCACCGATGATCGTGGGTGATGCATCCGGTTTGCGGTCAGCAGTGTACGGACCCTCCTATCCAGGGCGTCTAGTTCGGTCTGAGTCCATTTGAGTATGCCGAAAGAGTACACCAAAACCGGCATGACCCAACCGTTGAAGGCGCGCACCTTGTTTCCGCCCGAAAGAAGACTAATTAATACCTTCTTCAGGCGACCAAAGAAGCGCTCCTTCAACGATTGCTTCATGTCAGCAGCATTAATGCCCAACGCTTCCGACATACCCAAATACTTATAGGTTTCGGTTGCGGAGAGGGCTGTAAGGTTAATGGAATCCGAGAGTTGAATCCCCTCGGATTCCATAATCTCGCCTCGCTTTACATGCATGACTGCACATTTGTCCACACCAAATTCCATCCTGATGGCGTTACTGAAAGTTTCAGTTACCTTCAGTAGTTCCACCAGTCGCAATTTGTTGGGGGCAAAGAGTTTCAAGTCGTCCATGTAGAGGAGGAGAGATATGAGCTGACCACCTCTCTTCAACCGATAGCCTAGACCTGAATCCTCCAGCAGTGTGCTTAGAGGATTCAGGGCTAAGCAGAACCAAAGTGGACTCAAACTGTCGCCCTGAAATATTCCCCGTTTAATCCATACGGGTTCATCATTCCCCTGGATCTGTCGACACCCTGGATAGCGAAGGACCGTCCTCCATTGCCCCATACATGACTCAAGGAAGGTGCGTAGAATTGCATCTATCTTGTACAACTCAAGCACCCTCATGAGCCATGTATGTGGCACCGAGTCGTAGGCCTGATTATAATCTATCCAGCATGTCGACAGATCTTTGCGAGATCGACGAACCTGTTGGCTAATGGCCATGTCGATGAGGAGTAGCTCCTTAGTACCCCGGGACCCGTTCCTACATCCATTTTGAGAGGAAGACATAATTGAGTTACTCTCAATGTGCGTATTTATTTTCACTCTCAAAATGGATGTTAGAAGTTTATAGGTCGTCGGCAAACACGTGATCGGTTTATAATTCTTGGGTTCCGCGGGACTTCCTGACTTGTGGAGCAGGTGGGTAACGCCTGTTGTTAGAAACTGCGGTAGCGACCCAGACTCTAAGGATGACTGGAATTGAGATGCCAGGCGAGTGTGTGAACTAATTAGCCATTTTAGCCAAAAGTTGTGCAGTCCGTCCGGTCCCGGTGATTTCCAATTTGGCAACGGGCGGACTGCTTTGGCTACGTCTAATGGCGTTATTAAGACCTTTTCCATTTCTGGTATAGTTCCACACACTCGCTCGACATCCTGCATCCAGCCAGCCTCAGCGTGACAGACGGGCACCGACCAGATGCTGCGCCAGAATGTACTCGTAATGGCATCATCTGGGCGGCGCACGTCCGCCACACTTTTTTCAGGTCGCTCCCAAGCTCTTTATACCCGCCTCTCATCGCTCTGGAACATGCGATTCTGCGTGTATCGATCGACCCGCCGCTTATACCGCCGAATACGGCTCGCCCATGCACAAACTTTCTGCTTCAGGAAGTCGATGCGCTCTGTGACACAGGACATGTATTCTCGAGGGCTGATTCCAGTCCCCGAGAATGCCTGCCTTACAAAGCGCATCACTCGTGGTCGTGTATTGCCCTCTCTGAAGCAGTATAGTTTGCCGATGAGTACCCTGGTCCCATCGATACGACGTTCGATCCTGCACTGCCAGGCTGGTACGGCTGGTTTTGGTCGAGTAGCTCCGTCACAGTTTGGAAACTTGACGTTAGCTAAACGACATGCCGCAACAGCCGCGCAATACAGGATCGAATGTGTAACAATGAGATCCTCGCTGCTCTCGAAAAAATTCTGGAGCTGCTAGTCCAAAGCACACACCAGCGCCCTATTTTTCTTGTGCATAGGTAAGTGTGGTAATCGGGGCCTAAGTTCGGTCGGAGTGGACCTATACTCGAGAAACGCATCCTCCAGTGCGCTCCTCAATCGGGCGTTGCACTGGCTACTTACTGTGGCAACCCTATCATCCTCCTCTACAACACCATGATTAGACCGCGGCGGGATTGAATCAATAGTTGAGACTTGTACCGCGGTTTGTGCCGGAGTTGAGACGATATGGTTGCTCAATACTTCTGAGCGCAGCCTATCAAGTGCGGCATCGCCCAACCTATGATTGCGTTGGATGACCCGCACCTGATCCGACAGTCGTTGGGCCGAGACGTTGACGGTTGGCTCTAGTTCCTGAAACAGAGACAGCATTCTAACACGGTACGCAGTGAGGTTAGTTCCCCCCTCTGTAGACCCGTAATATGCGCGCATGACGTTCTCGTTTATAGACTGAGTCCATCTCATGCGCTGCACACAACCACCGGCAGCGGGGACCCGGCTTGGGGCCGGTTGGCCCCTAAGTCCCAAGCTCCTCGGTGGCCGGCCTCTCCCCTGTCGACGTACAGGTGTTGGCGACGTCGGCGGGGAAAAATACTCGTCGCTCGAGCTCGACGCAACTACCGCAGCTGGTGTCATCACAGCGCTCACGGTGGGGCTGGATACCGGCGGCGGCGAGGCGGAGCTGAGCGAAGAGTCCGGAGGTGGTGGGCGTGCTCGTGCAGCTGATCTCGTCAACATTATAAAATAATTATATTAATATAATTATTTTATTTTTAAATTGTTTTTTTTTTTCGGCTTAATTCGTGGAAGCTAGGAGATGACCAGTCCCAACTGACGGCGCCCGTTTACGAACATGACGCATGGATCAGCACCATTTAGCTCATTCATTTTGAAGAGAGCCGAATGATCCAACACATGCGCCACCATCAGCGAGACATTTGAGTGAGCATGACATACTCTCGACCGCCAGGGCACATTCAAGTCAATGAAAGACATATTACCCGGTTAAATGGTAGTTCTATAGTACATAGTACTCACAAATGGCATGTGCTATACAATTATATTATATAATCTCATCAATTATATCTGATCCGGTGGCTGAAAGAGTTATAGAAACTACTTTGAAAAGTGACAAGGCCTGTCATTCTTTGTTCACTGACAGCACCGTCGTCATCGGGCCAGACGGGCTAGTGAGCTGTACTCACCTGTACTATACCAGTTATTTTGAACAGCAACCTTATTGCAACGAGAATAAAGGTCACTGTGATTTTGACAGTGATGCGAAATCAGAGAACAAAAGGAGCTGTAAACAATTTCACAAATATTTACTGTCCTTTCACATCATCAATGGACATTTAATCACCAAAAGATTTTTTTAGTACTGACAAGTATTTCTTGGTATGCTGTCAATAATAATTGTTTTTCTTTTTTCTGCAACCAAAGACGAGAAATGTCCCAGTACGTGACTCTAGACAATTTTGATGGCAGGAGTGTCGTTGGTCACTACTGGCTCAATCACACAAATTTGCACTGAAACGACTGACCAAGTAAGTAAATTTATTATTATAACTATACTAAAGCCAACGAGACGAGATAAATTTAATGCTTTGGTATTAAAAACTTACAACTCAAATGCATATGGTTCAGTTTCCATTGCAACTAAAATGATTTTTATGAAGTTATTTATAGTTTTTTTCATTCAAAAATCAACTTAGATTACTTGAGTTTAACGTTGATATTTGTATGTTGCAATTTTATGTATTTATCTCGTATCATTGGCCAGAGTTTACGTGCCGTGCGCCCGATGGAATATCCCATCGGCAAAATGATGACTTTCCTTACAAACTTGCATCCCTATATAACCGTTTTAGGGGATACATTTTCAATACCCAACAGTTTAGGTTGTGCGTTCTCTGTCATTGAATTTATGATTTTTATTCAGTAGAGTCTATTTTAATATATAATACTCTTTATGCTATTACGATAAAATAGTTACTAGATTTTATTTAAAATTGTGACTTTCTTTCCTCCGCCTCTTTTTGCCGAAATACTTGGTGCTGTCGAGAAGCCATATTTACTCACAGTTGGCAAGAATTGAGCAATTTATTGTCACTCTGAGTGCATCTTAAAGTCCTTTGTACACACACGTTTTTCTTGCCGTGAAAATCTACGGTTTATTCGCCGTGTGTAGGCACGGTCATCAGTGTTGTATGAATCACTATGGAAGCTTGTTGGCAGACACGTTTTTACTACGGCACCGTAAAGAAACCGTGCCGTATACAAAGGGCCTACTGTTTACTGTTAATCAGATGAAGTAAAGTAACACCATTGCATCGGCTTTTTCCAAGTATTGGTGCAGTATAATTTGATTCACATATTAAGTTTTGGGTTAACAACATACTGAGGTTTTATCTTTTGTTGGCAGAACGGAGACATAAAAGTGATGTGCCGGGATGTTGGCATAATTATAACGAGGGCAGAAATGGAACAGAAATGGTATTACCGAATTTAACCGAAAGCATTAATTTATCCGACTTACAAGTTGTTATAGCATTAGATCTGGGAATACATATATTAGACGTAAAGGCAATGGTAATCGCCATTAAATGTAAAAATAATCATTAATGGATAACGAAAAGAAAAAGCACATAAAAATAACATATTGGGGGAAAATATGCGCCACATCCACGCAAAACGGCCATCGCTCAGCATAATGCTGTGACCCTAGCGAGACAGAGCCCCAGCGCTCGTTGTCAGCGACAGCCAGCGACACAAAAAAAAATCAAATAAATTTTTGTATTAGTTTGTTTTATTCAATAATAGTTGTATTATTTACACAGGTAAATATGCAGGAACAGACATTCAAATATCGATTCAACTTATTTGTATTTAGTACATAGTCGAAAATTAATTGCAAAAAATGGTATAATTTAACAAAAACGGGCATGGGGACACCAGAAGCCCAATTCCCGTAACTAAAAACGTTCAAAATCTAGTCGCAATCTCATCTCAGCGACAATCAAATGTCAAATACTTGTCAAATATGTAAGGAAATTATACGTATTTTTGACATATTGAGACTGAGATCAGACTGTGAGTGTTCTTAAAATTACGGGAAATTAATTAGGTTTCTGCAGACATAATTGTGCTTGTTTTATTTAATTCGAATTAGCTATACATGTAGGGCCTCGATAGACAAGTTTATTTACCATAAAATGAGAAAAAGAAGTTTAAATTGGACATTATGAAGGCGGGTATCACACCTTCGCCGCGAAACCATAACAGCGAAACCGCAGTAGTTCAATTCAACTGACTCACATGATGTCCCGCTACTCGAATAGCGATTCGAGTAGCGGAACATAATGCGGTTACGCGGTAGAGGTGTGATACTCGCCTTATAGGTATCCAGTCAAAAACTCGTCAAAACTGTGTTTCGAAAAATCACCCATTTATTTATTAGATAAACAGTAACACAAACATTTTTGTAATCTACAATATTTAAGTTATGAACATACGAAGGAAAGAATGAAGACGACGATCGATACGAATTGATTGTTTCAAACTTTTCTGAGACAGGCAATGACTTTTTGTGAATGTCACGCGACAATTATTTATAAACGTCTTATTAAATAATCAATGGGACATACCATTCAAGTTTTTGTTTATGATTTAAATACATTTTATTAAACGTATCATTGATTTTTTTTAATCATACCACCATTGTTCCATTTCTAAGTTTTAACTATGATAGTATAAACTGCCAAGTCAGGGCTTTTAAGGTCAAACTGAAGCAATATTGCCAAATTCAGCACGCTTGGCAAACGATATGCTAGTGTTCTTATACAAATTATTACTGCAAAGAGGTATTCTGATTATCTTAAAAAAAAACTGGGTTACCATACCACACCCAACGAAAACAAAGGAAGTGATTTATTCCATTACCTGTGCCGAGAACAACAAAGATTTGTGTAATCTTATCAAACTCCCGAACAAAAGAGAATCCATTAGTAATTTGAATCGGCGACATATGATACTCCTAGCTAAGACGAATCCCGTAATATTTCTCCGTAGGCTTACAACTGGCTTTGTCTACATCAGTATCTGGCTTTCAATTCTGATATTCATCCTGCCTTCATCCCTAAGCTTGTCATTTAATTCCCTACCTTTGATCAAGGATAAGTTAAAATTATCTGTCAAAGGTTTAAAGGGAAAGGGAGATTTTAAGAACCTTTTTACTTACTTTTAGTGACAGATGAAGAATAGGACAATTTTCCTTTTTAAAATTATAAAAAAAAATATAAGAAATAAAACAAAAAAACAACTTGTCTCTGTTAGACAATGCTCAAAAAAATTTCAGCTCATTCCAAATTCAAATTAAAATAAACCTTCGTTTGTGCCATCCGATTAGTCGCGCGATCTACGCTCTCTACGCCAGTGCTACGTCGTAGGCCAGCGTAGCCACACGCTGCGCTCCGTAGCCGCGCGCTACGATATTAGATACGAAAAATTCTGTGTAATAAATGACGTTCATTTGACGGTTTAAAAATATTATTTAGTTTAAAAATTAGTTCAGTATTTTTAAAGAAAAAGTTAAGTGAAGTTTTGTTGTTAAGTTGAAAAATTAAAACTTTTTAGTTGTTGTTAACTTATGTTTCAACTAAAATGAGTGTGGAATTTTTGAATTTACTGAAGTATGAAGCGAAGATTGAAAGTGACAGTAAATGTAAGTGAATATTTATTATTTATTTACATTTGTGAGCTAGAGATATATAGACAATACACATACACCTGCTCAACGTTAAACTTTTAAATAAATAAATTAAATAGGGGCAATTTTTATTACAAAAATATTTTCGGGACTACAGCATAGCCACAAAATTAGATTTTTTTTCCCAATACTTTAATTAAACTTCACTTGTATTAAACTCAACCATTTCAGTTAAAGATCCTTGTCGAAAACCTACCTAACCTAACACGCACAATTCATGAATAATATATAAAAGCACGCAACGTTATCATTAATTTCTATTCATTATTAGGGTACATAAAGCTTTTATGGTTCATTTTATTTGTATGTGACCCCCCTTGACTTTGCAACAAAAAAGCAACAAACATGTATTAAAAATATGTGAAATACGTCTTACGTTAAAGTACATTTTATTTAAAGTCACCCGGAGTTAAACTTTCAAGATGATTATACCTAATTATTATGGATCTGATAGCTATGACTGCCTTGTTAGTTTAGTGGTCGCAAGCGTTACTGCTGAGCGTGAGGTCGTGGGTTCGATCCCGGGTCGGGCAAAGTATTATTGGATTTTTCTATTACTTATGAATTTTTCATTAGCAGCCCGTAGTCTGGAAAATATGTGTCCGATTGATGGTAAACGGCTCGCCCCCTAAGTCCCATGGACTTAAACATAACTGGCGAAATGTGGGTGTACTCCACCTCTGCCTAATTAACTAAATTATAACATTTATTTTTGTTGAGATCAGTCATAACATTTTTGGAGAATGAAAAGTGTAGGCGCGTCTGTGCTATTTCCCCACATTATAATGCCATAGCTGAGCCATAGGCGTAGTAGGTAAGCGCAGTTTGCAAGTCGGTAGTTTTTTTGACTTCTCGAAGTGCACAAGTCAATTTCGATATTTTTGATCGTACTTTTTTTAAATGGTGCTTCCAAGAAAAGTGTACGTCTACTGTGAGTCCTAAAAGCGTAAAGTCGTTAACTACTTCAATTTAAATTTTTCTGCCATTTGTTGAGAAGTTAACTGGTTAAAATGTTTTGATATTTTAATATAAGATCACTGCCTCAATAAACACGTCAGGTTTTAGTACTACTGTCACAGATGTAGGCATTACTGTACTAAAACGTTCTGTTCAAGTTGGGACGAAATATTTCTCTTTCATTCATTATGAATGCTTAATTGCTATCTATTATATACAAATACTTAAGTCTATTCTATACAATATATACATACAAATAAATAAAATTGAAATGTCTGTTTGTAAAGTCAAAATAACAGCTTTTCACTTAATGCATATGAAAGTATATACGGTAATTACCAAACAAGTAAGTAACAAAAAAACCATTATAAAATGTTTTGCCTGTCTGTCTGTTTGTTCCGGCTAATCTCCGAAATGGTTGGACCGATTTTCACAGGACTTTCACTGGTAGATAGCTGATGTTATAAGAAGTAACTTAAGCTACTTTTATTTAAGAAAAAGAATTTGGTTTCCGCGCAATAAAATAAAACCCCTAAAATTGTGAACAAAATCCGATTCAAATAAGGAAGTTGTTTTCCGACATCCACGCGAACGAAGTCGCGGGTACAGCTAGCCTAATATCACATTATTATTGTATATATATATTTATATAGATATGTAAATGGTACATGTATGTATGTATTTATTGTATGTAATGTGAATGGTACACCACTGATAAGCTGCAGTACTATATTTCCTTTCTCCTTTAATCCATCCAAAGGTTGACTATAAAAGATCGCTCTTAGCGGTTAAACTGCCCACTATGTCACCCTATGTTAAATGTCTACATTTATATCTATAATACTTATGGTGTACATAATAAAGAGTATTCTATGTATCTATTACCACTGTCTTAAATAACATTTGTCATCTAGGCTCTTAATTATTTAATGATACGGCTGTTAGTGTTGGATAACATTCGACAAACGGCCGAACCCAATAACCGACCCAATAAAAGACAGATCGCTATTGATGGTAGACAGTATAATTCTATCTGTCCTTATGTCAGGCCGGTAAGATTCCATAATCTTTTAAAGATTATTGAGACGTTAAAACCGTAGATAGATAGGTGTTTTATCTGCTAAAACAGGTGATAGGAAAGGAGCTGAGCTTTGTATTATGAACATGTCAGAATGACTTGACATTTTCAAAGTATCGTCTTCATTGAGGTTTCGTTCCTATTTCTTGTTTGACATTTCACCACTATTTAATTATCTTTTGTGGTGACAAAGTTGTACTTGTTATTGTTTAATTGGTGACCCGACAGATGTCTGTTAGGGCTTTGCTCCACATTGAAATTTGGACTGGACAACGTTTTCCAGTCCTAATTTCAATGTGGAGTACCCGCCCTTTAGGATTAGTTTTGCGTAATATTCCCCATTCTCCCGATTTTTTTTCCTGATACATTTTCCATGACCATAAACAAAACAAAAAAGAATAAGGCATATCCATCAATTGAATCGTAAGACGTGGTCTTCTATTCAAAAAAAAAATCCATGGAAATCTTTCTTTGGGTGCCAGAGTTTATCGTAAACACTCTTTTCCCTAGTTGTAACGCTGCATAGTGTTTAGATAAGTGTTTCTTGTACAATTGAAGTTAAATAAAAATGTATTTATTTATAGAAAAAAAAGACGTTTAGGTAGTCTCAAATTGAAAAAAATTTCAGGAAAATTTTCCAACTTTTTTTTCCATAAAAACCTAATTCAGATTATTATGAATATTTTAAAACAAAAAGTTGCCAAATTGGTCTAACCGTTCTCAAGTTATGCGCTTACAAACGAGCATTTCGTTTTTGATAGATAGATACCTACGTACGAGTACATTACCAGTCGACAGCGATGCGGAGGAATTTTTCGACGCCATTATATTAGTTTATTAATAGTTTTAGTTAGGTTAGGATATTATATTTTTATGTTAATAACCTGTTATTAAATGAACAAAATTGATCATTTGAAAAAAAAAGATAGATAGATGAACTTGTCATCGCAATAGTTCTATACTTCAGATTCTTGTCGTGGCTGTATGTGCTATTTCGTAAGTAGGGTTAGGATTTAATCTTGATTAAGGCACTTTTACCTAATCAAAACAACAACAACATCACGCCTGTATTCCCCGAAGGATTAGGCAGAGGTGTACGTACGAGCCCACATTTCGCCAGTTATGTTTAAGGCGAACGCCCGGGAAATTCAAATTTTCTTACGTTTTTTGCAATTTGCAAGTCAGTATTAGGTAATATGTTGAACAAAATGTGATCCGTGGCCGTAAAAAGTATGTATTTACAGAAATATAATAATTAAAGTCATCAATACAACTGTTTAAGACCAGGTAATTCTATTGAATGACTATTTCATGAAATCTTGACAATTAGGATTATACAAACTTATGGAGTTGTATTATTGATTTTGGTGATAATAATTCTGTAAAGGCATATTTGTTGTGATCGCGAGTGATACTTTAATCAACATACAACTTACTACTGACTTGCAAATTGCAAAAAACATAAAAAAGTTTGGATTTCGCGCGCTGCCTGACGCTTCCCCCTTAAGTCCCATGTGATAGGGGGCAAGCCTATTGCCATCAACCGGGCACAAATCCAGATTCCGGGCTGCTACTGAGCAATTCCAGGTGGAAAAACCCAATAACACTTTCCGACTCGGGGATCAAACCCAGGACCTCATGCTCAGCAGAGTAGTGCTTGCGACCACTAGACCAACGAGGCAGTCACTACCACTAGTTTTACCTAATAATTACCACAAAAATCATCACATCATCAGTCTACAGCAGTCCACTGCTGGACATAGGCCTCTCCAATGGCACGCCATTCAGCTCAATTCTCAACAACTCTCATCCAGCTGCTACCAGCCACCCTGCGAAGATCGTCGCTCCAACTAGCCTGAGGATCTCCTACCTTACGTTTGCCGATTCGCGGTTTTCGCTCAAGAACACGTCTACCCCAAGGGTAATCGGTTCTACGGCTAATATGGCCGGCCCATTGCTACTTCAGCTTGCTTATTCTGTGAGCTATGTCGACAACTTTGGTTCTCTGCCGGATCACCTTGAAAATGTCTTCTTAATAATTATAAATAAAATAAATAAACCAATGACCTAAATAGACGAAAACCTTACCAACCACACCGAAATCAACTAAGAATACCTCCAGCTAAAATATCCTACATAATAATCCAAATTAGAAAACCCAGTAGCATTTAACAATACCCAGAAATCATATTTGTGTCAGCTGTCTGAACAAAAGCTTATAAAATCGAAGAAAAGCACAATAGCCTTACCGATGTATGTTTTATTCAGAACTAATCGATATACAACAATACTTACAAGCTTTAGAATCGATTTAAACACAACCTCTGCTATTGATACATTCACAATCTGTCAAATCCATCAATCTAAATGGATTTTTTTAAAGGCTCATTAATGTTTTAGTAACATTGTATGTTACATCTGTAAAATGTTGGCGAGTTCGAACTGCTAAAATTCATGAAGTTATTTTAGTAAGGAAGGAAATATAACATCACGCCTCGTTTCTCCGAATAATTAGGCAGAGGTGTACCTGTAGTATACCCATTTTTCGCCAGTTTGGAATGCTTAACATCCCATGTCATAGGGCGAGCCTATTGCCATCAACCGAGCACAAATCCAGACTCCGGGCTGATACTTGAGAAATTCCAGATGGAAAAACCCAATAATACTTTACCCGACGCGGGAATCGAACCCAGGATCTCATGAGCGGAGGTAGCGCTTGCCGTCACTAGACCAACGAGGCACTCAGTAAATCCTGATAACGTTTCACTCGTCTGTATTTTGAAAATAGTTAGCCCAGTGAAGAGTTGATTTAAAACAAAGAAAACATGATCATTTTGATTCGAATATACGAGCAACTTAAGGTGGTCGTCAATTTGATAAGCAATTAATGTCCCTGCCTGTACATAAATCGAAAAGAGCTGTTTAGAGCTGGGTTGCTATAGTAACTTATCTAGGTATTCCTCATAATCCCCGAGTCCCGGATAAAAAGACACGCATTTGAAAATTATAATAATCCAAACTAAATATAAATCGTAAGATGTTTTAGACTCAAAGACGAGATTTTATAATGTTATTAGACTAAAGGTTCCTCTCTCAAGTCTTTTTAAATTCAATGAAAGGATTACTGCCTCTTACTTATTTAAATTATTAAAGCAGGTACCAACGTGCCTACGTATGTTCACGGGTTTGTGGCTATGTAATAACAGCCGCACGGGTCGATCAATCAAGTTAAGCTACACTTGCCGGGGTTGGTCCGTGGATGGGTGACCATCTTTAGATACCGAGACCCCTCTGTGCCTCGGAAAGTACGTTAAGCCGTTGGTCCTGGCTGTCATTCCTGGATCTTTGACAGTCGTTACGGGTCGTCAGAAGCCCGAAAGTCTGACAACCAGTCTTACCAAGGGGTATCGTATTACCCAGTAACTGGGTTGTGGAGGTCAGATAGGCAGTCGCTCCATGTAAAACACTGGTATTCAGCTGTATCCGGTTAGACTGAAAGTCGACCCCAACATAGTTGGGAAAAAGCTAGGCAGATGATGGAAGGTACCTACGTAATTTACTTTCAAAACATTAAATAATTTACTGTGTTAGTCTCGTAGTCTCTAATTATAGCATAAAATAAAGTCACCTGAAGGTCTAGGAGAGTGGAAACTGCTTTTAGTTTCATACTTCTACAACGACTGTCAGCGGGATTGACATGTTTTCCGGTAGCTTACGTCAGTCCCATACATTTTGACTATCCATCATAGTTATCACTGATAGAATGTCGCTATGTCTAGGCCCTCAGGACGCGTCCGTCTGTGTATTCGGAAAAAGCTTTGAAACTACTAATGATAGATATTGATGCGGTTTTTTCTAATATTCTGATAATTTCTCGAAGGAGGTTCAAAACTATAGGTACTTTAAGCGATTATCGAAGCTGGGCCACGCCCGGTAATCCATAGATAACTATATGATTTATGTATGTATTTATTCTTTGCGTAAATGTACACAACAGTCTACCTGCAGTATTGTCTCTCCTTCTCCCTTTAAATCCATCCAAAGGTTGTCTTTAAATGATCGTTCTTAGCGATAAGACCGTCCATTCTGACACTCTATTTAAATTTCTACATTTATATCTGTAATTCGTGTGGTGTACATAATAAAGAGTATTATATTCGATTCTATTCTAATGGTCCATAAGTAAATTATTACTAGAGTGAGTTCTGTGATAATTAGAACATTATCTCGTCATGTCTCGCCTACGTTTTATCATAATTAGGAGCACCTGAATAAAAGGTCACATCACCATTAGTTATTAAATATCTGTGGCACCGTAATATTACATCCTTGTAAGTCTGCCTAGCCTTTTCCCAACTATGTTGGCGACGGCTTCCAGGCTAACAGGATGCAGCTGAATACCAGTATTTTACATGGAGCGACTGCCTATCTGATCTCCACAACCCAGTTACTGGATAATACGATACCTTTTGGTAAGACTGGTTGTCAGACTTTCGGGCTTCTGACGACCCGTAACGACTGTCAAAGATCTACGAATGACAGCCGGGACCAACGGCTTAACGTGCTTTCCGAGGCACGGAGGAGTGTCGGTATGTAAAGATGGTCACCCATCCACGGACAACCCCGGCAAGCGTAGCTTAACCTGATGTATCGACCCGTGCGGCGGTTATTACTTAGCCACGAGCCCCTTTAAGTGGAAACAACAAATGATTGAACTTTACGTAACATCTGATCGGTTGTGTCAATGGTTACATTAGTAGGCGAACTAATTAGTTGAGAATTAGGCTTAGACAAGTAACAATCAGCGTAGTTCGAGAGCAGTGGTGGCCCAATGGTAACAGCCGCGACTTACGAGTTGTAAGGTCGTAGGATCGAACCCAGACAGGTGCTTTAATTTGTGTAAATTATTTCATCACCACTGCTCTTAAAACGGTGAAGGAAACATCGTGAGGAAACCGGCATGTCCAACCCGCACTGGGCCCGCGTGGTGGATTACGGCTCACTCCCTCTCACAGAGAGAAGGCCTGTGTCCCAGCAGCGGGAACATTATAAAGTGACGAGAAGTAATAATCAAACTATCGTATCAACCTCAGGCAGTGCGTACAACATAATTAGACTAAGCTATTGTATCGGAAAAACAAAGTGTACAACAAAATTAAAACAGTTTGCCTGCCACTAACAGATTGTATAAAACAAAAGATTGTGCGAACAGTGGGTGTACCCACTAAAGCTACACCTCTGCCTAACCCTTTGGGAAATACAGGCGTGATGTTACGTGTGTATTAACAGATTAAATAGATAGAACAGATTAATCTTGTTTCAAAACCGGTTGTGCGTGTCATTATTATGCGATAGTATGTCTAAAAATTGTCTTTATTTAGGTCTGCGTACACCCTAACAGCAATTTCAAGAATAAAATGTTCTAAGCCGTTTCATTCATTTTTATCGTACCCCACTTATTTTTCAATTAAACATGCATCCCAACTATTTAAGCCGTAATGTCCATCTAAGGTCAATAAAAGAATGCAATGAATGCCTTTACGAGCGAACCGTTTCCCATATTACATCAACCGGAAGGCATCTACTCTCTGTCCTTCTCCATAAGGGTCTTTGCGCAAGATTTTTTAGTTTTACACACCGCGGTATCTGTGCTGCTAAACTTGAAAGAGCAGCACTGGTTGCGTTTGCGGCGCGTTTTTGTTGCGTTATACGAGCATCGATGGCGAGTACAAGACCCTGGGCCTCAATAACTAACCTACGAGTACGTCAGAATCGCGGGTGTACTTTTCAGATCTACTTAAATTTATTGTAGTTATTAGGTACCTTCTGTGTACCTTTACGTACCTCTCTTGAAAATCTGTGTACCGTACCCGTACAATGATATTTAAAAAATTAGGTACACCCGCCATCCTGATGTCAGAACCGCGGGTGTACTGCTAACCAATATATGTAGCTAAGTACACTCTATAAGTAGATTTGGTGCCTCTTGTGTACCTGCAGAGACACGTATTTAATAAACAAAATACTGTCAGGTTGCTGCGAAATGTAAAAGAAAAAACAATTTTCTTTCTTTGACGTTCTTACTATTTTATAAAATAGTGATGACGTCAAATAATAAATAACAATCTTCGGTAATCGAACCCAGAACTTCCACTTTAAACATGTCCATTGAACATGTATTGCGGCCATACCAGGAATCCCGAATCCAGAACCTCCGCATAACATTTAGTCACTACTAGCTGCGCCCCGTGGTTCACAACCTTTCGCCTTTATAATATTACTCTGCCGTCATAGAAAGAAAATCGTTTTTTTTTACTTTTCGCAGCAACCTTACAGTAATTTGTTTATTTAATACTTGTTTCTGCAGGTACACAAGAGGTACCAAATCTACTTATAAAGTGCACTTAGCTACACACATTGGTAAGCAGTACACCCGCGGTTCTAACATCAGGATGGCAGGTGTACCTAATTTTTAAACGTATACATTTTCAGGAGAGGTACACAGAAGGTACCAAATATCTACAATAAATTTAGGCAAATCTGAAAAGTACACCCGCGGTTCTAATGCAGATAATAACTAGGCCATGGTCAGGCCAGCATCCATTCATCCAACAATCGTTCTCTTGAGGGTGACAACAGCAATATCCGACCGACTGTGTTAATAAGAAAAATAACTGACATAGAAAGGCATTTCGAAAGAAATGCCTTTCTATTTAGAACGAAAATTCTAAGTAAGCGAGTTGATGAGATTAATATTGAAGTGCTTGAAACGGAATTGTAGATGAAAGTAATTGTTTATTTTTTATCTATACAATCTATACATGTACTTATACAAATAAATAAAACTGAAGTGTCTGTTTGTAATGTCAAAATAACAACTTTTTACTAAATGTATATGAAAGTATATACGACAACAACAACAAAATAATTTTTAACATTTTTGTCTTTCTGTCTGTTTGTTCCGGCTAATCTCCGAAACATCCGGACCGATTTTGATGAGACAGCCGATGTTAGAGGGAGTAACATCAGCCAGTGAAGGCTACTTAGGCTACTTTTAGTTTAGAAAAAATAATTAGAGTTTCGCGCAAAAAATGAAAACCCATGAAATTATGAACAAAAAGTCGGATTTGAAAAATTATATTTGCATTTATTAGCCCAATTCTTGAGGATAGTTATAGGCTATTTAACATTACGCCACAACCCTTAGGAGCGAGCAAAAAGAAAAAGTCAAAAGAACACTAAGCAAAAACGAAGTAACAGCGCGGGCGGGCGATGCAACGCGACGGGTCAGGGGACGAGGGAGTTTTATTAAAATGTGGCTGTTGTTTTAGTATATTGTATGTCTTACGACTTCCACGTGAACGAAGTCGCAGGGCACAGCTAGTTTATATACCTATATATAGATATAAAGTAAGAGTGTGTTTTTAAATATAATTTTCAAAATAAAACTTGTGTCATAAACATAGAAATTTAAATAGGCTCGCCCCCTATTACATGGTACTTAAACCCCCTCCCCCCACCCGCATTTTGCCAGTTAAGTTCAGGCGTGATGTGTTTTCAAATTCAAAATTCCAAGTCAGTTAAATAAATATTTAACTTACACATAGTTCTTAAACATACATAATCACTTACCTGTTTATGTTTTAAGTAAATGAGATGTACGTAAGAAAAATTCTGTTTCAAACGAGATTTGTGCATGTTATTTTTTAAATGATTGAAAACACACACACGCACAGAATAGATAACAGTATCGCAAGCATGTGCTAAATGCAATATTTTCGTTGTAAAAACTCCAACCCAAGGTTCTTCAATGAAACTCACATACAAAGCACTATTGTAGTATATTAAAGTTTATCTATGTACAGAATTTCAACAACGAACATGTTTGTTTTTGTTTTTGGGGAATGGCATCTCGCAGTTCAACCTATAGGAGGTTGTCGACTGCTTAACCGGGCTTTCCTTTGGATGCCTCAATAAATTAAGGCCTCCAGCCAGGCTTAAAACTAAGACTAAAAACTAAGCGACTACACGCTAAGGGCACCCCCTGTGGGGTACGGACCTCGGCTTAGGGCGTCGCTGGGAGAGGACAGCAATGGGACATGCTGGATCGGATTAAAAACAACGAACATAAAATTTCTAAAAGACCTATACTTTCATCGGTAAGTAAACCATATCGCCTTCTAATTCGACGCCAACGCTATCTAGTTAGAAAACGAGTACTAAACTTTGCACAGTCTTACTACTATAACTAAAAATGCTTAAACTAAATGTGACATGGTTTGACACTCGTGTAACACTAAATTGAGTTAGTACTCTCAATTATTAAATTAACATGTTTAAATAAACAGTTGTCTAGCCTGAATATAATTTACACCTTAATTTAATTATATTAAACTAACACTCTAATAACTCATGAAGGCTAATTTTGAAAACAAATTCTATTACATTTCGTCTCAAGCGGCATTTTATACAATCCTCTAATATAACACTAAAATTTATCTTCTTTGTTATTTTGCCTATCAATACATCTACGGATGTCACGGCCAGATCTTAGAATTGCTCATTTCATGAAGTGTTAGGTCATTTCGTAAAATGGTTGTATTTTATGAAATGGCCAGACAAAATTGACCACATCGTTTAAACGGCAACGTTTAATAGGTCAGTGGACGTTTGTCCATATATGTGGGGAATCTGTCGTGATCCGATCGTAGAAATGGCCATATCGTGACGAAAGGAACCTATCTATTGACATTCCCAGCTGACAACTGGGCATATAGCAAAGCAGTTGCATTTCACGCCGCTAGTGGCACTCCGACCAAATGGGTTAGGTTAGGTTAGAACTGTGACAAACCGCGAGCGAGCCGAGCGAGCGAAACGAGCGGTGCCGCGGCAGCCGCCGACGAGCGCTACATCCAAGTTGGTTGCAGTTACTTAGGAATTATTCGAGTAGGAATAGACGCACAACAAAAACAAAGCGACATTAACGCCTCTACCGGTGGATAATCTAACTATTTTAACGATATGATTACTAATGTTTGGCCACATCATGAAGTAGTAGTGTGTTTAACGTTGAGTATTCAATGATCTGGCCAGACCACATCATGATGTGACCAGCGGTCGATTTTCTATTTCATGAAATACAACCATTTCATGAAATGGTTGAACACTTCATGAAATGATCAATTCTAAGACCTGGCCATAATATAAACTGATATTAAAACTGACGAGTTTGTTTATTTGTTTGAACGCGCTAATCTCTGGAACCACCAGTCGGATTTGAAAAAATCTTTTGCATTTGATAGCCCAAATTCTTACGGAAGGCTTTTTATTTATTAATGGTTAATTTGTTAACAGCGCTGTGGGCTACATTATTATTAATGATTTTCTGTTTGTAATATTGCATAATATATCTTTTTGTTGTTCCAATTTAATAAAATAAAATATTACGCTAGGAACCTTAGAGCAAAAAGAAAAAAAACCAGAATGAATGCTAAGCGAAACGAAGTAGTAGCGCGGGCAGGCAACGCGTTGCGACAGGGCAGGTCGGGGGAACAGGATATTTCAGGCGGACGAAATCGCGGGCAGAAGCTAGTACATAAATACATCATGGTTCATTCAAATACTTACACTGTAATACCAACAATGAAGAAACTCGTTAAAAGCAATCTCGCTTGAGGAAAGAAAAATAGAACATCCGCCAAATGTTTGACTTACATCTCGGAACTTCTACTATCACGAATGTAATTTATTTAAAAAAAAAATACATACAGACGAACATATTATAATCTCCTCCGTTTTTGAAGTCGGTCGAACGGATATATTCTACATAGCAAGCAAGGGAAACATTGCATTATTAATACATAATAAAAGTTAAATAAATGTGTTAAACATAATTTCCATTCATAGTTTGTGTTTAGGCATCTCTTTAGACACTGAAAAGAATATATTAGGGGCTTTCAATAATAACACAACTTACCTAGGTACATAAAACAATTATCGTACTTACACACAAATAATTTGAATGACTAACAGTACTGCTTATTTTGCAACTGCTACAACTTCTGTGTATGTGTTAGTTCTCAAGATGTTTCAAGCACTTTCTACGTTCTAGATCTCCCCGAAATCACGTGACCAGAATATTTCTTCCCAAGTATCTAAACGCTTTGCTCATGCTCACTCAAATGTCTCGCTGATGGTGGCGCGTGTGTTGGATCATTCGGTTCCCTACAAAATGGTTGAGCTGGATGGTGCTGATCCACGCGTCATGTTCGTGAACGGGTGCCGTCAGTGGAGACTGGTCATCTCTTAGCTTATATTTCAAATTGTTTTAGATATCTATTTTTTACATTGTTCTCACATATAGAAGCAACAAGAACAATAACAATGTACCTACCCAGGATTTTGTAACAATTTTGATTTAAAAGAGTGTCCATGGAGTTTCTTGCCCATTCTTCTCCATAGAGATCTACGCTTTGGAATGGGCGACTAGCTTCAATTTTCTGACTAACTGACCGACTCTTTGACAATTCAAAAGTGCCTGTAATTGGTTTAATTGAAATAAATGCTTTGAGTTTGAGTTTGAAAGTTTAGCAAAGTTAGAGACAATCCAGCGATATACCTACGTTTGAAGTAAGACCTAGGTTCCGTAGTATGCGGAAGAACAAACTTCTTATCTTTCACATTAAGTCAAATTACTGACGATTGAAAGAGAGAAATCGATGTGTAACTAAGCGCCTGATATAATAGGTTTATTAATAAGGACGTTAGCATGAAACTTTGGACTCAAAAGTATTTATAGCGACAGGCCTCATAAGCTCCTAAAATTTATTATCTCAGTCGTTTATGTTTATTATATAATAATAACATAACATAGCATCACGCCTGTATTCCCCGAAGGGTTAGGCAGAGGTGTACCTACAGTACACCCACATTCCGCCAAAGTCCCATGTAGTATTTATCCCGTCTTATTTGTGCAGAATAAACCATTTTATTTTAATTTTCTTTCTAAATGACGTATCTGTTGCAATAAGATGGCTGAAGCTGTGATATAGTTATATCTCTAGTGATATAGCTAATATAGTTATATGAAAGCGGTTCATAACTGTCGGAGTCCCTAATTTTGTTACTGCGACCAATTTTGACGTAACGCTCGTCGGCCGCTACCGCTTTGCTCGCTCGGCTCGCGCGTAGTTGGTCACAGTTAACTATAATATTTGATCGGTGTGCTCTAATAGTTATATTACTAGATCGTGCTCATATCATAGTACCGCTGAACCGCTTTCATGTAACTATATTACGGTATATAGCTAGGGATATAATGACGGCTACAACCATCTTACTGAGAAATATCCAAGCATCTTGGATTGAAAGAACAAATAGTTTTACATTCATCATTAAAAAGCTAAGTCAACCTGGCGATTGTTAGTGGGAACTGACTGGCAGTTTCAAAGACACTGTCAAAGATGACAGCAGGGGCTGATGGCTACTGATAACAGCTGTACGGGTCGATCGAAACTTAAGCTACGCTTGCCGCGGTCAAAACTCCAAAAGTCTGACAACCAGTCTTAGCAAGCGGTATCCTCTTACTCAGTAACAGGGTTGTGGAGGCCAGATAGGCAGTCGTTTCATGTAAAATACTAGTATTCAGCTGCATTCAGTTAGGCTGAAAGCTGACTCCAATATAAGAGAAAAGGCTGAGCAGATTGATTGAGGTTTTCAAATGTCTTTGTGCATGCAAGATTTTTGTTCATTAACATTATTACATAACAAAGGCAATATGACAAAACAAAGATATCCCTTAAGTGACTACAAAACTCTAAAACCTAGTACAATGCTTATAAAAATCAATCTGCCTAGCCTTTTCCCAACTATATTGGGGTCGGCTTCCAGTCTAAACGGATGCAGCTGAATACCAGTATTTTACATGGAGCGACTGCCTATCTGACCTCTACAACCCAGTTACTGGGTAATACGATACCCCTTGGTTAGACTGGTTATTAGCTACAAGCCCCCAATCAATACAACTCTCTAAGCTAAGACAGAGTAATTCCATTGAATGACTATTTCATGAAATCTTAACATTTCAGGATTATACAACTTAAGGAATTGTATTACTGATTGTAATGATTATAATTCTGTAAATACATATTTGTTACGGTCGCGAATCATACTTTAATCAACATACACCCAGATATTGAGCTGCAAATTGCAAAAATCGTAAGAAAATTTGAATTTCGCGGGCTACCTTAGCGCTTCCCCCATTACTCACCGCAAGCTATTCAGTTTCACGGATTCGTTTTGTAAGCATTCGTTGCGCGTGCGACGAACGTACTCGATTCATACTCGCAGTGCCGTCCATAACGCGAACCAAATTAAAATGAACTGTTGGTAGATAATACAGTAATGCAACAATAGTATAAAACAGTAGTAGTATTCTGGTTAACAACTCATGTTAAGGTACGCTTGGAGTGCAACGTTGTCATATAAAACTCACGACCTTTTGCTCGCCTGTTGGGCTACTACCGCTAATATGGATGCCTCATAAGTGAATACGATATACAGTGGCACAGCTACAATTATCATTAAAAGGAAGCCAAAGAAAAAATTGTTCAGTTTCTTAAACTCAGACAAAAAATTACAAGCATTTTTGTAATATTTTTAATCTGATGATTGTATTAAACTGTCGCTCTATTATTGACTGTATGGCTGGATGACTGTATTAAACTGTCGCACTATTAAGCAGTCGCTCCATGATTCAGCTACATCCAGTTACATAGACTGGAAGCCGACTCCAACATCGTAGGGAAAAGGCTAGGCAGATGATGACTGTATTAAACTGGTTTTAAATATATGTAATGTGATGTAATACACAGTTACACACAGGTTTACCATATTATTTGGCGATAGTAGACATTAAGAAGAGTGGTTGTTCCGAAGGGAAGCCGATAGAAATCGGGTTATATGAAGGCTGCGCCCCTGCGATATACCTATTATATCAACATTCGGTTGAATCAATAGACAGCTGAAGATAGACGGTACGTTCTCAGGCTTTAAACTAACTTAACATGACATCATAATAACTAGATTTCCTAGTATTTATGTTAGTTTGAAGGCATCGAGTGTTTGATTTTGTGATTTGAATAATTGATTTGTTTGTCGAGGTTGAGGTAGGCTTCCAGTTAATACAGATAATATTTAGATATTGACGTGTATTAGCCGATGTTTAACTAAATAATAACAGCCTCACAGGTCGATTACGCATGCCGAGGTCGGTCTGTGGATGGGTGATCATCCATTACATACCGAGACCCCTCCGTGGCCCTGAAACCACGTTAAGCTGTTGGTTCCGGCTGTCATTTATAGATCTTTGACGTTCATTACGGGTCGTCAGAAGCATCGAAAGTCTGACAACCAGTATTACCAAGGAGTACCTATCGTGCTACTAGACTGGAAGCCGACCCCAAAATAATTAGGATAAGGTTAGGCTGGTGATGATAGCTGGCATTTAAATAAAGAAGTACTTATAGATCGTCGCGCCGTAACATTATGATTTTAAATAGGCTTTAAAGGTCCCTATTTGCAGGGCAAAAGCCTCATCTCACACAGAGAATGCCAAGCAATTACCACTACGGTTTCTCAGTGCATAGGTAATTCTGTACCGTTACATAAAGCAAAACCTCTCTCAGAAACTTAGTTATGAAAAAGAGTGTAACTTTCGCGGCCCATTCTCGTTTGAGGTCAACTAGCATTGCGTTGTGCGGAGTTGTTCCTAAATAGGACTGATTCTAAGCGAAACATAAATACTACAAATAGTTTTTGTATACATATAATAACTAGCTAACCCAAAAGACGTTGTGCTGTCCCAATAATTCACACAAAAATCCCATTGAAAAAAGGAGGTCCAGTTTTTCGGATTTGTAAATCCGGGAATCTTCTCCATTTTTCTTTTCGTAACAACCTGATTCGGAATGTCACGGACATTTTTAAATAAAAAATTTCCACATCGGTCCAGCCGTTCTCAAGTGATGCGCTTACCAACGAACAGCATTTCATTTATTTGTCGGAAATACGTTAGTCGTCGTTTGACTAATCGGGACGCCAGCGCCACCAAGCGGCGCTCGACAGAGTTTACAACATAACGCTCATCGACCGGAGATAAGCAGAGTTGGTCGGTGGCTGTCGAGCAGTGACCACGTTTAGAAACAGTCGCGCGTTCCGTATAGTTGTGTACCTACAGTGTGTGAATTGTAAATTATAATTTGATTTGAACTGCAAACGGTTTTTTTATTGCGCAATAACCAGCACTACACATAGCACGCCCACAGTAGTTAAAATATGGCTGACGATAACTAGAGAGATGTACCTTCTCCGTCATATTTATATAGACTAGCTGACTCGACAGACGTTCTACTGTCCAAATTTCAATAATTCATACAAACTTCCCAAAGAAAATGCACTTTCATTTTTCCCGAATTTTCCAAATTTCTCGGCAACTTTTCAAATTTTTCTTTCAATAAGAACCTGATTTGGACTGTTATAAACGTTTAAAGAAAATTTGCCAAATCGATCCAGCCGTTCTCAAGTGATGAGCTTACCAACGAACAGCATTTCATTTATTGATATAGATAGATAGATTAGCTGTTAGTAACCTGATATGAAAAGTTGTCACCGCTCTATAGATATCTGAAATACTAGGCATCGCTAATGCTTTGCTTGGCAACAGAAATAATAGCGGTACTTTGTCTTTATTTAACAAAAAACTCTACTTCTTCTTTGCCAATTTCTTGAATAAGGGCTTTGGAATGACTTAAACAATGAGAAGTCAATGAGGGGATTGCTATAGTTGACACGATTGACAGAGGGGATGCCTATTTTTCCTGTTGTAATCTTTTTACGCTTACTCGTATGTTCGTAGATAATTCTAGCCATAGATTTATAGTCTATTCAACTTTTATGTGCGCCGTCCTAATTTGCTAAGTTGTCATTGTTCAGACGATTTATTCAGACATTTTTAAACTGCCTCGTTGCTCTAGTGGTCGCAAGCGCTACTGCTGAGCATGAGGTCATGGGTTCGATTGCCGGGTCGGGCAAAGTGTTATTCGGTTTTTACATCTGGAATTTCTCAGTGGCAGCTCGGAGTCTGGATTTGTGACCGGTTGATGGCAATTGGCTCGCCCCCTATTACATGGGACTTAAACATTACTGGCGAAATGTGGATGTAGGTACTATAGGTGCCTTACCCTTCGGGGAATACAGGCGTGATGATGAAGTTATGTCAAACAGGGAGTCGAATAAAACAGATTACTGAGTGATCTAGCTGGGAGAGCAGCGCTTCACCCAACAATTCGTTGTAAACCATGTTATTAACAATGCATACATTTTGAAAGTCCCTCATGTACTACAAAACCTTTATGTGCTAAACAAATTATTAAATTATAGTCTTAACTATTCAGTTTTTATCTGCGCAGTCCTAATTTGATATTTTGTCACCGTTGAGATAATTTTATCCAGTCAGTTTTAGATTTTAGACTACTGGCGACAAGATACTAATGGTAGGTGCCAAACTGTACGCTGAAAAGCTATCTTGAAGGTCAAATTATTATGTCCTACGTTTCTTAGATCTGTTAACCAACCCTTGACGTCGACGTTTTATTGTTCTCAGCTAAGATACATTTCAGTATTTAAAGTACGGTTCAGTCCGTTTTCGGTACTTTATGTTCATAGTTATGTGAGTACAGGCTATTATGGAATTATTGCACCGTGACCGTTGTTTGAATTTCGTATCCTACACATTGTTCTACATTTAAATGTTGATCGTTCTTTTGTTCAATGTTGGTTATGAAAAGACTGGTTGGTTCTTAGTCTCTTATGATTTTATTTAAGATGCGTTTTTGTTTTATAATTCTTTTCTTTTTAAATTGCTATAAGTTCTCCTGTACTATATTACGCATATACGGGCGAAAACACACATGCTTGTAGTCGGTACAAAACTATGCAAGTAGCTTGCATGCCATTGTAACATTCACCAATCACACGAGTTGCATTTGCATGCATAGTTTAATTTTTTTTTTTGAGTATTTTCGCCCAAAGACATAAATCTCACATGTGTAATCAACCAAACCCGAACCTACCACTAAAATCTAAATCTCAACACCAATGAATGTTTCGATATAAAATCCCCGATTTCAAATTCAAAACGAAACATTAATCAATTAAATAGACAGCAACATATGACTACATTTTACGGAAATGTCACAAACAGAAACTATTACCAAAATAGAACTGTCACAAACATGATAAATCTACCCGCTTGATGTGATCAAATACAAATAAAAAATGGCTGGCAACTGAATGAAAAATTAAACGATTGCGAATTCCGAGATTCGATGAAAGGAATCGAATCATTTATCTGCGATGGAATATTGAGAGAACTACAAATAAATTATTTTGATTCTGAGACTGATTTTTTTTTAGTAAGTGTCGCTGAATTTGTATCTTGAAATATACCTAGGTACGTACCGGTATTTTTCTGTTTAATAGTTGTCAAATAAATTGAGAACTGTTTACAAAAATAACTTATAGTACCTACCTAATAATATTTTAATTATTATGAATCCTTTTATTTATAACTGATCTATTACTTGGTAGGTAAATATGTGCTATTTTGGAGAGGGCTATTTTAAGCTCAGGCCATAACGACGCGAATCTCGCACGGGACGCGGGACGCGACCTTACGCGTCAATTGTTTTAATGAACGTTTGAGCACTTCCATGCAAATTTGTTGACGCAAACATTGTGAGCGAATTTTGTCCCGTATCCCACGCGAGATTCACTTCAGTTTTGCCAGAGCTTGGTAATAGATTCATTCAGTGTCTGAGCTTGCTTGCTTGTCTTGATCCTTTTGCAAACGAAGTTCCAGAAGTATAAACAAAATCTAGTTTCAGCCATTACGCGTGGTTTTATTTTATTTACATTCAAATGAAAGACGAATAAATCTTGAAGGATATCGTATGTTAAATCTGTTTACATATGCATCCTTGAGCAAATCATCAATTCTGTACGCAACCTTGGAAGGAGACATGCTGTGCCATTTATCATTTTATGCATATCTACCACATACTAAAAGGGTAAGTAGGTAAAGAATATCTGGTAGATAATATCGTTTATATATTATTTTGAGACATTCTATCAATAAACTCCAAAGAGAGCAGTTGCGAAGATATTCGTTTGTTTTATTAACGTGCCAATAAATTACTTATAACATAACATCACGCCTGTATTCCCCGAAGGGTTAGGCAGAGGTGTACCTATAGTACATCCTCATTTCGCCAGTTATGTTTAAGTCCCATGTAATAGCGGGCAAGCCTCTTGCCATCAACCGGGCACAAATCCAGACTCCAGGCTGCTACTGAGAAATTTCAAATGGAAAAATCCAATAACACTTTTGCCCGACCCGGGAATTGAACCCAGTACCTCATGCTTAGCTGTAGCGCTTGCGACCACTAGACCAACGAGGCAGTCAAGGCAGACAGGGGGCGGGTAGGGAGGCAGTAATTTATATATATATTATTTCCTAAAATTATTTAAAACTAGCTGTGCCCCGCGACTACGAATTTGCGTGGAAGTCGTAAGATACACAATATACTAAAATAACAGCCACATTTTAATAAAATTCCCTCGTCCCTCGACCCGTCGCGTTGCATCGCCCGCCCGCGCCATTACTTCGTTTTCGCTTAGTGTTCTTTCTTTTTTCTTTTTGCTCGGCTCCTAAGGGTCGTAGCGTGATGTTAAATAGCCTATAACTATCCTCGAGAATTGGGCTATCAAATGAAAAAATAATTTTACAAATCTGACTTTTTGGTCACACTTTCATGGGTTATGTTCATTTAATTTTTTTGCGCGGAACCCTAATTATTTTTCTAAAATAAAAGTAGCTTTAGTTACCCGCCATAACATCAGCTACCTGCTAATGAAAGTCCCGTCAAAATCAGTCTAACCGTTTTGGAGATAAGCTGGAACAAACAGACAGACAGACAAAAATTTTTTAAATTGTTTTTTTTTTTTTTGTAAGTACGGTATATACTTTCTTATGCATTTAGTGAAAAGTTGTTATTTCGACATTATAAACAGACACTTAATTTTTATTTATTTGTATAAATTGTATAGATGTATAAAGGCATCACAGAGTTTCACACTGTGGGCAAGTACGATGATCAATAGTCGTTCTTCCTTTAGTCAGTGGTAATAAAACCAGTATAAGCTGGCCTCGTTTTCTATTGAAACTTCGTGTTACGCAAGGCCAGCTCAAGGTCATAGTGTTACCATTGTTGGGCGGCCTACTGTAAATCGACTCATTTACATGGTGAGAGTCGGTTTTTTTGGCTGTTAGGCATTGATATACAAGATGTAACATAAATAACGCACAACCTCTTAAAGGATCATTGTACTCATCATTATGAACAACTTTTACTATGGGACCAAACCTGAAATCGCGAAAAAAATCAGCTGTTCCATCCATTTTGATGACTTACTTATGCAAACATAATTGAAGGGAACAGCTGACTTTTTTTGCGATTTCAGGTTTGGTCCCATAGTAAAAGTTGTTCATAATGATGAGTACAATGACCCCTTAAGAGGTTGTGCGTTAATTATGTTACACCTTGTATAGGTCGATTTCGCAAAAAACGTCGCTTATCCCTTTTTGGCTGTTAGGTATCGATATGGAGATGTCTTTGCCTTGCACAGCAATGGAACAATTAAAGGCTGATATTATTATGTTATAACTAGTTGCTGCCCGTGAATTCACCTGCGTTGACGACGGAAATTATCCCACGGGAACGTATTACCGGGATAAAATATATCAGCCCTGTGCCAAATATTATCCTCCGTTCTGCCGTTTTAGCGCGAAAGCGTAAACAAACTCACTTTCGCATTTATAATACTAGTTAGAATAGTTGAGATTTGTATCCATGGTTGAATCTTATTCATTTTAGAATGCTTTCGACTCGCTGGATGAAAGTCACTACTGTAAAGGCCAACGGGTATGTTATTTAATATCCGATAAGACTCATGAATACCCAGCGTATATCCAAAATAAGGCCTTGTAACACTAGAATGGCTCAGAAACAATGCTCGCTATTGACTATCTATTTTTAGCGAGCACATAGTGAATATAGATCGGTACATGGCCGCCGATACTTTGGTATAATGAACGGATGTCAGGGAGTTAGGCAGGTTGATTGGTGACTGGTGATCGAAATATGGTCGTAGTGGACGATGGTGGTAGAAATTTCTTAGTAGTAGAATAGGAATTCTATTTAATAATAGTGCGAGACATTTTGTATCGACTACAGTTAAAGTGGCAGTTAAACTGCCTTGTTGGTCTAGTGGTCGCAAGCGCTACTGCTGGCCATGAGGCCTTGGCTTCGATTCCCACATCGGGCTAAGTGTTATTGGGTTTTTCTATCTGTAATTTCTCAGTAACAGCCCGGAGTCTGGATTTCAAAATCAAATTCAAAAGTCATTTAATCAAACTAGGCTAAGAATCAGCAATTATCGAACGTCAAAATTACATAAGACAGTCGGCACGCCCGCCCTTAACCACTTCCTAGTGCTTAAGCCGGGAAGAAGAAGTGGCGCAACAAACCCCCCAGCAGCACAGCTGTCTGTTTAGTTAAAGAAACTTGATTCTATACAATAGTGTGCAAAATTATTTACATTAGGCAACACAAAAACATTAAATAAAATTATTTGCCATGTGTCAGCTAGCACACGCCAATATACCAATAAAAAAAAAAGCATTGAAACTACATTCAAGCAGAAGTAAAAATAGAAAACTAAACACGTAAAAGAACTTTATACCTAAATAAAAACGTCCAGGCATAAAGGGCGCGCCCGCTTATGTGCTTACGCTTACATTTGTGTCCGTTTGATGGCAATAGGCTCGCCCCCTATTACATGAGACTTAAACATAACTCGCGAAATGTGAGTGTACTATAGGTACGCCTCTGCCTAACCCTTTGGAGAAATAAGACCTGATGTAATGTTACAGTTAAAGCGCATTTCTCGCACCTGGGGGCAGGACACTGCTAAGCAGCCTGCACAGCTATACAGGATGTATAGTACCAGCTCTTTTCTACACTGAAATAAGATTACAATAATACTAAGAGGTGAGGGTAGACCCCCAGGGATACTCTATGTTGGGGTCGGCTTCCAGTCTAACCGGATGCAGCTGAATAACAGTGTTTTATCTATCTGACCTCCACAACCCAGTAACAGGGTAACACGATACCCCTTGGTGAGACCGGTAGTCAGACTTTCGGGCTTCTGACGACCTGTAACGACTGTCAAAGATCCACGAATGATCAATTTCAGAAATCAATTGTAAGACAGTTCAGACAGCAGTGAGCACCAATTAGATTTATTGCAGAGCAAGGACTTCTTCTCGTAGTGTAGTTGGGTCATATTCAAAATAATTGTAAGTTACGGATAGGAAACAAATATGAATATTATTTGATTGTAACAGAAAAATAACAGAAAGGAATTATTAGGGCAAGTGTTGACAATTGTTGACAACTGCAAAATATGAAAAATGTAGATGTGCCAATATATTGCTAGGTGAGCGATAAGGTTTCTATGGTCTGAAAATAACACGGTAAATCTCCCAAGTTTGTTCTTGGGATAAGTTCATCCCAACTACGGAACCCTACATTGTGCATGGTCCGACACGACGACGATGCCCTTAGCCGGTTTTTGCAAATTGCAGCTCTAGTAGGTTGTATGTAGATCAAAATGTGATACGCGACGATGGTAGTGTAGGTATTAATATTAAGGCGAAAGGATTCTAATGATTATAATTATGTAAAACTATAACTATACTATACTATAATTGTTACGGCCGTGAATCATATTTTAATCAACATACAACCTTCCACTGACCTACAAATTGTAAAAAACGTGAGATAATTTGAATTTCGCGGGCTACTGTGGCGCATCCCCCTTAACTGATTCTGAGACTGCCGACGACGAGAGGCTGGGTACGCGTCGGCGAGGCTGTGCGGTTAGTACAAACGGCGCAAGCGGTGATATACCCAGTAAAACATGCACACACAGACAATACATGGCACAGCAATGCAATACAGGGCACATTATTCGAAAACTTTACATACTTCAAATAAATTGAAGTAAAAAAAAAATGTTTTGGCTAACCTGAGGTGCAGTAAGTATAATTAATATTTTATTATCATTAATGTATATGTGACACCATGTGAATAACGCCTAATCATTCATATCTGTTACGTAACAGAAAAAGTGACGGATAAAATAACGTATATGAATTAATTGCACGTGTCTAACCTACAAATCTATTTATTTCCACACTAATTTAAATGTTATACGAATATTTTATATTTAAAACAATTAGCACAATACAGACATTTTCTAGTATGAGTAATAAAACAGTAAACTTACTAACCGCTATTTTAAACGTCTCACATTGAATATTTACTTTTAAAAGTCTAATTTTCTTCGACAACGAAACGAGCTGAGAAACTATATTGAACAAAACGGCCGATCATTTATTCTTACGTCGTGTAGTGACAGGTAGTGGACTAATGTTGCCAGTATATCAAATTTCTTTATTACCATGGAAATAATATTAAAATAGCATAACAGAGAAGAATAACAGATATGTGTAAAATCAGGAGACTCATTAATAAATTAAATTTGAAGAACAATAAATAGTATTTTATATTTTGTTTAGTGAAGTGTTGAAAGTTTAAACAATATTCTCTGAATATAGTTTTTTTTTTAAACTTTTGTGTAATGGTTAATAGTTAAATTATTATTTTTAGTTTACCGTCAAAGACGTGGACATTGAATACTTGTATGAAACGGAATCTACGCATTGTTTGGTTTCATTTTTTTTTTAAGAATTGTTTAGCTGTATCAAATGTTTCGTTGTTTTTTATTAAGCTCAAATAAACATTTAATCTGTTTGTTTATGAAATTCTAGTCAATTGTATCTCGTTATAAAAATAATTGGGTTGGACAATAAGACAGTAGTAAATATACAATTATTTTGAATATGACCCAGTTATAAAACAACTGTTTAGCTGTGGATTGACATAGTGATAAGAATAATTAGAAATATGACAAAAAAGTTCAATGGCATTGTCTACTATACTCGGCAAAAAGGAATAGCCTACGCTTGCCCATCTTCTACATGATTTTTGGACCCTCACTCCCCCCGTCCACGGGTGATCATATGTGTGTTCCCCTGGTCTGTGATGTCACATATTTTACAATACTTAATTAAACTTTATAATAATATTGATAGAGTTGATGATAAATTGTGACGTCACTATGCTTATGACACGATGTCAAATTTCGTAGACCCCTTCTCACTCCCTTGACGTGTGATTCTTTTATAAATGGCCCCTAAGAACACTGCAAATAAAGTGACAATTCTGCTGAAAGATCTGCTTTAAAAATATCGCTCTATAGGAAATCGTGTCACGTTTTCTTGTTTGCAAAATTCACTCGTGGCCAAGATATCCGTATTATGTAATAGAAAAGAGGTGAATGTCACAATTTGTTGAGTCTAGTGGTAGTTGAGTTACTTGTTGGGAATAAAAATACATACACACAAATTGGGAACCTCGTCCTTTTTGGAGAAGTCGGTTAAAAATTATGAACAGTAAGTAACCCAGAAATATGACAAACACCAATCAATCAATCAATCTGCCTAGCCTTTTCCCAACTATGTTGGGGTCAGCTTCCAGTCTCACCGGATGCAGCTGAATACCAGTATTTTACATATAATATGACAAACACCATCCCTTATTAATAAACACAGAATTAAGTTACAACTAGTGTTAGCTTCAATTAACTGTATGTTTTTCGAGGTTTAAGTTTGGCATAACTTTACTCCACGTTTGTTAATAAGGGGCATGATATCAGTATTTTTTTATGGTGTACATAATGATGAGTATTCTATCTTCTATCTTTAATATAGGATACTTGGTCATAAAAAGTTGTATTGATGACTTTAATGATTATAATTCTGTAAATATATATTTGTTACGGTCGCGAATCATACTTTAATCAACATACACCCAGACACTGAGCTGCAAATTGCATAAATCGTAAGAAAATTAGAATTTCGCGGGCTACCTTAGCGCTTCCCCCTTAAGTCTGTATGTCCATCTGTAGCCATGATACGTTAACACTTTGCGGGACGCAAACGAGACACAAAAGAAGTTTCATTGTTATTACTGCTATAGCCGTATAGTATTCTTGAAAGAATTATAGAACCTTTATCACTTTCAGTTGATTTTCAGTAGTGAGCCAAATTCAAGCTTAAATACTAAATACTTTCAAATATTAAAAGCCTATAAGTACTAATTCATATTCGACATCATTTTTCCCCTTTCATTAAAACAAAAACGAAACGACACAGTTGTCCGATGACAACGTTAAAAGCCCATATTTTTTAACGCTGGATGTCGTAGCTTTAAAAATCCTTTTTACAACATCGTGGAAAGTATTTTCACAAAAACATAAATGTCATGCATACTGTGTAATACTCATATAAATGGAAAGGGCGACAATACGTTGTATAATGCGCGACGAAAAAGGCTATGTTTGTGTAATCCAGCACACAGTCGCCTACAAATCTTAACACCTTCGGCGCCAAGCATTCTAAATGATAAATGATTTTGTTTCTGTAAGTAGGGTTATACAAACACTTTAACACATCAAACATTTTTTTTTAAACTAGATGAGGCCGGCGTTCCCTATCTGACTACTCTGAGAAGAAAGGCCGAAACAAGCTCAGAGGTCACAGTCTCTTTTAAAGTCCAGACATAATCTTGGTCGGATCATGTGAAGACCATGTAGGTTGGTGTCTGAAATGGTCTTTTGAGGAAAGAACCACACAGATTGAATGGACCTGTCTAATTCTATCACACCGTCCTATTTTTGCATGGAAAAGAAAAACAAATTGACATTTTTTATTTTGAATTATTTTGCACAAATAAGAACTGTAGCAAAAGTGTCGTAACGGTCAAAATAATACACTTTTTTTTAGTCTCTCTCTTAATCGCCAAGTGTGCAGCTTGTAACGTCGTGCGATAAAGACCCTCGTTCCAATGATCAAAAGATCATAAATCATACAAAAGTGACTTATTTGGTTACCTACAAATAGTAACAATACACATAGAAATACATATTATTATTACAGACCTAAACACTGTGATTTCCAATCTGCTATGCGTATAATTATTCTTATCGAGACAACCACAAAAACAGATCGCGCAATCGCGGGACGTCCTGTGTGGCTAATCCCTAAGGCTTTTTATAAGTTTGCGAACCGACAGGGTCTGCGTCCAACCGTGAAAGGGCGGCTAATGGAAAATTAGCTATCTCGTCTTTGTGTCCAGTTTATAATTTAGAGATGGGTGTGAAGAAAGCATGAAAAGAAAGTTATTGTGAAATGAAATTCAAATTCAAATTCAAATTATTTATTTCAGACATAAGTCCATAGTGTTAGTATATAACAAAATTACTTAAAGGCTAGTGTTAATAATAAAATAAGGAGGAAAATAATATGCTCAACTGGTGTGGATCCTTACCCAGTGGCGCAGCAGAGGGGAGTCCCATCGACCTCGGAACACACTCAGGAGACTATTAGTGGCGGTGCGTAGCCGGCTGGCCATGGATGCGGTCCTTTTTCTTATTATGGCGTAAAAATCATCTGTGTGCGCCTCTGCAAACATACCGGACGCACTACAGTGCCACGACCGCCCCAACAGCATCCTGAACGTGTTATTGTATTGGACACGCAGATCGCTGTATGTCCTCTGCGTAAAACTGGTCCAAAGACTGCACGTGTAAAAAGACTGGCAGAAAGCTTTAAAAAGAGTTACCTTTACTTGATTTGTACAACGTGCAAATCTTCGAACCAGCATATTACATCGAACAGCCAGCGACCTGCGCTCCCTCTCTATATCTACATTGTCCTTAAGATCTTCAGTGACCCAGTGACCCAAGTACTTAAACTTATTCACCCATGTTAAAGGAGCGCCACAGAGCGAGACACTGGGGACATCTGAATAACTTATGTCACGCGCTTTAAACATCATAAGTTCGCTCTTCGTGACATTGTACTTGAGCCCATGGGTCAATGCATAGGACTCACAAATCGCCACAAGCGTCCTCAACGCGCCAATCGATGGGCTCAGCAGCACCATATCATCGGCATAACTAATATTATTCATACAAACGCCGTCAATATGACATCCAACTCTGGTGCTGCTGAGTTCACCGATTAGCTGGTTTATGTATAAGTTGAAGAGGCGGGGTGAACTTAACCCCCCCTGTCTCACCCCGCACTCCAACTCATACACATCCGATTGAGACTCAGCCCATCTGACACTGTTCCTCTGGTTGTAATACCAGTAGCGAAACAAGGATGTAATTTCATTCGGTAGTGTTGTCTCATTCTGCAATTTGTCCCATAGTACCTCGTAGGACACAAGGTCGAACGCCTTTGACAGGTCCAAAAAACAAGCAAACACAGGTGTTTTTCTGGAGGTATAATATTGAACAGTTTGCTTGAGGCACAGGATGGCACTCTCCGTGGATAGACCGGGTCTGAAGCCAAATTGCGCGTCATGGAGTTCAATATGTTTAGCCAACTGTTGATCAAGCAAACTGTCCACGACCTTGGCGACTATCGTGGCCAACGAAATAGGCCTGTAATTGGACACCTCAGAGGCGTCTCCCGTCTTATCCTTAGTAATCGGAACCACCACAGTGTACATAAGGTCTTCCGGTAAGTAGCGGTGCCTGAGACATAAATTAAAAAGCAAAGCAAGAACCCTATACAGATGTGGCCCCGCATGCTTCAGGTGCTCGACGCTGAGGCCGTCGTGGCCTGGCGACTTACCTCTTGTCATTTTCTTAACAACAGTAGCAACCTGTTTAGCTGAGAACATTACGGAAATCTCACCAGAACCCGATAGTTCCCCTTCATCGAGCACCCGCCGCCCTGTTTGCAAGGGAGACTGAACTGTGAAGTGTCTTTGAAAAAGGTTGGCGATATCTTTCGGCTCACTCAGACCCGCCACACTCGCGGGGAGACTCGGCTTGGCATTTAATTTGTTAGTAGATTTCCAAAACTTAGCAAACTCTTTTTTCGAATGACTATTTGCCAAAATATCTAATTTAATTTGTTCTTGATTATTTTGAACAAATTTTAACTTAGTCTTAAACACCCTTCGTGTTTCACGCATTTTCTCATACAAAGTCCCCTGAGTGGGTGCACCATGTGATAGCCACGTTTGATAACAAGTACGAGCCTCCCTATGAGCATCGCTGACATATTTGTTCCAGCCTGTGACATATTTATGTCGCTTAATGCGGTCACTACCTACGTATGTACACTGGGCACCTTCTTGGAGAGTTGATACTATTTCCAAATACAAGTTGTCTATTAATAATAAGTGATCTTCATTATTACACATTTTGTGAGCACACGTAATACATTGTTCGGGAAAATCTATTAATTTTAATTTATTATTGCAGTATTCATAATAATTATTAATTTGTTCCCCATTTCTTTCACCCCAACGCACTTTATTACTAAGAGAATTCAGGGCCAATACCTTCTGCTTAATTTTAGTTAAATTACATTCAAGCAAAACAGGATAGTGATCAGATTGGTAAACCCCACATGAGACTGATGCTTTAGTAATCAAATATTTTGCTGCGCTTGTTATCAAACAATGATCTAGCCAACGGCGCGAGCCGCTCGCCTGACAAACAAACGTATGCGTATCCTTCGGCAGAAGCTCATAGTCGGCGCAAAACCATGTCTGCTCACTACAAACCGAAATAAGTTCACCAAAAAACCGCGATCCAGGGTTGGCATTGAAGTCTCCTAGTACAATTACACACTCAATACTACTACTTTCAATTATAGCTATTATCTCACTAAGGGTTTGTGTAAATAAAATCAAATTGTCACTCTTACCATTATCGTAGGGCATATACACTGAAAATATCAACATTTGACGGTTTTCGTATTCAACTTTTATCGCAACTAATCGATCACTTAAACATTTCACTGCTGATACAGATGAAAACACTGATTTTCTCCATAGTAGTGCCACTCCGCCATATGGTCTTCCCGTGATCACTTTGACGGACGTGTCAATGGCTGACTTGCCGTTGTACACGAAGTCGTCATCTAGGTTTCCTAGGAACCCTATATCGTGCGGCCAAATCCAAGTCTCTTGAAGCGCAATGATGTCGGCACTCTTACATAGGTTTCTCACACAATCCACGGACCTGTTCACACCTTTACAATTAAAAGTAGATAATGTTATTTTACTTTTGTCATTCAGAGCCATTATTTGTAGGTGTCTTATTTGTAGATGGGAGCTGAGTCTTAAAGGAATCCTTATTCATTTTAAAAAACATAAATCGTCTAAAGCGTATTCCTGCCGGCCAAAGACTGTCGTCTAAAAAGGTGTCTAACTTATTTTTAGAGACGAATACCTTAAACGCATTGTATGTCTTTTCCGTCTTCATATTAATTTTCTCCAGCTTTACGTTTATCCGAGTCTTGGTTTTAATATATTCACAAATGTCGGTTTCAGTTGTGTGTTTATCAACATTCGAAACGAAAAGCGGGACAAACGTTTCCGCTGCTTTAAAGTTCCCTGAAACTGACTGAGCCTTGCCTGTCCTGCCTGTGAATCGGTTCTTAAACTTTTTATTTTGAACAACTGTCCATTTGCCATCGTGCTCCATTTCTTTCCACTCACCTTTGCTTACTACTTCAGCCATAGTCAGCTGTTTACTCGAAATATCGTTAAAATTCGTAACATTCCTCCCTAACAAAGTTGAGTTTACGGGAGCTAGTGCAACAGAGTCATCCGCAGCTACGTTCGAGTGACAGAGAGAACGATATTGCAACGAACTGTTTGTGTCCGGCAAGCTGATATCTGTACCGGCACCTGTTTCAACAGTAGTGGTGGTGGGGCATGATCGTAGTACCGGTGACGGCGGCAGGGGCTCGGTATCTCTTTCATACGGTGCAGGCGCAGGCGGTGATGACTCAGAAACATGCGTCAGCCCCAACGGTCCGCTGTCTAACAAATACCCTCCTCTGCGCATATTAATGTTCGAACTAATATATGGCATAGGGCTATTCATGGAAATTCTATCCCTCTTTTGTTTATTTTCCAATTCTTCTTTCGTCACATAATTCGCTTTTATCTGATTTATTTCTTCACGCAACAATAATAAATCTTTTAATAACTTCGTTACGTCGATATGATCAAAACAAACAGGTGGTAATTTCTCTAAGTTGTAAGCCACAAAAACCGGTAGTTGATCAGGCTCCGCTGTTTTTAATACAGTCAGCATATCTTCGAGGTCTTTTTCTTTTCTCTGTTTACGTCTTGATACAAGCTTACGCTTTGTTTTCACAGACGAAAACAGTAACTTTTTTGCACTGTCTACATCCTCTTCGGAGAATGCCGATGCACAAATTCTTACTAAGCTTTCATTATCCATAACGTCGAGTTTATTCCGAATAAACGCTAACACTTCACATATTACTATGTTACAGTTTACACACTTAAGCGTATTCACACTGTTCTCGGACATTGTGATAACATTAATTCGCCGCGACCGCTCGGGAGTGCGCACGCGCGAAGACTCAGAAATGACAAATTATTTGCGAAATAGTCGAAAGTTTTATTAAAACTCCTGAAGTATATTGTTGATGCTTTTTTAAATGGTCATTTACATGAGTCGTTTCTATGAGTCATGAAATACTAGTGACAAATCATACAGGGCATTTTTTTAATCACTATCCAAATTTTCGCAGGGTGTTCTACCCATGAATACGAATAACTTTCACTATGGGACCAACTCTGAAATCACGAAAAAAATCAGCTGTTTCATACATTTTGGTCGAGTAGGTATTGAACTTTTGTATGAATCAGCTGATTTTTTCTTCGTGATTTCAGAATTGGTCCCATAGTAAAAGTTGTTCATATTCATGGGTAGAACACCCTACGAAAATTTGGATAGTGATTAAAAAAATGCCCTGTATATAAATTGATTTCAGGATAGCAAAAAACACTGGATTGTGAAATATTGTAATGACTAAGTAAGCATAATCAGCCTATAATGTTCCCACTGCTAGGACACAGGCCTTCTGACAATGAGCGGGAGTGGGTTGTAATCCACCACGCAGGCCCAGTGCGGGTTGATATTTAGATGTCACATGACTTCGAATTTTTGGTTCTAAGACATACCGGTTACCTCACGATGTTTTCCTGCAGCGTTTTGAAGCAGCGTTTTGCAGTTGTAATGAAATAATTTACACAAAGTAAAGCGCCTCTCTGGGTTCGAACCTACGACCTACACTCGTAAGTCACGGCCGTTACCACTGGGCCACCGCTGCTTTGACTCTGGCTCTAACTAAGTAAGCTTGCCAATAAATTCTGAATTGAAAATGGTTGAAGTGATAAGGTACTAACTGTTTTGTGTTTCGACAGACACTTAACTTCGTTGGTCTTTGTGAAAGTGAGTAGATAAGCTTCGATCTTGAAGCTGCAAAGCTAGAGTAAGCCTATTGTTTGAGAATGTCGATCGCTTGAGTCTTAATTGTTTCATAGACAATTACGAGGCTGATCCAGTAGTCTTGTGCTTGAGTTTACAGAGTGGCTCAATATTGCTTGTTCAAACAAGACCAATAAAAGTCTCTTAGTAGTTGAAGAATTTTTAATCGACCGCAAAAAAGAAGGAGGTTATCAATTCGATACGTATGTATGTAATATTATTGGAACAGCACTATATTGACATAAGACAATATATTACGGCTTCCAATCAAATATACAAAATTTTATAGGTGTATGTATGTTTGTCCACGCATTTCTCCGAAACTGTTAATCAGATTGTGAAAAAAATTTTGTATTGTCTTACATTTTCTTCAACTTAGGGAACAATGCAAGTTTCATCAAAATCGGTTCAGTAGTTTTCATTATACGGACTAATACGTGTAAGTGTGACGGCATGGCTTTTTGATACGAGCTACGGGTGTGGTCAAAGGGAAAACATCTCAAAACCTTGGTCAAATTCTAGTGCAGTATTTACAACAAAACTATTAACTACTTATTACAAATAAATATTCCAGTTTTTACTTGAAACTAAAAATTACGAAATAAAAAAAGTTAAATCGACTTCAAATTAACACAAAATTATGAAATAATTTTAATTTTGGAAGTCGGTGGCAAAAAACTAAAATACAGATCCCAAGACACCGTCTGTTTGTTCCTTTAAAGGGTTTGTAGTCATCGTCATGTTCCTGCCCTTGTCCCATGTCATGTGCGGTCGATGCAACACGTTTTCTCTTTCTATTCTCCCTTGTCAGCCGTCACGCTATCATTCACTCTCTTATCTTTCATCATTTCTCATACAATCCATGCATCTTTTCTTTGGCCTTTCTCTCTTTAGGTTTATAATAATATTAAGTATATTACTACAATAGCTACCTACTAGTTCAAGGGTATGGGATGTAAATCGAAACATTTTTAATCTTTAGTGTCTTTCAGACAGTCAGACTCTGTCCAAAATCCAAAACGTTAATCTGAAAATCGTTTAGTCCAGCCAAAATTTTCAGTTTTTTTTTAACTATGATGAGCTCACTATCAATAGGAACGCAGCCTGGGTAAAAAAAAGAAATTCTGGGTACTAAAAAAATACTTAGATAAAACGCATTAAAGTTGGGGAGTGGGCGCTCGCTACGTCACGGCTAAGTATAAAATCTAACAAGGCGTGACGTCATGCCACATTTTAACTCAGTGTATCATCGTAATCTTTTGATAACGTAAAAAAAGAAAAAAATACGTGCCCAATATTTTTTAATATTCTACCTGACGGACACAAAAATTTTTTTAGTCATTATCCCTATTATAGTTTCAGCAAGAGAATAGGAATGAGCCACCATTCACGAAATCCGATATCGACATTGAAAGTTCCGAATAACCATTTGTTTAAAATCGAATTAGGGAACTAATCATTCAAAATGTCGGCTTCCGACATTTCGGCTTTACCCGGATCGGCGAAATTCGAACACTGATGTATCTGTAGGTAGACATTCATCCAAATATGTACATATAAGTAGTCTGAAATGCAGCATTGCAAGCCACTATATAGTACATATTTTTATTTACTGCCAAATTATCACTTTACAATTGATTGATCTGTAAAGTAAGGAACGAATACCGAATAATTTCCTATAGTTTTGATCTAGATCAGGACCAAAAGGATCATTTCAATACTAATTCTGTCAGAGAAACTGCAGCCCTTTTCAAACTTACTTAAAAGTCAACTTACAATTTTATTTCCTTTTAAAGAAATGTTTTATCTACCAGTATATATTTGAAAGAATACTTAGCCAATTAGAACCATGCGCCTTGCTTCTGACGTTTCGTAAGTGCCCATGTAGGTTTATGTGAAATAAAATATTATGAAATTGAACTTACTTATCTAAGTACTTCATTCAGCTACTGTGGCAGACCATTACGTCTTTGATAAGCTACAATCTGTGGTTCTGATCTTTGACATCTCCAAAATGGCTGATCCCAATCTGACACTTACTTTGCTTAGTGATCAGATTGTCATTGCTCTGCAATTATCAGCTATTGTACTAGATACCAACATTGCCTTTAGTGGTAATTCTATGCTATTGTCACTAGTTCCATCATAGGCCTCCTTTGTTAATATAGGGCTCATTTAGCCCAAGTAACGTTGACAAAGGCCAGACCCAAAAATATTAGGTTTCCCTGTCATAATGATATTGTGTTAATATTAGCACTGCTCTTATCTTTAACTAGCTGTGCCCCGCGACTTCGTTCACGTGGAAGTCGTAAGATACACAATATTAGCTACACAATTTCGGAGATTAGCCGGAACAAACAGACAGACAAAAATTTTTAAAATCGCTTTTTTGTTATAATTACCGTATATAGGTACTTTCAGGCATTTAGTAAAAAGTTGTTATTTTGACATTACACACAGACACTTTAATTTTATTTATTTGTATAGATTAGGGTAACCTCTTGCCAATCCTGCATTGAAGTAATATGTTTCATGAATAGTTGAAAAGCCAAGAAAAGAAGAGAAGAAGAGGTTGGTGAAAAGCCAATTATTTTTAAAAGAGTAACTGTGGAGTTTCTTGCCGGCTCTTCACCATAGGAAAGGACCAATTGTAAACGTGACATGACGATGCCCTTCCGAAAAGTAGTTTTTTGTACGTATCATCGATTAACACATAAGATATCTGTGAGAGGAGCTAAAAGTTTTAGCTAAATAATGTATACAAATTAAATACGATTAACTGTCTATACCATTTGTCCTAGTTCTTACTTAATTAACAGATAATTGAAATTTCAAACAACACAAATGTAAAGCAATCAAACGCTAAAATTATTAACGTTCCTATTGTCTATTTCCGATATTTGGATATTACTGAGGCTCAGCGGATATATCGGTGTGGACCTAATGCACTTCATTGTTTCAAAATTAATCTGCCCAGGGATTTGTTTCAAGGTTTTGGTCGGTGTATTCAATTAAGTGAATTCTATTTGAGAATTATGTAGGTAACGCTCGGCTCAACACTGAGGGTTGAAAATCCATTGCGCGATAAAATTCCGACGCGATATTTTTACGTCCGCGCGAACGGGGCGGGGTTAACACAGCGGTTATAACTTAATGTAGTTATACTTACTTAACTACAACCGAATCTGTACAAAAGCGAAATAATAACACTTCCGAAGTCCCCAACAGCTTAGCAATGCACCCCAACATGGCCGTGGGTTACTGCAATTGCATTAAATGCCCCATTTGTTCTGTCCCTAATTGCAGCGGTAGGCACTAATGTATTGCAGCTAATTATCTGCTTTTAGAATACAAATAGTGTAAATTGAGCACGAGAAGGTGAATCTGAGTGGATGAGGATTTTACATGGAATTGCGCTGGGAATTTTGGGTGCAAATTATGTCCAATGCGGATTGATATTTCAAATTAACAGCTTAATGAAATTCGTTGTAGGTTAGTAGATACAATATACAGCGGACGTATCAGAAAAATAATAATCTGTCCCATACAAAACTTCAGTACCTATTTGCGATTACAATGCTGGTCCCATGGAGAAAGTTGTTCAGTTTGATGGTATGCTACCACCTTAAATATGACCTCACATTTCTGATATATTCTGTATAGTCTGGGATTTTAGATATCGTTATAACGTTTAGCGGGATCACACTACAGGCAACATAGATCAATGGTAGGCAAAGACTTTTCGGTAGTAATCCATTACCTACCTACTCACATAATTATTTTTAAAAACCATAAAATACTCGCAAGGAGACCGCGAATCGGCAAACCTAATTAGAACGCCCTGAGGCTAGGTGGAGCGACGATCTTCGCAGGGTGGCTGGTAGCAGCTGGATGAGGGTTGCCGAGAATCGAGCTGAATGACATGCAATTGGAGAGGCCTATGTCCAGCTGTAGACTGCTGTAGGCTGATGATGATACACCAACGTTATAAACCATAAAATAATTAGGTAACTGTGAAGCTTTGACATATCTCTGGACCCTCGGGTCCCGGACCTTCGGAAGGCGTACGAGGGACCGAAGCCAACTCGCAAAGGCCTCTTAGAGAATTTCAAATGATGACGAGTTTCCAACTGACGATTATCCCTGTATGCACTGTGTAAGAGAACCCTATGACAACCAACGGATGGTGCAGGACTATTGCAGAATATGGAAACAGAACATATTAGGCTATGGATTTGGTTGGCTAAAGTGGACTGGTTACCAAGAACTATGGAAAGACCATGGCCTCTGCCTGACCAATTAGTATTTATTTAACAACTTAAGTTTCTATCAAAAATACATTCTATACATACTTAAAACATCCATTTTTATCTCAATCCTAACCTACTATTATCACCAAAGAGCCATTGATTACCACTGTCTTTAAATTTAAAATTCGTGTAAGGTCGTCTGTAGGTACACCCGCGAACGTTCCCAGTCGCCCACTTTTCGCCCTTTAAGGGGGAAGCGCCAGGTAGCCCGCGAAATTAAAATTTTCTTATGTTTTTGCAATTTGCAAGTCAGTATTAAATTGTAATATATGTTGATTAAAGTATCATTCGCAACCGTAACAAATATGCATTCACAGAATTATAATCAACAAAATCAGTAATACAACTCCATAAGTTTGTATAATCCTAATTGTCATGATTTCATGAAATAGTCATTCAATAGAATTACCTGGTCTTAAACAGTTGTATTGATGACTTTAATTATTATAATTCTGTAAATACATACTCTTTACGGTCGCGAATCATATTTTGATCAACATACAGCTTAATACTGACTTGCAAATTGCAAAAGAACGTAAGAAAATTTGAATTTCCCGGGCTACCTGGCGCTTTCGCTTGAAGGTTGAAAAGTGGTTCTCCGCAAATATCCGCGATGGTATATAGAAGCGCCTCCTCTCCACCAATGGACAGGCATCCTAAGGGCACTGACGTCATAATTATAACACTGACACATAAAAATCCACGAATATAGGTTCACGATCCACAAATATTAGGTTCCAAATTTACGCACATACCTACTCCTCGGACATCGAACAAAGTCTGCCTTTGGTCTAGCGAATTTCATTAGGGGCATACCACACGGAATTGCTTGCGTCCTAAATGGAAATATATGTCGGTATCCAGCTAATAAACGGGGACACTTAGAAGAATATATGAGGCATATTAGGGGATTGTATTCTTTCTGCGGGAATGAATGTGTCGTCTGAACGTTATTTAATTTTTCTTTATAAGGTACGTGTTTATTGTTGCTGTAGTTTTCTTGTTCAAAAGGAAAAAACGGAACCCTTACAGGATCACTCGTGTGTCTGTTTGTCTGTCCGTCTGTCACGGCTAATTAGCTACGAACCTAAAGGACCAATTAAATTGAAATTTGATACACATATGAATTTTTGTGACCCAAACACGGACGTGTAACGTAAATAAATGAACTTTGAGTATGGGGGTCACTTTTGGGGGGCAAATAAGAAAATTAAAAAAAAAATTGCCAACTGTACCGTGTGACATATCAAATGAAAAAGCTTACTGTGAGGGTCTCAAATATATTTTTTAAAATAATTTGAAAATAAATTATTTTGAAGTTATTTAAGAAAATTGATGAAAATTAACCACGATCCCTCTTGTTTTCGAAAGTACTGAGCCTAAAATTTTGAAAAACATACAGAAAATAGTTATATACTATAATATTACAGGAAAACCTATAAGAAGTCCATATGATCTTAAAATAACACGGTACATCTCTCAATATTGTGCGTACAGATGGAATGTGTGGAAAAATATGTTCTCCAACTACAATGTTAAGTTTATTCTTGGGATAATTCTTTCTCTTCTTGCTTCATCCCAACTATGGAACCCTTCATTGTGCGTGGTCCGACACGCACTTAACCGTTTTTTTTTAAAGAAATAGGTATGTCATCTTTCGTGAATACTGGGTGGAGTTCAAAATCTTGCCAGCTTTTTGTTTCTTGTAAGTTTATAAACGACTAATGAAGATAATTGCTTAAGCGGGAAGCGCTAAGGTAGCCCGCGAAATTCAAATTTTCTTACGATTTTTGCTATTTGCAGCTCAGTGTCTGGGTGTATATTGATTAAAGTATGATTTGCAACCGTAACAAATATATTTTTACAGAATTATAATCATTAGAATCAGTAATACAACTCCCTTAAGTTAGTATATAATCGTCAAATGTCAAGATTTCATGAAATAGTCATTCTTAGAATTACTTGTTCTTAGAGAGTTGTATTGATGACTTTAATGATTATAACTCAGTAAATAGATATTTGTTACGGTCGCGCATCATATTTTAATCAACATACAACCCAATACTGACCTGCAAATTGCAAAAAACTTATGAAAATTTGAATTTCACGGGCTACCCTGGCGCTTTCGCCTTAAGATACAAGATGAATCCTAGTGTCTAAAAATTACGTAATAAAGGTAAACAACTTCTAATAAAGACCTCAGTAGAAGTCGTTCTTTATTTACGACAGTGGTTTTCATTTTCTTGCGATAGTTATTATATAATTGTATCGTTGCATTTTTCTGTCTATTTGTTCAATTCTCTATTGACCACCATTACCTAATAAAAAATCTAGTTCATTACTCTGTATACAAGGTGTAACATAAATAACGCACAACCTCTTAAGGGGTCAGTACATTTATGTTCGCATAACTCGTCAAATGTAGGCAACAGCTGTTTGTTTTTTTGCGATTTCAGGTTTGGTCCCATAGTAAAAGTTGTTCATAATGATGAGTACAATGACCCCTTAAGAGGTTGTGCGTTATTTATGTTACACCTTGTATTTGTTAACTTTTCCTAGTTCAGTTTCTTTTATTGGAGTGCATTAAAGATAAAGACTACTTTATTGCATATTATGTGGCAACAGAAACATCATCTGCCTAGCCTTTTCCCAACTATTATTATATTGGGGTCAGCTTCCAGTCTAACCGGATGCAGATGAATACCAGTATTTTACATGGAGCGACTGCCTATCTTACCTACATAATCCAGTTACTGGGTAATACGTTAGCCCTTGGTAAGATTGGTTGTCAGACTTTCGGGCTTCTGACGACCCCTGACGACTATCAAAGAACGTGCCGTTCCGGGGCACTAGGGGGTGTCGGTATGTAAAGATGTTCACCCATCCACAGACCGACCGCGGCAAGCGTATCGACCCATGCGGCTGTTATTACTTATGTGGCAACAGATACACGGGAATAAAAAACTTTTTGGCTACCTATATTTCGTCCCTACCTTTTTTTTTGCTGAATGAACCTGCTCTTGACCTCGATCACGCCTGATGAAAATCGACGGAAGAGTTTAACGGTCCTTAGTAATCGAACTCAAACTTAAAGCATCTAATTCAAATTAACCATTTACAGGCACTTTTGAATTGTCAAGGAATCGGTAAGTCAGAAATATGAAGCTAGTCGTCCATTCCAAAGCGTAGTACCTATGTAGATGAACGGGCAAGAAACTCCATGGACACTCTTTTAAATTATATTGTCGCAAAAATATTAGTAACATCATTATGTTGAATTTATAATTACATGTGAGTACGTCGTAAAAAAGTTAAACACCTTCAGAGTAGCAAACGGAAACAAAAAAAAAATTGTGATTCAAAAAATAAAATAATTAAAATAAGCCGTGGCAGCTAAGAGATGACCAGTCCCTACTGACGGCGCCCATTCACGAACATGACGCATGTATTAGCACCATTTAGCTCAACCATTTCGAAGGGAGCCGAATGATCCAACACATGCGCCACCGAAAAGAAGATAAGGTGTCTGCTATCATTGTATAGGCTTTACCAGTTACATAAGAAGGTATTGTATTATGTAATAACAAGTCCGGGAACGTTTCAACCCAAACATAAAGCGATACTACATAGTACAGCCCGATTCAAGCCTTATGGCTGCTCGGAACATGAGGCGAGTCGCTGCGCAGTAACAAATTCACGTATCAGCGGGGGTGAGGGGTGCGGTACTGCGCAGCGAGTAGCACGCTTCACAGACGCCATAAAGTTTGACGCGTACTATACTGCTTTATGTTTGTCAACATTGACAGAGTAGTACCTAGTGTTAAGTGTACCCAAGTACGTAATTTTCTAGGCTATAAAGTGTACTCGTATGTTTTAGAGCAATCCACTGTGATGTTGTGTCTTATTTGGTAGTGATATAGTGATGTATTGTTTGTATTCTCCTATTATGACAAAGACAGTGTTAGTGTTTACTTGTGCTTTCATTTTGTATACAATCTAGTGTACATTAATTTTACATTCTGTACTTTAACTCACACACTGACTTATTGCTTGTTAAAATTTTAGGAAAACAGTCTACTTTTACAATGTTTGTAAATGTCCCAAAATTAACTTATCTGTCATTGCTTCATTTTACATTGTTTTTACCTCTTTATTCTAGGTGCATCGTCTTCACATAATAATGACATAAAAGGCATTTTAAAAGAGTAACGGTGGAGTTTCTTACCCATTTTTCTCCATACAAAACTACCTTTGAAAGGCGAACGCGAATCGCGAAGGGGAAGAGTAACCGTGGAGTTTCTTGTCGGTTCTTCTCCATAGGAAACGACCAATTGGAACCGTGCACCTAGCTTCTGACGTTTCACAAGTGCCCATGTAGGCTTATGTGAAATAAAATATTTTAAATTTGAATTTGAATCAATTCTATTTTCTTGTCAATCTTTGACGTTCAAAAGTGTCTTTTATGTGCCTATTTTGAAATAAACGATTTGACTTTGACTTTGTGAGTAAATATAACAGAATTGTTGGAAAATTCGAAAATGTTCAAGAATTCAAATTTTTTATTGTGGTTTTGTAGCTACAACAGATTTCTGAATTCCCGACAGTTAGACATTGTGACTACAAGAAAAACTTCAGCCAACTAACCATCTTAATTTTTTTTTGGTTTTATAGTATCTCACACGATTTTCATAACACTTCTTATATTGGCAGAATTGTTGAAATCGGCATCAATGCCATAGAGAAAATAAAGTCGTGACGTGACATTTGATAACATATTAAACCACGGCAGGGTTAGTTTACTTATTTAAATAGTTAAATAGCACTTTGAGATATATTTTTTGGAAGTTCTTTAACGCGGCTTGTGGTAGGAGTTGACTTGGTAGAAATCGTCTTTCATACTATTTGTTTTTTATTACGCTATACTAGATGGCTCTGTATTAATACATAATATACAGCGTAAGAAAGTTCATTCCAAGCGGTTGTCACACCTCCCGCCTTTTTTCTTTCTAGCCTTCATTGTCCCTCACCTGGGTAAAGACTTCTCTCCACTCCTTCCATCTTTCACAAGCCCACTCGTCCTCCTTCCAATTCTGCATCTATCTGCCCTTTTATAAACTACGTTTCATACGTTACGAGACTTAAAAGGAAAAAAATAAAAATCCTAATTGCAGTACGTATTTGCAACTCAATCATTCAAATGCATCGAGTGGCATCCATTATCCGAATGAGATCATAACGAGCCAGTTCGATTCCACTCGTTGTTTGATCGCTTCGTGTTGGCTGAATCGATTGTAAGCGAATAATAATCGGATGAGATAGAGCAAGGCGGTAGTGGGTTAGGATAGTTTTCAATTAAAATAATTGCGGTTAAAATAATAAGAGAGGTATGTTTGTCAGGTTTGATGAAACTGTTCTTGAACCACGATGAAATACCATATCATAGTACGATGGTGTTGTACTTATACATAAATGTTAACATAGTTCGAGAAACCAACTGTGTTAAAAACTTTTATAAAAAAATAAAACCGACTTCCAAAAATAACACTACAAAGTGAAAATTAATTTTGATTTCGAAAGTCTGTGTCTTTGGTGTCGTATTTTCGTTTTTTGCCACCGACTTCCGAAATCAGTTATTTTTCACTTTGTAGTGTTTTTTTTTTGGAAGTCGGTTTTTATTTTTTATAAAAAAGTTTTTATTTTTCACTTTTTAGTTGTGCTACCTACCCTATATACATTCGGATACCTCTACCTGCTATGTAAATTACAGTGACAGGATGTTTGGTAACTTAGAACATCATCCACATAAAATAAGTGAGAAAAATACGTGTTATTGAATCTAACTCAAAAACCACCCAAGCAAAGTTAATACATTTTACATGGGACCAACTTCGAGGTATACCGGACTACGCTGTAAAAAGTTATGCGTATACATTATATCTCGACTTGAGAAAAAAAAGGGGAAGGCCCTTTTTTTCGTCGGTTAGAAATAGTTTTAAACCTAAAATGATACTTTAGTGTGATCCTTACTACAGTCCGGCCGTCGAGAGATTGCGTTCTTGACGCGTCAGTTTCATGTGCTGTGCGAATTTGAACCATATAGTTACTAGAAACTGTCCAACTGACAGGTGTCAGGAATGCAATCTCTTGACGGCCTGACTCACGAAACCATAACAAAATGCAACGAACGAATTGTTTCGTCTTGAACGCACTTGTTCTAATATTTGTCGGTTGACTATTTTCAACAATTTTTTTTTTATTTAATAAATAGCGATGTATAAAAATAATAGAAAAATACAAGCATATTCTCTTTTCTAAACGTAATAGTTAGCACATGGTTACAAAGTTATAACCGCTGCTTTGTTATAGAGCCAATTTCAGAGCTTCAGACATTCTAGTACTTACCTAGTCATGTTACTTAGATAATTACTTTGTTAATTATGCTTGGTTAACGGGATGTAGCATAGTAGTATCCCAATGGTTTAATTGAAATAAATGCTTTGAGTTTGAGTATAATATGAGCCCTTTAAAATGGTTGAGCTAAATGGTGCTGATCCATGCGCCATGTTCGTGAACGGGCGCTGTCAGTTGGGACTGGTCATCTCTTGGCTGCCGTGACTTATTTTAATTATTTTATATTTTAATTGTTTTTTGGTTTCTGTTTGCTTTTTTTACATCGTTCTCACATTTATTTATAAATACAACATAATGATGTAACTAATATTTTTGCGACACTAAAATTTAAAAGAGTGTCCGTGGAATTTCTTCACCGTTCTTCTCCATATGTACCTACTACACTTTGGAATGCATCTAGCTTCATATTCCTGACTGACCGACTCCTTGGCAATTCAAGAGTGCCTGTGAATGGTTTAATTGAAATAAATGCTTTGAGTTTGAGTTAATATAAGTTGGTACTTATTTCTAATAACTACTTCTTACTAAGATTTACATCAGATTTATATCAGTTTGCATTAAGTCAGTGGAAGACAAAGAACTTTTCTAAAATAATAATATAATATTATCCTCCTCGATTCTAACTCTCCTGACTCGTTAGTCTAGTGGTCGCAAGCGCTACTGCTGAGCATGAGGTCCTGGGTTTGATTCATAGGTCGGGCAAAGTGTTTTTGGGTTTTTTCATTAGAGAATTGTCAGGGGCAAGCCGTAGTCTGGATTTGTGCTCGGTTCATGGCACAAGGCTCGCCCCCTATTACATGGGACTTAAACATAACTGGCGAAATGTGGGTGTAACTGTAGTTACACTTCTGCCTAACCCTTCGGGAATAACAGGTGTGATGTTATGTATGTAATATGATGTACCTAAGAGGAATGAGCAATAAGGAGGGCCCAATTATTGATTTTCTTTTTTTTTTCTTTTATGGTTTCACACGAAGTTAAACATATGTGCCTGCCAATCTTCTAGTGTTTTATACCTTGTAATAATGTGATAGGGTTTCTTCAGTCTTAGAAGTTTTATTTGCAGATGCGGCCTGATTTGTGTCATGTACAGTGACTCGCACATCAGTGTTGTCACTTGCACTATGAAAATCACCCTTGTTCCTACGACATAAAGGAATGTCAGATTGCTACCACTGGTTTGCGGTTGACTGTACTTAACCCCTTATTACATAGTATTTCATTTCATTTTCTCACGGTGTGTTTTGATGGGTCCAAGGCAACCCCAAATTAAATTTATGTGTCATGTATTTATTGTGTACATTTTTTGTTGGAGATCCTAAATCAATAAATAAAATAGAAAATTTAAATATTACACTGCCAAGTTTTTCAGAGAATAATTAGACGAAAATATTTTTTTAAGCCTGCGTGTGTAGAATTTTAAATTATTCAACAAAATAAGTAAAATCTTAAATACAAAGTCATTCGACATCTTTACTAAGCTTTATTGCTTACAATGTGAACGTCTCTTTTATCGTCAAGTCTACGAAATAAACTGTTATGGTCTCCGATAAAGAAATACAAAACATTTGGTGGTTTATAGCATTTCCAAAACAGCTGCTTCATAGAATGTTATTTTTTTTTTGTTTTGTTGTTTTCTGTAACTTGGCAGTAAAGAAGTATTTTGCAGTCTATTTAATGACAATTGACAGGCCTGTTGGTCTAGTGGTTAGTGACCCTGACTGCAAAGCCGGAGGTCGTGGGTTCGATTCCCACCCAGGACAAACTTTGTGTGATGAGCATATTGATTGTTCTGTGTCTGGGTGTAATTTATCTATAATATGTATGTATTTATAAATTATATAAGTATGTATATCAGTTGTCTGGTTACCATAACACAAGCTCTGCTTAACTTGGGATCAGATGGCCGTGTGTGAGTTGTCCCAAGATATTTATTAATTATTATTATTATTTTTTTTTTTAATATATTTCTCGGGACCCTAGGGTCCCGGACCTTTGAAAGGCATATGAGGGGCCGAAGCCAACTCGCAGAGGCCCGTTAGACGCTTTCAATGGAAATGAGGCACCAACCGACGATTATCCTTGTGCGTACTATGCAAGTGCACCCAAGGACAACTCCCGGTTGGTGTAGGACTATTGCAGGATATGGAGAAAAAAAAATATTGGGCTATGGGTTTGGATGGCTAAAGTGGACTGGTTATCTAAAACTATGGAAGGACTATGGCCCCTGCCTGACCAATGTTTGATAAATACAATACACGGATAAAATGGCAGGGGGTGACTTGCACACTCAACAATGGGCCCCCGGAAACGGTCGCTAGCACATAGTGTCGTAGCGACAAGGGGGCAACATGTCTTGAGGTGCTTAAGAGGAGTGGAGAGGTATTCCACGGCTATCAGGACAATCCCGGAAGTACGGTCAAGATCCCTACCAGCATCTTACTGGACTACTTCCTTCCTCCGAGCACGTTTGCTCTTGCGAATCTCTACTCAAGCCAGCCAATAAAGGCAAGAATGAGGTGGGAGGTCAGTTCTCGTCAGTGTTCACTCCAGCCGGCCAATAAAGGCAAGCCAGAGATGAGGAACATGACTTCTCCCGGGAGATAGGGTACGTGGGGTCGCTACTGCCCAGCAGCTCGCCACATGCTGCCCTGCGGGTTTCTGTATCTCTCTTGGTCTGGCTCCTCATCCTAGACCTGTTCCGGCAAAGAAACCTCCACCGGCACAGACCTAGAGTTCGGAGCGCGCAAGCCCCATCACGACGTCAACGTAGAGATACGGCGATGGGGTTATTATTATTATTATTATTTATTATAATAAATAAATGTTATGTTCACTATGTCCCATTTCATTTTAACTTTATTTCTATAGGTACACTACATAAGATTGAGAGGCTTGTATATATAATAACTATTTTTTACAACAGGTACGAAACTCATACATTACAGAAATGGAACTAAAGCATGTAATTGTTTGTTTACTTAACATAAAACGGTCAAGGACAATTGCATTCGTTACGACAAAAACTATAGTAATTATAATGTCTAAGTCACCGTATGATTGTAAACACTGTTAGTTATAATCTATCTCGCAAGATTGTAAACTGCCGATAAATTGTGAACTGTACCATACTGCTTACAATATAACGTCAGTATTCATTTTCGATAGCTTATAATATATCCATGTCAAACTGTCAAATTGTGAACGAACCTGCACTTACCGACAGGGTTCACAGTCTCTCCGATTTTATCAGTCGTAAAATTGTGAACCGTCCTTGATTGGTAGGTCTCGGTGCAACTAAGCCAGAGCACCCCGACCAAATCGGTTAGGTTAGGTTAGAACTGTGACCAACCGCGAGCGAATCGAGCGAGCGCTTCTTCCAAGTTGATCGCAGTTACTTGGCTATATAATATTAGCGCAAGGTCCGTTCGTCGCATGCAAGTTTGATACCAGTACACTTAAAAAACTATCGAAAAATAATGCACAATCTCGCGAGACAGATTAAAAACTAACGAAGATCATAATCTTAGGTGACATAATTATACAACTTCGCTCATCTCACAATACTCCAGACATACATTATAGGATATAATATTCTCTCTTCAACGAAGACTAATTAATACAATAATTATGGACCACTCAATGGTCACTACTTTATAAATACACTATCAATATGTATAGAGTCTATAGATGAGTCTGCATCAATGTTCGGTGAAGCGACCGTTACTATTATCGTTAAACGCTCATTAACTTTACAGTTCATATCTATTAAATCAAGAAGAGCAAGATTTTCACAAAAATAGAATACGGATGATGCCTGGGTACAAAGGGGAATTCTATTTAGTCCGTCAGTCAGATAGTAAAAAAAATATTAGACGCGTATTTTTTGCTTTATCGTATTAATAAAGAAATACTTAGATAAAACGCGTTCAAGTTGGGGAGCGGGGGCTCGCTACGTCACAACTCAGTATAAAATCTAGCAAGGCGTGACGTCATGCCACATTTTAACTTAATGTATTGCCGTAATCTTTTGATTACGTAAAAAAATCAAAACATTGTGTCCAATATTTATTTAAGTATTATTTATTTTACTATTTACATAATTTAAAAACTAACAATCTTAAACAAATAATAATAATAATATGTACAAGTATATAAAAAAGGAGGGGAAATCAGAGGGCATCAAAAATTCATCCGCATCGCTGTCAACAGGAAAAGTGCCCAGAAGGCTGGCAGCATTGCCACGTTGTATGGCAATGCTGATTCTTTGGCCAAAAAATAGGCCAGCCCTCTGATCACGTATGGAGTCGACCAACTGCCTGGCGATGTCTCGAAAAACTAAGTGGGCACTCGGACCCCATGGCCCAAGTGTTTCAACCCCAAACGGCTCGAATATATAAGTCCCAATAAAATTAGAGTATTTACGCCGTTTGAGGTTTTCCGCACCCGCAGCAGCCGCTCCAGCACAGCCTACCGTGCTAGGAAGATGAGATTGATGAGAGCATTAATTAATAAGTAATATTTATTAAAGATTTACCTGACGGACAAAAAATTTTAGTCGTCATCCCTATTGGTAAGTTTACCATAAGTTAAATGTTCGATTAACTTAGTTATTTTTAGTTTTTAATAAAGTTCATACAGGCAGAAGGTTACTAGCCTTAAACCTACTGGTTGAATAAGTAATATCTTCAGTTCGTAGCTCAGCGACCAGAATATACTTAAGTTTGAACTTTAACACGAACATACATATTTCAATGCGAGAGTGAGGACCGGAAATTTTTCGTATATTCTTTTTCTATATGGACACTACCTGTGATTTACATACTTTTCCAAATATAGCTCATGCGTGGTACAAATATTTGGAGGCCAGTAACTTGGTAGTGGGGCTGATTGACTAGAGACCGCCAAGTATGAACACGTACAAGTTACTTAAATGCACCCAATTTCGAACAAATAGGGTGCATTTAAGTAGTAGGTATTCATGACTTTTGCTTTAGAGCAGAAATTAATTAAATTGGCTCAAAGAGATGATAATAACATAGCATAACATCACGCCTTCTTTCTCCAAAGGGTTCGGCAGAAGTGTACCTATAGTACACCCACGTTTGGCCAGTTATGTTTTTAAGTCCCATGTAATAGGGGACGAGCCTATTGCCATAAACCGGGCACATATCCAGACTCCGGGCTGCTACTGAGAAATTCCAGATAGAAAAACCCAATAACACTTTGCCCGACCTGGGAATCGAACCCAGGACCTCATGCACAGGTAGTAGCACTTGCGAGCATCGAGGCAGTCGACGATGAGAACGTCACGAAGAGACGATAATAATAACTAACTATTATGTGTTAAGCTTAAAGGCTCCTGCAGGCGCGACGCGACTATGCGAAGCGACTCTGTTAAAACAATTGCCACGAAATTACATAGAAATTCTTCTACTAGAGTCGCGTCGGGCTGTCGCGTCGGGTTGTCGCGTCGCGCCTATCTGCGGGAGCCTTTACTTAGAACACTTGAAAATATCTAAGACACAATTAAAAGTAGGATTTTAAGCAAAATTATCGCATGTAAAACCTATGCTATGCATGAAAGTTTTAGTGTACTTATTACGGACATCAAAGAGAGGATTGTGAGCTTGCAAAAGACCGCTGTTTTAAAGCTCTGGGACTTGCTAAAGCCACGTCATGTGGAAAATACGAGCTTTCATATTCGGATATTTTGTAACTGAAATCGTTTAAAAGGGGTCTACATTTTGAAACTATTTACAAAAAGCTGGTACATATATTTACCTACCATACTTGTTTTTTATAATCATTATAAAAAAAATAGAAAAACCCAATAACGCAACATTACTGGCGGAATGTGGGTGTACTACAGGTACATCTCTGCCCAACCCTTCGGGGAAACAAGGCGTGATGTTATGTTATGTTATGTTATGTTATGTTATGTTATGTTATGTTATGTTATGTTATGTTATGTTATGTTATGTTATGTTATGTTATGTTATGTTATGTTATGTTATGTTATGTTATGTTATGTTATGTTATGTTATGTTATGTTATGTTATGTTATGTTATGTTATGTTATGTTATGTTATGTTATGTTATGTTATGTTATGTTATGTTATGTTATGTTATAAAAATGCATTGTCTTCGGAACTGTACCAACGTGTAAAATGTCTACTCTGTAGGATGAGAGGAAGTGGTTTTAATTCAGCTTGCAACATTCGCCCTAAACAAACAACCAAACAAACATTGCAAGTTGAATAAAAGGTTTTAAAAACAAGTATAGTAGGTAAGTACATATAAGTAGGTACTGTAGAGGTTTAATGCCGGTGGCAACCTCACGTCGGACAGGCCGCTAGGTATTTGGCTATGTACATTCGAACGCCAAGTAGCAAATAGAATAGTTTTACGCCCGAGATTAATAATGTATCTCTGATCCAAGGATAGAGTCAATCTAAGATTGCTGTATACTGCGCGATCGATCTCCAATCCTGATGCCAATATCAAAACTATGCAATCGTTTTTTTTTTCGATGCAGATTGCAGGCGATCCTTTCCCTCCCGACCGTTCCGTTTCACATATAATTTTGATAATGCAGTGCATTATGTTCTATGTTTTATGAAAATAAACTAGTCACTAAACTACACCAAAATATACCTTTTCTGTCAAAACAAAATAATTACGTGTCTAAAACCCCGTAAAATTTACAATCGTTAAATTATATTTACAATACCTACTTGCAACTATTTTATCAGGAACGGAACGTGAATTTGACGTCTTGACAGTGACGCACTTTTGTTACTGTTTCATGTTTGTTCATTGTTGTGGCTTCAGCTTGCTTGGCGTTACTACCTAAAAACTAATATTATTATTGATCATTTGGAATAATTACCTATAAATTGAACTTTATTTGATGTGTGTGTATTACCTAAGTACCAGATTTCTATAATGGACTGCGAAATTGTATGAGTTTTAATAACTCAATGATAATTTATGAGATTATCACAAACTCTAAGAATTAGTTTCAAAACATAAAATGCACATGTACACATGTTCCAACTAGTTTGCATACCTTGTGGAAGTTACACGGATAAACGGCATCAACTGAGGTAATAGAGAATTCACTGCAGCTTTAGATAACCTAAATCTAAAGGTGAATTCAGCATCATCAAGACTTTGCATGTAGTTCACCCTTCTGAGTCTTCGTGGATAAGCATGTTGTCTATCATCAGCGTCGCTGTCAGTGTCCCAGTCGGATAACAGAGCAAGGACCTCCATATCACTATCGTCACTATCACTTGAAAATACTGATAATGCCATAACTTGTTCTAAATCGTAATTAGTATCAACGATAGTATTCTTACAATCCTCGAAATTTCTTGGATTGCAACCTGCGATTGTTAATACCGATCAAACCAAATGTCAAAATGGACAGATTGGTTATTGGCAAGCAAAAACTGTCATTTCCGAACAGAGGCCAATCTTTTATCTGTGATCCGCCCTCCCATAGACGGATTGACTCCGAGGATAGTAAAATCAATCTGCAGATAGGTTATTGGCAAGCATTTCCCGAAAAATGGATTGAAATATCGATCTTAGATGGCAAAAATTGGATCAGGATTGATTATTAATCTCGGGCGTTAAAGATGACATATTGTAAGATTGTTTTATAGTGAAGGATTCCTAGTTTTACGTTGATAATGTTATAAGCTTTCTATAAGCAATAAAATAATAATTACAGTGCTCCCTTGTGTCTCTGTTTGTAGTGTCGGTATCCTCCCCTACACAGTAACTTATATACACTACACTACACACTACAGACACGAATGCACGTAGTGATCTGCTCGGTCCCCTACTATCACGGCAGATTGCTACAGTGCTTACCAGTTTGGTGGCGGTCTTTAGAAGTTTAATAAGTTTTTCTCGAAGTTTACATTGTAATTTGGAGAAGGCTTTTCAAGTTTTATATTTTTACTAGCTTTTGCATGCGGTTTCACCCGCGTGGTCAATACTTTCATATTTGAATCGGATTTTGTTCACAATTTCATGGGTTTTAATTTTTTTGCGCGGAACCCTAATTATTTTTCTGTAATTAAAGTAGGCTACGTTACTACTTATAATTATAACATCAGCAATCTGCCAGTGACAATCCCGTCAAAATCGGTTCAGGCGTTTCGGAGATTAGCCGAAACAAACAGACAGACAGACAGACAAAAAAATTTAAAAAAATTTGTTTCAACTATGCATTTAGTAAAAAGCCGTTAATTTGACATAACAAACAGACACTGCAATTTTATTTATTTGTATAGATATAAAAATCCGAGTTTAAATAAAATAACAATGCGGGAGTATGGCATCATTTTATAAACATGACAGATAAATATACCTTTTCACAAAAGAAAATATTTTATGCCACAAATACTTAAAAAGTTTTGAGTGTGTATTCGAAACTTTTGACTTGTATTTTGCATTAAGAGTTTTTGCCGGTCAAAAGAAAGTTCTAAATAACTTTTTATCCATTCGTGTTTGATGTTATTAAATTATGCATATCTAGAAAACTGTATGATTTAGTAGCACAGCCCGCGAGGCCTAAGCTGAGCTTTGCATTTGTGTGTGTGCACATAGCTAGTGTAGGTATGACGTCGGCCTAGAGCGCGACGCGTCTGTGCGCGTCTGTGCGCACGTGTGGGCGTCTGTGCGCGACGCGTCTGTGCGCGTCGTCTGACTCTACTTTTGGTTATCACACACAAATGCAAAGCTCAGCTTAGGCCTCACGGACTGTAGTAGTGGTAATATTTCCTTGTAATTAAGGTTTAGAGATAAAACTACAATATACATCCTTTGTTACATAATCCCATCTTACAACATTCATTACGCAATGTGCCATGTTAATTATGTAACCAGTATGTCAAAAGATAGTCGAATAAATAGTTTTTTGACAGCTGCGTGCACAGATAACACAAATCCTGCGGCGCGCGGCGTGTGAGTCAATGCCGATGGAACGTAATGTTGCCATTTTTAATATTGTACTTATATACCTAAACATTTTAGATTTAGGTATTGTGTTTATTTTGTTTCTTTTTTAAATTACATTACATGCTGCACCAGCTGACGTCATCACGTCAACGCCGGCTGTCGCGGAAAACCAGCGCTGAGGCTCTGTCTCGCATAGGGTTGCAGCATTATGCTGAGCGATGGCCGTTTTGTGTGGATGTGACGCATATTTTCCCCCAACTTGTTTCTTTTTGTGTTTGCGTTCTTTTTTTGCGTCATGTTTACCGCAAATAAACGTATTTCTTTCTAAATGTTAATTTATTTAAACACAATAGGTATGTGCTCGTTGTATTGACGTTATATCCCACAAAAATAGATAACCCTAGTCTTTGAACTTTCACATAAAAGTATCCTACATACACCTTACCACGCATTTTAACAATACTTCACTACCGTCATCTATCATAGGTTAACTATATTTTTAAGGACTCATAAAGTTTATGACCCCAAATGCGAACCAACATAAAATACAGTTCATAAACCTTTGCCCCGAGAATGTCAACTTTAGTTTTATATGAATAAGGTGCAGTGTTGGTAGAGGATCGTTTGCCAATAGTATTTATTTTGATTGGTGTATTGTCATTAGAATGATAGCAGGTTTGGTTTCAATAATGTTTTGTAGATTACCTAGTGACTTTATCGTTTATATGTGGTGACACTAGAGTTTCTGGTTTTTCAGGACTGAAAATCAAACTTTTATTTAGTCCATCAACAATTCTTGATTTACTTCTTGATAGGGGGAATTAAAATGAAACATCCTCAAGGTTATTAAAACTTATGTAACCTTAATTTTCATAAAAATGGATTAAAAAAAACAAAAAATGAAAACTCGTTTATGTGATTCTTAAATGTAAGGAATTAAAGAAACTAAATTATTTCACCTATAGGTGAAATAATGTCATTATAAAAATGATGAACAAAAATTAGCACTTTTTAATTTTTTTTTTAATGTATGATTAGTCATTTCTAGTCACAGTAACAGTTTATATCTGGTGTTCAGTGGTATCACCTACAGGATAGGCAGCAGTATCCTCTTGATTTCTAACAAAACGGCCAACTATGATCCATTTTTGTGGTGATCAACAGATGTAGGGATCCGTATTTTTGGCCATAAGGCCATAAAAGGCCATCCTGTAACTGATCGGCTCGAGCTACTAGGCATGGAGTCTCACGGTGCCACCATCGAGTACAAAGCCCGACAAACTGCAGCCAAGAAACTGTGCATCCTAAATAAGGTGAAGCGATACGTTACGCCTGGACAGCTTTTAACTCTCTACAAAGCGCAAGTCCGATCCTGCATGGGGTATTGCAGCCACCTTTGGGATGGCTCAGCTAAATACCAACTTGCCGCGCTTAACTCGGTGGAACGCAGAGCTAAGAGACTCATTGGCGACGTAAGACTGATGGATGCCAAGCTTTACAGCTTGGCTCATCGCCGCAAGGTTGCCTGCTTGTCGGTCTTCTACAGATTATACTTCGGTGAGTGTGCTCAAGAACTCCACGACCTAATTCCGCCTGCCCTCTTCTACCATCGGACATCTAGACGCACTGCAGGTTACCATCCTGACCTAGTTGCTATTCCACCAAATCGCACTAAGCGTTTCCAAAGTCTTTTGTGATGCGCACAGCAAAGGAGTGGAACTCTCTGCCTGCGTCTGTGTTTCCGAACGTGAGAGTGAACAGGCTTCTTCTGGGTAAGCTCGCTCCATCGTCAACTTTGTCTCTGTCATCTCTGACCTAGACTAGAGTCAAGAGTAAACCTATCCCAAATAAAAAAAAAGGTAAATTGCGTCTGCGAGCAGAAAAAAATCTCCCTATTTCTTCATTGCCGGACCTTAAGTAAAAACTCCTACTTTTTAATTAAAGATCCCAAAATAACAACAGGCCATGTAGCCACGTTACCGTTCAATGTTGCGTGACTAGCCTGCATGATAGTATCGAAGTCCGCACTAATGATGATTTGAAGATGGCTTACAGTAGAACTGCGCGGTTTATTACCAGAGACGTGTGGCGTTGTAAATTATGGACGTAAGTGTGCTTCTGTTATAATGTAGATGTTTTATTGTTAATTATGCCGTTTGATTTAGGCTGGCTGTACAATGCTTTTAAGTCTATATCTATACATATAATAAATTAAAGTCGCTTTTCGTGTACGTTTATCTGTGCGCGTTGTCAAAATCAAAAAAATCAAATCAAAATCATTTATTTGCCTAAATAAGGTACAGAAGGTTGGTAAAGTGTACAAAGCTCTCTTATTCTGCCTTTAATTTCGGCGTGCAAATATAAAATGATTTCGGACGCAACGGATTTTCATGCGGTTTTCACCATAATTTAGAAAATTTATTCCGGAAGGTTTTGTGGCGGCATCTACAACGCCGCATGCGAACTACGCATTAAATCCGTCTGGTCGGAGGATCCTCCCTTTTCATAGCGGATGAGTGAACTTTACACCATGTTCCTCATACCTCTATACTGGTGACCCCGACGTGATCATCATTACTCAAGCTTTCGAGCTGTGAGTTACACAGCCAGTCAACATGCACGACTTCAACGGGTATGCCGACCACCAGCATACAGCGAACGCGCATACCTGGCCATCACCCTCAGCCTCATCAGCAACCTTGGCATAGCACATTGCACTATCAGCCGGTTAATAAGAAGAGCTGTTTATACCTGTCCTGGTCGACGCCAACAGTCAGCCTCAACCCGGTAGTGTACCACATCCGACTCATTGGAGGATAACGCAGCGTCACCTCGACTCGCTGGGGAATCACCGCAGACAGTTCCGACTCACCGTGAACTATGCAGCACCCAGTTCCGACTCACTGGTACCTCAACTGATCCTGGCAAGCATCACAATAACCACTGACTCAGTACACCATCGACCTCTGGTCTCCGTAGGGGAGTGATGTGGCGGAATCTACAACGTCACATGCGAACTACGCATCAAAGACCTGACGTCACACAAATCCTGCATCGCGCAAGCAGAGTTTACTGCGCGACTGGCATATATACAATATCCTGACATCAACCGTCGGGCAGTAGCCCACCAGACACAACACCCGTCTGGTCGGAGGATCCTCCCTTTTCTTTTCTTTTGGGGTTCGGATTCCAGTCCAACCAGATGCCGCTAAATACCAGTATTTAACATGGAGGGACTGCCTATCTGACCTCCACAACTCAGTTACTGGATAACACAATACCCCTTGGTAAGACTGGTTGTTAGACTTTTGGTAAGCCCTACTAAATTTTAATTTAATCCTACCTCAGTAAGTAACTCATGGCGCCTCAGCAAAATCTCTTAAGAATCTCTCTGGATTAGACGCTCTTGCCTTAGTTATAAATTTTCCGCCAAATACCTACTTATGCAGATCTTTTCGCAAATATCCACCATACTCTTCTTTAGCACAGTATTTATTTATTGGACCTCAAACAGAGGCTACATAATAACATGAAAGTTTACAAAAACAGGGATAAATACTGCGCTTCCAATTGTAGGAGACCGTATAGTTCATTTATCAGGGAACAATTAATTTGACAAGGACAAAAACGACATTAAAATAAATCAATAAGTGCAAAGGAAAAGAAAACTTAATGCAAAAGGATAAGATACATAATGTCACATTATCACATACCATCTAAGTAACCAATTGCTCAGCTCAAAGTAGTCAAATATACACGCTGCTTTTTTATTGGCTAGGAAGCTGCCACGATAGTGTTGTACTCGTCAATATGAACAACTTTTACTATGAGATCAAACCTGAAATCGCGAAAAAAATTCAGCTGTTTCCTACATTTTGACGAGTTATGCGAACTTATGGAACAAATATTTTTTTTCCCGATTTCTTGTTTGGTTCCATAGTAAAAGTTGTTCATAAGGATGAGTTCAACACTATCGTGGCAGCTCCCTAGCCAATAAAAAAGCAGCTTGTATAATGAAACAGACGAACAGCCAATTAATACGCGGTTCCACGCGTTCAAAGTCATCGGGGTATTGCGGCATTGTTCCAATGGTTTCACCGCGCGCCTGTGGCAATGGTTTTTGTTTGAAGTTCGGGATTGGGAGTTAAATTCAGGAATGATGAACGGTAAAAAGTTTTTAGCTGGCTCGCACGTGGTCGTCTCTAGCGCTGGCTCCTCTACATATTTATACATCGGGAATAATATAATAAATGAATGAATGAAAAAATGAATGAATGAATAATTTCACTGTTTCTCTTTACTACAGGCTATCATGTAGCCTATCTAAGAGAACAGTACCCCAACCACTTATGTTGTTTACCAGTGTTCATTTGTAAAGTGCAACTGTTTTTTTAATGTATTTACTGCAACACCTTTTAAGCAATAAAGTTTTTATTTATTTTATTTATTTATCAATGAAATGAATGAATGAATGAAATGCACCGACCTCAGCGTGGTTTGACCATACTCGATTAATCGAATGAACCCAAAGAACGCTCCTGGAGCCTTATGTTTCATGGGGATACAGAGACCATTGCATATCAAGGAAAAGGATATGGAAGGATTTGTTAGCCGTACCGAATATGCATCCTAAAATAGGCAATAGAATTGTGGAGAGACGGGTGATATTTATTTAACGACGTCACCGCCAAGTTGGTTCAGGTCCAGCTTCACTGGTGAATCTTTTGACGGGGTTAAACTGCTTTCTCAACTATTTTCTATGTCACTGCTATGATGTGTTACACGATGCTGTTTAGAAAATGCTTTCATCAAAAATATTGGTTGAAACCATGTACACGACTAATCAACAAGGTTTTCTGGAAAGACACAGTTACGTAGACATTACACGCCTGTAATTCCCGAAGTTATAGGCAGAGATGTACTTACCTTACGGCCCTTGGCTCTTAAACCTGCCTCTCACGGTCAGAAAATTCATTCTGCATAATATTACACTACCAAGAAGCATAAATGTGTTTCTCCGTAAGCTAAAAGTGTCTAATAACGTTTCAAGTTTTTATTTAATACACACTTAAACAAAAGATACGCGCCTGTAATCCCCAAAAGGTTAGGTAGAGATATACCTATAGTACACCTACATTTGGCCAGTTATATTTAAGTCCCATGTAATAGGGGGCAAGCCTATTGCCATCAACCGGACACAAATACAGACGACGAATAAAAAGATTTACCTATTAAAACCTCTTTGAACTCACAGATGGTTTTTAAGATAGGTTATCTATCGCATTCTGTATCCAGGATATATTAAGATGCAAAGTATGGGCTAAAAACTTAGGAACTAAAGTTGGTAGCAAGTTACCAACGTTAAATTCCTAAGTTTCCAACCAACACTGAACAAGATGTTCTTAGTTCCTAGCCTGTCTGCGGTTTAAACCTTAGATGATATTAGCATTTCAGCATTTTCATACCAAAACTAACTTTAGTTTAAAGTTCAGCGTGTAGCTGCCAGTTTATCCTCTAGGAGTTCCTAACCAAGGTATTAAAGCAAGCGGTACTATAGTTGCCGGCACGAGATGTGAGCACAAACTTCAGTCTTAAACCTAAAAAATCTTATTTCCAATCACGGCTGGTAGCACACGTGTAGGAGCAATGTAGTCAATATACGACCAAGCATATTTATATACAGAAAGATAACAGAATACAAGAGCACGCTGACGAGGGCAGTAAAAGTTAAGGTGGAATTTGTGCTCACGACTCGTGCTGGCAATAATACTAAGCGTGAGGTCCTGGGTTCGATTCCTAGGTCAGGTAAATTGTTATTGGGTTTTCCATTAGGAATTTCTCAGTAGCAGCCCAAAGTCTTGATTTGTGCCCTGAACATCGCAATAGGCTCGCCCCTATTACATGGGACTTAAGCATAACTGGTGAAATGTGGGTGTACTATAAGTACACCTCTGCCTAATCCTTCAGGGATTATAGGCGTGATGTTATGATTATGTGGGTATTAAATAACAACTTTAAACGTTATTAACATATTAACGTTATTATCGTTATTATCAAATACAGTTTTAGTTTACGGCGAAACACGGCGGAGATTGCGGAGTTATTTTCAAAATAAATAGCGTAGTCATCTCAAAACCTCTCTCTCTTGAATTTGTATATAATATATATATATAATATAGGTATATATTATAGTAAATATGTATGTATGTGTATTATAAGTTTATGACTTATTTATGTACAAATTGTTCCATTTCTAACAGAGCACCTGCCATCTAAACTCTTCACCACCCTTGGTTGACTGGTAGAGAATGCCTAAGGCATTAAGTCCGCCTTTGTACTTTTTTAAGTGTGAAAAGTTTAAATAAATAAATAAGTAAACACATTTATGCTTCTTGCTAGTATAATATATGTACATATGTACATACAAGTAAATAAAATTGAAATGTCTGTTTGTAATGTCAAAATAATAGCTTTTTACTAAATGCATATGAAAGTATATAATGTACTTACAAAAAAAAAAAACAATATTTGAAATTTTTGTCTGTCTGTCCGTCTGTCGGTCAGTCTGTCTGTCTGTTTGTTCGGGCTAATATCTGAAACGGCTGAACCAATTTTGACGGGGCTTTCACTAGCAGATAGTTGATGTTATAAGGAGTAACTTAGGCTACTTTTATATTAGAAAAAGAATTCGGGTTTCGCGCGAAAAAAAAAAACTCATGAAATTGTGAACAAAATCCGATTCAAATAGGGAAGTTTTGACATCCACGCGGGCGAAGCCGTGGGCAACGGCTGGTATATTATACAGGATGAGTTTTAAACAGGGATTATGGTAGCTTAGTTATGCCAACCGTGAGAGCCAGATTGTAGAGCCAAGGACCGTAAAAGGCAGGAAATTGGTGCTGTTACTTAAGGGAACTTTTAATGATTTTAAACTGAAATCACGTCTAAAGAAGTAGTGTTAACAATTTGAAATATATGTTAAATAACATTTTCTTAATAATTTGATATGTGAATATTTTAGATTATATTTATATTACACAGTGTAATTAATTTATAAGGATAAACATATCTAATGCGGATAAAAAACCGAGAATCACGCAAAAACTATCAAGCATGTCTTTATGAAACCTTCAGCATTTTAAAGATAATTTAATTATTTATCTTTTAGTATACGTTTTTTAATTGAATATCTATTGTTTTATGTATAATAAATTAATAATGCGTCTAATTTGGGACAGCGCTTCTTGATGGGCGAGTGCTATATTACTGGGTGGACGTATGATGCGTTGCGTGAGTTCAACACAGGTCGTTGGCGCGTATCTGCGTCTGCACCCTACATCTAGAAGTATTTTGTAGACGCATATAAGAAATGGCTATGGTTCTTATGTATATTTTTAAATTAACTAGTTATACTATTAATTCATAGGAAGGTACCATCGGAAAAACGAACATCTATACACTGTAAGGATTATTCTTGCT